>CM057455.1:713482500-714082500 GCA_016271365.2 Neoceratodus forsteri
GTAGGAGCACTGTGCAGAAGGCTTTCCAGGATGCCAGCATAACCGATAGAGCCAGTCTGCTCTGACCTAGGAGCCCTTAATGAGAACAGAAATAAGATAAATTTCATTACAATCTATTCTAGACATTTGAGTAAAATACAGAATATTCTGGACCAGAACTGGAGTATTTTGTAGTCAGACCCCCTCCTCAGTGATGTAATCCATCAGTTACCCAGGATGGTTTATAAGAGGGGTAAGAATTTCAAGGACATGGTAGTACATAGTTATGTGCCATTTCAGAGGAAGACAAGAGGGGGTTTTCCCCTAGGAATGTTCCAATGTGGGAACTGTAAATTTTGCAAATATATGATTAAGTGCAAGACATTTTTTACCTGTAACAATACTAAGCAATACACTGTTAGGGAATTTATTAATTGTGCCAAGGAGTATGTGTTTGCCACCTGTGAATGTGGGTTTTGTTATGTGGGAAATACCATGAAAATGTTGAAGCAATGGGTGGGGGAACACATTAGATCCATGGCAAATCAGGACGAGAGAAGTGCACTATCTAATCATTGCAAATTGAAGCGGAATGAAGGCATTAAACATGTTTTTAAATTCTGTGGTATACAGAGGATCAGATTGGTGCCCAGAGAAAGTAATCTGGATGATTTATTATCAGAAAAAGAATCATTTTGGATTTTTATCCTAAGGGTTCTAACACAGCCAGGGCTTAATGACAAGATTGATTTACTACCCTGTATTAGATGTAGATAAATCCTGAAATGCAAGGTTCTAACTCAGTTCTAGATCTTTTATAGTTCTCTATTATTTATTGTTAATTGTATAAGAAATTTTCTATACAGTAACAGCCACATACATTGACAGCTATTTCCTGAAATGCCTGTGATATTTCTAGAGAAAACTCCTGCTTTCTGCATTTCCACAGTAGGGGCAGCAGAGAGAAACTCTTTAGAAATTTTGTGAAATATCTGGAAATAGCTACCAATGTCTATGGCTACTACTGTACATGATCATAGTAACTGCCTTACAGTTTTTTTTCCTTTTTCTGTGCTTTTTTAGCAGGTTATAAGAGGGATTGCATGAGGCTGACTTACATTTGATGAATACAATAGCACTTTAAGCTGAAATTGAATTACACTTGTGCTTCCTAGCTAATGGTAACATGATTTTCAATGTTTTCCATCCTTATGGTAGATACGTAGCACAGGTTTTTTATATATATTAGCACTCAGCACTTTATATTACATAATTGCACTGCCTGTGTTGACATGTTGTATAGCACTTTAAAGTGAATGCTGCTGTATACTATTTCTTTAAGAGCATTTAGGTATTTAAGAGGAGAACAACTGCAGTTGGGTAACACCCCCTGATGATGTGCTAGGCACAAAACTGGTCAGGCACACCTTTGTTGGGTTGATCTCGGTGTGCATCTGTTTGTGGCATTTTTAAACTTAATTACATTAAAGCCTCATTTCCAACCAGTGGAGAGTATAGTGTTTTGCTGTGGAGTGCCATCTTAACTTCCACACCTCTGGTGAGTAGAGCTGGAATTGTTGATATCGCACAATCAGAGGCTGCACAATGATGCTGTACACTTCAGCTCTGGAAGCAGGGCTTATCCCAAGCCAGATGGAAGACAGCCGGTAATCGGCAGTTCAGGCACACAATCTTCACTCCAGGCATGGTGCTTCTTCGGTGGACTTGGCAGCAATAAAATACAGCAGTGCAGACTTCAGGTGGAAAGTAACTCTGATAGTAGATAGCGTGTACCTCTGTGGTTGGGCAGCGCATACTTTTATAGTTAGTAGCTCCTCCCTCTGTACAGAAGAACATCCGCTGGCCCTCCTCTGAGCCCCCACTCCTGCCAAACAACAAAGAGAGATGGATTAAGGGCAGGGGTGTAAAAAAAATCACAGTTCAGTTGAGTAAAATCAGATGCTGTACAATAATGATGTACACTTCAACTCGGGAAGCAGGGCTTCTCCTAAGCAAGATGGAAGACAGCTGGTAATTGGCAGTTCAGGCACACAATCTTAACCCCAAGCAGCAGTGCTTCTCCCGGTGGACTTGCACCAATAAAATACAGTAGTTCAGACTTCAGATGGAAAGCGTCTCTGATAGTAGATAGCGTGTGAGACCATCAAAAATGTGACAGTATATAATCAAACTACTATGTGTACAGTAATAACAGTCCAAAGACTCTGGAGTTGAGTTGGAGTTGGGGATGGAGATTTTATTCCATTGTGGTTCTATTCAGATTCTTTGGACTGTTACTGTACGTATAGTAGTCTGATTATATACTGTTACATTTTTGAACTCAGAACATATTAGGATGCATAATCTCATTTACTTGGGGGTCCTGGACTGGTTCATTCCATTGGGTAAATATTGTAGTGATTGGTGTAAATGATGATGTGTAAGGAATCTTAGCTCACATACATAGTGAAGATACACTTTCTTCTAACTAGTTATCTACCCATGGGGTGGTAGGGTTTAATTCCATTGGGTTTTTATTCAGAGTCCTTAGACTATCTCTGTCCGTATAGTAGTGTGATTATATACTGACACATTATTGAACTCTGAACATATCAGGATGCATGATCTCATTTACTTGGGGGTCCATGACAGTTTTTTCTCCCCCAGTTTGGCACTTGTACTGACAATTGATATTACCTTGTATAAAATCCTGTTACAACACTGAAGGTTTTAAGGTTTATGTAATATAGTAACTGGTTGAGTGCATTGTTGGAAAAATGTCTCCAGATATGTTTTAATCTGTACAGCAGTGTGTAACAGTTGCTCACACTAGGCTGACTTTATTTTAAACCCTTTTAATGCCATATATAGAACATTTTGGTTATATAGTTTTGTTTGTTTTTAACATACAATAATATCACATTTTTAACATGTACTTAAGTGAGAATTGAATCCAACGGTTCATTAAGACTGTATTCACTGCACATGCTGAGACATTTAGAATATATGAAAGTTGAACTCTGTGCTGGGAAGGTTGTTATCTTATTGAGATGACATTTGACCTTTAAAGCATCTCGGCTAATAGCAAACTGGTGAGGTCTGGTTCAACTGTTTCTAACTTCAGTGGTGGTTTAAATTAGTATTTTAAACCAAAGAGAATTCTTTCTGGTTTTTTTATGTATGATCTGGGTGTAAATAGTATGTACATTTCTGAATAACTGTCATACACTTCTGAGGAAGGACTTTGTTAGGCCAAAAGCTTAAGCACTTTATTTTTTGTAACATTTATGTTGGTCCAATGAAATGTATCAAACCATTTGCTTCTGGATCTGTTCTTACAAGGACCAATACAGCAAAAACTGAATCTGTATGTCACCATGGAAGATACCAGAATTCACAGTAGAATATAGCAGTTACACAACATCAAGAAGAAACTGGCACAGCTAGACAGTGATATCTATTTTCTTGAGGAACAACATTATCCCTAAAGTTTTAACTATTTGGAATCCTTTAAAAAACATGGATAATTCTATGTATGCTTAACAACTCTGTCGTAGGACCTCTGAGAAAATGAGAAATCACAGGATCCACAGGTCACATGTCAAGAAAGCATTTTTGAACAAACAGTCTGATGAACTCATTACCACACTAGAGAGGATGTCTGGTGAGCCAATTCCAGATATCTTGCAAGAGATACACATGAACTAACAAAGGACCTTAAGAAAAACCATGCTTGTCAAAAACAGGAAGTTAGATGCCCTTCAATGAACCATACTTTCTAGCAACCATGAAGAACATAACAGAGTGATTGAACAACAATGCCAAACAGATGGGCACCTTTCACATACCTCTCAACTGTCTCTGATTTTCAGGGATGTCCCTGATTTTGCCTCAAAAAATTTCCTCTGCCCCTCGAAAAATTTGTATTTTTGTGACAGAACAGTGGGGATTAAAAGCACAAAATGTGTCAGACATTAAAGTTACAAACTTGTTCTTCTTCAGAAAATGCATCTTAACACAAATCCTTTCATTCTATCAGCTTTCTGAGTGAATAGTACCAATTTTTAAGATGTGTCCCTCATTTTGGGTCTTTGTCCCTGATTTTTTTAAGCCTTGTCCCTGATTCATGAGACAAGAGGTTGAGAGGTATGACCTTTCGGTTGTGAATTCGTCTAACCACACACTGACTACCAGGGAATTAAGTGTACTTTCAAAGGGCCTCATTTTCTGCCCAACATAACCACAGGACAAAATACTGTTTTGTGGTGAACTGGAGGAATACTTCCACAGATTGAGACTTAAAGAATTCTTTCATGGCAGGGAGGAAATCACAGGTAGTGAAGACATCACAAACAGTAACAATTCAATGGATAAGAATAAGATTTCATCTGATTTTATCCCCCCCCCAAGGGGGTGTAATCACAAACTAGACAATTACATTCATTGCTTTTGCCAGAGAGTTACTGGTCAGAATCTTAATAGGCAAAACAGGCCTGTTACAACCTTTCTCCATTGGAACGGAGGGCTATACAAACACTGAAATCAAACCACAACATTGTCATAAAAAAATCTGATTAAGGACTCTGCAGCGGTGATATTAAACTGAGAGGACTATATTAATGAAGCCAACAGCTAACTGACCATACCTACTACAGAGCACTTGAAAGTGACCCCACTACAAACTATATACAAGAACTACAGGACTTACTTAGAACATTTTCAAAATATGTCCAAGACAGACTAACTGACCTCATCCCTGCTGAACCCAAGCCAGGGACATTCGACATTCTGCCTAAAATACATAAGCCTGGCAATTCGGAAAAACCCATAATCTGTGGTAATGGTACCCTGGCTGAGGTGAGCTCAGGATTTGTAGAAACCATTTTAAAACCACTGGTTATGGAAAGAGATAGTTACATCCAGGACACTACACACTTCCTGCGTAAACTTGCTGGTTATAAGAACTTACCATCTGGTACCATTTTAGCCACGATGGGTGAAACATCACTCTATACTAATATTCCACACACAGATGGCATTTCAGCCTGCCTTAAATACATACATGAGAAAGGACTGGACCAAAACATTGACCCTGAAGTGGAGGGGAAACTTTCTGAATTCATTCTGACACACCACAACTTCAGCTTCAATGGTAAACATTATGTTCAAACTATGGGAACAGCAATGGACACCAGGATGGCTCCACAGTATGCTAATCTCTTTATGGCGAATGTGAAGGAGGACTTTTTAAGGCACTGTACACACAAACCACTCGCTTATTTCCATTACATTGATGATTTGTTTATAATTTGGACAGAGGGTATGGACTCACTTAAGGTTTTTCATCAGGAACTTAACCTCCACCCAACCATAAAGCTTTCCTTGGATTATTCTGCCATCAGTGTTAATTTTCTGGACACCACTGTCACCATCAAGGATTGAGCCTTACATACATGTATTTACAGGAAGACAACAGACAGACTGAGATACTCACACAGGAATAGTAATCACACAAAAAAATCTGTCATTTACAGTCAAGCACTTCGGTATCACCATATCTGTTCAAATGAGGAAGACAGAGACACACATTTGGCTATGTTGAAAAGCACCTTTGTTAAGCTTTTAAGCAGGAACACTCTTCTAGAGAAATTGACAGAGCAGTAGAACATGCAACACAGGTGCCAAGAGAGCAACTACTTTAGTATAGGGAAAGGACAGTTACCAACAGAATACCCTTAGTAGTCTCATATCATACTGACCTTGAACTTCTATGTAAAATTATTAAGGACCTTCACTCAATATTTAGTGAGGATGAGACCCTAAATTGTACTTTTCAAGAACTACCACTGCTATCTTTTAAACAACCACCTAATTTAGCCAACTTGATTATTAGGAGTAAACTTGGACCAGAACAGAATACCATGACACTACATGGTGCACAACCCTGTAATCAACTCAGATGTAAACTGGGCCGGATTAAGGCATAGGCAACATAGGCATGTGCCTGCAAGGGGGCTTACTGCAGTCTCCAACATATATTTACTATATATCATTTTCTTTTACCTGAGATACATTTGTTTGTGAAGGACTCAACTGCTAGGTAACCTGAGCAAGGCAGGAACTGAACTGTGACATGATTCTCACATAACTGATTAGGTGTTAACTGCAGCTGATCTCTTTAGGGGCCCATGGCCAGGCTGACCTGTAAGGTGTGAACATGCCCATTGCCTTTGCTTTGTCTCTCCCTCCAACTTAGACTCTCCACTTATCAAGTCTTACTCTTAAATATAAAAGAGTAACAGTGCAATTCAATATGTATGCTTTATATTTAAAGAGACCCTGACAGCATTAGGAAAACTTTAAAAAAAGTAAGATTTATATTCGGCTCCATCCCATCTTCATTACTTCAAATATTTTCAGCAATTAATTTGCAGTTTTCTTTATGACTATAAACAGTTACATGAAAGCAAGATCCCTACCCAGTAGACTAGTTCAAGTTTATTGCAGGAATAACTCCATTGAGCAGGCTTATTAACAAGGAGGTCCTGAGAACATATATCCAGAACATATACAGATATAGAGGAAGGCTACCAAGATGATACGAGGACTAGGGGATCTGATGTACGAGGTAAGACTGGAGGAGTTCAGCCTGTTTTCACTGGAGGAGAAGCCAGACAGGGGAACATGATCGAGGTCTTCAAGTACCTCAAGAGAATAAACAGGGTTAATACGGAGAGGATATTTAGACTAAAGGAGGGAGGTATCACCCAAGGACATGATCTGAAGTTGGAAGGTGGAAGGATGAGGGGGGAAAGAGGAGGAGGTTCTTCACTGAGAGGGTGGTGGAACCATGGAATGCGCTGCTTGGAGAGCTGATTCAGGCTTTCACAGTGGAAGGGTTTAAGAGAAGGTGGGACAGATACAGAAAGGGGAAGTATCAAGGGAAGGCCTGGCCTAGAGGGGCGGGGAGGGATGGATGATAGGCATTCTGGAACACAAGGGGGAGTAGACCTCAGTACCCAGCTAGGGATCTGAGGTTTGAGCAGACTCGATAGACTGTACAGCCTAATCTGCTGGCAATTAGTATGTTAGCATGATAAAATTCAGGTAAAATACATACAGTACTAGCACATTAATAACAGGATAAATAATGTTCAATTAATATATGACAAATACAATATTTACAAAGCAAAACCTTGAGAATACATTACAGAACGTAGAAACTGTCAGACTAGGAAGTTATATCTACTCTGGCTGCTTCTTTACATATTGCATCACAATCCCCTATTTATGAGAACACAAATATCTTCAAGGCAACATATTTTAATGTCACAATTATGATGTCAGATGTAGACAGGTGGCCAGAGCTAAAAAGGGCAGAGATACTGCATTCTTGCAAATACACTTGGTAATAAAATACAAAATATAAGCTACATGTCTCTGTATCTCTGACATGGAGCCTTTGTTAATGAGTCCCTGACTCGAAGGCAATTTCCGATAACTTCAATAAATAAAAATAAAAAATAAAAATACATCTATGCCTGAATGCTACATTTTTTCAAAGTTGTCTCAACTGTGTCAGGAACTCTTTGACTCACTGCTAAAATCATGAAATCAACTGGCCCAGTGATGATGAGGGTTGAAGCACTGGATGCTGCACCTCACACTATGCCGGCAACCCAGGTTCAGAAATAAGCCTGGGTTGTCAGGGGTCAGCCCGGGAGGGAGGCGATTGAGCATCTACTGACTGCTCTCCTCTCCCTGGGGAGGGTTCAGGACTCTCACCGTGCTGCAGAGGACCCCAATGGAAATCAAGGGTTCCACAGTTGGCGCATCTAGGGGAGTATGGAGGATGTTGGCATGTAGTGCCCAGACATCATTGCATGTCCATATTCCTAGGGGGCCAAAAAACATGGCGGAAAATGGTGGTCAGTCATGGGGGCTTGATGGCCATGCTTCTGCCCACCCTCGAACATGCACGGAATTGTGCCTGGGTATTAGATCCAGGACCGGTGGCTGGGGATTAGGGGGTCCCCATCACAGGCACTGTGCATGCTAGCCCTGTACGAGTAAGCCTTCGGGGGTCGCATGGGGTGCAGAGGATGGTGGCCAGATGAATGCAGACTGAGCCACAGGGAGCAAAATAGATTTGATATAAAAAATAAAATCAAGAAATCTACAATGCGTTTCAATTGTACCGTTAAAAATTGTTTCCTTTTTTTTTTGTTCCCTCATTCCACTGATTTTGAAGTTCTGGTGCTGATGTAGTTCTGTTTTCAGCTTGAACCACTGAATATATTTCCAGCATCCCATCAATAAATACTGCAGTTATTTGATCCTGGCTTATTATCAATAACGTTAATGTTTGATCCTTGAAATTATTTCTTCAAACAATCACTCACTTTGCAACATAATCTCTATAATTCATCATGACTCTTTTAGTAAACCACCAGTTTTAACCCCTATACCACCCAGGACCTATGCTTTTTCAGAGATGGGCCCTACCCTACCCAATAAAACTACCAAATCCTGGTTCATACTGCCTGACAGGACAAAATGGTAACACCCACACTGTTAGCGCATATGTGTCTGTTGGGGGGGTCAGAAGAGCAAATCAAGATACTTAATACCCAAAACAATATTTGTACCAGGCCAATCAGAAAACGATTCCCTCTAAATGATCAAAACTAGGACTGATGTTGTTTTCATACTGTTATTGTTAGTGTAATTAATTTTGAAGCATTTTAGTTTGGTTATTTAGGTTTTATGCCACTTTTTAGGGACAGTAAGAAATATGTTTTAAAAATTTCAGTAACTGATATGCAATGACCAAGGAGTGTGGTCACAGTGAAGGGGCACTGGTGCAGTGAGGGGGCCTCAGATTTCTCCTGGGTCTAGGGCCCCAGGGTGCCTTAATCTGGCCCTGGATGTAAGACTTGTGAGCTCATTTCCACTTTGGGCTGTGTGGTTACATCACAAAACAGACAATTCAGGGTACAGTGGAATTATACATGTGCATCGTGGAATGTTGTTTATTTCATTCAATGCAAGAGTTGTCCACAAACAGGGTATGATGGAGAGACAAGCCAACCTCTCTGCACTAGAATTAACTCGCACAGACATGCTATTAATATGAAGATGACTGAAAAACCAGTGGGGCAACACTTCTCTCCGCCTGTCCACTCAATCTCAGATATGTCAGTAATGGTCTTAAAAGGAAATTTTAAAAGTACACAACAGAGACAGGCTTTTGAAATCAGGCTTATTTTACTTCTTAATATGGTAGAAGATGGCATGTACATTGATTTGAGGTTTATGGCATATTGTAGGACTTAAACATCCACAGACCTTTACTTCAAAGGATGCACATATGATAGGCCTTCTGCATGTCTTTGTTTTTGTTTTAATATTTATAGTACACATTTTAACTGGTTATTAACATGTTGGTTCTGCACCAAAGAACTATATGTGTGTGTGTGTGTGTGTGTGTGTGTGTGTGTCTGTGTGGGGGGAGTATTTTTTAATTTTTATTTATTTATTTATTTTTGTTGTGTGTGGGGGATTATGTGGGTGTGGTGGTTGCTGTTACATTGAGGTAAATTTATATTCAGGTATATGACATAATTATGTTACAGTGTGTTATGACTCTTAGTTCACATACATAATGAATATTAATTCCTTCTATCTAGTTATCTTCCCTGAAGGTGGGAGTGGGGCTAATTCCATTGGGTTTTTATTCAGATTCCTTAGACTGCTGCTGTTCATATAGTAGTTTTGTTATATACTGTCATATTTTTGAACTCTGAACATATTGGGATGCATGATCTCAGTTGCTTGGAGGTCCTGGACAGATTAAATTACATTGGGCAAATATTGTAGTGATTGGTGTAAATGATGGTTTGCTAGGATTCTTGGCTCATGGGGGCTAGCCCACTGGCACAGCAGTCGGATTTACGCTTGTGACCTGGGTTCAAAAACTGACTCGTGGAACCGGGGGCCGGCCAGGGGGAGAAGGATTGAACATCCCATGACTGCTCTCCTTTTCCAGGGGGAGAGAGGGGTAGTGTGCCCGGTGCTCGAGGGACTCCTGGTGGAGGCCAGGGGACTCACAGGTGACTGGCGCCTTTAAATAAGAGGGGCAGGGTGGACACTGGATGTCATTGCACATCTCCACCTCTGTGTAACTCAAAAAATCTCATCGGCTGCCATGATAAAGCTCGCCCAGCACCTGGCCTTAATGGCTCCCCGCCTCTCCGACAACCTAACACAGCTCCACTGTGCCGACCAGTCCTGAACCCTGCCCTGGGGGGGAATCCAGGGAGGAAATGTTGGTTGTTACCGACACCTTCTCCCATAGTAGATGGGCTGGATCGGACCAGTGGCCCCACCCTGAGGGGTAAGTCAGCGGGTATCGGTGGGGGCATGGCAATATGGGAGCAAGGCAGGTATAAGGTACGAGCTGAAGGGGAGGTGGCTGGTGGCAAAAAAGTGTAATACATAAAAAAAAAGGGTTCTTGGCTCACATGCATAGTGAATATGTACTTCCTTCTAACTAGTTATCTTCCCGGGGGGGGGGGTTATTCCATTGTGGTTCTATTCAGATTACTTGGACTGTAACTGTACATACAATATCTTTATTATATACTGTCACATTTTTGAGCTTTGAACATGTTTGGATGCATGATCTCATTTGCTTGGGGATCCTAGACAGATTAAATTACATTGGGCAAATATTGCAGTGACTGGGTAAACGATGGTATGTTAGGACTCCTGGCTCACATACATATTGAATATGTACTTTAACTGGTTATCTTCCCTGTGTGTGTGTGTGTGGGGTTGGTGGGGGTTATTCCATTGTGGTTCTATTCAGATTCTTTAGACTGTTACTGTACATGTAGTACTTTGATTATATACTGTCACATTTTTTAACTCTGAATATATTAGGATGCATAATCTCATCTACTTGGTGGTCCTGGGCTGGTTAAATTCCATTGGGTAAATATTGTAGTGATTGCTGTAAATGATGATGTGTTAGGACTCTTTGCTCACATACGTAGTGAATATACACTTTCTTCTAACTAGTTATCTATCATGGGGTGGTAGAGTTTAATTCCATAAGGTTTTTATTCAGAGTCCTTAGACTGTCTCTGTCCATATAGTAGTGTGATTATATACTGACACATTATTGAAGTCTGAATATATCAGGATGCATGATCTCATTTGCTTGGGGATCCTAGACAGATTAAATTACATTGGGCAAATATTGCAGTGACTGGGTAAACGATGGTATGTTAGGACTCCTGGCTCACATACATATTGAATATGTACTTCTAACTGGTTATCTTCCCTGTGTGTGTGTGTGGGGGAGTTGGGTGGGGGTTATTCCATTGTGGTTCTATTCAGATTCTTTAGACTGTTACTGTACATGTAGTACTTTGATTATATACTGTCACATTTTTTAACTCTGAATATATTAGGATGCATAATCTCATCTACTTGGTGGTCCTGGGCTGGTTAAATTCCATTGGGTAAATATTGTAGTGATTGCTGTAAATGATGATGTGTTAGGACTCTTTGCTCACATACGTAGTGAATATACACTTTCTTCTAACTAGTTATCTATCATGGGGTGGTAGAGTTTAATTCCATAAGGTTTTTATTCAGAGTCCTTAGACTGTCTCTGTCCATATAGTAGTGTGATTATATACTGACACATTATTGAAGTCTGAATATATCAGGATGCATGGTCTCATTTACTTGGAGGTCTGTGACAGTTTTTTTCCCCAGTTTGGCACTTGTACTGACAATTGATATTAACCTTGTATAATAGCCTGTTACAACACTGAAGGTTTTAAGGTTTATGGAATATAGTACCTGTGTGAGTGTATAGTTGGAAAAAATTTCTCCAGATATATTTTAAACTGTACAGCAGTGTGTAATAGTTGCTCACACTTGGTTAACTTTATTTTAAACCCTCTTAATGCCATATATGGAAAAAGTTGGTTATATCGTTTTGTTTTTAACATACAATAATATCACATTTTAACATGTACTTAAGTGAGAATTGAATCCAAAGGTTCATTAATATTGTATTCACTGCATATGCTGAGACATTTACAATTTATGATAGTTGAACTCTCTGCTGGGAAAGTTATTATGTTATTGAGATGACATTTAACCTTTAAAGCATCTCAGCTAATAGCAAACTAGGGAGGTCTGGTTCAACTGTTTCTAACGTCAGTGATGGTTTAAATAAGTATTTTAAACCAATGATAATTCTTTCTGGATTTTTTATATTGGCTTGCGCATGCACGCCAGCCAACATATTGCACTAGTAGCAGATTTGGAGGTGCGGTCACTGTGGGCGAATGCAGGGCATGCATCAGAGTTAAAGGCCCTCATTCTAATACAGCTGTCGCTGACACCAGGCATACGCCAGGTGGCCACCAGATCTAAGAAAAATCAGCTGCAATCATGCAGCAGCATAATAACACGCCCTCCTGACATGCCTGGTGACAGCGCCTGCAGAGTGCCCCAATGCACGTCTTTTGCCGATGGGGAGCCCACTCCCCATTGACAAAATGACCTCCCTCCCATTTATAATGTATGCCAAGGGGGTGCCCAATCCCCCTCAGCATCATGAGCCCCCCCAACAGTCTTTCTTTGCTGATGGGGGACCCAAGCCTCATCGGCTTCAGTCCCCCCTTCCCTGTTTATTTTGCCGATGGAGGAGCCCACTCCCTGTAGGCATTATGTCCCCACCGCTTTTGTTGTGTGCCAAGGGGTGCCCAATCCTCGGCTCTTGTCCCCCCTTTGTTATGTGTCGGCAGAGGTGCCCAATCCACCGTCGGCACCTTGCCCCCAAAAACACTTAGGTGGCATGCTGGGAGCCCACTCAGCGTAGCCAACCCCTGAAAAAGAAAAACCATCCCGCAATGTTTTTTTTTCCTTTTTTAAACCTGTGAAAGAAGAAAATGGTCCCTTGCAGTCTCCCTGCTCCCTCCCCCACCCTGTGCCACCCTCTGCATGCCCTGCCTCCCCACACCACCCCTCACCCCATACTTACCTCTGGAGCCTGGCGCAATGATCTTCGTTGGACCAGGAACACGTCTTCACTCTTCAAAGCCGACTGCAAACTGTTGTATAATAGCATGAATAGGGTTTTTTCAACTTTGGTGCCTGTCTCGGCCATTTTTGGGAATTTTGGCACCAAATTTTCAACATGGGGTTATTGGGACCCCTCCTCATGAATTCAGTCACTGCCATGGCATTATTCCATCCCGAAAGGTGATTTCACGGTCACTGTGTGGAATCACCTTTTGGGACCGATTAACAAAATGACAGTGCCACTGTTCATATAGGGGGCTCTCAAAAAGCCTGTGTTGCAAATTTAGTGGAAAATATCCAAACATGGCTGTTTTATATGCGTGCTAGCGCAGTTTTCATGCACATTTGTAACTTTGTGAATTTGCAATATTTTCACTCCAGATTTTCAACATTGCCATTTTCCCACACCTCCTTATGAACAGTATAGCTGTCATTTTACATATCCTGGCGAAATGTGTTTTGTACGTCCAATGCAGCACAATAAGCCGCGTCAACTGTGAAATCAGTTTAAGGATAGTTTGAAGAAATGACAGTGGCACTGTTTATGAGCAGAGGTTCTAAAATCCCTATGTTGAAAATTTAGTAACGAACGTCCATAAAATGACTGTGTTACAAGCGTGCATTGCACAGTTTCCACACACCCATGTAACTTTGCAAATGTGCATTATTTTCATGCCAGATTTTCTGCTCTGGCATTTTTTCACACCTCCTTATGAACAGTACAGCTGTCATTTTTCACATCCTGCCCAAAATGTGTTTTTGTACCTATGGTGCACAATGGCGTGGTCACTGTGGGAAATCAACCTTTGTTTTTTTATTTATTTATTTAAGAATCAGTTTACAACCTTTGAGCCAGAGGCTCATTTCCAAAGGTACTTCGTCACATAAAGGCATACATTGTGTTTTTGGTTACATAGCAAAGATTTGCAAAACAATAGGCGTTCAACAGAGGCGCCACGTCACATTGTGGTCAGACAAATACAGTTGGGTACAGGGTACATGTAATTGATAACAGGTGTAACACAAGTTGGTATCAAGTGTGCAATCTGGTCGGTAAACACTGAAACAACTGGCACTGGCCAGGTTAAACATAGGCATGGTGTACAGGGAAGTGGTGGAGGGGATGGTTAGGTGGAGAGCTGCCCGGGGGGCATTGTCAAGAGAAGCAGAGGTGGGAGGCTATGTTCAGAGACAGGAGCAGTTACGAAAGCTGAAGATGTGGTTCCGAAGTGTGGTTTTGAACTTGGAGATGGTGATGGCATTGGTGACGGTGGCAGGGAGAGAGTTAAACCAGGTTGGGGCTCTATAGCAGAAGGACCTCTGGCCATGGCTGGTTCTTGATCTGGGGACCTTTAGAGTGGTCTTGTAGGAAAACCGTGTTGCAATCGTGGGAGGGCTCTGGTGGATGGATGCCGTTACCCCAGGGGGGGAGAGCCTGAGTAGGGTTTTTTTGGTGAGGAGACAGGTTTGGTATCGGAGCCGTTCATCCAGGTTAAGCAGGTTAGCATCGACATACAGCTGACAGGTGTGTGTGAGCCTGGGGGCACCAGTAATCAATCTGCATGCTTTATTCAGGGTTAGGTGAATTTTGTTGAGTGCAGTGGTGTCGGCCGCACCATATACTGGTAGACCATAGTCTACAAGGGACAGAACAGATGATGTAACAGCTAGCCGGAGAGCATTTGGGGGAAGGCAGGTTCTATGGCGGAATAGGATGCCAAGCCGTGTGTTAGTGGCGGATGTTAGGGCATCGATGTGGTTGTGAAATGTGAGGGCTGAATCGAAGGTAACCTCAAGGTATTTGTAGGAGCAGACTTGTTCCAGTGGCTGCTTGGTACTCAGAAGGATATGGAGTGGGTGGCTGCTAGCTTTGTTTTGGGGGTGGGAAAAGAGCATAGATTTGGTTTTCTTAAGATTGATGATGAGTCTGCGCTCCTTAAACCAAGCCTCAGCACTGTTGAAAGACTGCTGTAGGGAGTCCTGTAGGGAGATGGGATTGCGGTGGGTGGCAAAAAGGACAGCCGTCTGCATACAGTAGAATTTTGCCAGGGCATGCACTGGGCAGGGTGTTCAGATACAGTGAGAAGAGAAGGGGGCCCAGGATGGAGCCTTGGGGGACCCCAGAAAGAATGGGACGAGTATCGGAGAGTGTGCTATTAATTTTTACAGAGATTGAGTGTCAAGATAGCTAGCGCACCATGCCAGGGGGCCAGCCGAGAGACCAGTGTGGCAGAGTGCATTCAGCAAAAGTGGATGGGAGACAGTGTCGAAAGCCTTTGAGAGGTCAATGAACACTGCACCAGCTAGGGAGCTGGTATCCAAGGAGGAGTGTAGAAAGTTGGAGAATTCAATAAGGGCAGTGCTGGTACTGTGACCCGCACGGAAGCCATGTTGCTCTGGGCATAAAATGTTATGCTTAGCCAGATAATCAGTGATTTGAATGGCCACCACTTTCTCCAGGGCTTTAGAGAGGGAGGGGGGAGGATGGAGATTGGCCGGTAGTTGTTGGCCAATGACCTGTCTCCCCCTTTATGAATAGGTGTGATAATGGCTGTTTTCCAAGCTGTGGGGAATTGTCCCAGGCAGAGTGACTGGTTAATTAGGCTTGTGAGTGGTGCAAGGACTTCATCTAGCACCAGCCTGAGGATGCTGGGGTCCAGTGAGTCACTGCCGGATTGTTGCCATTGAGCACTTTGATTAGGATGGGTCTGGCTTCCCGGGTGGAAATCTTTTGCAGGAGGAAGCTGGGGTGCTGGAGGACAGGGGGAGGTTGGCTGGGGGGAGGGTGAAAGAAATTACTAGGGAAGACTGAGGTAAGGTCAGTGAAAGTGGTGTTGAACCAGTTAGCTATGGTGGCAGGCTCGGTGGAGGTGGTGCCATTTCTAGTGAGCTGGGATGGGGCAGGGAGCAAGCTTTACCATTGAGTTGCTTAATATTATCCCAGAAGGTCCGGGCTGAGCCCCAGTAGGAGGTAAGGGAGGCCTGGTAATGGTCTGCCTTGACTTTCCTGATGGCCCATGAGCACTTATTCCAGGCTGCATTGTAGGCTTGCCTATCAGACAGACAACCTGTTTCAGTGGCAAGGTGCCAGAGGTTATCCCGGTGTCTAAGTAATTGTAGGAGGGCCAGGCTAACCCAGGGTGCGTTCTGTTTTTTGGACCGGATTTTGGTTAAGGGTGCAAAGAGCTCACAGGCCATGTTGAAGGTGTGAGTGAAGAAGGTGAGGGCAGTGTCAATGTTGGTTGCATGCTTAATGGGGGACCAGTCTATCTGGGTGAGGAGAGCTTTAAGTTTCTTCAGCCCACCAGGGCGGAGGCGCCTGCAGAGGGTGGTCTGGGCTTTGGGTTTGGGATTGGGGGCTACCCAATGGAATAGGATAGGGGAGTGGTCACTCAGGGAGTCTGGGAGGACCTGGATGTTTTGGATTTTATGGGGTCGGTTAGTTATAATAACATCCAGAAGGGTGCTGGTACCACTCTTAGGGTTAAGTCTCGTGGGCTGGGTGACGAGTTGCGTCAGATCTTGGGCGGCAAATGAGTCTCTGGTCATGGATGAGGAGGTGCTGAGCCAATTAACATTGAGGTCCCCCACTAGGATTTGTTCTGCCTTATGGTGGAGGGTGGCCAGGTAGTCTGTTAAAGATACCAGGGCTGGGTGCTGGTTCTTTGGGGGAACGTAGGCTGTGGTGAGATAGAGAGGGCTCCTAGATGGGTCTGGGGTGAGTCTGAGGGTAAGGGCCTGGGCCCCATTTATGAGGGCAGGGGTGGGGAGTGCATGTCCAGGTATTGTGTCCCTGGTGTAGATTGAACAGCCTCCCCCTCGTTTGCCTATTCAGTCCTCCCGGTATAAGGTATAGCCTGGGAGGGAGACAAATGAGTCAGGAGTTGATTTGGACAGCCAGGTTTCAACCAGGGCTATGATGTCTGGTTGGTGAGCCAAGGCCCAGCACTGTAGGGCATCAAATTTCTTCAGCAGGCTGCATATGTTCATGGAGGCTACTTGAAGACCAGTGGGCTGAGTGGGTGGACGGGAGGGGCCAGGGCCTGGGTTGGGATGTATGTTCCCTGTTAGGAGTAGAAGGAGGAGAAGTGCTCTGGTCAGAGGGAGGCAGATGGAGAGTTTACGCCGGGAGCGATAGAATGAGGAAGGAGGTTTAGTTGCACAAGGGGTGGGTAGGGTAGCACAGGCAGAGAAGGCCCGAGTGATGAGAAGTGCAAGGGGGCTGTGGGGGGAGGACAGGTAATGTCTGGAAGGGGGGTGAGGTGGAGAGGAGCATATGGGATGTGTGGAGGAGGAGGGGGGAGGAGCAGTGGTAAAGGAGGAGAGGAGGACAGGAGGGTAGGTAGGTAGGAACACTGGAGTAGTGAGGCTGAGGGTTAATAGGAACACTAGGGTTGGTGGAAGGCAAAGGAAGGAGGAGGAGAAGAAATAGGCTGGTGAGCAGGGGATGCATGTGCATAGTTGGGAAGGCTGGTGGAGCTGAAGTGAGGAAAGAATGGGGGGACTAGGATGAAAGAGGGGAGAATAGTATTGAGAGATTACCTCTGAGCCTAGTTGCTGCTATGGTGTAGTGGTAGTGTATGTGCCTGAAGTGCATAAAGTACCAGGCTCAAGTCCTGACCAGGGCAGCAAGAGAGAGCTAGACCAGTGGCTATAGCAGCAGGGAGTTGGATTCAAGGTTTGCAGAAGCACTTAGATAACACTTTAGTTGTGTCACAGGGTTAGTGCGTTCTTTATAGTTTTGAGATCCTGCAGTAGAAAATAGACAGGTGTTCTAGGTGAGTGGTGGAACTGTGGACTGTGGAAATAAGGGTGCAGGGTTCAAAGGCAGCAAGGAAGAAGAAGTAAACTTATATTTTGGCAGGTTGGGGGGGTAAGTGATTAAAAGGCTTAGAAAGTAGTAATAAAATGGGGGACAAATTAACAAAATCACGGTGCCACTTTTCATGAGGAGAGGTCCCAAAATGCCTATTTTGAAAATGTGGTTAAAAAACATCCGAAAATAACTGGGTTACGGATGTGTGTTGCACTGTTTCTATGCATGCTCATGACTTCACCAATTTTTCATATTTTCACTTCAGATTTTTAACGTTGCAATTTTTTTTACACCTCCTCATGAACAATACAGTTGTTAATTTTCACATCCTGCCCAAAATGTGTTTTTGTCCCTGTGTCACCAAATGGCATAGCAGCTGTGCAAAACTACATTTCTTCTAACAAACTGATAGTGCAGCTCTTTATGAGGTGGCATCACAAAAAGCCTATGTTGAAGATTTGGAGTGAAAATACTAACAAACACCTATGGCGTTAGGGTTTCCAACTGTAACTCCCCACCCTGTAGAGACTGACAGGCATCAGGGGTGGCTTACACCATTGCACCCCACCCCCACCCCATTGCACCCCCACCCCACCCCCACCTGCAGCCAGTGACAGGCATCGAGGTCTGCCTTGGAGTGTTCTGCTCTAAAGTTCACCCCATTATCCTATACTGCACTGACTTCAGTGTATTTCCTTATGGAATGGTGTAAGTATAAGGCCCAATGACCCCAAAGCACACCACAACACTTGTCAGTGTCTGCAGGGTAGGGTGAGGTAGAATGGCATAAGCATTACAGCTGATGACCCAAAGGCACACCCCAACATCTGTTAGTCTTTGCAGGGTGAGGGTAGCATTGGCTTCAGTTTAGTATTTCACTGCCATTCCTATTATGCATCCCCAACTCCTGCACTACCAATGCCAATGTCAGTGAGACAACGTTAGGCATTGACAAATGCTTGTTTATATATAATCTGGGTGTTAAATAGTATGTGAGCTTCTGAATAACTGTCATAAGCTTCCAAGGAAGGACTTTGTTAGTCCGAAAGCTTAAGCACTTTGTTCTTTTTGTAACATCTATGCTGGTCCAATAAAAGGTATCAAACCATTTGCTTCTGGATCTGTTCTTACAAGGACCAATACGGCAAAAACTGAATCTTACTTTTTGCCCTGCAGGCAGCAGCAGGTGTGGGATGTGCCTGCCATAGTTAGCCCAAATGCTCACCCCATTCTCATATACTGTAGCCATCTCACTTTACTTACTCATGGAATGGGGTGAGCATCATGGCTGACAATGGCAAGGCACACCCAATGCCTGCTGCTGCCTGTAGGATGGGGGTGGGGACATTTCTCTACTTTTGCCACTTTAACCCTAACTAGTGCATTAACAAAGTATTTTGCAAAGAATATATATTTTAGGGACATAGTCACACCCTTATAGTTAGGTCTGAATGGTCACTTCTATGTTAAACTCAAAATTTTGCACTTTGATATCTTCGCAACCATTTAAACAATTTGCATGAAATTTTGCATGCCCCATCAGGGACTAAAGATCTCTTGACGTTATAAGCTTTGTTCTGGTCAGAAGTGTGGGTGTGGAGATATGGATTGTGAAAAAATTTGAAAATTACCTTTTATTTTTTTTTGTTTGTTTGTCACACTGCAACACAAAAACAGTTTGCAACTTAGGTCTGAGTTTTGGGGGATAGAAAGGCCTTGGGTCACAGATGTGTGTTTTGAAGTTTAGTGAAAAAATAATAATCTATTCTAAAGTTATTAAATTTTAAAGTTTCCCATTATTTTCAAAGGGAATTTCACTTTCCAGTTAGCTGTCCCACTCAAAAAAGGATCATTTGTCACAAATGGGCAATCCTTTGTCACAAACTGGTCATCCTGTGTCACAAATTGGGAATCTTTTAGCGTGCTGCTGCCATCTTGTTTTCTCTTAGCGAGGAAAACAAAATTAAATAACTGCAAAAATGGTGTTTTCAGAAGTAGTTTTCAAACCTGTGCCAAAATGCCATTCCATGCCACAGGTGTGAAAACATATTTTGCACAAGATGTGAAAAATAACAGCTGCACTGTTCCTAAGGTGGTGTGAAAAAATAGATATGCTGAAAATTTAGACTCAAAATATTGAATATTACAAACATTATGTGCGTGCATAGAAAAATTTAAATGAATGCTCATAACTCAGCTTTTTCTAATAATCTTTTCACCAGATTTTCAACATAAACTTTAAGGGATCTCATCTCATGAACACTGGTGGTGAAATTTCATTATTCAGTCCCGAAAGGTGGTTTCATGTAATGATCATAAAATCACCTTCTGGGCCTGATTAATGAAACATCAGTGCCAGTGTTCATGAGGTGGGGTCCCAAAAAGGCAATGTTGAAAATTTGGTGCAAAAATTCTAAAAAATAGAAAAGTTATGAACATAAGTTCAAAATACCACTGAAATACATTACACGGCACTTACAGTACCTTGATTCCTCAGTTCACAGCTTTGAAGAGTACAGATATGTCTTAGTCCACAGAAAATAACAGCCTATGACCTTTGCTGGTAAGTATAGAGTAAGGGGGATGGGGTGGTGGGTGCTCAGTAGGATGGTCGGGCTAGGGGAGGGTGACCGCAAGGACGATGAGGAACTATTTTCTTTTTTTCAGGTTTAAAAAAATACATTGTGGGACATTTTTTCTTTTCAGGGACTGAATAATGAGTTAAAAATGTTTCAGTACACTAGGAATGGGCTACCCAGCCTCCACATGGTTGGGGGGTTTTATAAATATCAACACAGAGATTGCCCCCCTGATGTTGGCAAATATTATTAACGCAACAGGTTGAAGAGGTGGGGGCAACTGACACTGGGGGTGGGCATTCTGGTGTCAGATTATACAAATAAATAAATAATTTAATTAAGAAATAAATAATTAAGTATGAGGATCAGAGGGTTGGGGGGTACCACTAGGTACATGGAAAGATATGGTAGGGTGAGGGTACACACAGATACAAAGAAGGTGATGGCAGATAAGGACAATGTAGCTTACCTAGTCTGCACCTTTTCCCTTCCTAATGCTTTACCGCAGACCCTAGTTGATCTGCAGCTTACCCTCTCTTCCCTATTGCTAGAGTACTCTTATGTCTGTCCATGCATGCTTGAATTCCTCTACTGTTTTTGCCATCACCAGCTCCACAGGGAGGCTGTTCCAAGCATCCACTACTCTTTCTGCAAAAAAGTGCTTTCTCACATTGCCCCTGAGCCCATCCTCTCTAGCCTCATACCATGCTCCTTGTTTTTGCACACCTTGTTTTCCGAATGATGTTACACTCCTATTCCTTGTTTATACCCCTGATGAACTTGAATGTCTCTGTCATATCCCCCCTCTCTTGCCTCTCTTCCAAGGAATACATATTGAGGTCTTCTAGTCTTAGAAACATAGAAACATAGAATTTGACGGCAGATAAGGACCTCTTGGCCCACCCAGTCTGCCCATTTCCCTACCTAATGGATAAGCTGCAGATCCTAGTTAACCAGCAGCCTACTTCTTCCTACGCCCCACCCCCTAGAATTGCCTTATGACTGTCCCATGCATGCTTGAATTCCACCACTGTTTTTCACTCCACAACCTCCTCCAGAAGGCCATTCCATACATCCACAACCCTCTCTGTGAAAAAATACTTCCTTAAATTACCTCTGAGCGGTCTCCCCATCTTCAAATTGTGCCCCCTTGTTCTTGCACACCTCTTTTTTTGAAAGATGCTACCCTCTTGGACTTTGTTGATTCCCTTGAGGTACTTAAAAGTTTCTATCATGTCCCCCCCTCCCTCCTTTCCTCGAGGCTATACATATTAAGCTCCTTTAGTCTCTTCACAGTGTCTTCTGGTGCAGACCCTGCACCATTTTAGTTGCCCTCCTCTGGACAGCTTTCATCCTGTCTATGTCTTTGCTGAGATTGGGTCTCCAGAACTGCATGCAGTCTCAGATGGGGTCTCACCAGCTGTCTGTACAGAGGGATAATAACTTCCTCTTTCTACTGGTGATGCCCTCCCTATGCATCCCAGTATCCCCCAGCCTCCTTGCTACCCTCTCACATTGCTTGCCCACCTTTAGGTCATCTGATATGACTACCCTCAGGTCCCTTTCCATTTTTGTTGTTGTTAGTATCTCACCCCCATTGTGTACTCTTTCCCCTGGGTTTTTGTTTCCCAGGTGCATTACCTTGCACTTCTTAGCATTGAATCTAAGCTGCCATACATTTGACCATTCCTCTAACCTTGCCAAGTCCCTTCTCATCCTTTCCACCCCACCTTGTGCATCAACTCTGTTGCAGATCTTTGTGTCATCTGCAAAGAGACACTTTTCCTTCCAGTCCCTCTGCAATGTTGCTTATAAAGACATTGAAGAGGACCGGTCCTAATACTGAACCCTGCGGTACCCCACTAGTAACCCCCCTTTCTTCAGCGTGGACTCCATTTACTATTACTCTGTGTCCTATTCTGCAGCCAATTCTTTACCCAGGCTGTCATCTTGGGACCCACTCCCAGGCTGGCTAACTTGTATATTAATCTTTTGTGTGGGACTGTGTCAAATGCCTTGCTAAAGTCTAGGTAGGCCATGTCCACAGCCCCTCCCTGATCTACTACTTTGGTCACCCAGTCAAAGAAATCTATCAGATTTGTCTGGCATGACCTTCCCGCTGTGAATCCATGCTGCCTTTCCTCATATGACTTTTGGTCCAGTCCTTGCACCATTTTATTTGCCCTTCTCTGGACTGCCTCTATTTTGTCTACTGTATGTTCTTCTGGATATGTGGCCTCCAGAACTGGACACATTACTCCAAATGAGGTATCACTAGTGATCTGTACAGTGGCATAACCACCTCCTTTTTTCTGCTGGTGATACCTCTCCCTATACACCTTAGCATCCCACTGGCTCTCCCCACAGCCTTCTCACATTGTTTGGTTACCTTTAGGTCATCATATATGAATACCCCCAGGTACCTTTCTTGATTATTGACCATTAATACCTCTCTGCCCCCATCATGTAGTCCTTCCTTGGATTTCTGTGCCCCAAATGCATGATTTTGCATTTCTTTGCATTGAATCTTAGCTGCTACACGCCTCCTACTCCACACTACTCCTACTCCACGCTACTTCTCAGGCATTTTTAGGTATTTTCCCATTTTCTACATGCCCCTGTAGTGTCAACCCTGTTGCAGATATTAGTGTCATCTTCAAAAAGGCATACTGTACCTTCCCCTCAAGCCCCTCAGTAATGTTGCTTATTAAGACATTAAAGAGGACTGGGCCCAGCACGGATCCCTGTGACATCCCACTAGTCACCCCCCTCTCCTCGGATTGAATGCCATTTACCCCCACCCTCTGTGTGCTGTCACTAAACCAGTTTTTTTGGGATGGTGTCGAAGACCTTGCTGAAATCTAGGTAAGCCACATTCACCGCTTCTTCCCTATCTCTCTCTCCGGTCACCCAGTCAAAGAAATCTATCAGATTTGTTTTACAAGACCTTCCTGCTGTAAATCCATGCTGCCTTGTATCCTGTACTCTGCTGAATTCAAGAAATATCACAATTCTAGCAGGAAAGAGACCTTGGGATTATCATCTCTGATGACCTCAAGGTAGGGAAACAATGCGACAAGGCAGCAGGTAAAGCAAATAGGATGCTGGGATGCATAAGCAGGGGCATCATCAGCAGGAAAAGGGAGGTCATAATTCCACTATACAAGACACTAGTAAGGCCCCACCTGGACTACAGTGTACAGTTCTGGAGCCCTTATCTACATAAGGACATAGACAGGGTAGAGAAGGTTCAGAGGAGGGCAACAAAGATGGTACAGGGATTGCATCACAAGTCCTATGAGGACAGGCTGAAGGACTTGAACATGTACTCCCTGGAGGAGAGGAGGGATAGAGGAAGAATATGATAGAGAGACATATAAGTAACTTACTGGGAGTAACAGGATGAAGGAATACACTATTTTCCAGCAAAAAAAGATGTTCCAGGACTAGAGGGCATGAGATGAAGTTGGAGGGATGGCGATTCAGAGGAAATGTGAGGAAGAATTTCTTCACAGAAAGGGTGGTGGACAAGTGGAACACCATGCCAGAGGAATAAGTGGGGGCTGAAACAATCACGGGATTTAAGAATGCATGGGATAAACATAAGGGAATTCCAGAGGTCAGGGGTAAGGGGTAACAGACTTCTAGAAAAACATAAAGTGAACTTACAAGCTCAAATAGGTAGACTGGGTGGGCCATAGGCCCTTATCTGCTGACAGTGTCTATGTATCCTTTCCTTTAGCACTGACTCCATTAATTTCCTGACCTCTGAGGTCAGTCTAATTGGTCTGTAGTTGTCAGCCTCCTCCCCTGTTCCCACTTTTGTGGAGAGGGACTACATTTGCCCTCCTCTAGTCCCCTGGAATCATGCCTGTCTCTATCGATTTGTTGAACAGGACTGTTAGTGGTGCTGCCAGCACCTCTCTAAGTTATTTTCATATTCTGGGATGTATCCCATCTTGCCCCATAGCCTTGTCCCCTTTCAGATTCTCGAGTTTCTTTAGGACTCTTTCCTTCGTAAACAGGCTGGTGTCCGCCTCGCTCCCATTGGTGCACCTAACGCCCAACAATGGTCCTTTTCCGTCCCCTTCTTCTGTGAATACTGAAGAAAAATATTTGTTCAGGACTGATGCTTTTTCTTGATCTCCCTCTGCACACTCCCCCCCCCCCCTTTTTAACCTCACAATCCCACCCGTGGTCTTCTTTCTTTCACTAACGTACCTTAAAAAGGTCTTGTCTCCTTTCTTAATTGCCAGGGCTAGTTTTTCCTCAGTTTGTGCCTTTGCACTCCTAACCACTTCCCCCACCTCCCTCTGCTTTTCCAGATTCAGTTCCCTATCTTCCCACCTCTGTGTTTCCTTGTACCTCCTGAAAGTTAGCCTTTTCTCTCTTACCTTCCTGGCCATGTCCTTTGAGAACCATAGTGTGTTTTTTTTTTCTTTCTCTTCGTTTTGCTTACTTGCCTAACACAAAGGCTTGTTGCCTATGCTATGGTTCCCTTAAGGTTATCCCATTGTTTCTCTACATCCCCCTTCTTCTTCCCCTGCAAGGGCTTACTTGAGACATTCCCTAATTTTTGCAAAGTCAATCTGTCTGAAATCCAGGACCCATGTTTTTGTGTGGTTTGACTCCTCCACTGTTCTCGCATTGAACACACCGTACGATGATCACTGGACCCCAGGTGGCTACCCAAATTACATCAGTGACTCTGTCCCCATTGGTGAGTACCATGTCCAATACTGCTCCTTCTTTTGTGGGTTCCGCCACAAGCTGCTTGAGACATGCCCCCTGCAGTGCTTCCAGGGTGCCTCTGCTCTTGGTAGTGGCTGCAGTCTGGATGCTCCAGTTCACATCAGGCAAATTGAAGTTCACTAGGCACCAGGGATAGGGGAAACTGATCAGAGGGTGGGGGTGCCACTGGACACCGTGAAAAATGGTAGCTCATAGCTGAATCTGCAGCCAGCAGCATGAGTTCCAGCTGCTCCTGCAGAAGTCAAGAAAATCCCACTGTTCTCATACAGAGAACACTGGGAAGTGCTTCTCTCACTCAGTTGGGCACCAGGGATTTTGGGTGCCCAGAAAATGTGTTTCTTGCCAGAATTAAAAAAAAAAAATTAGAATGTAGCTGAACAGGTCCTATTTAGCAAGGTTCTGATGTTTTTTCCTTTTTTTTATCCATTCATTTTTATGTGTTTTCTTTCTTTTTTCTTTTGTTTCTCTTGCTAACCAAGAAAAAAAAAATGGTGGCAGATCGAAAAGGATTTCCCATGTCATGAAAATGGATTAGCTCCTGCGAAAATGAATTCATTTTATGCTAGACATCTATTTTTCCTCATTGAAAATAATGAGAACTTCAAAACTGAATAACTTTGGGACAGATTAATATTGTTTTACCAAACCACCAAAAGGCACATCTGTGAGGCTTATGCTTTCTGCCTTGATATTTTCAGACTACAGTTTAAAACAGTTTCTGAGATATACAGTAGGTGGGCAAACAAACAGCAAAAAAAAAAAAGAAAAGTAAATCTAAGGATGTGTAACACTCTGTATCTCAGAAATCACACAAAGGATTCATATGAAATTTGCCAAGTCAAGAAACCTGTCCCAATATATTAAGCATGCAACATTTCATGCAAATCCGTTGAACTGTTGCGAAGTTATTAAGGTGCAAAATTTGGTGGTTAACATAGACGTGATCCCCTCAATCCTAACTATGCTGGTGCTACCACACCAGTATAATACATACATATATACATATAGATATGTATATGCAGTTTCAATCAAAACGAAAATGCCTACAAGACAACATGCTGGCACCTTGAAAAAACACAAAAGGTACTTTGCTACACATGGCATGCTTTAGAAAGCTGATGGCACAGTATCACATATTATGTCACAGACAACAAGAAATGCCTGTGACTAACCACAATTAAAGAACACAAAGAAATATGGCAGAAATGGCTACAAAGTCCACAGTTTGTGACGCACACAAAACAAAACAGCATAATAAGAATATTGATAGAGTAAAGCAGAAAGGTAGCAGGCAGGAAATAGAACACAAGAAACAAAAATGTGTGTGCAGCTAGCATCCATCACAGCAGAGCAACATATTTTCAGATGTTGTTTGCAAAAGCAGAAATTGAGTGCATAATATCTGCAGTAATAAGGCATATCGGGTAAAAAAAGTAAGAGAAAAATAGATCATGCAATTATGTCTCAGAACTAAACAATTTTTACATATGTCTGCAAACTTCCAATCATGTTTGTAGGCACAGATAATGGATCAAATACATGAATGAAAGAAAAAAAATTCTGAAGATTAAAATAAAGTTGCAAGAGTTCCTAAATCTGAACAGAGAGGGCTTCTGTCTCATCTTTGATGGACCTTGGCTCACAGTGAGCAGGTAGAAGCTTATTTTTAGGAGAAAATGCACCATCCATCCAGAAAGCAAGTAATGCAGCTGTCTGTGTTGATGAAGTTGTGAAAACACATTGGGATCTATGCACTATGCCAATGTGCCACATAAACCGGGCACATTGGTATAGCTACGTCAGAATGCCATGTAGCGGGATCTCGTGGAACCTGCATGGCTTTCACCAGGGGGACACAGGGCAGTTACATGCCTAGTCCACTGATTGTGTAGACAGCAACACGATGGGGGTGGGCAGGGGGCATTCCAGCACTCTGTGCCATTCGCAATGGTGCAGAGTGCTAGGCACTGGGAGTGCACCTTATGTTGTATAACACCCTGCCGTAAGGTATATGAGCCCCCCTAGGATGCCACTGGTGGGCTGTGGTGGGAAAGATGGGCACAACAGACCCCCCTCAACAAGTCACCCTAGCCCATGGGGACCACACAGAGGGCTGGGGGTGGCCGACCGGGCACTCACCATCCCTGTGCTACTGGCACACAGTGCACTATCTGCCATCATCTGTGCCCCATGGGTGCAAGGGATCCATTAGTGGACTGGGTCTGGGCATCCCATTGGATGCACACCCGGTCCGTGGAACAGTCCTCTGTGCATCTGTGTGCCATGGGGGCAGGGCCACAGACAGGAGGCCGGCATTAGTGAATGCTGGTATAGACACACCTGCCTGTAGTTGCATAGCTATGTGGTAGGGCTATGTGTCTCTGGTGCATACCCTCCACACAGTAGTGCATAGTGCCCAATGTGTTTTGCCTTTGTTTGAACAGGAGGATTTGCATGCGATGGAGGAAGACAATGACTCTTCAGCTGAGCAAAACAAGTTTCACATTGACATGTAATGTTAAGTAAATGTCTTTTAATGAAGTAAAATACTTTAGTTAGTTAGCTAGTTAGCTAGTTAGTTAGTTAGTTGGTTGGTTTTGCTAACCAAGTATGTGCACTAGACAATAAAAATGCCTATTTTTCAGTTATGATCCAGATGATTACAAGGAGCAATGGAAAATACAAAAACAGTAAAGTTACAAGTTCAGAGGCATAATAAAAACAATAGGGGCCTGATTCTAGAAGGGTTACACCAGGCATAACAGCAGTTGCACCAACTAGAATGACGCATGTAGCAACTTACGCCAGCAGTTGTGACATGCGCGATTCTACAAAGTGATCTGCGACATGTCACAGGCCACTTGCGCCAAACAGCTGTTACGCCACATAAACCCCCTATGACATGATGCTAGGGGGTTTACAACAGCAGTTGCGCCCATTCTAGAAGGGTAGCCACAAAGTATCCACATTGGGATTCTACAAGAACCCCCAGAGGAGATCCGGCAATGTAAGTTATACCAGCATTTATCTGGTATAACTTACAGATGCCCCTGGGGGCCCTGTAGACCTGTTTGCTGTCCTGTGGATAGTTTCCCACTCTGCCATGCCCAGCACAACCCAGCGGGGCCCCACAGGGCTACCCAATCCCCCAGCCCCCCAACGCAGCCGTTGGTAGAAGCCCTGCAGTGCGGTGCTGCCATCCTCCCACCCGTGCCCCAAACCGCGAGTCGCCCACCTCATATGCAGCAATAAGACATTGTACATTACTAAACTTGAAAATGAACCCATTTCCCTGGTAGTCTAGTGCCCCCCCTCCCCAAACTGTACATGTCCATAAAATAAATTAATTCCCAATTCCCTAGAAGTCTAGTGGCCCCCCTCCCGAACTGTACATGTCCATCAAAATAAATTAATTCCTGATTCCTGGTAGTCTAGTGAGCACTACCCCTCTAAAGCCATGCCAGCCCAACCAGCAACCTTCACCTGCCCCAGTTAGCAGTGGCAGCTCACTCCTCCTCACCTCCACAGCTAGTAAGAAGCTGACTGAGCAAGCAGTATTAGCGCTTGATTGTACTGGACGTGCTTAGAAATTAATTTCTGAGCACATCTGTGCTGTAGCGCTAATACAGCACTCAGTGGGCGGCTGGCCATGAAGGTGAGAGGTGGGCTGTGCCAGTCGCTGGCTGGGGCAGTTGAGGGGGTGTTGGTTGGGCTGGCATGGCTGGGTGGGGGGCCACTAGACTACCAGGGAATCAGGAATTAATTTCTTTTAGGGACATATACAGTTCGGGAAGGGGGCCACTACATTATCAGGGAACCAGGAATTATTTTATGGACATGTACAGTTCAGGGAGGAGGGGGCACTGGACCACCAGGGCTGGTGATGTGCTGCATTGACGGTGGACAACCTGGGGGTTGGGGCATGTGTGGGGGGGTGCACTTGTGACCTGCAGCAGCGGGTTGCGACATGCTTTCCAGGTACACCCTCTGTGCGGTGTACCTTGCTGCATATCACACCCCAGGACTTTGTTGATGGGAGACCCCTGTGTCTCTAGAATAGGGTGCAGGGTCAATGTCAGAGTTGTGGGATGCACAGGTTGCATTCGGCGGCAACCTGCACCACCCTTCTAGAATCGGGCCCTAGGACATTAGACTATGTCAGGCAGGAATCAGCAAGTCACAAACAGCAAAACGATAAGGAATAGCACATAACTGCATACAGCCAATAACAATAGTAACAAAGGGTCAAATCATATGAGCAATAATTAAGTGGATATCATTGGTGCAGAAAATAATCACTAGCAGATTCAGCCATAGGATTATTGGTCTGAGGAACTCAAAAAGCTGAGTAGTTCCCTTTTGAAAGAGTGTTGGGACAAAGTTGACTCATAGCTGAGAGGGTAGGGAGCTGTATACCCTAGTGGCAAAATAGGCAAATGCCTGCTCACCTATTTTGGAGGAGTACTTGGGTAGAGCCAGGAGGGCCTGATCTTTGGAGCAGAGGAAGTAGACTTGGCCTGCAGGTATTAACATAGAGGCTGGTGAGGCTGGAGTGGATGATCTGAGGATGTTTTCACTCATACAGCTTAGGGTATAGAGGCACTGAAGGTGTCAGGAGAGTCAACCAAGACTGGAATATAATATGCAATGGTGGATCAGTTGAGAAGCCAATAAGGCATACCAATATACATTATTGTAAAAGACATTCCATTTGAGGTTGCATCCACTAGCCTGGTAATTTGAGGTAAGCCAATAGGAGAAGCTGGGAAACAAGACACCCTGTGCTATTAGCAACCCTAGCTGCAGGAGTTGGGGCTTATCTAACCCAGTAGGCAAACCCAGCTTGGCATTAATTGACTTACAGATGTTTGTAATATGTTGCAAAAAGTTCAAGGCAGGAGCAAAGATAACACCTAGATATTTGAAGTGGTCTGTTACAATGATAAGGAAGCCATCTAGACAATGAAGGTCTAAGCCAGTAGTGCAAGCCTGAACCTTTTCAGAGAACCCAAAGAGCATGGCCTGTGTCTTGCTAGTATTCAAGACAAGGCGATTTTGAACTGGCCAAATCTGAACTCTGTGGAAGTTAGAGTTGAGCCTGGTATTGATATCACTCAGGCAATTTGAGCTTGAGTAAAGCACCACGTTGTCAGCATATACAAGGGTGCTACAGTGAGAAGGGGTGTTTGTGATGCCATTGATAAAGGCAGAAGTAGTGGGCCCAGGATGGAACCTTGGGGAATGCTGACATTGATGGTAGCTAGGATAGAGCGGGCCTCATTAAACTTGAGAAATTGTTGGTGGTCATGAAGATAGCTAGAGAACCAGCCAGTGGCAGTAGGGGATACTCCTAGGGAGGCCAATTTGTGTTTTAGCAGGGTATGATTTACCAAGTCAAATACCTTAGTAAGGTCAATGAAGATGGCCCCAGTTAGCATACCCTTGTCCATACTGGATTTTACATCACTGTTGAGCTGGACAAGAGCAGTGGTAGTACTATGATCTTGCTTAAATCTGTGTTGAGCTGTGGATACCAGGTAGTATTTCTGGAGGTGGCCTGTGACCTAGGAGGCAATGAGTTTTTCCAGTAGTTTGCTTAGAATGGGCAATATTGTGATTGGGCAGTAGTTCTCAATGGATTTAGAGTCACACTCTTTGAACATCAATATTATCGTAGCTATTTTCCAACTTTTGAGAACAGTAGCAGTGGTTTGGGAGAGATTGAAAAGTCAGGTGACTGGGAAGGCAAGATAAGGTGTAGTCATCCTAAGTATGTTAGGTTCAAGCCTATCGGGACCAATGCTCCCATAAGAGAAGCTGGCTTTTAGGAGTCGCATAACATCTCTGTGAGAGAGAGTACAGAGGTACAATGGTGGGATGGGGGCAGTTGAGTGGGGGAGCTTCAGTTGGGCATGACAATAGGGTCTCAAACATGGTTAGGTCAGTGAAGTGGGAGTTAAAGACATTGGTGATAGTGACTTGGTTATTGCAGTTGATGTTATTTATAATCATGTCAGGAGGGGTTTGACTTCTACTGTATACTATGAGACCCTTGATCTGAATCCAGAAACTCTTGGAGTTTCTAGCAGAGGCGTTTAGAATTTCCCTGCAGTATTTGTTTTTGGCCAATCTGATTTATTTTTTACAGGCAGTCCTTAAGGCTCAATATGCTAACCAATATGAGTGTAGAGATGTGGATTTGAATTTGAATTTGGCCCATTTGTCCTTAGCCTTAAGCATGGAGTGGAGGGAACTATGGAACCATCTTGTGGATTTACCTCTAACACTTTACCTGATGAGGGTGATTTGCTTACCTTGGTGGGACTGAAGAGTGGAGGTGAAGTAATCAAGGGCTACATCCATTTCACAGTAGGAGTAAAGTGGAGTCAATGCAGCCAAGATCAGCAAGGAAGGTCTCAGGATTTAGTGTAGAGAAATCTCTCACGATGAACTCTTTAGGAGGGCAGGGGGGAGTGTGGGTATTCCACATGCAAAAACCTTTGGAGTGATTACTGAGAGAATTTGCAAGTGTTCCTGCAGCAATGATCCTGTCCTTCCTATTTAATAGAACCCAGTCTAAGAGCAAGCGGCGGCCCCCTTAGAAAGAATATCTGGTAGGGTCAGCTATCAATTGGGACAGGTGGGCTTTGCTTAGGAGATACTCAACGGTTTGGGAGTTTGCACTGAGCCATTCCAATTTAAAATTGCCCGTATGAATAAATTTGTTTTTCCCTATTGCGGGGACAAGGTAATTAATTTAGTCAGGCCAATTTTGCCTCCTGTAGGAGGATTATATGCACAAACAATATGAATTTGCTTGGTGTCCCCTAGGGAGTAAAGGACTTCACAAGAGGATAAGGTGACACCAAGTTGAGTAGCTAGGTTCAAATAAGCCTTGTAATACAACACAATGTCCCCACCCCTTTTTCTGGAAGGGCTATCAGCTTGTACATAAATTCAAACATATGAAGAAGCCAGCAGAAAAAGGCCATTTGGTCTATCAAGTCTGCTCATATTGCAGGATCCACAGCTTGAGCTAATGTCCCTGCCCTCCCTCCTCACTCCTCACATCCTCCCTACCCATAATCCTTACCTTCCCCTATGCCTATCCCAGCCTTTCTTAAAGCTGCCCACTGTCTTCAATGAGATGACCTCTTCCTGCAGTGCATTCCAAGTGTCCTCTACCTTCTCTGTGAAGAAGTGCTTCCTGACGTCCCTCCTAAACCTCCCACCCTCCAGCTTAAGACCATGCCACCTAGTTTTATGGTTATGGTGTTATGGTTGCCACTCAGCTTAAAGAGACTCTCCTTATCAACCTTATTTATTCCTTTCAAGTATATGAAGGTCCCAATCATGTCCCCTCTCTCTCTCTCTCTCTCTCCTGTCTTCCAGGGAGTACATGTTCAGTGCCCTCAACCTCTCCTGGTATGCCCTACCCTGCTGGCCCACTATCATCTTTGTAGCCCTCCTCTGGATCTTGTACTATCTTTTAATCTATAAGTGTGCACATAGAATCTGGAACCAAGGGTTTTAGCCAGGATTCAGTAACAATGAGGATGTCAGGACCATAGTGAGAGACCCAGGCTTCTAGTTGAGGGAATTTGGACATACACCTAATATTAAGGTGATACACCTTGATTCTGTTTGTGTAAAACCATGGGGCCAGGCTTTTGGGACTTAACTTACTCAGATGTCCAGGTTTAGTTCTGACATCACCAGCCAGAGTTAAGGAGAGAGCTATGGTCCACAGGTGAGATAGGACAGCAGCCATGGGCTTGCAAATGTGGGAATACAGTTTAACCTTATCTAGGTTCCTTAAGATCATTGCTAATTGTTTGGGTCTAAGGCATCATTTTTGGATAGGATGAAGGGGCAGTTACAACCATCATGTTTGAGAAATAGAAGTCCTGATAGTTTCAGGGGCACAGGAATGAAACAATGGATAGGAACCAAGTAGTCTGTCGTAGCCATAGTTCAGACAAAAGCAAGGCATATTATTGGAATATAGCATGGGGGCCTCATTTTGATTAACATAGAACACTGGAAGTGACAACTAATAACAGTCATAGAGTAACCATGGCTAGTAAAGAAAGCAAAAGAAAGCAAAGCTGATCTGTAGGTGATCGAGCCAGGAACCTAAAATCAGCACAGGAGTAGAGTTCCCTAACTCATCTCAGGTGTGGAAGGCAGATAGGAAACCAAACAGTGCAACAGTGAGGTATATACCACATTATGCCATGTGGGCAGTTGGAACAACCAACAGTACTATTAGACTAAGAAGGCGATCTAGGAGAGACAGATTGAAATTGAAAATCATGTATGATTGCCTGAAGCAGCAGCCCAAAACAGTACACAGCAAGTGCCCTATATCCACACTAAAGCCTGAAGTATCAAATTGTTTTAGGGGCTCAGGGGAGATTAAAAGTACAAGTAGCTAACAGGCATGTCAAGCTTTGGGTCTGATGATAAAATAAAAACAGGAAGATAAATCTACCGACCAGAGTCCAGGAAGTGGGGATAAAAGATGGTATTACCCGGGATTCAGTGTTAATGTCCAGCCAAGTGGGGATGAATGAAGGTACTATCATAGATTCAAGTATTAAGGCCCAGTTGAGCAGAAAGTAGCCATTCAGTGGGAAACAGAATAGCCAGCTGGAGGCAACACACAATGTGTCAGCAATGGGGCAGCAGGACCAGCCGACTGCTGACTCCTAGAGCTGACACCCACAGTGTGGCACCCTTAGTGCTCTGGACTGCGAGTGCAGAGGATCTCTAGGGATATCTATACTTATATGGGTAAAGCACTTCAAATTGGTTCCCCTGTGGGAGGTGCGTGGGGCTTACCACTGGTGCTGCTGGTGAGTCCCAAAAGTCCAGATGGCACTGCAGATAAGTGAGTGGAGGGGGGAGAGTCATGGTATTAGCAGCTGTTACTTTCTCTGACTCTTTCCATGTCCAGTGGAGCTAGAAATGCTCTTTTTAAGCCCTTTATAGTGGCTTAAAAGTAGGGGTCTGAGAAGTGTTCAAAAGCTGTGCACCACTTCTGGATGCACCTCCAGTTGGTTACTGTGCAGGGGCTCTTCATCATCACAAAGAGTAACAAAAAATAAAAACATACCAAATATAGGCAAATGCCCAATTTGAGCTCTCACAGTGGTTTGATGGGTCACTTGCTGGCATGTTTGTACACAGAAGCTTGCAACAGTGTATTCCACCATATACGCATGACTACTGTGCATAATACAGGAATGCACAGATTTGTGTCTAAATTTTATTGGGCCAGGGGCCCAGTACTCAAACAAATGAGCAGTGTGCAAAGTGATTGGGCCTGCATTGCATGAGTTTTGTCCCAGAATCCCACATTCAAAGGGGGGGGGTACAGCTTAAGTCAATAGTGCATGCTCGTAAAGAAAATGTATGCAGCATGCAAAAGGAGGGGGACCATGCATTCTATCACAGTGCAATATTCAGCACAGTAGCGCTGCACCATGGGGTTACCACAGAACACTTAGCAATATGCTATTACTACCTATAAAAAGGCCAACATAAACCTGGGCAAACCCCAGAGGTGGGCAGAGACATTGAAGCCACCAAACCAAGATGGTGTTGAGGAGAACACACCTACTATACATGCTGCAGGAGGCTGTACAGCTGGAGGACAGGACAGATGCTCACCCTGGGCTCATGCATAGGCTGTGGAGGTATTATTCTGTACACAATTGTTACTATCCACAAGTCACATATGAAGTCCTGGGCACTGCTGGAACATGTATGCATGTACACTTAAGCATCCTGGAGGAGCATAGGGCAAGGATGCAGCAGTTCCACTGAGTTGTACACCTACTAACTGTACTCAGTTCCATTGACTGCACTCATGTTGCCATCCATGCACCCACTGGTGATGGGGTGGATGCCTACCTGAATAGGAAAGAGCATCACTCCACCAATTGCCAGATGGCATGCAGTGCAACAGGGTGCATCACCAGTGTCCTGGCATGGTACCCTGGCAGTGCCCATTATGCTTTCATATGGCCCAATTCCATCCTGTGCTAGAGATTTGAAGGCAGGGACATCCTTAGTGGACAACATGTCAGTGAGTACATGTTACAGGCCCCACCGAGAATGCCCCACATGGGACATGAAGGTATAGAACCACATATGGATTCCAGGGTCTGAATATGTTAAGTTCAAAAGGTGCAGAGGATGGATCAATGGGTGGTGGGTGTCTGCATTGTGCAAGTGGCTAAGTTATCATATCATACTTCAACTTTGGGGACATTGCCTACAATTCTGCTCCTAAGACCATGCTATCCAGACTGGACACTCTCTTCAATTCATTTTGCCGCTATGTACTTGGCTGCCCCCCCACCCACTGCAATCTTTATACCTCCATTTCCATCCCTCACTGCCAGGCGTCTGTCCCACACTGTAGATCTTGTAGGAAAAGTACTGGCTTGGCACTCTGCCATCCTACCTGACCTGTCTCTTCTCTATACCCCCACCATCTTGATACTCCCTTCATTCCTCTATGCACAGAATGCTTGCCATCCCACCATGGCGTACTTCCTCTGGTCGTCCACTTTCTCATACAAATGTCATAGCACCTGGAACTCTGGCCCCCTTGAAATTCACTCTGCATCGTCCCACCGTTCCCTTGCATTCCTCCTTCAGAGACACACAGTGCACTGTTGTAGCTGTAATTAACCCCCCCCCCCAGATAAACTCCCCTGTTCTATTTCCCTCCCTCATTGCTTTGGCTGTCTCTCACTAACCTCACCAGATTCTCCCACTACACCTCACCTCACCCTCCATCTCCCTCATCTACCTCCCCAACCACAATCCCACCCCACTCCCATCTTCCACAGCCCCACCTCCTACCAAAAACCCACCCCTCTCCCCTCATCTGGCTGTTCCTCCCTCACTCCTATGACATGCCCACCTAACTTCCTTAAAGCACCGCCTCCGCCCCTCTAAAGTGCCTCCTCCTCCCCCCTCTGTTCCTCCACCTCTGCCTCATCCTGCCCTTCTCTCCCATGCTCCCCCTCCCTCTATCTCCAGCTCCTGCACTGCAAACCTTGTAGATAAGTACATACATGGCTCTCTGCCATCCTACCTGACCTCCTTCTATCTCCATCCACCCTTCTCTCCCATGCCCCCCCCCATCTCCATCTCTTCAATCATCTGCCTATTGCTTTTCCCCTGCAGGGTTCCCTACATCCTGAAGAGGAAAATGTCCCAGCTCCACTTACTATAAGCCCTTGGCCAGGCAGTGGAGAGCCCTCACTATTTCTAGCCTACAGGCTCCTCACCTCCCTCAATTACCATATAGTTGCACTGGACTATGAATGCATTGTATTATGTATAGGACAAGGCCTCCCTGAGGCGGCTTACTACTAACTCATATCATGCTTTGCTTTAGCTACCAATTGTATAGGTCTTAACTGCTCATTAGGTAAATATGTCAATAGCTCTGCCCTGTTTTAGCTACCAAATGTATAGGCATTAACCTGTACTCATTGTATTTCTACTCTGTATGATTGCTCACCCACATTTATTCTATGTATGTACTGTATGAATGTCTATGTTTTATTCTGACATAGAACCTTTGGAAACAAGTCTATGACTCAAATGGTTGTAATTCCAATTTCATAAATAAATAAATAAAGTACAGACACGGCTTTCTGCCATCCTACCTGACCTCCTTCCACCTCCATCCACCCTTCTCTCCTATGCTTCCCTTCCCTCTATTTCCATCTCTTCATTCTCCTGCATGTTCTTTTTCCCCTTGCAGGATTCCCTACATCTTGAAGGGGAAAATGTCCCAGTTCCACTTACTACCTTTTACCATCTTAGGAATATCACCAGGATTAGGCACCTTGTTCCGTCAGGTGACCTTCCTACTCTGGTCCATGCCTTTGTGTCCTCACGCTTAGATTGTTGCAACTCCCTTTACTTGGGGCTTTCTGGGGTTGAAATCTGTCACCAGCAGCTGATGCAGAATGCTGCAGCCTGACTTCTGATGGGATCTACTCTATCATGTCATATTATACTGGTGATGGGTGATCTGCACTAGCTGTCTGTATGGTGGCAGATCACCTTTAAGGTCGGTTTATTGACCTTTAAAGCCCTACACAGACAGGGCCCAGGCTATCTGAAAGAGCTCCTGGTTCCCTATTACACCGGTAGACCACTCTGCTCGGTGGATGAGAGGTTGTTAGAGATTCCAAAGGTGAATCTGAAATCATCTGGTGCATGAGCTTTTGCGTATGCAGCTCCCTCCCTCTGGAATTCTCTACCCCATAAGTTACGTGAATGCATGGCTGTGGAGGGGTTTAAACGGGGCTTAAAAATTTTTTGTTGCACCAAGCGTTCTTACCCAATTGAATATTCTGCTTTTATTTGATTTACTGCTTTGATTATGTATTTTAATTGAATTAATGTTTTATCCAAATATTTTGTGAATGATGTAATTGTTTCATATTGATGTAATTGTTTTATACTGTTAGGCGCATTGGCAATTGATAAGGCGCCATATAAATAAATTTATTATTATTATTTATTATTACTATAAGCAAATATATCCTATGCTTGTTTATGTCTGCCTGCCCATTTCCTCAAACTCCTAGCATTGTTTATTGTTCCCAAACCTTCACCGTTGTCTTAAACACTGATGTGTTACATGCTGATATTTTATATTCTGTGCTGTCTCCCTTGCTTTTATACCTGACTGCATCTCCCACAATTTGATTGTCATTTATAGTAGACTGATTGTGTCTAATTCTCCTGCTGTATTTTTGGCACAAACTGTGTTGTATTTAGACATTGCTGATGTATTTTATTCTGTGATAGACTCCCTTGCTCCCCACCACCCAGGTCACATCTGGAATTGAGCGGCAGTCCACTCAGTACACCTTCCTGGTAACAACTTTAAATAAATAAATAAAATCTGGTATTGCTCACTAGGACTATTTCTTATGTCATGTACTGATTTTTCTACCCTGTCACTATGTTGTGTACAGAATGTTGATACAGAGTCTCTGTGACTCCATTATATTGCTGCGCTTATCTAGATAATTGAATTATACCAAAATAAGTCCTTGTTATATCCAAGTTATGTCCTTGCTTATTACCTGGCATGCAATGTAATGTACATGTTTTCTACATGGCTTGTAATGTAATGTTCATGTTACTTTTTTTAACTGAGGTTTGTGCCTCCTCCTTAGGTAACCCCTTCCCCCCAGGATGCTTCTGGAAATGAGTTGTTTCACAGTTCATGTTGCTTTCCTGGTAAATCTTTTCTAAACAAATAAAATAAAAACTAACATACACCCTTCCCTTCACAGGGGACACTGCCTGTCCTCTGCATCCCTGGCTCCTCATATGTGTTATAGTAGTAGTAAAAACCTTAATTTATATACAGGATAGCAGATGGCATATCACATCATTAGGACTTACATCCTATTTACAAGATGATCCTGTTAATATAAAGTTCCAACATCTAAGATATACAAATATAACATCAATAAAACTTAGAAAAAAAAATATAAAGACATCTACAACATATAATACATCTTTAGGCATTCGATACTATACAGAACAATGTATTAAAAACCTACAAAATACAAATTTCAACATTAAAATGGATTTCTCCATCAAACAGTTGCATCCATATTGCACATCCCTATATATCAGGTCAAGTATCTATCCATAGCACTCACACTGAGTCCTCAATTCAATGTTTAAACTAGTTTCAAAGGATTTGACATCCTTATACTCTTTATGTGTTACTGATTTTAAGGAATTCTATATTGCATCCATAATCAATGGGAAACACATGCTACTATTTTTATTCTTAAATTTTGGAAATGCAAAGTTTCTCATATTTATACCTCATAGATTGTGAACATATGTTTTCTTTACCAATGTATCATGAAGATATATTGGCTGATTTAAATTCAAAACTCTATAAATCTGATTTGCCCATGCTATCCTTTTTTTGCTTTCTTGCGAAAGCCAACCAAGATCCTCATATAACTCACAGTGATGTACATGATAATCCTTCCTCAGAATAAATCTAGCAATTCGATTATACGTCATATCCATTTTTGACAACATACTTTTTGTTGCAAGGCCATACACGTGGTTTCTGTATTCAAGGACTGGAAGAAGAAATTGATTAACTATAGTTTCCCTCATTAATTTATTTGTACAAAAACTGGATCGTCTGAACGATCCTAGCTTTTTATTTACTTTTGATACTGTTTCTAATATGTGATAGTCAAACTTTAAGGTATTGTCTATCCACACCCCAAGGTATCTATATTCTGATACCTGGGCTAACAAATCATTTTGTGTTTTTTTTATAATTACTTGATCTCTACTTTTCCCCTAAATGTTCCCTCCCTTATGAAATACCATAAGTTTTGTTTTCTTACTATTAACTATCAACCCTGACTCAGACATCCACGTGCAAAACCTTGCAAAATCTACTTGCAAATTTGTTTCCATAATTTCAGAAATTTTCCCACTGGCAATCAGAATAGTGTCATCCGCATATAAGCGAATGTCCAAATACTTTATACTATAAACTAACTGGTTTATATATATATATATATATATATATTAAAAATAATGTTGTCCCCAAAATGGAGCCTTGGGGCACCCCTCTCCGAACTAGAGCTTTATCAGATAATACTCCATCAATATACACCTGTTGGGTTCTATTTTTTAAGTAAGACATAAACCAATCACACGGCTCCTCTGCAAGACCAGTTTCTACTAACCGTTCCCACAGGAGCCTATGGGCCACAGTATCGAAAGCCTTAGACAAATTCATAAACACCACACCCACCAACAGGTAATCCTCCAATTTTGATGCTATAATATCTACCACGTCGATGAGTGCGGTGCTCGTGGAAAATCCACTACAGAAGTCAGACTGGTACTTTGTCAGCAGTGCATATTTCTCCTAATAGTCATTAAGCTGTACCTGTGCCAGTATCTTCAAAATTTTTGAAAGCCCAGATAACAGGGTAATAGGCCTGTAGTTTGTGAGCATAAAAGCATCCCAACCCCCTTTATAAACAGGAATGATCTTTGCATTTTTCCAACTACAAGGAAAAAATTCCTTCTTTTAGGCTCCAATTATAGAGCTTAGTTAGAACTGGAGCAATTACCTGTACGGAATCTTTAAGAAAATGATTTTCTGTATAATCCAGGCTGAAAGCCTTTTTTTATTTTAAGCCTTCTTATTTCATCCTTAACTTGTTTACAGGAAATGCATTTAAATCTAAATTTTAGGATTTCAATTCTTACCTTTTCCAAAAAGTTTTTGTTTAATATAGGATTAGGAATTTTTAAGTCCAGTAAATTTACAAAATAATCATTCAAAATATTTGCTGACTGCCTAGAGGGTTGGGGAATACCCTTACGTAACATTTGGACTGGGGGTCCCAAAACCATAGGGGAATCAAATGATCTAATCAAGGTCCAACATTTTTTAATATTTGTAGTTTCATTAGCCTTAGATTCATAATATTTTTTGTTTAGACTTTCTAATTTGAAGTCCTAATGAATTCCTAGCTTTCTTATATCTTTCCCAATCCTCTGGGTTTAAGGAATTCCCTGCAATTGTCCATAACCTGTCTTTCCCACATATCTGTTTATTTAATTTCTCTGTTAGTCAGGGAACATGAGACTTCCTTTGCAAGCATATTTTATAGGGAGCTAGTTCATTACAAATCTCCAGGAACCATTTAGTAAATTGTTGAACTGCTAAATCGACAGATGGGATTAAAAACAATTTGTGCCATCTGACAGAAGCTAATCTAGCCACAAAGACATCTTTATTATAATTTTTGAAATTTCTACATTTAATTTTCAATGGAATCTTTCCTGCAGATTCATATCTTTTTCCTTCCAATTTAAAAATGCAGCTTATTGAACTATGGTCACCTAGAATTGGTTGATTTTCTTCTAAATGTTGGACCTGACTTTTGCTGTAACAAAGATTAGATCTAATATGTTGCTCACACTGTTTTGAGAAGTTTTTCTTGTAGGGAAAATAATGTTTTGATTAACATCTAATACTTTAAAACTATTCTCCTGTGCTAACCCTTGTGGTTTCCCCCAGGCAGCATTGAAATCCTCGATCAACAGTAAATCACAACCCATGGAATATTTTTGTATAACCAGTGCTAGATTTTAAAATTTACCTATAGGAGATTTGGGGGGGGGGCCATAAATGACACCTAATATCAATACTAGTTTATGAATTTTTACCAATAAACCATCGATAAGCCCTATTTGGCCAGCAAATGAGACTGATGTTTGCCCTAAGTCCCATTTTGTAAATAAGAGGACACCCCTTCCCTTCCATCCAACCCTATCCAATCGATGGCCAAAAACAACCTCAGGCTCTACTTCTTTAGTTTCTGTTTTTATTTAACCAATTTTCAGGCAGGGCCACTATTTCTGGAGAGTCTGTAACAGTCCAGGTTTTAAACAAATCTATTTTATTTCTTAAACTCGTAGCGTTATCATGGATGATTTTAAACTCACACTTATTTTCAGGGCCTGGATTTAATTTGATATTCCCGCCCAACAAAAGTGAAATAATTTAACAGTTTCTTAATTTATTTAGTTCATGTCCCAGGGTTTTCTCCACCCTAAATCTGTATCAGAAAATAGACACAATGTAGCATGCACCACCATATGCAGCATCACAGAGCACATCTTTGGCATGTTCAAGATGTGCTTACGGTGCTTGTACCAGTTTGGTGGTGCCCTACAGTATACCCCTACAAGGCCTATGCCATATTCCTAGCCTGTTGTATACTACATAACATGGGGCTTACCCATGGAATAAGCCTGTCAGTCACAGAGGTACAGAGTGCATCAGATACAGAGCCAGAGGAGCAGGGGATACCAGAACAACTTGACCAGTGAGACCCCAAAATGGCCAGGAGAGCCCAGGAGTACAGATCCCGTATCACATGTAACATCTATGGACCTGGCAGGTGAATGAAAAACATGAAGGGCACTGTTGCTTGGTTCAGTAATGTATTATGAGACAGACAGAACACTGCTAACAACAACATCCTCAACAAAGCAAGCAGGGCAGTATGCTCAACAAAGGGGAAAACTTTGTATGCGTAAGACAAAGCTACCAGTCAAGAGGGGGGTGGCAATGAGCTGCCAGCACAGACAAAGGCATGACAGTCTGGGGGCCCTGGGTGCTGGCACTACTGTCCCACTGTCATGGAACTGTCATATGAGGATGCACAGACATAGCCAATGAGGGGGGGGGCAGTGAGGGCGGCAGGAATATTGACCAGCCAGGTGGGTTGGAGCTGTAAGCAAACCCATTCATGCCAGTGTCAGATGGCCATGGATGTGACATATGGCAGCCAGAGGTATGTTGCGGTACTGGAGGGAGGGGGGACATTCTGGTGGTGGAGTAGTGATCATGCGCCACCTACATCTGTCCCACAGCATCACCCCAGGTACAGACTGACTGCCTCTGCAGCCCCCCGTATAGCAGGAGTGGACCACAGCAACATTATGGGGAATGCCTATGGTGATGGTGTCACCTGCCCCGGGCATTGGTCCGTGGGGTACCACCCCCAAGTAGGGTGAGGATGCAACCCAATGTGCATGTTGTACCCAGGGAAATGGTTGCCCTGGGTATACTGCACATGTGTGTCCCAGCATTCTTTTGTGTCGGTGTATGCCATGATGTCTGTCGTGTCGTGGGGTGGGGCTACTGACACAGGAGTGGCAGGATCTATGGCCAGGACTTGCAGTGTCTGCAACCATGGCTGTGGGCTCCCACACAGTGTCACTCAGGTCCTGTAGGACAGCCACTAGCATGGCTTCTCAGGACTCTTGTCACTGTTTGACCCACTGCATGTCTTCATGCAGCATGTGGCAGAGTTGTGTCATGTCCTTATGCAGCATTTGCTAAAGATGTTTCAGCTCCTGCTACACTGCAGTCTGTGCCTCCACAGCAGTCCTCAGCAGCTGTCTTGTCTCCGATTCATCCTGCTGCTGCCAAGGACTGTCTAGTGGGACACAGTCTGGCTGCACCTGTAAGCACTGAATCCCTTTCCCATAGGAGCTTCGTTTTATTGGTGGGTTCTGGAAAAAATCTCACCCTGTGAATACTACCTTTCTAATCAAGCCTTTTGGGTCCTTCCTGGTCCTTAATATTATATGATCTATCTGTTCCAATTGTGTAGTGACTGTTTGGTGTCTCCTCAATCCCCTAACATACACTCTAAGCTGTAGGAAGCGGAACAGGTGTGAACGTGGAATACAAACACTCCCCTGCAACTGTTCAAAGAAGCACTAGCCCTCATGAGCATGCAAGTCCCCCACACATCTCAATCCTCCTTTCTCCCATTCACGAAATCCTGGGTCTACCAAACCAGGAGCAAAAAAGGATTTCCATACACCGGAAGCAACAAAGTTTCATCCTCAAATGCACCTAACTTGCAACATAAGTGTCTCCAACTCTCCAAAACTGATACAACTAGAGAACTGGTTCAGTTCATCCCCACATATGCCATACAGCCTTGCTGGGCCAAATATGCAGGCAATCACCCTGGACAGTCCCCCTCATTTAAATCTAGCCAAGCAGCCTCCTCTGGCCTGTTGACCCAGTCCTGGACGAAGCGACACTGCACAGTTAAATGATCATTCATAATGTCAGGGAAGTTCAGCCCTCCCTTAGTGACATCTGCTGTCAGCCTCTGAAGACTAGTATAAGGGGGCTTACCCTGCCATATAAACTCCAAAACAAGCCCTCTCCACCTACCTTACACCAGCTCTGGTAAGGCCTACATGCACTATCTGCATGATGTACAGAAGCTGGGGTAGTGGATTCATTTTTATAAGATTGATACTCCCCAACCAAGATATGTGCAGGAATCTCCATCTATGCAGTTCCTCTTCTATTGTTTTAATAAGAGGGGTATAACTGAGACTATATAAGGAATCTAAATCATTGCCTACATAGATTCCATGGTATTTAAAGGCTTCTGTTACTTTCTTTAACCCCCATATTGTACCTTGCAATGAACCCCTATCCTCACTCAGTGTCAGCATTTCCTACTTATCCAGATTCATTTTATCTCTGGTGAATTTAGCAAACCTAGCAATTGTAGCAAGCAGTGGCCACATGGATTCCTGTGTGTCGGTGACATACAATAGCATGTCATTGGCATACAATGTTACTTTGTGAAAGCTGACAGATTTCCCTAGGACCCCCTTTATATGGGGATTATCCCTGATACTAACAGCCAATGGATCTATAGCCAGTGCAAATAATAATGGGGATAGAGGGCACCCTGCCTCATTCCTCTAAACAAAGGAAATCTGTCAGAGAGGGATCTGTTAACCAATACAGACACCACTGGAGATCTGTAGAGCACCCAGACCAATCCCACAAAACCGTCCCCCAGACCAAACCGGCCCAAGACCTTAAACATATAATCCCATTCTATGCAATCAAACATCTTCTCTGCATCAATGGAGAGCTCCCCAGTGACCCCAGGATGCCGAGAGCCCCCCTACACCACATCCAATAGTTTTTGCATATTATAATAAGAAAGTTGGCCTCATACAAAGCCGGTCTGATCTGGGTGGACCAGCTCCAAGAGGACATGGTCCAGATGACTCGCCAGAATCTTTGCCAGAATTTTGAGATCACAGTTCAGTAATGAGATCAGGCAGTATGAAATGCAGTCTGTGGGATCCCTCCCTGGCTTAGACAATACACAAATCACTGCCTTGTAGCATGAGGCAGAGAGTGCCCCCTCCTTCCTAGCTTCCTGGAAGACCTCAAACAGTGGATCTATCAATTGATCTGGCGTAAGTTTATAATATTCCATAGGAAATCCATCCAGACTACTAGCCTTGCCACGCTTCAGGCTATGGATTGCATGGTGGAGTTCTTCCTTCATGATCTCAGCCCCAAGTTGTTCCTGATATGTCTCCGATATGCAAGGTAAGGCAACTCCATCCAAAAAAGCCCAGGCCTTGCCAGTGTCCCCACACATGCTTCCCTATACAGAGTTTGGTAAAATTGCAGAAATAATTCTATGACGGTCTTCCCATCTCCTATCAAGTCCCCCGAGAATTCTTAATCCCAGTAATACGTAATCAGCCTTTCCTCCCTTTAACCAAGTTGACCAGCTGTGTACCTGCTTTATTGCCCCATTCAAAGAATTTTTTTTAATAATAACCAAGTCTTATGGATCTCTCCCAATACAGACCATTCAGTGCCTCCCGAGCTGCAATCAGTTGGCTAAGAAGATCCCCTGCCTCCCCTGAAGCCACCCTCCACTCGAGGTCCCTAAGACTACACTCCAGCTCCATCCTCCAGTCTCTCTGAGCCTTTTTGTATTGAGCAACAAAGCTAATAATAGAGCCTATAATAAAGGCCTTGCAAGCATCCCAAAAGACCCTAGAAGAGGGAGCTGTGCCCCCATTGTTCTCCTGGTACAGCTTACATTGATCCCAAAGGAACCCCTGAAATTCTTTGTTGCCCAGAAGATGAACTGGGAACTTCCAGGGTGGTGGCCCATCCCACAATTCATTTGTTCCCAGGGACAGAATCACCATAGCAGGGTCAGAGATTTGTATAGGGCTGAGTTTAACGAATGTCACCTTGGGGTACCAACTACACGGAATATAAATATAATGGATCTGGGACCACATTTTATGAGGATGAGAGAAGTAAATTCCCTCTCTCAAGGATTGGCTTTTCTCCAACTGTCTAGGAGGTTGAGATTATTCAATCCCAGCTGCCAATAAGTTAGGGATCCCCTGCCTCTGCTCCACCTCTCTGAATGATCTAGATCTGGGTCCATGGTGCTATTAGTCACCCCCCATCACCATGTTGTCTAGTCCTCCTTTCCCAGTCAACAGAAACTAAATAAATAAACCCTGGAAACTGTTCTCTAACTATTATATCCTGTATAGACTGGTAAAAATGTGGGTCAAAGATGGAAGGTGTATATATACTGGCTAAGGTCATTTTTCTCCATACAGACTCCCTTCCATGCAAACGTACCTGCCCTTTTGTGGGTCACCATCACCCTTTTTAATTGAAAAGGGAGATGCTTATGAATAAGCACTGCTACTTCTCACTTATGAGATGTGTAAGGTGCCACATGGCACTTCCCAACCCAATCCCTGATCAGCTTTTGGTGCTCCAGTGCAGTCAAATGCATCTCTTGAAGCAGAGCCACCTGCATATTTTGTCCTTTTTAATGCTATTAAAATACTGGTGTGTTTGATTGGGGAAGAAAACTCCCTTACATTCCATAATACAACCTTAAGACGCTTAAGTTTTACTATCAGGAAGAGTATTACATTTCCCTATAACAGTCACAGGCCTTGTCTTCACCTTTCATCCAGAAAAAAAACATAGATGTCATGCTTGATACATGAACCTGACTGATTTGGACCCCAAAAATATAAAATAGGATGAACACACTACAAACATGAACATTAAAATAACCCCCTATTCCCCCTGCCTTGCATCCCCCAGTGTATCCAAGCAAGGAAATGTAAACTTGCCATCCATACAAAGAACAGCAACCTCCTAGTTGCAGTGGTCAGGAACCCCAGACCCCACTCCTAAATGCATCATGACATTCCCAAAGCATCAGGCTCTAAATCCCCCAGGCTGCCTTGTTTCCAAAGTCCATAGGCATAAACTCTGTTCATGGCCAGCACTAACCCAAAAAGTATTCAAGTCCCCCTCCACATATCGTGGGGAGCAGCTTGGCAAAGTGCCATGCATTTCTCTTATTGTCTTCTTCCTCCCAACTGACAACAGCTACAGAGATAACAGTGACTGACTTGCACTGTGCTATCCCTGTAGATATAATGTAAAATGCCATTTTTCCAGTGCAAATTTTCTTGCGCTATAATCCCTGTGATATATTAACCAGGTACTGTCCAGCACTTCTGTAGCCATGAATGCATTTGCACACTTCAACATTTACACACCCTCTTCAGGTTGCAGATCAAGAGTGCCTTAAAAAGGTATATTTGCATGAAATTTTTATTTTAATGCAAAAACAACAATCATTGGCATATCTCAATGCAGTACTATAATTTTCTGTCATTTCCAAGCATTGGCATTATCATGGTGTTCTGATTACATGCAAATATAACAAACACTTGTGAACATCTGCATGACATTGTGATCCTAATATAGTGGTGTTAAGAATATGCATTTGCAAACACTATTATAATTGGCTATGATGTGTTTACTATTGACATTGCTATCTATGCACTCATGATTATATTTTAATTCTGTACCCAAACAACATTTTGGGACATTTGTATGAAATTCTGATCCCAGTGCAGCAATGTCAATAAGCATTATTTCTAAGTGCACCACCACAATTTTCTGCCTTTTTCTGTTATTGACATTACCATAAATCATCATTCCATGCAGAAGTCAACCTAAAAAATTGAACATCTGCATGTAGTTATGATCCCAGAACAGTAATGTTAATAGCTTGTAATTCTGAACACAGAAATATCTTTTTAGTGCCATTTCCTTACTATAGTCAATATCATGTGCTTATTATTCAATGCAAAAAACACACATAAAAAAAGAGTTTGGTACACTTCCATGAAATCACAATCCAAATGCTGTGATGACAATGAGTGTTACTTTTCCATCATCCTATTAAATTTCATTCCATCTGTTCATCCACATCTATCAAAACAATTCAAACATTTCCATGAAAATTGGATCCTATGTAGTAATATTACTCATAACTATTTGTAAACAGACTACTATTAGTTAACACTACTAGTAGGTCTAGTGGCAGGCAAGAAATTGGGTCAACCATTAAAACCATGAACAAGAAACTTCAGATAATAGCTGTTCAGGCACATGCAGAACATGATATCACTGCTAAAGCCATTATCCCCTGGACTTAACAGTTAGTGATCCAGCAGCACAATCAACATTAGTATCACTTCCCACAGTGCCCATAATAGAGGAAGATATAACAAACAAACAACCCCCTTATATAGATTCAATGGATATCATATACGTATGTTACTACTTCCAGACAGGTTTATGTACTGGGTGACAGCATTATTAAATATAGTGATGGCCAGATATGTAAAAATTACAAATAAAAAATGACTTGTTCCAGTTTCCAAGGACCCTTGATTAGAGACATTGAATGGATGGTATCAGACATACTAGTAAATGCAGGCCACAACTCTTTGGTAGTGGTCCATGTGAGTTCAAATGATGTAAATAAATTCACAGTTGAAGATATTAAGAACAGTTTTATCTCCCTTGTGGAGCTATTAGAAAAGAAGGGTTGTGAGATCATAATCTTGGAGATCTTGCCAGTACCCAGAGCTAACATCAAAATACATAATAAGATAAAAGCCCTCAACGAGTGGTTAAGGAAGTGGACATTAAACATACATATTAATTGTCTAATTCATTTGGAAAGGTTCATAAATGACTATAGCTTGTTTAGCTGGGATAGTTTGCACCTGAGCAAAAGAGGCAATATGGTACTTGGCAAAAGTATCCTGGCAAAAATTTAAACCCATTTAAACTAGGTACCAGGGGACAAAAGGGTCAAAGTTAATACATGGTGAGTCAAATTTCCCTCATAAACATATGGCCACTGTGACATCTTATAATATTCTTACAACTAATGCTAGAAGTTTAAATACCACTAAGCTAAACAAACTTGTAGCCATCAGCAGTACAAAAAAGACTGACATCATTGCTATCATAGAAACATGGTGAGATAGTCCATTAGGATGGGTTAATATACCAGGTTATAACCTTATTTATAGAAATAGGGCTAAAAAAAAGAGATGGAGGTGTGTGCCTTTATTTGAAAGAATCTATCTTATTTAAAGAGATCAACACCTTGGATGATAGTATAGATGGCTGTTTTATATGTATTAAAAATAAATCTGGGAAACTGCTTATAATAGGGAATTTGTATAGACCACCATCTGCGGATGCTAGCTATAACGAGAGTCTACGTATCCTAATTACTGACTTGGCTAATAAATCTGATATACTACTTATGGGGGGTTTAAATCTACCCAGAATCAATTGGGATCTTCTAACAGTCAACAATCAAGTTGAATCTACCTTTCTTGATCTTTTATTTATTTTTTTTTATTTTAGTCTTTGGTAATTGGTCAATCTTTTTATCACTCTTGGCCTGCATCAGTTTGTAACGGAACCAACAAGGGATAAAAATATTTTGGATGTGATCCTTACAAATATTGATTCAGATACTGATACATTATTGTAACTAACCCACTTAGTAACAGTGACCATAATATAATATTATTTGAGTTAATTACCTCAAGACTCTGTACTAACTCAATTAACTTTAGATATAATTATCCTAGGGGAAATTATGATCACATTAGAACATCACTGGATGAATTCAGTTGGGTCTCTTTATTATTTGACCTGACTGTGAATGAAGGTTGGAATTTATTGAAAAACATAATTCTTAATTTAGAATCATTATATGGTCCCCTAAAAAATTCTAATAATAATGAAGGAAAGATCCCTCTATGGCTTACTCCTTCAATTATAATACAAATAAAAAGAAAGAGGCAGCCCATAATAAAATGAAAAAAAAAATAAAAACAATGAAACTATTTAATCTTTTAAACAAGAAGTTAAAAAACCATGGCACTTATTAAAATTGAAAGAAAAAAATGGAATTCAAACTCTCAGTTTCCAAAGGGAACACTAAAGCTTTCTAAGCCTATGTCAACTCCCATAAAAAAAAACCGGTCAATCCAATTTCAACTATACAAAGAAATGGAGAACATGTAAATAATATATTCAAAATAATAGAACTCTTCAATGAGTATTTTGGGTCAGTGTTCTCAAAGAAAGATTCTAATGTACATCTATTGAATCCTTCTCCAAATAACTTTGAGCAAATAACTCATAAAGAAATAAAATCTACAGTTCTTGCCTTAAAAAAAAAAATTCTTCATCCGGGCCAGATTATTTGAATACATATTTATTTAAAGAAACTATAGACCAATTAGTGCATCCCTTATCTATGATAATTAACAAATCTCTCATGACTGGGCAAGTTCCTGACAATTGGCGTAAGGCTCATGTGGTCCCAATTTTTAAAAAGGAAAATAAAAAAACAAACTAAGAACTATAGACCCATAAGACTAACCTCTATCAGCTGTAAACTATTGGAAAAAATCCTAAAAAACAAAATAGATATTGAAATCGAGGCCCTGGATCTAACAGACACAACTCATCATGGCTTTCAAAAAGGAAGATTGTGTATAACTAACTTAATTACCTTTTATGAAACAGTTAGTAACAGTTTAGATCAAAGCATTCCGGTGGATATTATATAACTGGATTTCAAAAAGGCTTTTGATTTAGTCCCCCTTCACTCTTTAATAAATAAAATGATTAAATTGGGGTTCAGTAGATATTTAACAACTTAGATTAGCAACTGGCTGTCAAATCGATCCCAAAGAGTCAAGATAGGGAAGACAGTTTCATCAGATATTGAGGTGACTAGTGGTGTTCCTCAGGGGTCTGTGCTGGGAAATACTCAGTTTGGACTCTATATCAGTGACCTTCACATAAGGATCTCTAGTAATGTCTGTAAATTTGTGGATGACACAAAACTCTCCACGGAGGTTGATACTCCACAAAATATGTTATCATTTAAACAGGATCTTCTGTACTATTGAAACTTGGGCTTACAATAATAAAGTGTTATTTAGCAATGAAAAATGTGCTGTAATACACTTAGGAACAAAAAATGTTATCTCAAATTCTAACTTGAATGGGATAAAAATAACACATGTTAAAGTAGAAAAGGACTTGGGAATTATCATAAATAGAAGGAGGGAAGTGATATTCCCTCTGTATAACTGCTTGGTGAGGCCGCACCTGGAGTACTGCGTGCAGTTTGGAGGCCACACTTAAAGAGGGACATTAACCTCCTGGAGAGGGTCCAGAGGAGGGCAACCAAAATGATTTGGGGCTTGGGGGACAGGACCTATGAGGAGAGGCTCGAAGAGCTAAATATGTACACTTTGGAAGAGAGAAGGGACTGGGGGGACATGATAGAGGTCTTCAGGTACATGAAGAGGGTAAATAGGGGAGGAACAGTGAGGGTGCTTCGAAGGAAGGAGGAAGGGCCACTAGAGGGCATGGGTGGAAGCTGGAGGGGGGAAGATTCAGGGGAGAAAGGAGGAGGTGCTACTTCACTGAGAGGGTGGTAGAGCCATGGAATGCACTACCTAGGGGGCTGGTGGAGGCAGAGACAGTGGAGGGGTTCAAGAGGGGGTGGGACAGGTACAGGGGAAGGGTTCAGAAGGCAAAATCCAATGCAGCAAGAATATCCGGAACTGGGAAGGGAGAAGCCAGAGAAGGCGAGGGGGACAGCAAGGTCAGCACCCAGGGTGGGGGCTGACCAAACGAGCAGACACGAAAGACCATTAGGCCTATTCTGCTGGCATTTTAGTATGTTAGTATGTTAGTATGTTAGTAAATAGCTCACTCACATCTACTGATCATTGCAGAAAAATGACTCACAGGTAATAATATATTATCTGTCATTAAGCCAACATTTGTCAGAGGAATGAACATTGTATACTACCCCTTTATAAATCATTCATATGACCTCATACTGACTATTCAGCTTCCTTCTAGGCCCCTCATTACAAAAGAGATCAAAAATTAGTGGAAAGCATGCAAAGAAAGACCACCAAATTAATACCTAGAGCCAAACATCTGTCATATGAACAAAGATTAGAGGCACTAGAGTTATACGACCTAAAACTAAGAAGAGAGCACGGTGATATGTTGCTTCTATATAATATCCTAAAGGACAAAAAAATAATGAGCAATAGTTATATTGAAATGGCATCAAAACCTAACAACCTGAGATGTCACAATAAATAGATTAGGATCCCCAGTGCATGTACTAATAAAGGCAGTACTACTTTATTATAAGAGCTGCTTCCCTATGGAATTCCCTAGCCCATCATATTGTAAATATGATTACTCTGGAGTCATTTAAAGTCAAATTGGATAGATTCCTCTTGGACTAAGTACATAATTTACCCTGCATGTGCAGGGAAGGTGGTCATGATGGGCCTGTAGCCTCCTTCCACCTTTCATTTACTGAGTAATACAGAGTAATCACTTCCTACTATCATTTGTCAGAGTTGAAAACAATATACAATCATAATTATGGGTACATTTTGTACCCAACAAAAAAGTGGGATATTTGCATGAAATTCAGATCCCACTTCAGTGCTATAAATAACCAGTATTTCAAGGCACAGCACTATTGCTTCCTGCCATGCCCATTAATGACATTAGTATGCAATCATCATTGCATGCAAAAGTCAACAGAAAACACAATTTGACCATTTGCATGCAGTTAGGATCCGGTTACATAGAATACAATCATGAATATATGCAAACAAAAATAAAACATTTTAGACATTTAGAAAATTACAACATATATAAAATACAGTGACACTGTCACATATTAGATAAAATAACTGCAGCCTGAAGTGGGTGTGTATGTGCTGACGTGTGCATGTGTATCCATGGCTACAGAAGCACTGGACCATGACAATGGATATATTTTGCATCATCTGGAAAGAGCTGCCTGTTTGTCTTACCTGATGATGGCTGTCTGTGGTTACTTGTGTTATCTTGTCCCTTTGGCAACTTGTGGGGGGATGGGGAGTTAGGGTTGGAAACCTTACCGCCACATTTCCCCACTTTTATTGATTTAAGTTTAACCCTAACTGGTGCATTAACACAGTTTTTTTGCAAAGAATTTATATAGGGTTGGCATTTTTGTCCCAAGGAAGAGCAATGTCCCAATCCCAAGCAAGCATGCTGGATGATGGACAAGGGTGCAGTAGCTAATCTGCTTGTGTGGCATGCTGGGCACTATCATCTACCCACTCCTGGCACTTCCAGGGGTTAGTTTTCTGGGGGGGGGGGATGTAACAACTCCATCCTTACAGCAGAGGAGTTTTTTATGTGGCCTGGGTAATAAAAAATTGGCTTATTAAATCAACCTTGATCTCCCTGACATTCCTCTGAGTTATTGCAAACTGAACATATGCTATTGTATTTTTTTTTAATTTATAACTACTACATATTGTTCCAGCATGAAAGGAATACAAATAGTATGGCAACTTTGCGGTATAAAAAAAAGGAAAAATATATTTAATTACTGATGCAAGTGACCTTTTTGACCTCCTGCTTGTAATAGAGTTGTTGAGTAATGGGGTTTGTGTATAACACACAATTCAAATTGATAAGGCAATATAGCATAGACATATTAAATTTTAGGGAACATAATTGCCTGGTACAAGTGCCTGTTTTGATTACAAGAAAACACACTTAATGAATTTCATTAAGATCAGTGCCTGGGTTATTTGTGCAGATGCTTAATACTATTAAGTATTGGTTAATTTGCCTTACACAATATTACCCGTGTGTTCTTAATCAAATCAAAATACATGTTAATTGCTATGCTGGTTGGTTTGTAGCACTATGGGATATCCCTTTCTAGTATACTTAATGCACTTTGCTACCTGTGATGTCTGTCTGATGAAGCTCATAGTTTCCTGAACGAAATGCAACACTGGTGGCATCTGCCACACTAAATGTTTGGTAAAGTGGCCATACACATGGATGGTTTCAAATAAAAAAAAAAAAACAGTAATTCACATATATTCCATTTGTTGCATGACTCATTTTGGTTCTCTTACTTTCTGAAGCTTATTAAATCAAACATACAGTGAAGCCCACCAGGATGAAGTGCAGTGCTGCAGAATTCTGCAGTACAGTTACTGCAGCAAACAATGAAATTTCAATGGGAGTTAATCCCTTTTGTCATGCAGTACACCTGTGACAGTGCACTTCATCCTGGTGGGCTTCACTGTTTTTATGGATAAACACTGGAATGATTTACAGTACATGCTCACTTGCCCTTGTGGCTTAAGCTACATGGGCCAGAAAAAAAGAGCATTAAAATGTGAATTAGAGACTATAAAACAGAGATTCAGACTAAGAAACAGAATTATACCATGGCCAAAGACTTTGAGGCTGTAGGACATACTTTAGATCTAAGGATTGCCTATGCTTTGTAAAGACTGGAAAAGCCAATATATCTCTGTAGGTTGTGATTTAACCAGATATCTACTACAACAAGAGTGCATTTGAATAAATGAACTGCAGACATATAAACCAAAAGGCCTAATATATACACAAAGAAAGCCAGGGAACTTCACCTTTAATTCAGTGCAAAACTTGCAGGACAGACAACTGCAGACATGTACTGGAGGGTATTTGTTTTGTACTTTGTTGTTTTCTGCAGTGGGAAGTCAAAAGATAATAATTTTGCCTTTAATGAACATGGCCCCCTTTACTTATTTTATTATTTATTTTATTCTATTTTTGCTTTACCAGGAGAGGCTCCATTGAGCAAGCTCATTTGCAAGGAGGTCATGGGTAGGACAGTAACAGCAGTTTTAAAACTACATACAATCCAGGATACATAAGAAATGATACATACACAGTGCCAGGCAAGGCTACAAACAGTTACGATAGTGTCATAACTTAGTAGAAAAGGAGATCACATATGCAGAGGATAATTACAAAGTAGGAGGTAGACACAAATTCAATTAGCAGGAGAACCTCAGGTTAAACTAAGCCTCCCTACAACATGAAACACAGCCCGTTCGTTGGGGACAGCAGTGAATAAAGTAAGTTGAAGTGCAAGTGATATGTACATTCACATTTGTCGGCACAGTGTTGTTTTAGGAGGGAATGAAATAGAGAGGGGCAAGCAAGGAAGGATAATCAGGCTTGCTTTTGGAAGTTATTCTATGCTGATGTGGCTGCCCAACTAACTGCCATTTTTTCATACTTAAAGAAATGACATGGGATCTCAAGTATAATTGCTTTGAGAATTCTAAGAGCATAAGGGCCTTGTGCCCTACAGAGAAGTGTAGAGATGAAGCTGGGAAGGGAGTTGCATAGTGCCTTGAAAGTCTATTTAGGTGTCTTATCCTTCTGATGCTTAATGATGTCCAGTCTACTGCTTTGTACAATAAATAATGGTGTGGGGGGGGGGTTACTTATGACCAGAGAGCTTTGTTGTGGAGTACAGTACTGTACATCAAGGCTGCCCAATAGTGTGGCTGATGCACCTCCATATACTGTACAACATCACAATAGTCCAGTAGGGTCAGAAAAGTAGCTTGCACCCTAAAGGGAAAGTCCTCTGAGCCTTTGATTCTGTTTCCCTGTGTAGTTTGTTGGCACACACAATGATTGCGTTTATTGTACCCTCCTAATTTCATCAGGATTTAAATGTAAATGAAGGTACTTAAAGGGACACTGTCAGCTTATTTAACTTTTTTGTGTTGCTTGCACGCATGTGCAAGAAACACATTGCTTTCAACAGTTAGGGAGAATGCCTAAATGCATCAGGAAATTCGGGCCACGTCACCATGCAATCAGTTGTTTTGGTGCATTACAAGCTACCAAAACAGCTGATTGGGTGGTGTCCCCATGGCAGCGGCTTCTCCGTCAGCCTCTCACAGTCCCCAGGAAGCTGACAGAAAGCCGCCGCCCACCGTTCAGTGTGCATTCCTGGTGAAACATTTCAATAAATAAACAGAAATCTGACTGCGGGTTCCCAATCCCACTGTCAGCATGCACCCTACCCGGTTTACCGATGGGGTAACCCAGTCCCAGTCAGCTTGATGCCCCCCCATTTGTTGTGTGCCGAGGGGGGTGCTCAAACCCCCTCAGCTAATGCACACTCCCCCCAAGCACAAGCACAGTATATGGCTGATGGGGTGCCCAATCCCCATCGGCTCCAGCATCCCCTCCCAAAAAAGAAGCACCCAGGGGTGCCAGCACACTGGGAGCCCACCCCAGCATGCAAAAAAGTGTCCCATGTTGTCTATTTATTTGTAAAACCTGCACAAACAGAAAACAGTCCCTTGCAGTCTTTCATGCCCCCTACCCCAACCCACATCGACCCACAGTGCACCCACCACCCCACCCCTCCACCCCATACTTACCTCCGGAACCCAGCGCAATGATCTTTGGTGGACTGGGAACACATCTGCATTCTTCAAAGCTGACTGCAAACTGAAGAAATGCCGGTAAGCTGTATAATGGCATATATGGTTTTTTTTCTACTTTGGTGCATATCTCGGCCATTTTGGGGAATTTTTTCACCAAATTTTCAACATGGGGTTCTTGGGACTCTACCTCATGAACTCAGTCACTGTCATTTTGCTATTTGGTCCCAAAAGGTGATTTCATGGTCACTGAGTGAACCACCTTTCGGGACTGATTAATGAAACAACAGTGTCACAGTTCATGAGGTATGCCCCCAAAAATACCTATGTTGAAAATTTGGTGAAAAAATTCCCCAAAATGACTGTTTTATGAGCATGCGTTGTGCAGTTCCTATGCATGCGGGTAACTTCGAGCATTTTTAATATTTTCACTCCAGATTTTCAGCATTGCCATTTTACCACACCCCCTTATGAACAGTGCAACTATCATTTTTCACATCTCATCTGAAATGTGTTTTTGCACATGTAGCGCACAGTGGCGTGGTTGGTGTGTGAAATCAATGTTCTGGACAGAGTAAGAAAATCACCGTGACACTCTTCATGAGCAGAGGTCTTAAACTGGCTGTGTTGAAAATTTGATGACAAAAGTCCATAAAATGACCGTGTTACGGGCATGCATTGTACAATTTCCACACACCCTCATAAGTTCACGGATTCATAATTTTTTCAGTCCAGATTTTCAACATTGGCATTTTTCCACACCTCCTTATGAACAGTACAGCTGTCATTTTTCACACCCTGGCCGAAATGTGTTTTCGCACTTCAGGCGCAGAATAGCATGATTGCTGTGGGAAATCAGTGTTCGGGATAGTTTAAGAAAATCACTATGACACTGTTCATGAGTGGAGGTCCCAAAATGCCTATGTTGAAAATCTGCTGTAAAAAATCCCCAAACTAATTGCATTATGAATGTGCGTTGTGCAGTTTCTACACACTTGTGACTTCACTAGATTTTTTTGTATTTTCACTCCAGATTTTCAACATTGCCATTTTTTACACCTCCTCATGAATAGTACAGCTGTCATTTTTCACATCCAGTTCAAAATGTGTTTTCACATCTGTGGGGCCAAATGGCGCAGTCACTGTACAAAATCACCTTTCTGCTAACGAAATGATAGTGTCACTGTTCATGCGGTTGGATCACAAAAAGCCCATGTTGAAAACTTGGAGTAAAAATACCAAGAAATGCACAGGATGTTAGGGTTTTCGACCATAATGCCCTACTCTGTAGAGACTGACAGGCGTCAGGGGTGTGACTTGGGATTGTCGACAGTAATGCTCATGCCATTCCACCCCCACCCTGCAGCCAGTGGCAGGCATCGAGGTGTACCTTGGACCCTTTGGCCCCAGAGTTCACCCCATTCTCCTATACTGCAGCCATTTCAGTGTATTTCCTTATGGAATGAGGTGAGTGTAAAGCCCAAACACTTCAAAGCACACCTCAACACTTGTAAGTTTCTGCAGGGTAGGGTGAGGTGAAATGTTGTGCTGTTATGAGCGATGACCCAAAGGCAGACCCCAATGCCTGTGCATCTCTGCAGGGTGGGGGTGGAGTTGGCATCAGTTCAATACTTCACAGCCATTACTATACTGCATCTGTCTAACTCCTGCACTTCCACTGCTAATGACAGCAAGCAACACTTGGCATTGACAGATGTTTGTTTTTACCTTGGTATCCTCCTCCATCTCCAGTAGTCTTACAAATAACACATCTGGTCACCCCATTGTACCAAAATCTAAGGTAATGTAATTTTGGTGCCACATGCAATTCTAGTCATCCTGACCAAATTGCTCACCACCCGTAGAGCTGATGCATTCACATGTGTATATGGTACTGGAGCACTAGTCTGCTTGTTCTTGAGTGAGTTTGTGTTTTACAAGACATTGGCATTTAAAGATAAATCTACTTCAGTGGTCTGCACTGTGCTTGGCAATATGATTTCTATTGGGAAACAATCAGAATATCTACATGAATCTGCCCTTTGGAAAGTCAAGCCATGACTCCAGGCATGCTCATCATCTTTAACACTGATGCGCAAGCTTGCAGTCATGGCTTGACTTTTCAAAGGACAGATTCATGTTGATATTCCACTCATTTCATAGTAAAAATCACATTGCCAAGTAAAGTGCAAACCACAGAAGTAGATTTGCCTTTAAACTCCCACATCTTAGGAAAAAGCTAACTTGATCATGAACGAGCATATTGATACTCCAGTGCCATATACTATACACATGTGAATGCACTGGCTCTGAGGGTGGTGGGGAATTTGGAAGGGATGAGTAAAATTCTGTTAGTCACAAAAACAGCACCGTTTTAGATTTTAGTACAATGGGGTGACAGGATGTTTTATCTGTGAGACTACTGGAAGGAGGGGGAGCAGGAAGCCAAGGTAAACAAAAACTATTAAAAAAGCTGACGCTGTTCCTTTAAGTCTAGAGTGAAAAGTCATGATAAAGTACTCATAGCGCAAAACTGTTGACTGTTTTTGGGGAGAGGTTTGTTTCCCTATCACTGGCTGACTTTTAGCATTTTTTTCATTAAAGCTTATAAACATTTTAATCAGCTTGGACTATTAAAGAGTGTGTGGAGTGCCCCACTTTAGCTGTTGCATAATGTGAAAAGCTGCTTGACTCCATTACAAAGGTCATGACTTGACTAGTGTAAGGCATCCTGGAATTTTTTGATGTTTTGGTGCTAAAGCCTACAGTACTTACATTGTATTAGTTTGTGCTGTCGCTGTCCTCTGCAATCCTTATGTTCTTGTCTTATGCTGGCCATGAAACTTTTCAAGACATAGTAAGTGTCCTAATGTTTTCTGTAGTTTGAAGTGTATCTGAGTTAGGAAAAAAGGCTTTTAGAGAATACAGGGACTTCACAAGACATGTTATATAACTGAACGAGAGTATAACGTCTGCTGGCTTGTACATGTACACATCATCAACTCCCAAAATGACTTGCATGAGTGACGTCATGACCTTTTGTATGGAGACAAACAGTTTTTCACACCAGGGCAAAACAGAGTGAAGCAACCTCATTTATATTTAAATTAGAATGATACTAGGAGGATGCAAGAGAGGGAATCATTGCTCATGCCTTCAATCTACACAGGTTTTCAGAAAATAGGTTGAGAGGACTTTCCTCTTAAGAGGCCAACATTTAAGCAAATTTTATCACCAAGTGCATTAGCTTACCCTTTGAAAAACTATCTGGGACATGTGAAACATGTTAGGCAAAGCTGCTCCGATATGGGTCTGCAGTTGGTGTTCATCCTGCAGGTTTTGCTTTAAAATAAAGATGAACTGATGCACTTTAGTTGATGTCTCCAGTGTCTTCCATTAGGTGGAGAGTGTCTAGCTTTCTTCCGGTATATATTTGGATTCAACTTTAGCTGAAGTGCACCCATTTCTGACTGTGGCTTTGTCCTTCACATTAAACCAAAAAGCCTGAATGACAAACTAGTGGTATCCTGCTTTCTGTAATCTTATAGATTTTCCTTTTATAAATATGACTCAATGTCTGTGAATGATCTGCAGCTCAAATCTCTGTGTTCTGTATTCTGCCTTTGATAATTACCAGATTCTCAAAGCAATACAACAAGAAATTGGGAGGGTTTTTCTAAGGAGTTCTGTGTGATGCTGCTTTCATCAGATTCATTGCCTGGTTTGGTTTCAAAATCCTTAGCCTAAGCTTGTCTGCATTAAACACTTAAGATCTGTATTGAAGGACCCTATCTAAGATGTCACAGGGACTGAAACAATGTAAGGCTGTAAAGGTGTAAATGGTGCCATTTATTTAAATGGTGTGATAACTACAATTGTTTTTCTGAGGGAAAGGGTAGGCATTTCATTGTATACATTTCATTTTGAAAAGATCTAGATTAGGGATGAGCAAACTGACTCTGGTGCAGTTCTGAATCCCCTGAACCAGGCCGACTCAGCTCTGACCAGGAAAACCGAACATTTCATGGCTTGATATGAATTGCCAAGTTGGTCCAGTTTGGAAGCGTGGTCTGGTCCAGAATAATACTCTCACAACCAGTACTGCATGAAAAAGGTAGGGCAGGGTGCAGAAACATACAAAAAATTTTTAAAAAAGCATTTATGGCCTGGTGGCACTGAGGGCTGAGGGGCTGGATGCCACACCTCGTGCTATACCAGCAACCTGGGTTTGGGAATGGACCCAGGCCATCGAGGGTCAGCAGGGGAGGGAGAGGATGGACCATCCCATGACTGCTCTCCAATCTCTGGGGGGGTGCAGGGGTTTATGTTGCTCTGCAGTGGCACCTGACAGAAGTCTGGGGCACTGCAGGAGCAGTATGCAGCTGAGGGTTGGAGCACAGTGGACGTCAGCACATAAGTGCACTGATGTCATTGCACATCCAGCTCCAGGGCCAAAAACCAGGTGGAAAATTGCGGGGCAGTCATGGTGGCTGATGACCATGTGCTGTGCCCTGGGATCTAGAGAGGTACACCCCCAGGTGTTGACTGCATGGAGGAGAGTGATTCACAGACTGGATCTGGGTCCTGGGGTGCAGGTGCTGGTGGCTGGATGACCTGCATGCCCACTCTGCAGAGGAGGAGATAAACAGATTAGTGATAATAAAAAAAAAAAGCATTTATTTTTTTCCCCAATCTCTGCTAAAGACTCCGGAGTCCCTGGCCCATCACATGACCAACAAAGGGAAACATTCATGATCCTGAAGCACTGAAGGAAGCCAACCAATGAGGGTCTCCTTTCTGTGACTGACACATGTGCTAACCAATGCTCTGTGTCAGCCACCATTGGACATCCCTAGGAAACCAAGTATGGAGTGCATTTGGGGCTTTACATTCAATGAAGGCAGATGTGTGTGTGAGTGAGTGTGTGTATGTGTATGTGTGTGTGTGTGTGTGTGTGTGTGTGTGTGTAGATTTCCCCAAAAAATGGTGAAAATCATTTTGTTAGAGAAGCAGAGGGATAGATGGAGAGTAGAGACTGAGAGAGCAATGAATTCAACAGCAGAGTGCAGCCACTGCACCAGACTGCAAAGTAATCTTATTAAAACAAGATTTCTTTTCCATTAGAAAGAGAGAGAGAGAGTGGAGAGACCAATGAATTTAACAGCACAGTGCAGAGTGGACAGCAGCAGAGAGCAGACATTGCAGACTCCACAGTAAAAAAAGAAAAAAAAATGTTTTTGTTAGAAAGAGAGTAGAGAGAGAGACAGAGTAATTCAACAGCAGACAACAGCAGAGTGCAGAAAATAAAAATGAAAAAAATATTAAGGGGAGCAGAGTCAGACAGGACAAGAGTTCTCTGTCTGAAGGTCATAGTGCTTCAGTAATTTTGAGGGGGGCTTATAGTGCCATACAGATTTTGAAGGGGGGTTCACCCACATGTCAGACTCGGTGTTGTCCATCTCTGTGCTACCCTGAAAAGTCATACTGCCCTAGACTCTGTGTTGATCATCTCTGTGCCTGAACTACTACTAAATCATAGTGCCATCCAGATTGTGAAGGGGTCACCTCTCAGACTCTGTGTTGCCCATCTCTGCCCGAACTACTGCTAGGTCATGCTGCTGTATTGTAGACTCTGTGTTGTCCATCTCTGTGTCTGGACTACTACTAGGTCATATAGTGCCACACATATTTTGAGATGGGGGTGTCACATCTCAGACTCTGGGTTGTCCATCTCTGTGCTTGAAGTGCTACTAGGTCATATAGTGCCTCACGTATTTTGAGGGGAGGTGTCATGTCTTTCACTCTGTGTTGCCCATCTCTGTGTCTGAACTACTACCTGGCCATAGTGCCATACAGATTGTGAAGGGGGAGTGTCACATCTCATACTCTGCATTGCCCATCTCTGTACATGAACTAATACTAGGTCATATAGTGCCTCTCACATTTTGAGAGGGGGGGGTGTCACATCTCAGAATCTGCATTGCACAGCTCTGTTCTTGAACTACTACTTGTTCATAGTGCCATACAGATTGTGAAGGGGGGTGTCACATCTCAGACTCTGTGTTGCCCATCTCTGCATACAAACTAATACTGCTAAGTAAACGATTAAGTTGGAGTCCAAAAAATAGATTCAGAATCTGTCTGTTATGGAAACAGAACATGTGACCAACTCTAGCAGTATTGCTGAAACTGGTACACATAACAATAAAAATATTTCCAAAAACAAGATTCAGAAAAAAAAGGGCTAATCATTGTTGAAAATGTCATTAATACAATTGATGAAAATGAAACAACACAACCAGAAAAAGATGAAACAACACAGCCAGAAAAAGAAAAGAATGTTGGGTAATCCCTTGATCAAAGTAGTACAGCACTGTCGGCATTGCCAGAAAAATCAGATAAAAGTAAAATATAAAAATATGTAGCCAAAACATTTAGACCTAGAAATAGTAGAAAGTCAATGACTAAGGAAAAGGCACTATGTAGTACCACTAGATGTGGCACTCCATGATATGCCACTCATGCATATTGGGTTCATTCATCAGAAAGCAGTGCCTCTGATAAAGAAGAAGTTGTAAATGTACAAGAACAAGTTCACGATCATGATGTGTCACAGTTACTCTTCCAAAGGTGATGAATCAAAATGTGTTACTGATGAAGTAGAGGACGCCACCTGGGTTCCCCCAACCAAAAGGAAAAAAAACACATACAGCAAGCACCACCAGTAGCCACAACCGGTAGTGGAAACAAAATCAAATAATCATGGTAGCTCTTCTGGGAAAAGCCACAGTGTGCATGAATCAGGGTCAGAAACAACTGCCACCAAACTTGAGGCAGTGTCTGGCATGACAAAACATCCACCTCATTTGTGTGGAGCTATTTTCATATAAGTCCCAAAACTGAATGTGCAGCTGTCTGCACCTTTTGGAAGTTAACAGGGGGAAGTAAGGGACCAGTTCAGGACAACATCACTAAAAAGTTATTTGCAAAGAGCCCATCTAACCATTTGGCTGGGCAGCAGTCCTGAGCAAGGGACAAATATCTGTGATGAAAATAATCCTTCAGACAACAGTAATGGTGAAGAGACTGAGAGACAGGGCAGAAAAAAAGTATGTTCAGCTTCACTGACAAAAGTATTTGGACAAGCTACTGCTTCACCACTGCAATCCCTTTGTTTTTGCCCCCCCCCGCACAAACTAAACAGCAGACCATTACTGCAATGCTTGAACAAAACAATTGGTTAAAGTTGAGCACATCAAGTCACGTTAAAAATTAATCAGTTAATAGCTGAATTTATTGCCAAGGACCTGCAACCATTTTCTGTGGTGGAGAATGACAGCTTTAGATCCTTTTAAAATATTTTGCTCCACATTACAACATACCAAGCCGTAAATATTTGGTGGCTGTGGCTGTTCCCAAAATGTACGAATGTATGCAAAGTAAAATAAAACTGGATCTTCAAGACAGTGAATGTGGTTCTGAGCACCTGACCACAAACATGTGGATAAGTTCTCAAATCATTGATCATAAGTGCATCACAGCAGATTGGGTGTCACAATCATCTTCAAACACCACCACAAGCAGCAATGTACAGGAAGGTAGACAAATAATCAGTATGCCAACCCGATGGCGACACTAACACAGTGACATACCTCGCTGTCGACAGCCCTTCTGTCATCGATCAGATTGTAGCTCTAAAAATGGCTTTTCGTGGAACTTCCTTTTTAGATATTTGTATTTATTCCTCCACAGCTGCAAAGTAGTACAATCCCCTTTGGATTTTTGCTATTTGCTGCTCTATGTTAAAGGCATCGGAAGGGGGGAGGGGGATGCTACTGTACTGTCAGGATATTAACAAAAAAAGTTTTAAACTGCAGTTTCTATCATCTGTCCAGTTCAGTCTAACAGATTTGTTCTAGTTCTTTCAGCAACCTAGGGGCTAACTCATTTACTCTTGACTTTTGTTACACAAAAGTCAGACTCAGTGCCAGATTACAGACAGTGGGATGACAGTCTGTTAGCTATCATTCCTTGAGCAGAACAGGTTACAGGCAAGCACTGGAAACAAAAGACTGTTTTTTTTTTTCATTTTATAATATGATGTACTGAGTGTGTATTTAGTTGCAGGGTCAGGGCCTTGAAGAAAATAAAATCATTTATGTAACTCATAAAAGATTCCATCAGGTGGTCAGAAAAATGTCTGAGAGAATTTGTGTAAAAACTAGCAAATGAAAGATGCAAAAAATAGCATGCACACTGGCCTCTGAGACTGGAAGATCAGAAGGCTGTGGGTTCTATCTCCACACTAGGCATGTGGGTTAAAGAGCTAGGCCTGGATATTCAAACTGCACCGGGCAGGGGCATAAGCCTGGGTGCAGTGCAACAGGGTTGCACCAGGGCAGGGACCAGGCGATATTCAACTGTGCTGCACCATGGGTCAGCACCATTGAATATGGCACTGAGGGCGCACGCACTCTGCATGGTGCAGTGGCACTGCACCAGCACAAGTGGCAGAAGGGAGCAGGGGGATGTGCCAGCACAAGTGCAGTTGCACTGGGTGCATCAATTGCGATATTCAGCACTGGGCATGCAAATGAGGCCATTATGCATGCAAGGTGCAAATAGGGCCATTATCATGTCATTATGGCTCCATTTGCATGTGGTGTGCAGATCCCCGGCGACTTGCACCTGGCACTCTGCAGCCATCGGGGACCTACACCCTGCAGGCCAATGGCGGTCATGTTCCTGTTAGCCCAATCATGGGCATATGTATTAAAGAGGTCCCTGGTGGACCTGTGGATCCCCCCTCCTCACAATCATGGGTGTATGAATTAAAGAGGTCCCTGGTGGACCAGTGGAAGCCCCCCCTTCACCCAATCGCAGGCATATGAATTGAAAAGGTCCCTGGTGAACCAGTGGAATCCCCTTTGCCCAATCATGGGCATACATACATTGACAGTCCCTGGTGGTCCAGTGGAAACCCTCCCCACCCACCCACTGAGGATGCCTGCACCCAGCACCCACCCCATCATCGGTGGTGACAGCACCGCCTGCAGGCCACTCATCCACCCACTGAATGACAGCGATATAGTATGGTCTGTAAGTTTATTTGTCCACTGCATGGACCAATGGGCATGCAAACCATATACTACAGCCTTCAAATGTGAATGAATGTGGTCATTCACATATGCCTGTGTGCTTTTACAATATGGTCTGCACGCCCATCGTCCACGCAGTGGACCAACAGGCTTACAGACTGTACTGTACACTGTCATTTGGCAGGTGGCTGGGTGGCATGCGGCCAGATGCTGCCACCTGCCAATGACTGGGGAGTGCTGGGTGGTGGGGAACCTCAGTGGGAAGGTGGGAAGGGGGTACCACTGGACCACCAGGGTATCTGGTGCTATATCTGCCCACAATCAGGTGATTGGGGGGACTCCACTGGTCCACCAGAGACCTTTTCAATTCATATGCCTGTGATCGGGGTGGAGGGGCACAACACCCAGGATGGGGGCTTGTAGACAGTGGTCTGGGTGGGTGGGTGGCCACCCACGGCTGGTGGCTGCTGTGTTGCACCCTGAAATATGGCAGCTAGCCTGTGGGTGGCCAGGATTTGTTCCTGGTTTCCCAGGCACATCTTTGTGCCCCCCGCGCGGTGCAAGGTGGAGTTATACCAGCATATGAGCAGCATATCCCGGGTTGAATATATCGGGATGTGCCACATATGCATGGGCATGCCCACCGCACTTGCACCACATACATTACTGATGCGCCCCAGTGCATTGGGGTTTCACATCGCAACTTGCCCCTCTGAATATCGCGGTTAGTGCATTGGTAATAAGATGGTGTATTCCTGTTGTGCCATGCACAACCGTTTTGAATATCCAGCCCCTAGTGTACTGCCTAAAACTAATATTAGCTATTAAAAGCAGTTAACCATTACCTTTTATATTTGAGGTACTTTTTCTTTTCCCTTTGTTTAATTAGAAGATTGTTTACCTGATGTTAATATGTGTGATGTATGGAACAGCACTCTGTGTGGCAGCTGACATAGCTAGCTATACTGCCCCCACTGCATCACTAGCATTGTGACCTCACTGACTGTGACATCACTGCTACTTAGGAACAGCAATTCAGTGACTGCCAGGTCATTCACCTGTGATTTCACTGTCAGCTAATTCACAATGCTGATGATATAGTCAGGGGCAGTAGAGCCAGATATGTCAGTTGCTATGCTAAGAGCTGTTCCACACATCCACTACAACATTGTGACATAGAAGACTCTCTGATGGGCAAAAGGAAAAAGAAAAGGTACTTCAGAAATAAAATTTTATAACTGACTACATCTTACAATTTATACTGTATTTCTGTCTGCCTGGTTTGGCTGCACTAGCTCTTTAAATCCCAATACTGACACTGTACTGTAGCATGGGGTGGGGTGCTGCACTCCTGAGGTGCCGTCTTTTCTCTTTGCCTGTTCAGGTAGATGTTAAAGATCCTATGGCACTTCTCAAAAAGAGTAGGGGAATTTTTTATTGAAACAAATAATAATACAAAATGATATTACATCATACAACTCATGATAAGAAAAATCAACAAAAACTGAAAAAAGCATTGCATTACACAAGCACACCGAGCATAACCAACCCCCCCCCAAAAAAAAACAGTAGGGGAATTTTGTTTTAAAATCTAAACAAAAACAAGACAAATTATATACAAATCAGCATAGCATCATACAAAATCGTAAAACAAAATCAGTAAAATGAATAAGCATTACTTCATGCAATAATCCCAATCATAAAACAAAATCAGTTACATAAACAAGCATTACTTCATGCAATAATCCCAATCATAAAAAATCAGAAAAAAAGAAACAGGGGAGAACATAAATACATATTAATACTTACAGTAACCCTAAATATGAAAAACATGAAGGTGCTACAGCAGTGGCTTCTATGTAATTGAAACATCTGAATCAGTAATCCAAGGTACATTATGCCATTGATGAAGCCATAGCTCCTGCTGCATAGATTTCTGCTCTTGCAAATACAGGGTTCTAAGATTCATAGTAATTCTCCCCACCAAGTCAGAGAAAGTACAAGTCCTTTGTTTGTAATGAAAATAAGCATCGAGCATTCCAAATATGCCATCTACAAATGGTAAAAATCAAACAGAGTGTGCCTCTCTCCCACACCCATCATGGACCCCTGGTCTCCCCATACATAAGGTTCTTCCTGGACATGTCAGTAAAAACAGGAGCTCCCCAAGCCCTGGCCAAAAAAGACCAAAAATGCCTAAAAAAGAACAGAGAAAAAATAAATGATCAGTAGTCTCAAGCTGTGCCACACATTCTGGCCTACTACAAAACCTCTCCTCTAGCTGCTTGTGTTTGTGATTGTCCTTAACATTAATCTTATCATGGCAACTAAGTCAATGGAGATCCCAGGCATGAGGAGGAATCCTAGGGTTACATAACAGATTAAGCAATGCTTCCCGATTGGTAACTGGACAATGAGGAAAAATCTGACCAACAGGACAAACCGTATCCAATAAAACAGCATACAAACCTTTCCTCTGTAAAGTAATAATAACATGGGTGGTGACCTTCCATTGCCAAAGTCTGGTAAAAGTGTCCCGCCAATAAGGAGGGGCAGACGACTGCTGTTTAACAAATTTCAATGCATTACTATCCCATAAATTAAACCAATATTGAACAGTATCAAACGCCCAAGGCTCCCATCCTTTATTTAAATGTACCAAACGCACATTGGCCATAAAGAAAATACAATTAAAAAACAATAAGGGGTGGACCATATTCAAACCACCCTGATTGAGTGGGAGATATAGAATATTCCATTTAATTGGGTTAAGTCGACTTCCGTGCACCACCTGAAAAAAATTCCCAATAAACGAGTTTCCAGAGATTTAGGAGGGGGAAAAATATAACTGAGATATAAAAAAAATGGAATCAGAAATGATTTAATCAAATAGATTATTTTCTTTTTCCCCATTTTCCAGGGATTCCAACCAGAAACCTTACATTGTGCAACAGGCAATTTTTGTTCCCAATTGAAAACATCTGGGTTTGCCATTCCAAATTGAATACCCAGAATCTGTATAGGACCTGGTGATAACAAAATCCCTCCCACTGAGGAAAGGGCACCACCATTCAAACCAAAACATCTCCCAACACATTTTAACATATTCAAACTCGCCCCAGCCACAGACCCAAAAGTAGAACAAATGCGTAAGGATTCGGAAATAGAAGCTTCATCATTCAGCAAAAGGCACATTTCATCAGCATAAGCCAAAATGAGAGGTGCCTGGAGTGACACCATAGTATTCAAAGAGGAAAGAATTTGAGAGTGTTGAAACAACCACAGTAAAGGGTCCAAAAAAAATACATACAGGATAGGACTCAGGGGGCACCCTTGTCTAACCCCACGCCTAATCCCAACCAGTGGACCTCTCCATCCATTAACAACAGGAAAAACAGTAGCATTCTGATATAGCAAACTGAGCCACCGAATAAAGCCAGAAGGGATTCTAAATTTGTGCAAAACACACCACAAAAAATCATGACAGACAGCATTGAAAGCTTTTTGTTGATCCAGAAAAATGACATACCCTTCCACAAAACCCAAAAAACCCTTATCAAAGATTTTCTGTAACAAAATTAAATGATCCTGAACAGAGGAAATCTAAGCTTCCGAGATGACCTCAGGAACAACAGACAATAAGCGCTTAGCCAAAATCTTGGATAAGATTTTAAAGTCGGTGTTCAGCAAACTAATAGGTCTCCAATTAGATAAAGCTTTACTATCCCCCTTTTCATATAAATAAATCAAAGACCCCATATGAAAATGCAAGGATAGATCATGACTTTGCAACAAACAATTAAACACTATATTCAACTCATTTCCCAATTCAGAGGTAAGAAATTTATAAACCTCAGAAGGCAGACCATCAGGGCCAGGAGCCGAATTAATTTGCAAGATTTTGATTGCGGCCAGGACCTCAGGAGTCCGAATATCCTGCTCTAACAAACCACCTGCCACATCTGAAAGTTCCAGAAAAGTCACCTGGGTGAGCAGAACATCAGCCTGGACTGCATCAAAAGTCAGAGGCCCAAATTTCACCCCAGAATGGGTAACAACTGCATCCATTAGATTCCCCTATGTGACCCCCAGAATCATATAAAGCCAAGACCTCTTTCCAACCCACCCTCAAATGACATGCTTGATATGGACAAACTGAGTCTACAGAGCCAGATGTACCAAATTGCTGTTGCCTCTGTAAAAAAACTAGCTTTCACTAAATGAAACATATTCAATTGTTTCTTCAAAACCAGAATCTGAGAACCATAGTCCTGTTTCTTTGAAATAGAGAAGGATAACAGCCTCTGTAAATGAGACCTAGCAACCAAATAATCTTTGTAAGCAGACTGACAAGAAGTCCTGCTATAACATCTAAGAAAAGAAACCAAGTCCTATTTAGTATCCAGTCACCACAACACTGCATCATCATATAGTACAAAAAAATGATTTTTTAGCTTGGAAAAAGGTGAGAAAAGAGGTCTGAAAGAGGGAGTCCTGCAACAAGGAAACATTCATCTTCCAAGTTCAGGGACCTCTTGTAATGGAGGAGGCAGCTCCCAGCACAACAGACAACATGTTGTGGTCTGAAAAACCAACCACATGTACCTGTGCCATCTGAACAAGCAACCTCTGAGGAACAAAAAGAAAATCAATCCTGGTTGCTAAGGAAACTTTGTGAAAAGCAGACGTATACAAACTAGTGTGAGAATGATACGCATCCTTCAGGCGTGCTGCTCCAACTATAGTGGACAACAAATTTGAATAAAAAATATATATTTTGGGTAACAGAAGTCACAGTTTTGTCCTTTAAAGAAAGACTACAGTTCAGGTCACCTCCAAAGAAGTCAAAATGAGAGGTATACAAAAAAGGCTGGATTTGCTTGAAGAGATCCATTCTCAAAGTCTTTGTCTGAGGGGCATAAACATTAATCAAACGGTATCCAATATTACAATATATAACATCCAGAATGAGAACCCTCCCCAGGACTAAATCATACAATTTGAGTGAGGTAACATCTAGACCATTAAATAAAATGCCAACCCCAGAATAGGTATCCTGGCCAATAGACCAGAAAGAAGGGCCAGGGTACCATGCTCTAGAGGCTAATGAAATCTCGTGTAAAGAATGAAAATGAACATCCTGAAGAAAGATAATGCCCACTGCATGCATCACCAAATAGGAAAAAACCAAATCATGTCTATCTGGATTCTTAATACTATTAACATTAATAATAAAGCATGCACAAGGAGAAGACATCAGGAAAACAGGGAATATGGGAAGAAAAATCCATTATCATTTCAGACGGCCACGGCTAACGACCGACTCTTTATGTTTAGTCTTAGCCTTCCATTTATGAGGACCAGTACGGTCCTTGGACATCTCTGTATCCGTTGTTTGATCAGGGATGGAGGATTGCACCGAACAGGAATCAGAGTCATTGCCTGTGTGATCATCCTCTGGCTGCAAAAGGTCATAACGATTGTGAGTAGGAACCACCACTACATCCATAGAATCCACTTTAAAAGCGGTAGTAGAATGTTTACTCTGAGTGATTCTAGCTGATGAAAAAGGAATTCCAACAGAAGCTGAAGGGGGGTTCATCACCTCTGTATCGGGGGTTCCCCAGATGCCTGCACAACTGAAGACTGAGGTGGGGCTAGGATAGCATAAGCAGACTTGTTTTCTGGCAGTGGAGAAACAGCAGATCCCACCATCTCAACCCCAAGGGGCATCCCCTGTGGGGGAAGGGAAGGCAACCCATGAGGAGTAGAAATCAATGGGTCCTCATGACCAGGAGGCACCAAGGCCTGTAAACTATCCTCAGATGGAGGAACAGCAGGGGCTGGAACAGTGTCTGACATTGATACTTCACGGGCAAAAATCCTCTTATTCTGTGCCAAGGTGATATAGAGCCGTTGTTCAGCACCATCAGCTAACCCACGTTAATTATGAGCAGCCCACTTACAAGTTTGAAAATTATGCCCCAGCTCCTCACACAAGTAGCCCCATTCTTGTTCCACACAATGAAAACCAGTATGGCCCAAAGAACTGCAGACTGTGCATTTCACCTGATCACAGGTACTGCTCAGATGGGCTGCAGAGCCACATCTATAGCATGCTTTAGGTTGTCCGGGATAGAATAAAACCCCCCCTGTCCCTTCCCAAGAAGAAACTTTTAGGGAGGCGAAAAAGACCAGTATCAGCCATCTTTAACATAACCCTCACCTGCTAACCCCCAGTCCATAAATGTTCCGAGTCAAAAATGGCTTCTGGTTCAGAAAATACCGTACAACGGGCTTTAAGCCAGTGAGTTAAATCATTCATGTGAACACCCTCACTGCAAAAAAGGACAGTAATAGTCTTCTGAGTAGGCCGATGTAAGGGCAAAACAGAAAAGGGGTCCAAAGAGGGGACATCTTCAGGTGATAGTATTTCAGCCAAAAACGATCCAAACCCTGTTGAAATTCAAAGTTAACATCAAATACAGTGTCCCCAGAGACATGAAGTAATACATGAATCTCATTTGCAAAAAAACTTGAGGGAATCCTTTAGAAGGACTCTGGCCACATAAAGCCTATCAGGAGCTTCAGCCATGCCTCCCAGATAACGCAAGAGAATGGCATTATGACGCTTGGCAGGAAGCATGGGGACCCGAGGAAAATGGGGTTGGGATCTAGGGATATTTTGGGCAGTAGCAGCTGAGTACGATAAACGAGATCCCAGAGACTCAACAGAGGGTGACTGAGTAAACAGGGGATCAGTGGCCACTGGGGGGCAGCAAACTCAGTGGGTGGCAGAAGTAAAACCGGATTTTGAGTGAGTTCTAACTCAGGAGGAAGAACCAAGTCCCCCATCTCCACAGCTTCCAGCCAAACTCCATCCACACTGGACGCCATCTTCAGTCAGAAGACCAGGATGTAAGGTCCTCCTACCTGTGAGTAGGGGAATTTCCACAGTGTCCTGGCCAAATTTCCCCCATTCACTAAAAATACCACCAACAGCTTAATCTGGTTCAAGTAAGGATTTATGCCATGTTACAATTTCAGTTGGTTACCATCTGTACCCCCTGTCACCCCTGAAAAAGGGGCTTCTAGTCTTAGTGGGCTTACCTGGTCAACAGAATTCAACAAATAAATTCCCCCATTATGCCTTATGGATTCCATGTAAATCCAAATCATTCCAAGGCCATCTTGACATATAATTTTAATACCTAACAGCAAATCAGAGTCCTTTTCCTGATGAAAGGCTGCCAACATATTAAATTTAAATAAACAACAAAGTCACAAATAAGGAACTAGTGGCTTATGGAAAAGTAGGGAGGCAGGGAGGCAGTATAGCACAGTGGTTTAAGGCTCTGAGCTGCAAATCTGGTGACATCCAGCAGACCAGACCTGGGTCTGAATCCCACAGCTTCCACTTGCATACTGTGTGACCCTAAGCAAGTCACTTAACTTCCCTGTGCTCCCAGGTCACACCTGTAAGAAAGCTTTCATCTTAGTGTGCTACTCCTGGTTAAAAAAAAATCTACAGGGATTTGATGCTGCCTCTACAGGGAAAATACATGAAAAATGAGGGCATGTTACAGGAAAATGGTTATTTGGATCTGGGAGCACTGTGATTGTGACTAAACAGCACTATATGGCACTAACAAGAAAATAACTTTGGCATTTGGTAGCTTTTCACAGCCCTATCAGATCTGGCTAGATTTTGTTTTTATTATTGTTGTAATTATTTTCTTTTTATAGAGGGATCAAAAAGAATAATATTGATGCATTTTTCATACCCAAAGAGACTAAGATATTTCTACAGTGCATCAGAGTAAATCAGAACCTTTTGGGAAAAAATCAGTCAGAATCAGAACCTGATCACAGTCGACCCTATTCTTGATGCAAGCAGCTGAAGATTTAGGGTGGTCCTGCAGATTCTAATCTTGAATGAGTCTCTAAAGGAGTTAAATAGTGATACCTCTTTTGACAATCTGTCACATACACTGTATGTTCACATGCAAATCATTCAATGAGAAACATGATTAAAACAATCTGTTAAAACAAGTGAAATATATTTAAATGTTCTCCTTCACTCCTCCTCCTCCTCCTCTAGGGGTCTTCTAGTAATTCCCAGGACGAGGTTAAAAACTGCCAGTAAACGAGCATTTAGTGTCACTGGACCCATTCTGTGTAATTTGTTTCCTCCAGCTATTAGAGAGGCCCCTTCAGCTGAGGCATTCAAAGCCCTCCTCAAGACCCACCTGTTTAGTCAGGCCTTCCCAGACTTACTCCTCTAGGCATACTGTTAGCCTCCAGCAGCTGCTGTTCAGGCTTTACTGTATTTTAACTATTATTATTAGCCTGCTGTTTCATATTTATTCTGGTTTTATTTTATCTTTGCTACTGTTTTGTGTATTTTATATTTATACGGCACCCAGAGCCTCTGGGATTGGGTGCCTAAAAATGAAATTTGCCTTGCCTTAAAATAGACAGAAATCATTACTGTCAGTAAACAAAGTGCATTACAAACCACTGAATGATTCAAGTAAACACTGTTTATTTTGTAATAAACATTTTATAACTAAGCGCCTACAAAATATGTTGCTTTTAATTTTATTTAATACTGACAAGCTGTGGATCACTAAATAAAATCTAGTTAACACTGAATGAGGTTGATGTTTTTAGATTTTAGAAGATATGCTACATATTGATACATTTTAATGACACAAACTTTCATGTTGTAAGCATATTCAAGTGACAATATACTATATATATTTAACAATTTATGTTGGCTAGTATATGCTTTAGAAAACAGTAAATAATATAATACGGAGCGCGGGGATGTAAAATACAACTCCTGGGGTCCAGTATTCAAATCTGGGCAAGGTAGAGGGCACAACTTTGTGCTGCCCCTTGCATTTGCCCAAGTGTCCAAAACTGCTACAGTATATTCAGTGGAATAGTGCATTGGTGCTATTTGACTGAATACAGGGCCATTGAGACTCAGGGCTAAGCCTAGTGCCAGGCAGACATGGCCCCTGAAGTAGGGTGGCACAATGGCTTGCACCCATGCTAAAGTTCCCATATTCAAATGGACTTATGCAGATGAGTCAACGGGGCATACATGGTGCTAAGGGGACATTTGCATGCCCATTATGGCTGATCTGCATAGGGAGCAAGGCTGCACTGCGTAGCTCAGGCCCCCAATTGTCCCTTTCCTGAAAGCTATCCCTGGTGCCAGTGCCCCCCATGCTATTCACCATCCTGATGTGAAAAAGTAATGTTTCCCTGGTGCTAGTTGCCCCCCCCATTGAGCGCTGTCCCCATGTACTGTATTATAATTCCATGGTGACTAGTGGTGCCCCTAACCGATCGCCAGCCCAGTGCTTAATATAAAACATTTCTTGGTGTCCGGTGGTCCCTCCCCCCACCTGACACCCACCCAATGTATCACTGTAATGTTTCTTGGGGTACAGAGGTTCCCCCATCCCGATCCCCTGTCAATAACAAATACACCATTCTTGATCTAGAGGTCCCCCCCCCATCCCCGAGCTGTCCATAACATACAGTAGCCACTAGCCACCAGGGAATGTTAATAATGTACATGGGGATGGAGATCGGCAGGAGGGGACCACTGGATACCAGGGATTACTGTGGTGTGGGGTGGGGAGGCCACTGCTCTTCTTCCACCAACCGCTAGGGTTGCACAGAAGTAAGTTGGGGTTTCAATTATCAGTATGTGCGTTTTGCAAGAGGGTCCGGCAGAATGGCCTTGCACAACACACATACTCTGAATGTTGGACTGTGCCAATATTCAGGTCTCCGCCCCTTAATTTTCATTATGCCCCCCTGAATCTTGCCCAGGTGCAAACCCTGTTTGCCTACACTAACCAGGCTTTTTAATATTACTTATCTGTGCAACACCCATTTTGCATGGGCAAACTCGGATTTGTCCCCAGACAATCTTTTGAATATCAGCCCCTGCATCTTCCGCAATTTTTGAAAAAAAAAATCAGTACTTTAAGGAAATTTTTCCCAAAATTTTCCAGTGGCCCTGCTCATAACTCTTATTGCCCATGCATCGCATCATTTATAGCTGTTCTATTGACACTTGTGGCCCTCCCTATATCTCTAGTATGATATGTGTCCAAACTTGACTGGCATAATTTAAAAGGGATTTTATCAGGACTTTGTAAAGAGGCACCGACAATATTTTTATTTTTAGAGGTGAAATTCCTGTTCATACAACCCATTATCCTGTTTGTTTGATTTACCACCTGTGTGAACTGGGCAGAAGTACTAAAGTTGTCAAACATTATTACTTCCAACTCTCTGATGTACAGCAGTTACAATCTTTTTTACCATTCATATATTAGTCTCTCATCGTGTTTTTATTCCCAAAGTACATAATATAGATACATATAAAAAGACGGCAAAAAAAAATGCCTGTCAGGCCATACAGTTTGCCCATTCCACGTAACCACTCTGCACTGGGCCAAGTGGTCATCCTTCCCCGTTGTTTCTGATTCCCCTTAAGTAACTAATCCTTGGCCTGTACCACTTTCTCTGGCAGCTTGTTCCCCTTGTCCATGACTCTTACTTGTGAAACTGTGCTTACAGACATGTTTTTAGAGCATCCTCCTGCAAGTTTACGTGATTTCCTCTCATCCCTGTATTTGAACTCAAGGAGAGAAGTTACTTTGTATCCTCCCTATTTATCCTGTGCAGGTACTGTACTTGAATGTCTTGATCATGTCAACCCTTTCCCTTCTTTACTCAAGGGTGTACATGTTAAAGTCTTGCAGACTATCCACATATGTCTTGCTCCTTAGTCCATGTGTTAGCCCACCTTGATTGCCCTGCGCTCTACTGCTTCCACTTGCCGCATTCTCTCCTCAAGCGTGCACTCCAGTACCTTGCATAGTATTCCAGCTATGTCTCACCAATGGCATGTACAATGGGAGAATTACCTCCCAGCCTCTACTGCTTATCCCCCTCCCTGTGCAACCCAGCATCCTATTTGCCTTGCCATAGCTCTGTTACAATGTGCTCTCACTTTTATGCTCTCTGATAACATGATCCCAAGGTCCTTTTCCTCTGTGGTGGTTTCCAGCACTACCACCCCTATTTCATTTTGTACTCTTGGGTTCCTCTTCCGTATGTTATCACTTTACATTTTATTGCTTTGAGGCCCAGCTACTAACCTGCCCATATCCCTTCCTCCATGTCCACTCTTGCACAAATCTTTGTGTCATGTGTGAAGAGACAAATCTTGTCTTGATGCCTTCTCCTAGGTTGCAAATAAATATATTGGAAAGGACCAGGCCCAGGACTGACATCTGAGGTACTCCATTTTTTGCTTCCCTGACATTGGAAAATTCCTCATTAGCTGCTACCCTTTCTGTTCTTCTCCTCAACCAGTTCTTCACCTAAGCTGCAAATGTTTCCCCCATACCTAGGTCTTTTAGCTTTTTCCCCAGCCTCCTTTGGGGGACTGTGTAAATGGTCTTGCTGAAATCCAAGTATACCACATCTACGGCCTGCCTCCTGTGCTGCATTTATTAAAATTCAGCCTCATTTCATATTACTCACCCAGTTTTGTATGTTAATTATGTTGTCCTGAATGGATTTTGAGTAATCTTTGGTATCACTATGCTGTTTAACTTGCATTAATGTGATAAAAGATAAAGAATTGAATTAGTGTGTGACTTAGCTGTACTTGTATTATTGTGATGTAAAAGTCCCACATTTAAACTTCAACAACAGAAAACTAAAAAGAGAAGTATAAACATCAAGGTAATACAGTAAGAGGTGCTGTTGGTTCTGGACATATAGACCCCCTTGAAAATACACACACACACACGCACTGCTTGCTGCACCGTATTAATCAGTGATGCAACTGTTACATAAAAAAATAGTCATAGACAATCTCAGTCTTTCTTGCTTTTGGAACTTAAAGATCAAATGCAAAGGTATTTCAAAAATTAACCCTTTTTGCTTGTACCAGGACAATCAGATCTTTTGTATTATAAATAAACTGCAGGAATTACAATATTTTATGTATAAATACTATTTTATTGCCTCTCTTGTTTGATGGCTTGACAGAAAGGCCCTCAGACTTTTTCAGACCAGTTGGTGGAATCTTGGGTAAACAGTGATGTCATTTAAGCACGAATTACCTCATTGTTATCAAGGTCCTAGCAGCTTCGTATACACACAGTACATCAGATTATGAAATGACAAAAATCAGTTGTCACTTCAAACAGTAAATGTACTGTAAGATATTAAATATCTAGTAACTTTCACAGGCTAATCAGTAAACATCTGGGGACAGTATTAAGCAAGAGAAGAAGTGCCCAGACAGACTCAGGTCATGTAATTCCCCCACCCATTTTCCTTACTAACCTAAATGTAGTTGTATTTTGCCTCAGCCCATTTGCTGAGACTCTCAGTATTATGCATTTTACAGTAATGGATTCTCCTCCAAAAATTGTACTGCTCCTCTTGTAACCCTTGCTTCTTCAAAATTTATATTCAACCCCATCCTTTGCTAATGTAAGACAGTATTCATCTTTCTCAGACTGTTCACCTCTTTAACTGCACCCTCACAATATTTTTACATTTACCCCTCCCTTCTCAAAATTTCCACTTTTACTCATGCATGCTTTCAAATATGAACCCATCTTCTATGCCCCCCCTCAAAATCAAATTTTTAAGCCTACACCACCCTTTATGTGTTCATCTACCCCTGCACTTTTCCAAATGTATACCAGTTGCACACCTCTCCAAATTTGTAACTACACCACTCCCAAAATTTACACTTGCACCCTGGAGCTCCCTGAAATTTGAACTTCTACACCCAAAGTTTGCACTCATACCCCTACACCCATCCTAAAGTTTGTACATATACCACTGACTCACTCCCCCAAATTGTGCTTACCCTTAGCATCCCTCCCCAAATTTGTACTTGCACCCATGTTCTCCTCCCAAAATATGTAATTGTACCCCTGTGTCCCTCCTAAAATTTGTACTTGCACCTCTGTACATACCCCAAATTTCTAATTGTATATCTGCACACCTTCCAATGTTTGTAATTGCACCCCTGCACCCTCCCAACAATTGTACCTGTACGCCTTCCAAAATTTATACTTGTATCCCTGCCCCCAAAATTTATATTTGTATCCCTGCACCCTTCCACAAATGTGTACTTTTACCCCATTCACCTTCCAAAATTTGTACTTGTACCCCACCCCTGTTCCCATGCACCATCCCAAAATTTTTACTTAAACCCCAGCACCACTCCAAAAATGTGTACTTGTACCCCACACCCCTCCCAACATTTGTATTTGTTCCTCTGTACCCTCCTAAAATTTATACTTGCATCCCAACACCCCTCCCAAAATTTGTACTTGCAACCCAGCACCCCTCCAAAAATTTGTACTTGTACCCCACAACCCTCACAACATTTGTATTTGTTCTTCTGTACCCTTCCCCAAAATGTGTATTTGTTCCTCTGCACCCCTCCCAAAATTTGTACTTGCACCCCAACACCCCTCCCAAAATTTGTACTTGTACCCCTGCCCCTTCCAAAATTTGTACTTGTATCCCTGTACCCATCCCAAAATGTGTACTTGTATCCCTGCACCCATCCCAAAATTTGTACTTGTATCCCTGAATCCCTCCCAAAATGTGTACTTGTATCCCTGCACCCCTCCCAAAATGTATACTTGTATCCCTACACCCATCCCAAATTTTGTACTTGTACCCTTCCCAAAATTTATACTTGTACCCAACACCCCTCCCACAATTTGTACTTGTACCCCTGCCCCTTCCAAAAATGTGTACTTGTATCCCTGTACCCATCCCAAAAGTTGTACTTATATCACTGCACTCATCCCAAAATGTGCGCTTGCACCCCTGCACCCATCCCAAAATTTGTACTTGTATCCCTGTACCCCTTCCAAAATGTGTACTTCCATCCCTCTCAGAATTTGTATTTGTCTCCTGCACCCCTCCCAAAATTTGTACTTGTACTCCTACACTCCTCTCAAAACCTTTAATTGTACCCATGTACTCCTCCCAAAATGTGTACTTCTACCACTGCCCCTTATGAAATCTGTACTTCTACCCCTCTAGCTCTACCAAAATTTCTACATGTACCCCTGTATCTCTCCCAAAAGTTGTAGTTGCACTCCTGCATCCATCCCAAAATGTATACTTGTACCTCTGCACATACCCAAGTTTGTAATACTCCTGTACACCTTCCAAAATGTGTAACTGTAACCTTAGACTGCTCCCAAAATTTGTATTTCTACCTCTGCATGCCTGCCAAACATTGTACTTACACCCCTGCACCCTTCACAAAATGTGTACTTGTACCCCTGCTCCCCTGCTGAAATAGGCATCCCTCCCAAAGTTTAACCTCTCACACCTCTTAAACTGTACAAAGGGCTGAGGTGCAGACTTTGACAGTGGTGTGTGAAAGGTACTCTGCATACCTTTGGAGAAGTGTGGGGCAAAGTGTACTAATATGTGGGGGGTGTAATAGTAGGCATGTAAACTGTGTGAGGGTTGCAAAAGAAGGAATGTGTTTTTTGGCAGTCTTGCAAATTTTTCTATTTGTGCAGAGAATGGGTTAAAACATTTGGGTAAGAGTCTGGGTAATGGAATTAATTTTAGGAGGGGTACAGGAGAAGGAGTAGAAATATTGGGGAGAATGGTGGTGGGGTAAATAGTTTTCAGAGTGTGGGGAAGGGGTAAAACTTTATAATGTTCCAGGAGCAGGGGCAGAAATTTGGGGAAAGCTGTGAGGAGGAAATATAGATTTTTTTTAACCAGGAGAGACATACTAAGCTGAAAGCTTGTTTACAGGTGTGACCTGGGAGCACAAGAAAGTTAAGTGACTTGCTTAGGCTCACATAGTATGCAAGTGGGGGCTGTGGGATTCAAACCCAGGTCTCCAGGTTTGCAGCGCAGAGCCTTAAACCACTGTGCTATACTGCCTCCCTTGATTTAGTGTTTGGGGGCAAAGTTGTGAAAAGTTGCAGGTTTGGGGGAGTTGTGCAGAGGGTACAAGCTTCTGGAGTCATAGGGTAATGGTACAAATCATTGTAGGAGAATGTATGGTATAAATGTGGGACTTGCACAGATGGACACACATCTTGGGTGAGTGGGGATGGGATACAAATGTTGTTGGGCTAGAGTGGGAGTACAGCCTCTGCAACGCCATATGAGGGGTGAGTGGGCAAATATTAGAATGGGTGCAAGGTAGGACTAGAGATATCAAGGGTGCGGGAGTAGATTTAGGATGCATACAACCTTTCTGAGAGGTGCAGAGATACACATTTTAGGAGGGGTGCAATGGTAAGTATACATTTCAGGAAGTGAGTGACAGAAAGGATATAAGTCATAAAAGTGGTGCAAGGTGGAGTTAGAAAATGTGTGGGCATGTTTTGGAATAATTACAAGGGAGGCGCTGGATAGAGTTGTATATTTTTGTGGGATTATACATTGGGGAGAGGTACTGGAGTAGTAGTACCCTTTTCATGAGTGCTTTGGAGCCTTAGCAAGGGAAGTGAATCTGACAAGAATAAATTAGGAGTTAGTTGTGGTGGCTACATTCGGGGCTTGAATTTTAGCACAGAAAAACAAAGTTACATTTTAAGAGTATGACTTTTTTTGGGGGGGCGTACAGTGCTCAAATGGTTGGTGATGAATCTACTGTAGGGAATTTGACAGATATTTACCATTTTGTTTTACTGGTATAAATCCATTAATAAAAGCTTCATTAGAAACCGGTAGGAAAGACTGATTTTGACAATGTTATATATTGTGTGTGCTAAGCTGACAGGACCTGGAGGAAAATTATGTCATTGTGGCTTAAATGACATCAGTCCCAATCCAAGATTCCACTGGCTGGTTTGAAAAAAGTCTGGGGAATTTTTTTGTAAAACATCACATAAGAGAGGCAACAAGATAGCATTCATACATGTTTAATTGCAGTTTCTGAACTTTATTTGTAATACATGAGGCCTAGTTGTCCTCATGGGGTGCAAATAGCACATTTTTAAAGCTTTACATTTGATCTTTAAATAAGCAAACTCAATGTAAATCCTGTCAGACCAGCTTACAGTACTTGCAATTCATAATGTGATCTCATCGGACTTTTATGTCCCACTTCCCAGTTGTGCTCTGTGCTTCACAACCCACCTTGGGCATGTAGCAAATAGTGGATTGTCTATGAGGAGTCATTCACAACAAGGATATTCTCGATCGAGAGGTATCCTTGGCAACATGAGACCTTGAGAGCGAAGCTCGAGAGGTCGTCCATTGCCAAGGAGACGTTGAGATCAGAGAAGAGCCTTGTTTGTGAATGACTCCCTGTAGACAATCTTTTATAGCATATGGGGAGTATATTCATGACAAAACAGCAAATGGATGCAGAAATTTTTTAAATCAAGCCTTACTTGACTTTGATGTTGTGGCTCGCTCCAGCGGTAGTCACTCCCTTGCCGACGCGGCTTCTAAATTGCACATGTGTGAATGCATTCAATCTTGTGCTGCACCAATGATGTACCCAGTGCAGCACAACAGGATTTTGATGCACTGAGGCATGCACAACAACGCTGTTGGGAGCATAGATTTACATGTTCAACAGTGTTCTACCATACACTATTTCAACAATGCTGCACATCCTGCTGTGGGTTATTGCTTACTTACAATTTACAATGTGATCCTATGAGAATTTTTTATCACACTTCCCAGGTGGTTAAAGGCACTCAGCTGTGCCTCAAACCTCACAAGCCACCTGGAGCATGAAGCAATTTAGCATTCCTGCTCAACCTGCCATGTGTTAATGCATACTTACAATTTATAATATGATCCTATGGGAATTATATATGGCACTTCCCACATGGTTGAAGGTTCTTAGCTGTGTCTCATGCCTCACAAATCACCTGGGGCATGCAGTAATTTAACATTGCCACACAATCTGTCATGTGTTATTCCTTACTTACAGTTTATAGTGTGATCCTTTGGGAATTTGTTACCACACTTCCCAGGTGGTGTGCATGTGTATTTATGACTACAGAAGTGCTGGACCATGATGATGCAAGTCTCTTGTGTCACATGGAAATGTGTGTATGTTGTTTGTCTTACCTGATGATGGATGTTTGTGATTGCTTTTGCCTTGCCCCTTTGACTGCTAGGAGGAATGCAGAGTTAGTTTTGAAAACCCTAACATTACATTTCCATACTTTTCTTGCCTTAATAGCAACCCAAACCAATGCATTAATGGAGATTTTTGCAAAGACTATATAAGGGGTATTCTACCCCCCTACTGGAAATATTGTTGATATATTTTGTTCAAGTGCTGATTGACTCAAAGACATCATGAGTGGTGAAGCCACGAGTGATGTCATCATGTCAATCACCACAAGAATATAAAATATCGACAATATTTCCAATGGGAGGTGACATATTTCATTTATGCCGATTTGCCAATCCTCCAAAAAAGTGAAAAAAATTGAATTTCCTTCCAATTTTGCTGATTATAAAAAATCAAAAAGGTATCTATAAATGAAACACTGCTCGTTTTGTGGATATTTCTGTGCTGAACGTCTTTTGTGCTCACATTATTGTGCTATCATTTTTTGTTTTAAAGTTATTTACATTTGTTGAAAAAGTGAAAACAATTGCATTTTCTGCTGTTTTTCACTAATTATAAAAAACTAAAAGGTAGATATAAATAAAATGAAAAAACTCTTTGTAGATATTTTTGTGATGAACAAATGTCATTCTCACATTAACATGCTATTGTTTTGGGTTCAAAAGTTATCTGCTTTTGTTTGTTGAAAAAACTAAAATAAAATGAAATGTTCTGCTTTTTTTTTTCTAATTATAAAAAAACCTAAAAGGTATCTAGAAATAAAACACCACTCATTTTGTAGATATTTTTGTGCTGAGCAACTTTCATACTCACAGTACCATGCTATCATTTTTCATTTTAAAGTTATTTGCTTTCGTTTGTTGAAAAAGTGAAAAAAATTGAATTTTCTGCAGTTTTTTTGCTAATTCTAAAAAATAAAAGTAAAAGGTAGCTATAAATGAAACACCACTCATTTTGTAGATACTTTTGTGCTGATCAACTTTCATACTCACAGTACCATGCTATCATTTTTCATTTTAAAATTAGTCACATTTGAATAGGCAACTATAGCTAGTGTGTGTGTGTGTGTGTGTGCGTGCACATGTGCATGGCATGAATGTGTGCATGTGTGTGTGTGTGTGTGTGTGTGTGTGTGTGACAGAGACAGAGAGGGGAGATGGAGCGAGGAAGAGGTGTGTATGTGTTGTTCCTTAACTTATCAGATAATTGGAAGATTGTTATTTTTCCCTTTTATTTTTGTTAATGGTTGACTTTCAAATGTTGAATTTTTTTTGAAAAAGGAAGACAATAACAAAGACATCTGTGATTGAATTACCTTACCACAGAGGTACTTCAAGGTTTCTATCATACCCCCCCCCCGGTTCCTGTCTCTCCCCTAGTGTATATGTATTGAGGTTTTTTAATCTCTCTTCATAAGTCTTCTGGTGCAAGTCCTGCTCCATCACAGTGTCAGTGGCTCAGCAGGTAGCACACTCACCTCTGAGGCTGGGAAATCAGAAGGTTGTGGGTTCTATCCCCACAGCAGGCACTGGAGTTAATATTCCAATACTGACACTGTAGTGCAGCATGAGCAGGGGTGCTGCACTCCTAAGGTGCTGTCTTTTGGATGAGATGTTAAACTGAGGTCCCATCTGGCTGTTCTGGTGGTAATTCAGGTGGATGTTAAAGATCCCATGGCACTTCTTGAAAACAGTAGGGGAATTTTTTATTTGGCAAAACATAAGAGCAAGAAATCAATACAATCAGTCTTATAGCAAACTAAACAAAAATGTAAAAAAACAGAGATCTGTATTACAGAATACGTATTGACAAAAAAAGAAACAAAAACCATGCCCCCTCTTGAAACTAAAAAGAACAAGGTAAATACGCAATATAGCAAATAGAAGCACTTCAGCAAGAAAATAAATAAAATCAAGGCTCACAGTGTGCTAAAAAAATTAAAAACAACAGAAAAAAAACAGAACCTATGTTACAAAGAAAACTTGGAACACAGTAATGAAAGACAGTGCCTGCAAATACCACAAGACCAACCTAGCAAGACTAAATCTAAAGAAATACAGCTCATACAATAAGAACAAGACAGCTGAATATCATAAGGTGTTTTAGCAATCAGGGCATCAGTAGTAGTCACCCAGGGCAAACCCTTCCAGGATTCTAACAATTGCCTTCTGCTAAACTTCTGTGTCTCTTCAGAATAACAAGTCCTCAAATCTATCATCACTTTAGTATAAAGTTCTATAAAATTACTCTCTTTGTGCTGTAGTGTATAAACACATCTAGACAACCAAATATTCCATTTGAGTATGACCATAATCAATTGCAGTGTGCATAAATTCCAGGAATGCCATTCAGCTGAAAATACTCCATATATCATATGATGAAGTGTTACAGATCCCCAGATACACAAGTCCCAATTGTTTGCTAAAAAATCCCCCAAACCCTTAATGAAAGAACAGGTGAAGAATAAATGTACTGTTGTTTCCTCCTGTTGAGTACAATCCAATCTACCACAGAAATGTTCCTCAAGTTGTTTATGTTTTTGATTGGCTTTGACATTTACCCTCTCAAGACATGCAAGCCAATAAAAATCCCACATATTAAGAGGAATCCTATTATTATTAAGAAACTTCAGCAGACAAGCTGAGTAGGCCAATGGGCAGTGCCGCAAAGCTACATCCTCATGACAAAGAACATCTAAAAGATAAAAATATAACTGTTTTCTAGGCAAAAACGGAATCTGATTCTCCATCAATTTCCATTGTTTAAGTCTCAGAAAAGTACATCTGAGATATTCCGGAATATCGGGAGACCTCTTTAAAACAGTAAGCTTGTTGGAGTGCCACATAAATGCCCACACTCACATGTACGTCTAACCTAAATTCCCAGCCAACCCCATAAGTAGCAAATAAAGGTCTAATATTGGTATAAAGATAGAAACTATTAAAAAATAAAACAGGATTAACCATGCTCAAATCTCCCCTCTTCAGAGGGAGATATAAAACATTCCTTATTATAGGATTTAAGCGGCTGCCCCAATAAGCCTGGAAAAATACATTAACAATTCCATTTCCCTATGTTTAGAAGGGGGGAATATATAACTAGTAAACAAAAAGAACAGGAACCAAAAACGTTTTGATAAGATAAATTCTTTCCTTTTTACTAATCTTCCATTTATTCCAGGACATCACCTTTTGCTTACCCAAATCCAATTTTCTGATCCAGTTTAAATCATCCATATCCTCAGGTCCAAGTAAAAGTCCCAAAATAGAGATAGGATCCACAGAAATAGAAATGTTTGCTACAGTTCCCACATATCCCAATGTCAAATTAAAATGTAGCCCCACACACTTCTGCAAATTCAAAGAAGCCCCTGAGATCTCACCAAATCGAGTACAAAGGCCTATAACCTGAGTTAATGAATTTTCATTCTGAACTATAAGAGTCATATCATCCACATAAGACATCACTATACGGAAAGGTTGTGTCTGGGAGTGTAACTGGAAGAAGCAAATTAGAAGCATTCAGCATCCTCAACAACGGGTCCAAAAAAAAACACATAGCGAATGGGGCTAAGCGGGCATCCCTGTCTCATGCCCCTTTGTAACTGTACCATACAGTCTTTCCAACCTTGCATGACCAGAACAACCATGGCAGTTCTATAAATACATCTCAGCCAATCAACCACCAAAGGTGGAATTCAATAGTGTAATAAAACTTCCCACAGAAATTCATGACTCACCCTATCAAAAGCCTTCTCCTGTTCAAGTGAAACCAGAAAACCATACACCATCCCCCGTTTCCCCGACTCAACTATTTCCCTGAGAAGCAAAACATGATCTTGAGTATGTCTTTCTGGGATAGCATAAGATTGGGCTCGGGAAATGACAACAGATGCTACAAGCGTCAGTCTGTCAGCTGGTATTTTAGCCAGGAGTTTAAAGTCAGAATTTAACAAACAATGAGGTTTCCAATTATCAAGCACAGTAGCGTCCCCCTTTTTAAAAAGAAAAGAAAAGTCAAGATCCCCATAGTCATAGAAAGTGGAACAGTCTGAGTAGTCAAAATATGATTAAAGACCAAAGTCATTTCCGTGAGAACCTCTGGCAATAGAAGTTGTAAAACTAAATTCGGCATACCATCTGGCCCTGGTGATTTACCTGATTTTAAAGTTTTCAATGCTTCAGTGACTTCAGACACCTGAAGTGGTCTAGACATTTTTTCAATTAAGGTAGAGTCCAGGTCTGGGATAACCAAATCAGTCAGATAATCAGAAATATTCTCCATCTGCAGAGCCAAAGGTGCATACATAGTTCTAGTATAGTCTCCCATAATTCTCAAAAGAGCTGACTTATCAGTATGAAAATTACCATCCAGTCCCTTAAATGATGTAATTCCCTTGGCCTTTTTAGCTCTAGCAAAGCTCTCATAGGGGCATACTACATCTGACCTTCCCTGTGTCCCACATTAGTGAAGAAATTCTAAAGATTGAGCTTTACGAGCATGATATTGTCTTATAACATGTGTCCCTTGAGCTATCTGATCAGTAAAAGAATGTCCCATCTCAGCAGATAGAGAAAGCAGTGATTGTAGCTGCATCCTATTTTGCAGATATGTAAAATAAGTTCTATGTAAATGAATTCTACTAAATTGCTTACATGGCTCCTGGAGATCCAATTTAGTATCCTCCCTCCATAAACAGGGATCATCAAAAAAATCAAAGGCTGACTTCCTAGAAATAATAAGATCCTGGAGAATGCACAAACAATACACATCAGACAAAAAAGAAATATTCATTTTCCATAACCGAGGTCCCCTCTTGACAATTAAAGGGTTCTCTATTTTAATTCCCACAATCCTATGATCTGTAAATTCAATAGGATAATTCTCCCCCCTAAAATAGGCAGAAGATGAGATGAAAAAACATAGTCAATTACAGATGTCAGGGAACCTTTTTGAAAAGTAGGAACATGCTTCTTAATACATGCATAAAAAGAATCCTTCAAGTTTGACTGTGAAATTAAATTATTCAAAAAATGAGAATCACAATAAGTCTTAGGGGACTTTACAACCAGAGGACAATTGAAATCTCCAGCAAAAATCAGATGGTGGGAGATGAACAAAAATGGTTGAATCATTTTCAGTAAAGCACATCAACCTGCCTTAGTTTAAGGTGCATATAAAGTAATCAATCTCAAGGTCTCACCCTGTATTACAACGTCCAAAACAAGTGACCTACCAGGCATTAAATCATAGACTTTCAACAACTTGAATTCAGGCAACCGAAACAAAATCCCTACTCTCGAACAGGCTTCATGCCCAAAGGACCAATAGGAAGGCCCTACATACCACTCTCTAGAGGCCAATTGTAGCTCTTTGAAAGTGTGAAATCTAACATCCTGTAAAAAGTAAGTACCAAAAGACAGAGTTTTCAGAAAGGAAAAAACTATTCTACGCTTACTAACCCTTTTAATGCTATTAACATTGAGGGTAAAACAGATAAAGGGAATACGCATCAGTCAAATCAATCATTTATATTTACCCCGTCTAGTATTCTGCTTTTTCAGTTTTGCTTTCCTCTTCTGAGGACCCTTAACAGACAGCTGTTGCTTGGAATCAGAAGCAGCCTCTGGCAAGGAAGAGGCTACTGAAGAATCATCAGACTCTTCACCAGTGTGATCAGATTGTAGGACATCAAATTTATTTCCAGTAGGTACAGGAATAGAAGTTCCTTGTCTCAGAGCAGAAACCCTTGTATGGTGTTTAGAATTTTGAATCCAGCCCTCTGGCTTATCCAAAGGCTGTGGTGGTGGGGGCATTAGAATCTCAGGAACCTCCATTACTGAAGTAGAAGCAGCTTCTAAATTCCTGTCCTCCACCACAGACCCATCATTTATGATATCCATCTGCTGAGGCAGAAACCCCCTCAAACATTCTAGTAACCTTCCCTACTTCAGCCCTCACATCAGCTACATCTGAAGCAAGTGGAGCAATAGGGGTGGATACCACAGCCTGCTCCTGATCCACTAGACTCTGTTTAATGCCCAAGGTTTTCTTCTGTGTCGTGGTAATGAGCAAATGCTGCTCATCCCCAGCAGCCATGTCAGGAAGATTATGAGCTGCCCATCCACAGTTCTGAAAAGTGTGTCCTAAAGCATCACAAGGATTACATTTACATTCATTAGTACAGTCCGATCCCAAATGTCCCAGTTCACCACAAACATTGCACCTTGCCTTATCACAGACACTGATAATGTGTGCCACAGACCCACATCTATAACACATCTTAGGTTGCCCTGCATAAAATAAGATTCCACGATCTCTCCCTAGAAAAAAAGAGTTAGGCAAATGGATCACCCCTGTATCAGAAGTTTTAAGCATAACTTTAACTCTCCACCCCCCAGTCCAAATGTTCTCAGAGTCTAAAATGGCCTCAGGATCCTCAATAATAGTACATCTTTGCTTCAACCGGTAAATTAGTCATTCACACTAACTCCCTCATTCCTAAACAGTACTGTAATAACCTTCTGCGGAGGTTTAGAGAGGGGTATTGCAATAAATGGTGTCCATAAAGGGGATTTCTTCAACTGAGAATATTTCATCCAGAATCATTCCAAACTAGACACAGACTTGAAACTCTCATCAAACATGGTCTCCCCTGAAACATGTATCAGGGCATATACGAGAAAGGGTCCTGAAGGAACTGGAAGTAATAAGAGTTGATAAAGCAATGGGGCCAGATGGGGTGCACCCCAGGGTCCTTAAAGAACTAAGAGAGGTGGTGGCTGAACCTCTGACAATCTTGTTTAGCTGATCACTGGAAACAAGGGAGGTACCCAAAGACTGGAGGATAGCAGATGTTGTCCCCTTATACAAAAGTGGAAACAAAGAGGAAGTGGGGAACTAGACCAGTCAACCTCACCTCGGTAGTGGGGAAGATCATGGAAGCACTATTGAAGGAGAGATTGGTGGAACATCTGGTTGTCAATGGACTACAGGACCCAGGGCAGCATGGTTTCACCAGGGGGAGGTCATGTCAGACCAACCTCATTGAATTTCTTAACTGGGTGACTAGGGAGGTAGATCAGGGAAGGGCAGTGAACGTGACCTACCTGGACTTCAACAAGGCCTTTGACACTGTGCCATATAGAAGGCTGTTACACAAACTGGAGAATATGGGTGTGGGCAGGACAGTAGTGTAGTGGGTAGGTAACTGGCTGGGTGGCAGGACACAGAGGGTGGTGGTAAATGGCTGTCACTCCACAGAGGGAAGAGTGACCAGTGGGGTACCACAGGGATCAGTGCTGGGACCGGTCCTATTCAACATCTTCATCAGTGACATTGCGCAGGACCTAGAAGGCAGAATTGCCCTGTTTGCTGATGACACAAAGCTCTGTAACAGAGTAGACACACCAGAGGGTGTAGACAGAATGAGAAGGGACCTGCGGAAACTTGAAGAATGGTCAGGGGTTTGGCATTTGAAATTCAATGCAAAGAAGTGCAAGATAATGCATATAGGGCACAAAAACCCTGGCACAATATATTAGTTGGGGGGTGAGGATATAGCATGCACCAAGCAGGAAAGGGATCTTGGGGTTATCATCTCTGATGACCTCAAGATAGGGAAACAGTGTGACAAGGCAGCAGGTAAAGCAAATAGGATGCTGGGATGCATAGGCAGGGGAATCACCAGCAGGAAAAGGGAGGTCATAATTCCACTATACAAGACACTAGTGAGTTCCCATCTGGAGTACAGTGTACAGTTCTGGAGACCTTACTTATGTAAGGACATAGACAGGGTAGAGAAGGTTCAGAGGAGGGCAACAAAGATGGTGCATGGATTACATCACAAGTCCTATGAGGACAGGTTGCAGGAATTGAATATGTACTCCCGGGAGCAGAGGAGGGAGAGAGGGAATATGATAGAGACATACAAGTATCTTACAGGGAGGAACAGGGAGCAGGAATACACTATTTTTAAGTGAAAAAGATGTTCCAGGACTAGAGGGCATGGGATGAAGTTGGAGAGGGGACGATTCAGAGGAAACGTGAGGAAGAATTTCTTCACAGAACGGGTGGTGGACAAGTGAAGCACCATGCCAGAGGAAGTGGTGGGAGCTGAAACAATCACAGGATTTAAGAATGCATGGGATAGACATAAAGGAATTCTGGAGATCAGGGTAAGGGGAAACAGACTTCTAGGAAAACAAAGTAAACTTACAAGCTCCAATGGGCATACTGAGTGGGCCATAGACCCTTATCTGCTGACACTGTTGATGTATCTATGTATCTATGTATACAACTCAGTAGTAAAGAACTTCATCGAGTCCTTCAAAAGAGTTTTTGTTACAAATAATCTATCTGGTGGGTCCTTTAATCCACCGACATAGGACAGGAGGACCACATTGTGCTGCTTCGCAGGATAAATCGGCAGTTTAAAAAGAGAAGAATAAGAGCGAGGAGTAGCCCTCTGAATCAAATTCAGGAGCCTCTGTGGTTTAGGAAACTCAATGCAGGAGAATGCCTCAGTCATAGCCGTGCAAGCAGGGTTACCATCAGGCACTGCAGTACAGGCAACCGGCAGTACCGGATTCTGTGTCAGTTTAAATTCTTCAGGCAACTCCAATGCAGAATCCTGAATATCACAATGTACATTGGACATCCGAATAGGGGAATGCCCCACAACCCATTGATCTGAGCTTTCTGCTCACTCCCAGCCTGCATTAAGGAGAGCCTCATCTACCCACCATGGTTTCTCTCAAGTTTCCCGAGTCACCTACTGTTCTCCAGCGCGTTTTAGGCCAGGCTGTACAAAGCCCCCATTTGCCATTCCTGATGCAATAGCTGCTTGCTTAGATTCAGGCAGTAAATTCAAACTCTCTGCCTGTTCCATGGTCTCCGCCCAACATCGCAATAAAGCATTTGTGACCTCTTTGTCAGTTTCACTCATCTGAGAAAGAGTAACAGGCTTCAGCCCCTTACCAGCATGTAAGTCCCAAAGTTTTTTCTTGAGCTGCATTTTACGAAATAAAAACGCTCTCTCCTCTGCATCCAACATTTTCAGCAATTCAGTTTCCACCTTGTCTGGAATCCCCTGCTGCGGTAATGATGAACAAATGTAGTGACACTGTGGTCCGATGAACCATCCTCCGGTAGCTCCGGATAAGAGACAATTGTAGAGCATTCAGGAGTCAGTGAATCCGCGTCATGCACCCCCGCACCAACCCGGGAAATATCCCAGCCATCTGATAAAAAACTTTCAGCATCAGATCTCCTCACAATATCCTCCACATTCTCCAGCTCCATCTCTTCCTGTCATTGACCACCAACCTACAGAGCAGCCATGTTGGATGGCAGTCAGGGAGACAAACTCTCCCCCTACTGAGCAGTAGGGGAATTTCCCTGGTGCCCTGGCCAAATTTCCCCCATTCACAAAAATACCAACAGCTTAATCTGGTTCAAGGTCAGTTGACATTTATCTGTATCCCCCTCCCGCTGGTTGTGCCTAAAAATAGGCAGAATTTGTCTAGTGCACTTACCCAGTCAACATAAACTAAATAAAATAAGTAAATAAATAATCTTAGTCACCCTTCTCTGAACCACCTCCACCATTTCTCTGTCCTTATGAAGAAGCAGCCTCCAGAACTGTACATAGTACTCCAGGTGCAACCTCTGCAGTGTTTTGTACAGTAGCATCACCACCTCCCATCTTCTGCTAGTATTACCCCTTCCTATGCACCCCAACATGCCACTGGCCCTCCTCACAGCCTCTGTGAACTGTTAGGCCACCTTTAGGTCATCTGAGATGATTCTCCCCAAACCCCTTTCTTCCCTGGTGACCATCAACAACTCCCACCTCCATCCTGTAACTCTCCTCAGGGTTTGTGTGCCCCCGGTGCATGATCTTGCACTTCTTCTCTGCATTGAACTGCAGTTGCCACTCCTCTGACCATGTTTCCAGTTTTCCAAGATCACTCTTCATTCTCTCCATCCCATTTTGAGTGTCTACCCTGTTGCAGATCTTTGAGTCATCTGCAAATAGGCAAACCTTCCCTCCCAGCCCTTCAGCAATGTCACTAATAAAGATATTACAAAAGAAATGGTCTCAGGACTGATCCTTAAGGTACCCATTGTTCATCCCACTTTCCTTAGATTGGATCCCATTTACCACCACCCTCTGCTTTTTGTCCCTCAATCAGTTTCTAACTCAGTTCTCCACCTTGTGGCCCACCCCCAGGCTACCCAACTTGTTTACCAGCCTTTTATGTAGAATGGTGTTGAAGACCCCACTGAAATTAAGGTACATGACATCCAACACTCCCCCTGATCCATCCCTTATATCACCCTGTCAAAAAAATCTATCAGATTTGTTTGACATGACCGTCCTGCTGTGAATCTATGCTTCCTCGGGTCCTGTGTTCTGTTGGATTCTAAGTGTTTCATTATCCTTTCCTTAAGCAGTGCTGCCATAATCTTACCTACCATCAAGGTGAGGCTGACAGGCCTATAGTTACCTGCCTCCTCCCTGCTTCCACTTTTTTGAAGAGGGACTACATGTGCCATCTTCCAGTCCTCTGGAATCACTCCTGTATTGAGCGACTCACTAACCAGGTCTGCCAGTGGAGCTGCTAGCACCATCCACAGTTTCTTTAATATCCTAGGGTGTATGCCATCTGGATCCATGGCTTTGTCCACCCTTAGTTTTGTGAGTTCCTCTAGGCTTCTCTCTTCTGTGAATGGACTGGTGTTCACCCCTGGTCTTCCTTTTGTGAATTTCAGGAGTTCTTTAACACCTTCATCATAGTAGTATTTAGCTTGCCTCCACCACTGCTTTGTATGTTCTGTAACAATTTTGACTACTGCTGCTTTCAGTTTATATGCTGTGGGTAGCAATGTATGTGTATGGCAAGACATGAGGCAATGTACTGGGCTACTATTCATACCTTTTGTTGGTGTATTTCTCCAGTCCACTATTGCTTCCATGGATCTCTGTTATCATGTTGTGCTGTTTCAAAAGCTTTTTTTGCAGTTTTGACAGCTGCCTCTGCTATACCATTTGACTGACTCTGATATGGTGATGATGTGACATGTTCAAACTCTGATGATGCAGAAAACTATGTAAACTCCCCACTGGTAAACTTCAGTCCATCATCAAAGATTACAACTGAACTGGACCTCATTTATTCAATAATTGCTACATAATCTGCCTCTTAACCATGATCCATTCCTGCAAGGAGTTGGCTTCAAGGCTATATAAAATTTCTGTACTATGTTCCTCAGATATGCCACTTGTAATTAAATGCATATTCCACAAGTATGATATATTTAATTGTATGTTATGTTGCAGATATGACTGTATGATTACTTATGATATTTTGTAACTGTATGTCTTGTTACAAATGTAATTGAATGTTTAATTTCTCAGATATGATAAATGTTGAACTGTATGTCTAATTCTTCATCCAATTGTCGCACTAGTAGCAGGTCGCACTGGGAGATTAGCAACTTGTTGTTCAGTGTGCCTTCCTGGTGAAACATTTCAATAAATAGTCTATTTCTCAATAATCAGAGTGGAATCTATCATGACAAGATACTCCTGATTGTTCAGTGCAAATAAATCCATTCTTATTTGACTGCATGCATGTCAGGTATTGCAAAGGTCATGAGAGGTTCTTTTTGTTATCTGGCTGAGAACTCATTACAGATGCTTCACTGACATATGAAGTCATTTACCTCACTGCTAATTTTTGACCAGTATTGAACATCTCAAACCTTATGCAGACATGCTTCTGCACCAATATGACTGGAAAGTATGTGATTTTGAATTTTAGGATGTATGTCTTTAAGTATGATGACTCTGCTGCCTTTGAAGCCCACACCATTTTGTTCAGTCAGATCTTCCCCTTAAGTTCAAATTTCACATTAAAAGACACATCTAGACATGGGCAAAGTGGCCCCAATTCACTTCACGAAGAGGAATGCGGAGTGAAAGTGAATTCGCAGAGTGCTCCGCAACACAAAGCGGAGTACTTCGAATTATAATGGGTAACGCAATGTCCATTGAAAACAATGACTTCTCGTTACTCTGCCTTCCCAAACCACTACTCCGCCAATTCTTAAGGTGAAGTACATTGAAAACAATGTACTGTGCCTCACTTTGCCTTGTTTTTAAGCTCCAAATGTGAATTTTGTAGTGATGCATGGGATTTCAGCTCGTATGGGCTCTAGATTGTTCTGCACAGCCTCATTTTGGGGTAGTATGTGTAGGAAGCTGTAGAAGACAAACTGCTCTGAGAACTCTGTGATTCAAACCTTCTAAAAGCTGTTAAAAAGCCTTTTTGAGTCATTTTTTTTGCTGAAACTTTAGTTCATCTATTATAGGAGACCTTCCTGTGCTCATATCATCGAGTGTTTATTGTTTGTGCGTGGATTTTGAATGTTAATGTACAACATTCAGTCTGTGTACTGAGAGACAGTGGAAGTGTGCTTTGTGGGAGGGGCTTATCTGTAGTGTAGGTAGATTAACTTGGAGAAAAAGACAGTGCTTTCTGTTTTGGTGATATTTTTCTTGTATAACTGGGTGTTAATGTACACACAGTAATATTTTCAATAATTCTTGTCATTTTTTGCTGATTGTTGTGGTGCAGCAGTGCATAATTTTAGTTTGTTTAAAATATGTGGTTATATTACTGAAGTTTTCAATTTGCTACGCATTACTTAGTGTGTGTGTTGAGTATGTGTGTGACACGTGTCATCAAATCAGACACCTTTTATTGTGCCACATAATTTCAGCAATGTGAACCTACTATCCACTGCAGCTGTGTAATTTTTGTACATCTCTGTGGTATCTTTACTGGTACTAGTACTAATAACTGTTACTGCAGTTGTGAAGTACACTGCCCCCCACGGTCTGCCCAACTGGCAAAGGTTTTCTTTTCCAGATTTGAATTTCTGATGGTGAGCACTGGTTAGGTGTTGTGCCTTTGCATCTGCATCTCTTCAGTGTGCAGCGCAATCTTAATCTGTCTGTGCATTTGCATCTCTTTAGGGCCCAATCTCCATCTCTAACTTTTAAGTCACAGTTTTTTTTTTGGCTTCCCTTCAGAGTACTGGACAGATGTGGTGCATAATTCTGCATGAAGACTGTACTCATTAATATGCGTTTTTAAGTCAGGACCATCATCAAGAGTCCTTCATGATGCAAATCACGTTCTTCATCATCACTGTCACAAATGCAGTTGCAAATCACAATTTACGATCACGTCATGAATCACAACATTAATTGTTTTTACTAGTTACTTGGATGTATTATAAGCCTGTTTTGTAGTATCTCTCCATGCTTCACCACCCCACCATTGTACTCATTAATGAGTGTTTTTAAGTTGGGGAGTTTTGTGCCACACCTCATCAGGGCCCAGGGAAGTACAGCCATAGGCAGTTGCATTTCTTCATCATCACGGTCACATATGCAGTCACAAATCATGATTTACGATTATGTCACGAATCGCAACATTAAGCTTTTTACTAGTTACTTGGATGTATTGTAAGCCTGCTTTGTAGTACCTCTCCAGGCTTCACCATCCCACCATTGTACTCACTAAAAAGTGTTTTAAGTCAGGGAGTTAGACAGTGTCTGCAGTACATACACAGACTGGAAAGAAGACTGCACCCATGCAGTTTAGCACAGTATACTTGCACTGCTCAGAATACATATGGAAGACAACAAAAAAGGTCATAATTACATACAAGGGTCAGGGATGGTGGAGGAATACATTTTATAACACAGCAAGAAAAGTATAGGGGGCACATGGTGTGAGGAAAAATAAACTAATGTGGGATCCCATGGTGATCCAGCAGCAGTTCCAGCATGGACATAATTTGCAACTGATGTCCCTGTATGTGATCCAGCCACTGCTCCACAGCACTCACCCTCTTGTTGTTCTCCTTGACAGCAGTCCAGAGAACTGTCAAGTCAGCCTGTGTTACACAAAGTTCTCTGGGTCTCTGGGGTCTACACATTCTACAGGCTGACCGGCTGATGGTGGTGGTGGTGGGGGGGGTGCTGGTGGAGCTGCAGGTGCTGCTGTGGCCCTCCTCTTCTTAGGGATGCCACCATGCACAACTTCACCCTCTGCCACAGAATGGCCAGCATGTGCAGGAATGGTCCATTCTGAGGCAGCCTGCCACTCAAACTGGTGGTGATTGAGCATATGGGTGTGCTGGCCCCCAGTCCCCAGGTGAGTCCCCTGAGGGCCACGGCACATCTCCACCTCACATAGGTGGCACTTGACCACACTGCTGTCCCCCCTGACACAGCCAAAAAACTGCCAAACTATGAGGTGCTGGGAGGACCAGGCACAGGCAGGGAAGGGTCAGATGAACTGGCAGCTGGCTGGTCATGGTGCTGAACAGGGATGGGATCCACACCTGGGCCTGGGGGAACAAGCACATCCTGATCCAGAGGACCTGGTGCTGGACTTGGTGGTGGTGGTTCAACTGCCTCAGAGTCAGGACAGGAGGCAGTGATGGCCCCGATTCCTGGGGGGGACACTCACAAGTTTTGAGTGGTCCAACATGAATGGGAGACCATGCCCCCCACGCATGCACATGGTATGATGCTTACCACTACCATGCTCTCCCAGAGCAGCCCCCGCCCCAGACATTCCCTCACCCTGGTCCATCTCTCCTACTGAGCTCCCTCAGTCTGAGCAATCACTACTCACACTGTCACACAACACACACACAGTCTCACAGACAAACAACTAACTACTTATAAAGGTAAGAAAAATCAAATTTACCTAAAGAACAAATTAAGTAAAAAAGAGTACAGACAGAAAAGACAAAAAAAGTAGCTTTTAAAAAAGCTGTTGTGTCTAAATCGAAGTTTAAATCTCATCCTCGCTCTGATCTCAGAGTATCAGCAGTCACAAAACACACTCCTCTCTCTCCGTCTGCACAGGAGAAAGTAAAAATGTCTGCTTCTATGACTCACTTCCTTCCTGCCTAGCTAAAGAGCATGTGACTTAGAGTACTGTAACCCATGTGATGTGTGGGGGGCTGCCAAATCCGAAACACCAAGTGGATCACTTAGAACCATAATGAGGAATGTGAAGTCCATCAAAAACAATGACTTTGCCTTACTTCACATTGCCATTCTGCCTTAACGTGAAGTGGTAATGACAAGGCGGAGTGAGCACTTTGCATTGCCCACTCTGTGTATTGGAGTGGCAACGCAAAGTGCCCACTTCGCGTTCACTTTGCCGGAGGAATTTAAATTTTCTGCATCTCTAGGCACATCTTCCTTCACGTCTGGCAACCTTGACAGAATGACTGTTTTGAGTGTCTATGGAGCTGTGCCAGTTTGTGTTAGTCTTGGTATTTTCATTTGAAGAAGGCATTGATCAGCCACAAAAAGGAATATAGCTTGGTTGATGTGCTGAAGTTCTTGAAGAAACCCTTCTTCTTGCAGTATGCCAAAAATCTCTTAAAGGAAAACTACACCCAAAATTTGAAAAAATATGTGTTGTGCAGTGTTTTAATTTGTATGTGAAATTCTAGTGTTTCCTTCCCTCTGACTGGTATTAGGAGTTTTTCCTAAATTAGCCTGCTAACTTAATGCTAGTTTTACGACCCCTGGGGATCTTCATCCCTGATAGCTTAATTGTATTTCTTGTTCCCACAGTGCATCTTGTCTCAAGTGAGTGTGATGTAAGAGTCCCAACATTCAGCACACACATGCCAAACAAACTAAATACAGTATCTTGGAAACTTTACAAGCTTTACAAAAATTACCAGCAGCAAAGTTTTTCAGGAGAGTAAAACCTTTATGATGAGGGTGGTCACCAAGCTGAATTCTACAGATTTTAAAATATAGCCATCTCTACTGTTGTGAACTGATTGTAAAGCAATGCTTTCTGCTGGATTTATGGTCTCTGCTACATCACCATCACATGAAGCAAGGTGCATTGCAGGACAAACACATACAATTAAGCTGTTTCATATGGAGATCTCCAGAGGTCGTAAGACTATCCTAAAGCTAGCTGGCTAATTTAGGAAAAACTCTTCTTAGCAGACAGAGGGAAGGACACACAACTTGACATAGAAATCATAACACTCCGCACAACATATGTTTTTGCAAGTTTTGGGTGGACATTTCCTTTAATCAAGGGTCTTGTCAGTCACAGCCTTTTGTGGTACTGATGGTCTAGAGAGGAAGTTGGCAAGAAACATCTGGAATCCTCTCTTACACTATACAAGCAAGTGATATTTTGGGATTTTCAGTAGCATTCTTTGGAGACTTTTGGGGGCTGATAGCAGAGTTTTTTTTTTAAAGATAGTTGCCAAGGCTTTGTGGTCTGTGTTAACTTGTATGTGGTCATAGCCCAGGATGTAGTTTGTTTGTTTATTTTTTTTTTATTTATTTACTTACGTGATTTACGAGGAAGGGGGCTGGATCAGAGACCCATTTTCAGATACACCTGAGAAGAGGGGGATGACACTATGTAAACAATACAAGATTACAAATAATAAAACATCATATCAGAAGTATGTTTGAAAATATATACAATGTTTACATAAGTGTCACAATAAGCAGATCAGCAGATAAAACTTAAGTTAAAAATGTCAAGTGTCATCTAATCAACTACACACAGATAATACTTTTAAATGGCTTTTATAGTTTCTAAATACATGTGTTTTGGAGTAGACATCTATTCCCTGTTTAATAAGATCATTTAGTAGTCTAGAACCACAAAATGTTAGTGGATGTTTGGCCATCTTAGTTCTGATGTGACTGTCTTGGTACTGTTTTGTTGAAGAGAAATGCGGTGATTTGCTAACTTTCCTTCATTTTAACCTGTCATTTAAAACATTAGGAGTTTCAAACTTTAAAACCTCATGAAGAAACATTAGTGTTGAATAGTGAATTCTTTGTTCAGGAGACAAGATTCCAGACTTCTGATATAAATCACAATGATGTTCTTATTTGTTTTGGTTGATAGAAACCTTAATAATATTATTAAATGTTTTTATTTATTTATTTAGACAGCAGTTTGGAAAACCTTTGAGCCATAGGCTCATTTACAAAGGTACCTTGTCACAGTAAGACAAACGAAAATACACAGTATAACAGTATACCACAGTATAACAGTAACTTAAGACATAGATACAAACAAGCTGGTACAGGTAGGATTGATGCAAACAATACCAGAGGTATGTTGTCCGTAGCAACTTAGTAGTAAGCTTTGTCATAAGTATTAGTATGGCTTTGACTAGTGGCAATTACAGCTTCGGGTGTTAACAAGGTGGTTCCGTAAGGAAGTTTTGAAGCACGATATAGTTGGAGCTTCAGAGTTGAAGGGGGCAGTGTGTTGAACCAGGAGGGGTCCTAAAGCTGAAGGCTCTTTGGCTGTGAGAGGTCCTAGCTCTAGGGATAACAAGAGAGGTTTTCCCAGAGGTCCGAGTATGAACTAGTGGGACAGAGCGGTGGATGGTGGTGGTCAATCCTGGCGGAGATAGCCCAAGGAGGGTCTTTTTTGTAAGGGTACAGGTCAGATATTTGAGGCGCTCATCAAGATCAAGTACCAGCACTTTAGCTTAAAGTAGACAGGTGTGTGTTAGCCTAGGTGCCCCAGTAATTAACCTGCAGGCCTTATTCAGAGTAGTGCGAATTTTATGGAGTGCAGTCTGATCAGCAGCACCATACACCGGCAGTCCATAGTCCACTAGGGACAGGATAGAGGAGGTGATTACGAGTCGAAGAGCCTCCAGGGGGAGGCAGTGTTTATACCAATGTAAGATGCCCAATCGGATATTAGTGGCAGTGGCTAGGGCAGCGATGTGTCCATGGAAGGAGGGAGAGGGAGGGGTCAAAATGGATCCCTAGGTATTTATAGGAGCAAACTTGTTCGAATGGGAAAGAGGACCCAGAGTGAATAAGGAGTTTGAAGTTGCAGGACTTGATTTGAGGATGAGTGAAGAACGTGGTTTTGGTTTTTTTAAGATTTATCACCAATCTATGTTCCTTGAACCAGCCCTTGGCTTTGGCGAAGGACTTCTGCAGCGAGTCCTGGAGGGCAATAGGGTTACGACTTGAGGCAAAGATGACTGCTTCATCAGCGTACAATAGAATGTTCCCCGAGCAAGAGCATGGTAGGGTGTTAAGGTAAAGGGAGAATAGTAAGGGGCCCAGAATGGAGCCCTGGGGAACCCCAGAAAAGATGGGACAGATGTTTGAGTAGGTCCCATTAATTTTTACACGCTGTGAGTGGTCAGACAGATAACTGGTGCACCAGGAGATAGGCCCAGCAGCAAAACCAGAGAGACTAAGGGCATCAAGAAGGAGGGGGTGGGAGACAGTGTCGAAAGCTTTAGAGAGGTCAATGAAGACCACCAGCCAGAGAACCAGTGTCTAAGGAGGAGTGGAGAAAGTTGGAGAACTCTAGGAGGGCTGTGTTGGTACTGTGGCCCACTCAGAAGCCATGCTGCTCAGGACATAGGACATAGTAGGTGGAGAGGTAGTCAGAGATTTGAGAGGCCACCACTTTTTCCAAGGCCTTAGAGAGAGGAGAGAGAATGGAGATTGGCCATTGTAACCACATACTTTTGAAATGTTGTGTTTGGTAAACTGTACAGCAAAATAGAGTTGTATTCCAGGGCTGGAAAGAAAACCTGTTCACTATGGTTCATTTAGCAGGCAATGTTTATTTTCTGTAAGCCACTTTTGTAGGGCATTATACATTGGTTGCATTTTCATTTCTAAGTCTGCTCCTGTCCCCAGTACAACAAAGTACTGTATCATCTGCGTACATTATGATTGAAACTTTCTTGCAGATTTCTGGTAAGCCATTAACAAATATTGAAAACAGGAGTGGACCAAGAACCAAACCTTGTGGCTTGTGTATTGTCCTCATGGATGATTTTACTAATCCAATTTTGACTAATTGTCTTATGTTTGATAAGTAACATCTAAACCAATCAAATGAATAATTCCCATGCCTCTGTTTTCAAGCTTTTGGATCAGTATGGGGGTGGTCCAGCAGGTCAAAGGCCTTGGTCAGATCAACAAAAATTTCCCCAGTGAGCAAACAATGGTCCATTTCATCATAAATATGACTGGTCAACCTGACAAAGGCTGTTGACATGCATTACCCTCCTCTAAATCCATATTTATCTTGTGTGATGAATTGATTCTCTTCTAAGTATTTTGACAATTGGTTAACTATCACCTTCTTTAAAAGTTTTATTTATTTATTTAGCTTTTGTTGACCGGGTAAGTGCACTAGACAAATCATGCCTATTTTCAGACACGACCTGGGGAAGGGGGATACAGATGAATGCTAACTGACCTTGAACCAGATTAAGCTGTTGGTGGTATTTTTTAGTGAATGAGGGAAATTTGGCCAGGACACCGGGGAACTTCCCCTACTCTGCTTCCTGTGAGCAGAGGGGACCCTTTTGCTGGTGACTCCAAGATGGCTGCTGTTCCAGATCCTGGTGGAGGTGGTGGAAATGCTGCTCTGTGTCCCTAGGTTCCAGCTCCTGCTCTTCAGCCTACTTCTCCTGCTATGGATTTGTCTGGTTTGCGAATTAGGATGGATGCTCCGAGAGAAGGGGAGCAGCTGTCATGCTCTGCCTTGGATTCTACAGTTTTATCTGAAAATAATACTGTATGTGCTGATAAAATATTGCAGGATAAAGAATTACCAGCGTCTACAATGAATGAAGTTCTACCTGTTTTTCAACCAATAAGTAATGCTGTGTTTAATACAACTCCTAATCAAGCAGCTTTACAGGAACATCTTAAACTCCAGCTTGCCGTTTTGGCTAAAGAACAAGACAGAATCCAGCAGCAGCTGCATGTAATGTATTCCTCAGCAACGCCTGTCAGTACTTCCAAACAGGCTGTCATTAGCCGTGATGATGAATTATGCGGAGAGCTTACTGATTCTGGTGAGTCTGTACAAACTTTAAACACAGTTAATGACTTGCATTCTGCTCCTGTGTCAGCTGGCAGTAACGAATCCACAGTGATTCAGTGCCTAGAGCCCTCACAACAGTTATATGAACAGCAACCTGGCTTAAACTTGCTGCCCGCTGATCCTGTGCACCCTAAAGACCTGGATAACATTACCATAGCTAGCGAAGGCTCCGATCCTGAGCCTTGCTGTATCACGCTTACAAAAACTGCGGGGTTTGTGTTGGGCAGTTCATTACCTGTTTCTTCGACTGATAGCATTACTTCTGATACCTCCTGCATATTTCAAACTACCCCCATAAATCAAGATGGGGTTTCTGAATTTCTTTTTTCAACATGGCAACAATTATTACAGGATAAGACGGGGGATGAAAGTAAGGACAAACAAACTGATCTTTTTTTCTCTGAATGTAATATAGGTACCAGCATTACTGCAAACACTGCCTCTCCTCAAAGACCTTCAGAACTTTCCTCAGGGTCACTACCACTCGACCCCCTTTCACAACCCCAGGCTACAGAGTTATGGTCCCCCCAGAAAGCTCTCAGTGAAGCAGGGTGGACCTTGAAAAAGGGTACCTGGCATCCAACACCTGATTAGGTTCCGAAACTGAATTTTTCCCAAACGAGCCAGCGTAGAAACCCCAGTCATCTCCTGAAACATTGTCAACTTTGTCAGCTGCAGCTTGCTTGGACACTTTCCCTTCTGTAAGGCTCTCAGCTGCGGCCTCCCATACCATTGTCCTGTAGCCACTGACCTTTCTGATTCAGTTATAAATTCTGGAACTGAAAATCTTTCTACTCTTTCAAAAAAGACACCTGATTTAGAGAAATCATTAATGTCAGATTTGTTTTCTAAAATTAAGAAGGAAGCTGCACCTCGTAGGAATGCAGTTAGATTGCGTTATAAAGGGGGATTGGAGGTGAGACCAGATAGACATTATGTGGGGAAAAAGCTATTAAAAGACTCTCTGCAATTTTCACCTAGAGAAGTCTCTGCTTTTATTAAGATTTCCGGTGAAGATAACTTCAATGTTAGTTTTTGTTCTGCCTATGCTTTAGATTTATTTTGGGAGAGATATAACCAGGTAAAATTTTCTCCCATATGGACCCCTTTTTTTGTTATTCCCTTATCTAAACCTTTGGTTAAATATGTAATGATTAAGTTCAGGAATGAGGGGGTTCATGTGGATGATATTGCCTATTGGTTGTCCCAAAAAAGTGATGTTTTAAGTCCCCTGAAGCCATTCTCGATTCTGAGCAGTTCTGGACTGGAGGTTGGCGATTTAAGGTGAAACTTCAACAAGCAGATAGTGGTATAGAACACATCCCCAACTCTTTCCACTTAGGGAGAGATAGGGGGGTTTGTTTTTATGCTGGACAGCCTAGGGCCTGTTATAAATGTGGGTCTTGTACTCACTTGTCCAGTTCTTGTGACAGGCCCCGTTGTGATAATTGTGGGGAAATAGGTCACATTGCCTTTCAATGTGCCAATTTTACCAAATGCGACCTATGCGAAGACACTGGGCATGTCTTCTCAGAATGTGTATGGGCAGCAAAAAATAAAGCTTGTAGTGGCAGCCCTGAGCTTCTTATTCAGAAAGCTCAGGACTTAGCAGATAGTTCTCCTCAGACAACAACAGCTACCTCTGTGGATGAGGCTGGCCCACATATGAATTCATCCCACACTATGGGGCAGACAAAAGACCAGGCCCTTCCCAGTCTTTCTGACCTTCCCCTATCTTCCCCTACTCTCCCTATTCTTCTCTCCCCTGTGTGTTATAGTTCACAGCAAGGGAGTCAGGTACCAGACCCTCTGGCTCCTCCACCAGTAGTTGTAGTTTGGAGGTCCTCAAGGAACCAACCCCCCCAGGTGGAGATTGAATCTAGCAATCCATTCGCTGGTTTATCCAGTCATTGGGGGGATACTGACATGGATTGTGGTGAACCTGAGTCACAGACACTTCAGGATAGTCCCCCTAACCCCTTTCACCCACAGGAGGGGTACAGAGGGAAAAGAAAAAATGAAGGAAAAAGGATGGTTGATCTTCCTTTTCTATTAAATGGGCTTCATAGTCGGTTCCTTAAATGTCCATAGTTTATTGAATTCAAGTAGGCGTCAGATTGTTTATGATTATATTCATAGTTCCTCTATTGATATACGTCTTATTCAAGAAACTTGGATGTTTACACTGGATCAAGCCAGTTTTTTTCAAAGAGAATGGTGTTGGGGCCCTTCCTACTGGTCTTTCGGTCAACAGACTGCTGATGGTATAGGTTTTCTTTTTAATTCATATAATTTTTCTCTTTTAAAAATTATTGATTTGATTCCAGGAAGACTAATGATTGTGGATGGAAAATGGAACTCCATGGTTTGCCGATTTATTAATGTACTGTATATTGTTCCCAGATAAAAGCAAAGAGGGTGGCCCTTTTTTCCATGATTCAACCCTTTTTAATTACTTCATTTTACATTTTTTTATGTGGTGACTTTAACTGTGGGTTACAGAAAGTGAAGGGTGGACTTACGGATAAGGGAAAAAAATGTATTGTGACTCCAACGCTTTGTTTCAATTACTGAATACGTCTGGCCTAGTAGATAGTAGACAATTTCAACAAGGGGGTCCAACATTTACCTATAAAAAAAACACCCTTACTTCTACAGTTGATTATACTTTCTTGTCAAAAAACCTCCTCCCATGTAAATTTTATACATATCCTATGACTTTCTCAGATCATTTACTCCTTCAATGCAAAATTTTATCCAGTACAGTAATATCTCCCCAAAAACCAAGGTGGAAATTAAGTTCTCCTCTGTTAAAAAATCCAGTTGTGTTAAAGGCCATAAAATCATTGCTCTGTGCATGACTCTCAGTCGCTATTCTTTATGACGATTTAGGTGACTGGTGGAGGGGGTCAAAGGAGGATTTAAAATGACTCCTTTCAAACCTTGGCAGATCTAGAGAAAATGTAAAACTCCTGAATTATTTAAAACTACATCAGCAGCTGTATTATTTATTTACTATGGCAAACATCTCCAAATTTGATTACTCATCCCAAATTGCAAACATAAAACAACAACTACAGGAGGTACAATACAACAGGGCCAATACTATGAAAGTGCTTTTTCAAGAAGGCACTCGGAAACAGTCTTATGGGGATCCCTATGAGGCCTTTAAACAATATAAATCAAAAATTACAATGGCCTCTTTAATAACACAGGATGGGTGTCAAGTTCAGGATATAACTAGGATTCATGCCGCAATCAGACAATTTTTGGAATTACATAACCCAGTGGAGCCCCCTAGTGTTGAGGAGATGGAGCTTTTTTTAAAAATGATTAATCTTCCCAAAATTAATTTTGATATGTTTAATTTAATTACCCCAATAACAGCTGCAGAAATTGAGGTTGCAATAAAATCCCAAAAGAACGGGATTTCCCCAGGAATCAATGGTATAACATCAGAATTATACAAAGCGTTCCCATCCGAATTCTCAAAATGTTTGGCTTTGGTATTTAATTTTTTCCTCTCAACCCCTACATTCCCCTTTTGGTTTTCAGAAGGCCTGTTGATTTTTATATTTAAAACAGGGGATAAAGAGAACCTGGAAACTGGAGACCAATTACACTTCTTAATTCAGATTATAAATTATTGACTAGCCTTTTAATTAGGGTCTTTGCAAACATGGTTATATCACCATCCCAATATTGTGGGCTCCCAGGCAGAAAGATACAGCAGGCCCTTATCATCATCAGAGATTTAACTGAATATCTTTCATCACATAAGCAGTCAGGATGCATTCTCGCCCTAGACCAAATGAAAGCTTTTGATCGGGTATATCATCCTTTTTTGTTTCTAACCTTGCAACATTATGGGGTTCCATCTTCCTTCATTCACTGAATAAAAACACTTTATGATACTGCTATTATTCATCCAATTATTCATAATTGCATTACAGAGGGCTTTCACATAGCTACAGGGGTTCATCAGGGGTGTCCATTAAGTCCGCTATTATATTTATTTACAGTAGATACATTAATACAATCATTAACACATTATCTGCAGTGGAAAGGGGTATTGGGATCCCCCGGTTTGGATGCATTATATTTACAAGCCTATGCAGATGATGTTTGTGTTTTTTTCTCAGATTATACTCAAATTTCAATTTTTGGGGATTTTTTGGTCTCATGTTCTCATGTTTCTAATCCAAAAATTAATAAAACAAAATGTCAGGGTGTATTTATTGGGGTCAGCTATACTGCTGAGATTTCCATTCAGGGATTTCATATTTCTTCAGCTCCAATTAAGATTTTGGGATTATACTTTGGGCCTCAGAATCTCCCGGCACTAAATTGGGAACATGCTTTCTCCTCTGCTAATACTAAAGTGCAAGTTTGGAAACATTGGAGATTGGCCAAAACAAAAAGAGTGCAGGTCATTAGGCAGTTTTTAATTTCCAAATGTTTATATACAGCATTGATATTTCCACCCCCTCAAGAATTAACCAGACTATACAGTCTATTTTTTCAGATGTTTTCGGGCAATAGGCTTAATCCCATAAAAAGGCAATATACCTATCTGGAAAAAAAAGGGGGGGGGTACTAGGAATGGTGGACCCAATCACATTTTTTATTACTTTATTTATTTCTCAAAATGTCAAAGTAGGACTATTACCATCAGCATCTCAATATAGTTCTCTATTACAATGTGTTCTTAATCATTATTTTTCGGTTTGGCATACTACCTCCCCGAAACTATCACAAAATTTACAGGTCCCATTATTTTTCAAATCAGTAGTAAAGAAACTCTACAAATGGGGTCTTTCCAAACAAATTATTAAAATGAATACAGGGCCCAAATTATATGACATAGTTATGTTGATATTATATCCCTCAGTGCCATCTTTAAAAAACTGTCCTACTACTCTAATACCAGGGGTGCTTTCTCAGCTAAATAATCCAAGATTGCCGGAACAAATGTGGGAATTTTTATGGTTAACTGTATATGGGAAGATTGGGGTATGGGGAAATGCTAAACACAAGGTTAAAGAGGAAAGGGTATGTCCTTTTCCTGACTGTATCAATCAGGAAGAAACCGTAGAGCAATTCTTCTTTTTTTTGTTACTATGCTACTTCCCTTTGGAAATTCCTGGCTTTAAAATGGCATATGACATGGTTGTTGCATATGAACTATGATATTTTGGTTTTGGGTAACTTTCCTCAATTTGGGGTCAGTTATGATATAGAAACCTTACAGATTTGTTGTTGTTGTTTAAAATTTTATTTATGGCAGGCTAGATGCCAATGGGACTTAACACTGTTTATAATTATTTTGTTTTTGATGTTATGATAAAAAATTCCCCTACTCTTTTCGATAAGTGCCATGGGATTTTTAACATCCACCTCAACTAAAACCAGTCCAGGCAGATGGGACCTCGGTTTAACATCTCATCCAAAAGACGGCATCTCAGAAGTGCAGCACCCCTCTCATGCTGCAACTACAGTGTCAATACTGGGATATTAACCCAAGTGCCAGATGTGGGAACTGAACCCACAGCCCTCTGATCTCCTGGCCTCAGAGGTGAGTGTGCTACCTACTGAGCCACTGACACTCACTTTGCCAAGGCAGAGAAAACTGAAATAGGCCTATAATTAGAGATCAAGTTCTTATCACCTATCTTGTATATAGGTGTTACAACTGCTGTTTTCCAGCAATTTGGTAACTGATTTTACATAAGGATAAGTTGAATATGTATGTCACAGGTTTAGCCAGTTGTTTTGCTGCTATTTTTAGCAGTCTAGGAAATAATAGACCATCCACACCTGAGCTTTTGTTAGTCCCAAGTTTAGACAAGAGTGTGGACTTCCCTTTCATCTACCTTACTTAAGTTGAATGTCTTTGAACAGGGTTTACTGTATTCTGTGCTATCTTACCTCTTAGAATCCTGGTTTAGTTGATTTTTAAACAATGTCATGTTTGTAAAGAATCCATTAAATGTGATTGCTAATTCCAAATTATTTTCTATTAGTTGTTCTCCAACTTTTAATTTTTCAGCCTTCATTTGATTGGAGAGTTAATAGAATTCTCCAAAAGAATCCCTAAAACTCCTATGATTAGTTAAATCTTTTAGCTGTTTATCATTGTAATATATTTGTTTTGATCTCTTTATTTCAGTGTTGCATATGTTACATATTCTAGGTGATGAAGTCAAGCCAATTTGTAAATTAAACTTGTTAAACTGTTTCCACAATATATCTCTAATCCTGAACAGTTCAAGTAATTTAGCATTTAACCATGGTAAGTGCTTTGTGTAGATCCTTTGTTTCTTTCTAGGTGCATAAGGATCAATTATGTTTAAAAGCTGCTCATTAAAAAAGTTTACTGTTCCTTCTACAGTACCTGCTTTAAGTTGTACAGAGAAGACCAATCTAATTTATTAATTTTGTTGATAAATATGCCATCAGTCAAACTTTTAAAGGATCTGGTTTCCCTAATAAAAATCTCTTTTGTTTTATCTTTTAGTTTTTTTGTTTTGTTTTTTTTTTATCATTTAGACTGGACAATGGTCAGAAATTGCATCAGTTAAACTCCTTAGCCACTAAGGAACTATACTCTGTTTGTCAACACCCAGTCTATAGTTGTACACTCTCCTGTCATGTAATTCTTCACGGTCTGTTCACTAATCTCTTGATTAAAACTATTACGTATCACAATATTTTTTACCTTATCATTTTTAAGAAGGATTGTCCAATCTATGTTATAATGTTTCATTATTATGTGTTTTTGTTCTCTCTGTTTAAAATCATCAGATCATCCAATACAGTTATATCTACTCTGGTTGTTTTTGGTGAGAAATAGACACATGAAAAGGCGACTTTAATAGTTAAGTGTTCTGCTAAGTTAATATTTAGTTCTGCATCTATTTGTGCAACATTTATAGTATCATTTACATAGATAAGTAGACCCCCTCCTTTACTCGTAACTCTATAGTTTCAGAAAAAAGTGTACCACTCTATGCTAAGGTATTCATTTAGAGTTGAATGCTTTAGCTATGTCTCACTTAAAGGATACCTAAACAACATTTTGACAACAAACTATTCAAAACTCTGACTCTGTAGGTGACTAAAGGAAAGGCTGCTGTATTCATTAAGGCTAAAACTACATATATATAATTTACCTAAATGTGGTTCCAGAACATTTGAATATTGTAAAATCAGCCTTTTAATTAAAAAAAAAAGTCTTACCTGCTTCCTAAAATGGCCACCAAATATGTTCTGTGATGACATAATTTGAGCCAAAGTCAGAAAGATATATGGCTCTCAATAGTGCTAACTAGTTATTTTTTTCCCTTTGTATAGAATTGTTTCACCCAAAAGGTCAAAACCATGTATATCATTTTGTATAATACACATGTTAGGCTATGGTTCTGTTCATTTTATCTATTTTAACATGTTGAAATTGTATTTTAATCCAAACGACTTGCTCTGTGGCAAACCACAGTGCAGTACAAATCTTGAATAACCTGGTGATCTAGTGGTTATGGTAGATCCAAGATGCTACAGTGGGGGTGCTGGGGTGGTGTGCATGCTTAATATACACTTTTTAACATTTTTATTAAACCTTTATATTTTCTGTTATTCTTTTCTAGTACGTTTTTGACAGAACCTACAGATGTAATCCATAGTTTGAATGTAAACATTTGTACAATCAATAAATCAGACTTCTTCAACAAAGTGAAATGCAGCAGCAGCACGCAAGTACATTACTATGTGTGTGGGGGGGAGGGTGCAGCCACACCCTTCACCACCCCCTAGAGCCACCACTTTTTTTGTAGCAAAGTTCTTATTCAGTCCAATGTTAGAGTTCATACTTTCCCAAAACTCAAATATATGCTTGTCTTGTCTTCTTTTTCCATGGTAAATAATAATAATAAGAATCAGAATTTATATAGTGGTTTTCATACACATTGTATCCCAAAGTGCTTTACAAGCAATACTAGACTGGTAGTGAAGTGACTGAACATGTAGTGGCAGCTATTTCATACATTAATATCCACACACAGCTTTGGACAATTGCATGAACTGGTTTTATGAGAAGGGGAATGTTGGCCAGGATAACAGGGTCAGGTAGTGATCAAGGTGCTGGCAGCCCACATCTTATTTCTCACAGTAATCTGCTCACATTTCTCTCCTCTGTCTTCCCCCTTCCCTGAATATAGCAGTACCTTGCAAGAGTGGCCCTCTCTGTCCCTCTCTGGCATTCATTCGTCACTATTCTTCATCACCAAAACTGGTGAGCTCTACCCTTCAGCATCATGAATGCAAGTAGTAGAGTCCCTGTTTTATTTTGACATATCAAATATAAACATATCTTTCCAGTAAGTCAGGCTGATAGCAACAGGGAACAAGGGGAATGATGGACTTTTCTATCCTTAAAAGATCTAGTCTACCTTTGATTAGGCACTGCTAAATGATGGGTGTGCACATCATTATGGACATCATTTAATAGTGCCTAATCATAGGTGGCTTAGATCTTATATGGGTAGGAAAGCCTATTTTCCCACTTGTGCAATACAGCCATCAGCCTGGCTTACCAGAAGATCATGTTTATTATTAATATGTAAAAATAACATGGGAGACTGTACTAACCACATTCACGATGCAGAAGGGTAGTGAACTCACCAGTTTTTGGTGTGGGGTGCAGGTGAGAAGAATGAATGCCAGAGAGGGACTGAAGAGCCCATTCCAGCAGGATATAGCTATATTCAGGTTAGTTGAAGACATGAAGGAGGACATTGAGCAGATCACTGTGAGATCTGAAATGTGGGGCTGCCAACATCATGATCACTACCTGACTGTGGATGAGAGTAGCCAGTGATGACAAATACTCAGAGTGGCAGGGTTGCACCTAAACTGTTACTTGAATTCAGTATAGGGAGATTACCCTCAGGTGGGGGGTGTTAACGTTTGTTAGGACAGCATTAAGGGAGTTGTGTATAGCTCATTCAAGATTTGGAAGGGGGGTAACCAGCCAACTCGAATTGTGGAGTACAGCACAGAAAAGTACTGGAGAAGAATTGCTGGGAACTGTCCTGAGGGGTGCTGCAGATCACAGGTAAAGGAATAGACTGACAATGGAAGTCGGGTGGATTTGCTTAGGGTATTAGTATGCCTTTCCTGCTAATAATATTGTTACCCATTCTAAGTGCAGCCCTTATGAGGGCATGAGCAGCAGCTTTTTCTGATGGGTCATGATGCTTATTGGTTGGCCCTCCAGGAAGACCTAGTTGTTGGTTAATGAGGTGGGAAAAAACACAACAGGGGAACTGTACATACTACCGTCACTGTGCAGAAGGGTGGTGATCCACTCAATGTTTACTGTGGGAGCAGAAGTCAAACACTGAGAATGTGGACTGGGGAGTGATTTGGGAGGCATTTTTTAACAGTGCCAGCTGATGATGCATATTGGTATAGGCGTGCACAACTCTCTGAGGTACAAGATTACAATCTGAGGTATGATAATTCTCTTCATGAGACCGTAAGCACATATGCGGCACCAGGCAGTACTAAGGACAGGGTATGGATGGTGGGGTGTTCAACAGAAGTCAGACTAGGTGCAGGGGGTTCACATTGAAAAAGAAAGCCTAATTTGTGGATTAACAAGAGAGCATGGGCTTTGGAACTGAACCAGACCAGTACTTTGCTCTGTGACCCTGAGCAAGTCATTAAACTTCCTTGTGCTCCCAGGCCACACCTGTAAACATGCTTTCAGCTTAGTGTGTCTCTCCTGATTAACAAAAAACAAAATTCAGTGTATCACATAACCACTAGATCATCAGATAATTGTAGTGTTGTACTGTAATGCAGTTTGCCAAGGAAAAAGTCAGCTGGATTGCAAAACATTTTCCACAAGTTAAAGTAAACTAAATGAATAAAATCATAGCCTAACATGTGTACTGATCAAAATAATCCACCATATTAAAGAACATGGTGTTGATCATTCTGGTACAACAATTCAAAACAAAGAGCGAAAGAAGAACTAGTAAGCACTATAGGAATATATGTGGGTCTCTGTCTTTGGCTCAGATGATGTCATCATGACTCATCACTTAACAGACTTGGCAGCCATCTTAGGAAAGAAACCAAGGATGTTTTTTGAAAGTGAAAGGCTGATGTTTACATTTTTCAAAAGCTATGAAACTGAATTAATATTATTTACATAAATGCAGTTTTAGCATAAACGTAAACAGCAGCCTCTACTCTGAGCCAGATTTTGGAGTTTACAGTTTTAAAAAACTACTTGTTTAGGTACCCTTTAATGCAATTATATCACACTTTTTCCTGATCTATCCATAATTTTAGTTCATTTAAATGTGCTAACAAATTTCTAATGTTTAAATGATTAAGTTTAAGGCCCTCTGTATTTGTCAATTCAGAAGTATATTTCAACCTAATTACAGCTGGCCCAGGATTTCTTACAATGTCCCTCCAAGCAATAATAGTATTAAAGAAAGCAGTTCCCTTATGATAATACAGCATTTGCTGTTACTTCTACAACTTCTTTGCAGTTTAATCCTGACCAGGTTGTAATTTGATACATGAAAAGAGTACAAACATTGTGGTAAGAAACATATCTGGCGATTTTAGCTGTTTATCAAAGGCTTCGGCAAAATTATTGTAAATTTAGTTGTTGTATCTGTAACGTAGAGACTGACACATTTAACACCAATATCTCCTTCTACGTCTGTTAAAAATATAAGGCAGAAAGAATTTTCCATATACATAACAGATAGGTAAAATGATTCACCTTAATAAGTCTGTTTGACTCAGTCACTAATCACTAATTCACTAAAATGCTACAATCAACTTTCATTCCATAACTCAGGTTAAGTCTTACTTAAATATTAAAGATCCCTATTACACTAAAATAAAACACAGAATATGCAGTTTGCTCCCTCTTAGCTTAAAGCATCCAGTATTTCAGTAATAAAGTTCAGATAACAATGTAATTTCAGCTGTTACCTTTAGTCAGGACATTTTGAATATTTTTTTTCTATGTGGAGCTCGCACCACTCATACTCATGCCAAATGCTCGCACCGGGCAGGAGGCATTGGCTTTTTAAGTAGTATAGCCCCACCCCCTCGGCTTCCCTCATGGTCACTGGCTTACTCCCAAGACCCCTTGTCTGCCATGCACAATAGAACAAGGGCTGAATAGAAAGTCTGACTTGAAAGGCTTGGAGGCAGCAGATGGTATTGTGTTGTGGGCTGCTTCTTGCTGCCATGGCTGTGACGGTCCTCCAAGTCCAGTTGTGCTCAGTGATTAATGATCAAATTTGGAACATGCAGAAACAACTGTAAGGCATTCCTTTTCTATTTACATATAGTTTTGCTCCATTGCAGAAAGTTTTTGAGAGGCAAAGGTCACAAGCAGTTCATTTTGCAATAGAGATCTTTCAAGACTGCATTCACTAGCATCACACTGAATGTTTACTTCTTCAGTGACATCATAGCATTTTGGCACAGGATGGTTTCATAGGTAATGTGAGGAAGCTTCAGATCCAGCTTTAAATGTGTTCAGATGCTGTTGTGGCTGGGCAGGTGGTGCGGGCTTTTAAGGTAGTATAGCCCTTTCCCCTTGGCTTCCCTCATGGCAGATAGCTCACCCCTGAGCTCCCTTGCCTACCTGAATGAAAAGTCTGATTGAAAGGCTTGGAGGTGGCAAATTATACTGTGTTGTGGGCTGCTTCTTGCTGCCATGGCTGTGACAGTCCTCCAAGTCCAGCTGTACTCATTGATTAGTGATCAAATTTGGAACATGCAGAAACAACTGCAAGGCATTTCTTCTCTATTTGCACCTAGTTTTGCTCTATTGCAGAAAGGTTTTGAGAAGCGAAGGTCACAAGCTCTACATTTTGCAATAGTGCTCTTTCAAGACTGCATTCACTAGCATCACACTGAATGTTTACTTTATCAGTGACATCTTAGTGTTTTGCCATAGGATGGTTTCTTAGGTATCATAGGTACTTTTCAAGCCAAGAGAGCCGAGACTTGTCATAGAAACATAGAAACATAGAGTTGACAGCAGAAAAGTACCACAAGGCCCATCCAGTCTGCCCATTTTTTCTGTCTTATGAATGTGCCATAGAACTTTACTCTGTCAATGGCCTATCTATTCATGCTCATCTGTATCGCTCCCTTATGCCCATGCCATGCCTGTTTGAAGCCCTGCACTGTATTCATATCCACCACTTTCTGAGGTAGGCCGTTCCATGCATCCACCACCCTTTCTGTGAAAAAGAACTTCCTTACATTACTCCTTAATTGGCTGCCCTCTAATCTCATGCTGTGTCCTCTTGTCCTGCTATTTTTATGCTATTGAAACATGTTAGACACTTTCACCTTGTTAATGTCCTTAAGATGTTTGAATGTTTCGATCGTATCACCTCTCTCCCTCCTTTGTTCTAGGGTATACATATTGAGATCCATTAATCTGTCCTCATAAGTTTTCTGATGCAGTCCCTGCACCATTTTGGTTGCCCTTCTCTGGACTGCCTCCATTTTGTTAATGTCCTTGTGCAGGTGTGGCCTCCAGTACTGCACATTGTAATCCAGATGGGGCCTAACCAGTGTTTTGTAAAGAGTTATTATTAACTCCAGCTTATGACTTGTGATACCCCTGCTAATACACCCCAATATCCCTCTAGCCTTACCTACTGCTTTAATGGTCTGCTTGGATGATTTCAGGTTGTTGAAACATAGAAACATAGAAAGCGTCAGCAGATAAGGACCATTAGCCCATCCAGTCTGCCCGTAGGCCCTATACATTGCATATGGCCACTGACCCTATGTGATCGATGGCCTTTCATCACTCCCTCCCCTCTCAGGCTTCTCTTGTGCCTGTCCCAAGCATGCTTAAACCCCTCCACTGTGCTTGCCTCCACTACCTCCTGTGGCAGACTATTCCAAGTGTTGACTATCCTTTCTCTGTAGAAAAACTTCCTCCCATTACCTCTTAATCTACCCCCTTCCAATTTCATATTGTGCCCCCTTGTTCTAGTACTTCTTCTACACTGGAAAAGGTCCCTCGCCTGCACCTTGTTTATGCCCTTGAGGTACTTGAAAATTCAGTCATGTCCCCCCCACTGCTGTCTCCTCTCCTTCAGTGAGTACATATTGAGGTCCCTTAGTCTCTCCTCATACATTTTGTGGTGTAAGTCCTGCACCATATTGGTTGCCCTTCTCTGGATAGTCTCCACCTTATCTATGTCCTTGTGGAGGTGTGTTCTCCAGAACTGCATGCAGTACTCCAGGTGAGGCCTTACCAATGTTTTATACAATGGCATCACCACCTGCTGCCTCCTGCTAGTGATACCCCTGCCTATGCACCCCAGCATGCCACTGGCCCACCCTGCTGCCTTTGTACACTGCTTTGATACCTTAAGGTAATCAGAGATGATAACCCCCTAGGTCCTTTTCCTCTTTGGTGACAGTCAGCTCCTACCTCCCCCAACCTGTAGTTCTCCCCAGGGTTCCCTTTACCCAGGTGCATTACTTTGCATTTCTTTGCATTGAACCTCAGTTGCCACTTCTCTGACAATCTTTCAAGCTTCTCCAGGTCACTCTTCATTTTCTGCACCCTTTCTGGAGTATCCACCCTGTTGCAGATCTTGGTGTCATCTGCAGACAGGCAGACCTTTCCTTCCAGCCCCTCTGCAATGTCACTAATGAAGACATTGAACAGAACTGGTCCTAGTACTGATTACTGTGGTACCCCACTTGTCACCCCCCTCTCCCCAGATTGTACCCCATTTATCACCACCCTCTGTCTGCTGTCTGTTAACCAGTTCCTAACCCAGTTCACCACCTTGTCTCCCATGCCCAGACTACCCATCTTGTTAATCAGCCTTCTATGTCAGATGGTGTTGAAGGCTTTGCAGAAATCCAGGTAGGAGATGTCTACCGCCCTTCCCTGATTAAGTTCCCTAGTCACCCAATCAAAAAAAAACTATTAGATTCATTTGACATGACCTTCCTGCTGTGAGTCTGTGTTGCCTCAGATCTTGAGCACCACTGGATTCCATATGTGCCACTGTCCTTTCTTTCAGCAGTGTCTCCATGATCTTTCCCACCACAGAGGTGAGGCTGACTGGCCTGTAGTCCCACGCCTCCTCCTCACTGCCACTTTTGTGCAGTGGGAGTACATGTGCACTCCTCCAGTCCTCTGGAATGACACCTGTGTTGAGTGACTCTGTGAACAGGCCGCCAGAGGTGCTACTACTTCCCTTCGCAGCTCCTTTAATATTCTCAGGTGGATGCTGTCTTGCCCCATGGCCTTATCCACCTTTAGCTTTGTGAGTTCTTCCAGAACTCTGTCCACTGTGAATGGACTGGTGTTCATCTCCCCCCCCCATTGCCTCTGCAACCCAACTGTGGTCCTTAACCCTCCTCCTCCTTAGTGAATACTGAGCAGAAGTATTTGTTCAGTATTTCTGCCTTGTCCTGATCCCCCTCCTTACACTCTCCTTCTCCCTTTGAGACTCACAATCCTCCAGTTTTGTCATCTGTGATGATGATGCCCAAGTCTCTTTCTTTCCTTGTGATTGCCAGCAACTCCCCTCCCAACCTATAGGTAGCTTCAGGGTTTCTCTTCCCTATGTGCATGATCTTGCACTTCTTTGCGTTAAACCCCAGTTGCCAGTCTTCTAACCATTTTGCCAGCTTACCAGCTCTCTTCTCATTTTGCCCACCCCATCTGGATCATCTACTCTGTTGCAGATCTTGGTGTCATCTGCAATCAGACAAACCTTACCCTCCAGTCCATCTGCAATGTCACTGATGAAGATATTGAAGAGGACTGGCCCCATGACTGATCCCTGAGGTACCCCACTTGTGACGTGCATCTCTTCTGACTGTATACCGTTTACCACCACTCTCTGTTTTCTGCCTGCCAACCAGTTTGCCACCCAGTTGACCAGCCACTGACCCACCCCAAGCCTACCTAGCTTATTAATCAATCTTCTATGTGGAACAGTATCGAAAGCTTTGCTGAAGTCAAGGTAGGTGACATCAACTGCACCCCCTTGATCCACCACTCTGGTTACCCAGTCAAAGAAATCTATGAGATTAGTTTCACAGGACCTTCCTGTTGTAAACCCATGCCATCTTGGATCCTGTGCTCCTATGGATTCCAGGTGTTGCACTATCCTTTCCTTAAGGAGGTGTCCTTTACACAAAGGGATAAACCGGAGAACGATTTCTTGAGAAGTATTCATCTAACCTTGATTTAAAAACTGTCATAGAGCTACTAGTAACAACAATCAGTGGAAGTCTATTCCTTATTCCAACCACCATTTGGCTATAATAACCAGCTGCTCTTTTAGTCACACTGATCTCTCCTTTTAACTGTAGATCATGAGCCCTGGTCATGTAATTTTGTTTCCGTAATTCAAAACCAAGGCAGTTCCACAGATCTTCATTTGGTATTGAACTGAATAAAAGCCAAGATCACCCCTGAGTCTTCTATACTCCAAGGTATATAAGTACACACTGGTAAACCTGTACTCATAATTCAGATTTTCTCAGCCACTGACCATTTTGGTTACATGCCTCTGCATCTCCTCCAGGATCCCAATGTCAGTTCTGGTGTTTGGTGACCAGAACTGAAAGCAGTACTCCAGTTGTGGTCTAATGAAGGAGCAAAACGGGGACAATCACTTTTTTATCCCTGCTGGAGATGTGCCTTTTATACAGTGAAGTGTAGTGTTTGCCCTCTTGACTCTCTGCCTGCAGTATGTTTTAAAAGTAAAATCTTTGGAGACTGTTACACCCAAATCCCTCTCCTCTGTTGTTACTTTCAATAACTTCCATCTCAAGGTATAATCAGTGCACTGGTTATTTTTGCCAAGATGCATGACTGCACACTTCTCAACATTAAACCCCACTCCGTATTTCTCTGCCTAGCTTCTAAGTTGTTTAGCTCAGTTTGTACCTTTGATATCTTTCTCACCAGTCTTTAGATTTTCTGCGATGTGTTTTGCTGTTGCAATTCCCAGTACCATCCAATGTTTTTTCTCTCAGTCTACAAAGAGTGTCACCAACCTCTGAGAGACAAAGTAGGAATTTGGACAGATAAATCCCAGAAAACATTGTGGGCTCGATTCTCAAAGGGCCCTTAGACTGATGCAAGTTGCAACAAAGGCAGCTTGTAACAAAGCTTGGTGTGCCAGGGATCCTGCGCTGATTCTCTTTCAGGTAAGATCCCAGTGGCAAAAACCTGCAGCATGAGCCAGCTCTGGTTATGTGCCAGACTGATGGCACATCTGGAAGGTTGGCTACAGGCTGTAGGGTGGCTGAGTGTCACTCTAGGATGGTGATCTGTTCTGCAGTGGACTGCAGAACAGCCAGGTGGGTACATGAAGATATATGGTGTGACAGCACAACTATGTTATAACTAATCATTATGATGACAACATGCTAGTATGTACAGATACATCGGACGTTGCTTATATGTACCATAACATGCAATGTCCGAAGTACTCATAAATACTGTCAGTTTATCTTCCTGACAATTAGGTGTAATATAGTTGTGCTGCCACATCATATAAAAGCACCTCAGCGTTTGGCTTCTTTGCAGTAACCACCCTAGTAGCAAGAACTGGAGCACCCATGGGTGGTGCATAGACCGTTAGACCAGCTCTGGTTGGTATAATAGGTGTTTGTATTTGACGCCAATGTCCACTTTTGTGAATGCCAAAAAAGGGGATGGTGCGGCATTGCCCTGGATCATTTCCCCATGCACCATGCCACACCCTGTTTTGTGCCACAAGATCAGTGTAAGACCCCCTTGGTGCATGCAACCTGTGGTTGCCATAGGCTGCATTTGTGAATTGCTGTGGGTGCAGTTCCTGATGCAAGCCTCTCCTTGCATCATTCTGTGTGATGCAAGCTCCTTGAATCATCCAGAACACTTTGAGAATTGGGCCCTCTTATGTCCTTCACAACTTTTGTTTTAGGCAAATCCAAAATTACATATACTTTTTCTGGGTCTCACTTTAAACCTTCTGCAGAGAGATGTTATCCAATGTACAGCACTGCTGATATGCGCAGTCTCAATTTTTTCTTGTCCAGTTTGAGGTTTACATGTCTTGCTGAGTTAAGCAGTCAGATTGCAATTGTGGTCTACCTTTGCTTCATCTAGGGAGTTCCTACACCCAAACACCCTTGAATCCTTCCAATACTTCTTGTTGGCAGCACTGGTATTCCTCTGAGGCTAGGGATAGGCCAAATGCATATGCATCCACCAATATCTGCCAAAAATTGGTCCAAACAATTATCAGGTAACTACTTGCTTCATCTAGCTTTACTTGCCAGAACCCATCTTTGGCATATAGCACTGAAAATACTTTCGTTTTAGTGAGTGTTGGTAATACAATATTTCCTCAATACTGCAGTTGGTAATGGGTAATGGGAGCCCTTAAGAGCTTTATTGAGATGCAGTGGGTCTATACAGATGCAGAGTTCTCCAGATTTCTTTACAGGTTGCTGATCTAGTCTGCTGGTTTTGTAACTGTCTTCAGTACTTCCATTTCTTCAAGACTATCAATGCATTTCTTTAGCTCTTTATTTAAAGGATCTGCTTCTTTATGAGGAGTTTGTTCCATCGGTTTTATTTTAGGGTTTACTTCTGGATGTTATTCTCCAAACAGACATTCAAGCCCCCTGAAGATATTCTCATACAGCTCAAGAATGTATTTCTTAGTTAATGGCTCATATCCAGGACTGTCAATGGCATGATATGTCATTACATCCACTGCAATTTGTAGAAGCCCCAGCTTTTCACTAGAATCAGCTGATAGTAGTGGTGCCTGAGAGTCATCAGTTATGTCAAAGTGTGGGCTGTGGAGCTTACCCTTGTATGAGCAAGTCATTGTGCATTTTTCTCTTAGGTGCATGATAGAGCCATTGTAGATTTTCAGCCTTTGAACTGCTTTGCTGTAGTTTTGGAACTCTACAGTATTTTGCACAGTTTTGCAATAATCATTAAAGCTTATTACATTACATTACATGTACAGCGACTGTCAATCTGACACCTGAATGTGTGAGCCAGTAGTGCAGATGATGCTTCTAGTTGCAGCTGGGCGAACTGTATTTTACCTTTGCTTTTAACAGTGCCTATCTATCGGGAGATAGTGTGGATAAACTCATCTGAAGAGGTGTCATTGTCACTGTCCACACAGTGTACATTGCAGGGCTGCCTCAGTCACTGTTTTTATAGCTTTGCAAAATGGTTTCTTTAATGACAGTAATCACAAGTGGTGTCTTATGCCAGACATTTCCCTAACTAATGCTTTATTCCACAGGTCATACTGTGGATCATAATGTGGATAGTTGGAGTTAAAAAAGACATTGGGCAGGATTCACAAAGGAGATGTGCTTGGCACATCTTGGCTGCCCCAGCACAGAGGAGATATGCCGAGCACAAACTGTGGTATTCACAGAAAATGAGCGGGAGAATGACCCCTGCACATCCCCTCTGTGAATACCACACTTCTGCCCAGCCCTGGCTGTGCTGGTGCATCCCCCTCACCGGGCTGGGAAACCCATGGGGCATCTCAGGATGCACTGTACCCAAAATCGCCATTACAGCCACAAATATGCAAATGGAGCCATTAGGCATGCAAGGTGCAATGGGACCATTTGCGTGCTGGCCGCAAGGATGCATCTGGCTAATGTGCTGGCCCCCACAGGGCTGTCTGTACAGCCAGTGCCAAAGTCCCTGCCCTGGTTGCATAGTGGTTCCCCTCCCAAAGCACAGAAACCCCATCATGTCCCGTAATAAACCCTGGTGGCATAGTGGCACCCCCCCATCCCCACCTGCATTGTAAAGAGAAACCGGGCCAGTACCCTGGTGGTCCAGTGGCCCCCATCCCCCAACCCCCACCCACACAGGCAACCCCCCAAGCCCGCACCCATGACTTGGCCGCCAGAGGTGAATGGCGGACAGCACAACCCACCCACACACCGTCCATGGCTGCCCGCTGACTGTGCTGTCTGAGTATGACAGCATACAGTACTGCTCACAGCGCATTGGTTAACCATGTCGACCAATGGGCTTGCAGCATGTACTGCACGCTGTTAGTCACAACTTTGGCTTTTCTTTCTTCATTAGTTAACTGTAATTGTTGGCAAATAAGAAAGCAGTCCTTACCGACTATAGCATTCAGTGTAGTCACTCTGACTGCCATGTCTTCTTGGTCCATCTTTGTAGCTATTTCACAGTTTGTCCACGTAGCACAAAAAAGTTCCAGTTTTCACAAATATTTGCAGTTATCTACATTGCTGCAGGCAGTGGAACATTGCTTGAAGCCATATTGCAGTGAGTAAATGCACTTAGAATGGCTAAGCAAACTCTAAAAGTATGAAAAAGCTAATTTTCTTCTGACACCATGTTAAGAACAAAAGCCAAGAGCCATGATTTAGGGTAAATATGTCAAACTTTATTGGTTTCTGAAAACATGACCAATACTGGGCAATGGGGTGTAAGGGGTACACTTTGCTAGCTGATTTAAGCCTCAGGGTGGCACTGTTGCACTAGTTAGCAAATAACACATGACAGCGTATGGGGTTATAGGGATTTAATCCATGCCTGGGGTGCGTTTTGAGGAACAAGGCAGCAGGCTGAGTATCCTCACAGCACCCCAGGCATGAATTAAATGCTATAACCCCACACCCTGGAGTGGGTTATTGCACTTATAACATGGGTTCTGCCCATGATGCTACGACATGCTTGGTAGTGCCCTGTGTGTCATGTTTAAAGGCAGGACAGATGTACCCTGCTGCATGGCAAAGTATTCCCTAGCAGACAACTCTTGTAATACACAATAAGGGCAGAAGTGCACACAGGAAGAGAAGGCTTTCTTGCAAGAGCTGCAGAGGGAGAAGTCCCATGACAATGGCCACTGTTTCAAGCCTGATTTCCATACAACTGAGTGACTGTCACTCTCCTGTGTGCCTTCTGTGCCCTTGTGTCATGCAGGACTTACTGCACACTGGTTTTAGCAGATAGTGCTTGTAATGCACAGTAATGGCACTAGTGCACACATGGACAGGTTTTCTTGATGGGCTTCACAGGGAGAAGGAGCCATGACAATGACCACTATTGGAAGACAGATCTCTGTACTACTGAGTGAGTCACGCTCTGCTGTCTTTTTTCTCAGCCCTTGTGCCATGTAGGATTTGCTGCACACTGTTTCTGCAGCACAGATTGGGAACAGTGTCAAGGGTTCCGTTACTGTGCTGGGTTGTGACAGATGACAGTGTTTGTGCTACTGTGTTTCACTAGCACCAGTTGAAACTGTACATGTCTTCTGTGTGCTGCCAGGAGAGGGGGGGGGGCCGTGGATGGTGACACTTGATCAGGACAACAGACACACTTCTCAGAGGGTGAAGGGGACTGCAGCAAATGGTGATGGCATCCCTGCCCAATCTCAGTGACCGGCAGTAATTGCACTGTGGCAGTCTGTCATGTACACAGCACTGCTATAACAATGTGAAGCCCGATGTGCCTAGTAGTCACTTACTGTGAGGTGTTGTCAGTCCTGCAGTCCTTGACATTGTGCTGTGTGGGACTCACTGCTCTCTTCCTTCTCTACCATTTTGCCATATAGCAGATGCAGGACCATATGCTCTGTCATTCTATGCCTGAGCCCAACTACACCGACTTAATGATGTAAACAAACACTGCAAATGTACAACGTGCACAGTGACAATTTTTGTGGTGCCCTGCAGCACTCACAATGTGTGTCCTGGGGTTGGCTGTGTGGAGAACAGGAGTTGTCAGCATTCTGTGCACCTCTCACTACAAGAAAAATTCATTTGTATTGCACCATGCTGGGGACACTCTCTGCACTGCTTGCTAACATGAAGAACAACAATGGCTGCTGGCAAAAGCAACCTGAGCAGTAGCAGTAGATCCATCCACAGTGTGATGCAGTCTTTTACACTGTGTAAAATAGATCAGGCAGAGCAACTGTGGATTAAATAGGGAATTTAATCCATAGTCACCTGCTGCCTTTCAGCCAATCCCTGTTACTGTTTCACTGAACCCATGTTATAATTAAGCAATAAGGCCCGACAGGGTGTGGCATATCATGGGATATCATCATGCCTAGGGTGGTTGGGCACAAGGCCGCAGGCCGAGTGCGTCCAATGACCTGAGAAGTGACGATATCCCATAATATACCACACGCTGTCATGCCTTATTGCTATTATGAACTGGCTTAAAAGTGTTATGAGTAAAAAATAATAAAAAAAAATGTTAACGTTTTGAAATGCTTTTTTTGGGTGGTGGAGTAGTATGTTTTCATAAAGTAGTTCCTGGAGGGCTCTCTGGGCAGCTGTTGTAAACTGAGTTTGTGTAGAGGAGGTCTGGAGTTTATGTCTCCAGTAGGTGGTGCTGCTGTTTGTTGCTTCTCATGTGCATGCTGTAGTGCTGTTTCTTGACTATTGTAAATCATCCTCCCCCTCCATGTCATTGCCCTGTCAGAGTTTAAGTGTACATTGCTCGGTTGATTTTATATTTCTTTTGTATTTAGCAAGTCGCCACTCGCTATCCCTCCTGAGTCTAATGGGGCAGAGTGAAAAGTTTTGGCTGAGCCGCGCTTCATACAGGTAACACTGGACAGAAGGGGGGCAGCCATTTTACTGTGAGTTAAACGGGGGAATATGATATGCCACAAGAGTGGGCGGGTTGATGATGCATCAGTAGTACTGCGTGTTAAACAGGAAAGTGGTATCTGGCACGAGCAGCGAGAAAAGTGGGCAGATCAATGATGTAAGGTTAGTGGGGTGGTCGGCAGCTGTTGTTTTGTGTGAGTGACTGTGTTTTTTTTCTTCCAGTTAATTTTCCCGCTAGCGGAGGTTGTGTTATTGTCTCGGGAAGGGGGGGAGTGCACTTGTTGTCGTTTTCACATTAGGCTGTGAGTTGCGTTTAAAGTTAAGAGCTTCTATTGCTGTTGGAGGAATTTCTTGAAAGTGAGAAGTGAGAAGGCTGGTGCCCGGAGGCTTTTTGAAGCCATGATGATGTAGCCTGATATGATCACGGCTTCAAAGACCTTTCGGCCAATTAGCTTCCTCGATTTGCGAGATCCAGTTCATAATGCTATTTAAACATCAGTTACACCTCTCATAACAGAGCACCTTACAAAAATCTAAGAGGTTAGTGCTCACTTTCTAAGAGAAAACCAATAGTTTTTTTTTTTTTTTTACACATGACTTGCCTGTTTTGAATCCATGCTGAGTGTCATCTCATTTTGTTTTTGTCTTGCCCCCCCCCAAGACCTTAGTGATTAACATACCTAAAGAAGCTTATTATTTACCCAGTACAGACAACTGGCTAATCGGCCTATAATTTGATATCTCTTTTCTATTTCCTTACTTGAATAGCAGGACCACTATAGTATAGCAGTAGTCCAATCATAAGGCACTCTCTTTTGAGTGATTGATAATTTGAAGATATATGTAAGTGGCTTAATTATTTCTTTTGAAAACATTTTAATTAGCTTTAGGGTTTTCTGGGTCTGGAGATTTATTTGTGTCAATGCTATTGATTTTTTTCAATTACCTTCTCATTTAATTCCATTTCAAATACATGATTGTTTCCTATGTTACTGGGTTTATCAAGTCTATATCTTTTTTTTTGTTCTTTTTTGCAAGCAGAAGTAATTGAGCAGTTCAGCCATTTCTCATTTGTTGGTTATATGAGATTGTTTTGGTGTACAAAGGTGCTGATTGTGATGCTGTGTTTCTGTAACAAATTTATAAAATTGTAAAAATGTTTAGGTTTTGTTGGGGTATCACTAGCAGAAAGAGGGAGTGGTGTTGCCACTGTGTAGATCACTGGTAAGAGCCCACATTGAATACTGTGCCAAGTTCTGGAGAGCACATATCTGGAAGGACATAGACAGAGTGGAGGCAGTCCATAGGAGGGCAACAAAAATGGTGCTGGGTCTGCATTAGAAGCCCTACAAGGAGAGACTAAAGGATCTCAACATGTACACCCTGGAAGGGAGGAGGGAGGAGGAAGGGGGGAATATGATAAAGATCTTTAAATACCTCATGGGGGTAAATATGGTACAGCAGGGGAGCATTCTTCAGGAAAAAAAGTGCTCAAGAACAAGGGGGCATGATATGAAGCTGGCAGGGGGTAGTTTTAGGAGAGATGTGAGAAAGTACTTCTTCATGGAAAGAGTGGTGGATTCCTGGAACAGCCTTACAGTTGAGGCGGTGGGGGGAAAAATAGTGGTGGGTTTCAAGAAGGCATGGTATAGGCTCAAGGGAATCATAAAGGAAAGGAAGATGGGAGGGAGAAAGAATTGTAGATAAAGTAAGGTCTGTAGTGAGAATGTAGGTGGGGAAAAATGGGCAGACTGAGTGAGTCAAGTGGCCCTTCTCTGCCTTCAGATTCTATGTTTCTGTGTTACTGCCTATTGTCTGCCTTGTCCCAGTGTATGTGTGTGTGTGTGTGTGGGGGGGGATACAGATGCAACCAACAAAAATAAAACCAAATAACGCTATTGGCAATATTTTACTGAGTCACATTTATATTAGCTTTTTTTGCAGTCATACCCCTCTGTTGACCCTTTAGCTGCACCCTTTATTGTTTTTTTTGTGGTAAAAAGGACCATGTTATAGCCACTCATAGCTACATTTTCTACTGAGCAACTAGCAGTTTGTTCATTCTGGTTATAGAGTACTGATGTAGGTCTAAACTGTTTTCACTCTTGGTTCCATTAGCAACATACTGGAGTACATGTAAATCTTGTGTGGCAGTTATGAACTTAAATCTACAATTGGTAGTTGACAAAAAATGTTGTCAACTGACCATACAACAAAGCCATCATCTCGACAGCATTTGTGGTCAGCTTAAGGTTTCTCACTTACAAACATGTTTTCTTCAGGGGGCTTTGACACCTGAAGCCCCTCATGCAGGGGGATGTGCCCCCTACACCTCTCCCACGAAATATAATCAACTCTGAGCCAGAGCTGATTAGGTGAAGGGGTACAAGACCCCAGAATACAGTGCCAGGGTCCAGCACCGACACTACAGTGACCTGGCACTGTAGTCACTGTAGTGTTGATCGCTGCTGAAATGTCGCTGTTGGAGGGGTATACCATGAACTTGGTCCAGATTCTGGTGTTTTTTTCATTTAAGGTTCAACCAGTTAATACCTGGGCAACTGAAATCACCCATTATAATTGCATAATGTTTGTCAGATACATTTTAAGTTTCTGTATGGAGTTCATTATTTATTTTGTTGCAATCTGAGTGTCTGTAGTATAGGTCCACAATTATTGTGTTTTTCCCCTTTTTATGGATTAATCTGGATCCATAACGTGCCAGTATCACCACTTTTCTTAAGTTTTATCTGCATCGTTTAAACCATTTATCTCATCCTTGAGGTACAGAGTAACTTCATCTCCTCTCCTTCCTTTTCTGTCAGTCCAAACCAATGTATAGCTCATGATTGTTTCCCCCAATTAACTCCATGTTCCCACCAAGTCTCTTACACTCCAATAATATCTAGTGTGCTAAAATGTATCACTACATATAATTATACTTTTTACTGCTATTGAGGTTTCTTGCATTGAACAAGAGACATTTTCAAGTGTCATGTTGATACATTCCTTTAATGTTGATGTTTTCTTTTGGTTTATTTTATCACTAGCATTTTTTCCATTGGTGCATGAGTTCTTTTTCTACCCCTGTTCCTCCAGCTTGTTAGTAAATGCATGAATAATTGCATTTTGTTGGCTTAATCATAGTATGTTTGTTCCTTTTTATTTAGAGTTAAGCCATCTCCTGTGTATAGATCTTGCTTTCTCCAAAATCTATCACCATTTCTGATAAAGTTGACATTTTCATTCATTGCTCATGATCTCATGATGATGTTATTGATCTGCCCTTCTGCCCCTTTTGCAATCTGTCCTTGGTTCTTTTGTTGTCCAATCATTTTCTTCATCTGACTCTTACTCTACCCTTCCTCTTTTTTTGTCCACTGCTGTAGCATCAGATTTAACTACTATATTATTTGCTGATACAATCACAAAATTTTTTGGGTCTATAATCTCCTGTAGTCTCCCAACACAGTCCTTTAATGTAACCAAAACCTGAAGTTTGCCTGTATATAAGCAACATGTATATAAAAATTGTCTGATTTGCTCTCCCTCGTCATTAATATTAAATTACCTATAATTTGTACACTGAATCATTGCCCCATCAACTGCTAAAAACACAATTTCTTGTCACCTCCATTTTCCAGCCTATATGTTATCTCAGTCACCTTGCTACTATACAGAACTTAATTTGGTCTTGGTTTTCATGCAGTGGATGCAAGTTTTTTAGCCTCATGGTCTCCCCTGGCTGATACTTGCAGCCACTGCATCTACCAGTGTTACTAACACCTACTGCTTACTGAAACTTGCACAGGAAAAACTTGATGTAGTCTAAAATTGGAACTGCCTTAGTGCTTACTTCCTAATTCGTAGGGTGTGAAAAGGCCTTTTAAAATAATTAAAAAATGTGTCCTAGTGCTGGATTAACTTGGGAAAATACCACAGTAGCTATTAAAAGGGCTTCAGCAAGACATATTGCTCACACTAGTTGTTGACAGGGGACTGCTGCCCACAGTCCTCCTGTAATTAATGAATCACACAAATGACAGTTGAGAGATAGAGACAGAAAAGTGCAGAGTACCATTGAGTACTCTTTCATATTAATTTTCAATTATATTTTAAAAAATACCACTTTATTTTATCCAGAAGAGGTGTCTGCTAGCACACATTGTGTGTCACAGTGTCAGATGCCCCAAAATGGAAAAATGTTTAGTAAATTCCAAATGGAAGTAGGGCTTAACCAGTTTATATTGGAACCAACAAGGGGTCAAAACATTTTAGACCTTCTTCTTACCAACACTAAACACAAAATCAATAATCTTCAAATCAGGGACCCCTTTGGAAATAGTAATCATCTCTCCATTTTATTTAAATCCCCTATGACCCCACACCTCCTAAAGGGTGCCCAACTATGAAAAATTACAACAAAGCCAATTTTCATATTATTAACAAATGGTGTTTCAAACAAAATATAACTTGTCTGACCCACTGGGAACAATTTTATGACAGTTCGGCTTGGATGGACTCCATCTAAGCCAATGAGGTAGTACTCTTTTGGGGAAATCCCTTGTGAACTTCATTGATAGATATTTAAACTAACTGCAAGGGGGGAGAAGGCGAATGGTCATCCTTCTCTAATGACCAAAGTTTCTGAAAAGCATGACACAAATTGCAAAATCCTTATACTAAATGCTAGAAATTTGAATAATAATAAATTGGATGAATTGGAAGCTAAAGCTCAAAATTTGAATCTTGGGATCATTGCAATTTCTGAGACATGGTGGAATAACAGCTCCACATGGATTCAGAATATCCCCAACTACAAACTGTATTGCAAAAATAGACAGGGGAAAAAAGGAGGTGGGGTTTGTTTGTATGTCCATAACGATATTGATTCACATCAACATATGCAGGAAAACAATAATGATAATGAAAGTATATGGGTAAACATCAGATTTAAGGGTCATCATACACTACTAATGGGTAACTGTTATAGGCCACCTGCTGCTGATCATAGCTAAAATGTATCTTTATTTAAGTAAATAGCTGACATGACCAATAAAGGAAATATTATCGTTCTAGGTGATTTTAATATTCCAGGAATAAACTGGAATGCCCTAAAAGGGTCTGGTGAAATGGAAAATATTTTATTAAAATGTTAACTAATAGTGGATTGGAACAATTACTAAAGTAGCCTACCTGTGGTAATAATATTTTGGACTTACGTATAACCAATAATGAACAAATCATAACAAATATTGAAATCACTGAACCATTAGAGAACAGTGATCATAATTCTGTCTCGTTTAGCATTCCAATAAAAATTATTAAAAATACAGCTTCAACAAGACTAATAAACTATGACAAAGCAAATTAAGTAGAAATAAACAAACAATTAAATAACATAGAATGGGGTACAGTACTCAATCGTTTAACAGTTGAAGCAGCTTAGCACTATATAAAACAAACAATATTAGACTTGGAATCTAAGTTTGTTCCCACTAGAAAGAAATATAATAGGAAAAGTAAAATTCCCCTTTGGTACTCTAAGTCAATACTTAAATTAATAAAAACAAAGGAAAAATTATTTAAGAAAATCGAAAAAACATCCCAGTCCATCAAACACTAAACAATATAAACAATCAGTTAACATTTTAAAGAAAGCAATAAAGAATGCAAAATATAGATTGGAATTCAAATTTGCACACTCAAAAAATAATACAAAAGCCTTACATTCATATTTGAAAGGTAAAAATCAAACAGTTAAAATGATTGGTCCTATAAATAAAAATGGGTCATTAATTGTAAATGAGCAGGAAATGGCAAACAGCCTAAACAACTATTCCTGTTCAGTATTTAATAACATGTCAAGTACACATATTAATCATATTCCTGAACTAGACCCTAAACCAATAAAACAAACGTATTCAATAACACATGAAGACATTTTGTCAGCTCTATTTACTATCAAAAAAGACAAACATTTCAGTCCTGGACCAGATCACATTCATCCAAGATTTCTAAGTAATACTGCTACAGCCATTTCCATACCCTTAACTATTTAATTCAACAAATCATTATCTGATAAGCAAATACCATCTGATTGGCAGAAAGCTATAGTTATTCCCATATTCAAGAAGGGAAATAGGGCAGAGGTCAGATATGGTTATTCTATAAGCTTGACCTTGGTGGTCTGTAAATTACATACTAACATACTATTTGCCAGAAGATTAGGCCGTATGGTTTATTGAGTCTGCTCGAACCTCAGATCCATCATCCATCCCCACCCCCCTGGGACAGACCCTCATCTGATACATCAACTTTCTGCGTCTGTCTCACCCTCTCTTGAAGTCCTCCACTGTGGATCTCTGAACTGGCTTGCCAGGCAGTGCATTCCAAGGGTCCACCACTCTCTCAGTGAAAAACCTCCTCCTCTTTTCCCCCCTTACCCTTCCACCTTCCAACTTCATACCATGCCCTCTGGTGATGCCTCCCTGCTTTAGTCTAAAGATCCCCTCCATGTTTACCCTATTTATTCCCTTGAGGTATTTGAAGACCTCAGTGGTGGGAAAATTAATGGAGAGTATACTAAAGGAACGATTGGGGGTGTACTTGGAGGAGGTGGGAGGTCTGGATAGTAGGCAACATGGGTTTGTGCCAGGTAGATCATGTCAAACCAATCTTGTGGAGTTCTACAAATGGGTAACATCAGAACTGGACAGGGGAAAGCCTGTGGATGTATTATTCTTGGACTTCAGCAAGGCGTTTGACTCTGTCCCCCATAATGGTCTGGTGGAGAAACTGATGGGGTTAAGAGTAGGCCCTTTGATGGTCAGATGGATTAAAAACTGGCTAGCTGGATGCACCCAGAGAGTAGTGGTCTGTGGGGGGCTCTCGAACCCTAGAGAGGTTGGTAGTGGGGTACCACAGGGCTCGGTCCTGGGCCCGATTTTGTTTAATGCATACATATCGGACACCAGGGAGGCTATAGGGTGTGAAATGAGTCTCTTCGCTGATGACTCCAAGATGGGAGCAGTAGTTGAGGGAGAAGAGGGGAGGTTGGCCCTGCAAGGGGACCTGGACACCCTGGAAAGCTGGGCTCACACATGGAAATTAAATTTCAATATCACCAAGTGCAAGGTGTTGCATCTTGGTCGGAAACCCTAAACACAGGTACACCTGGGAGGGAGGCGCTGGAGGCCTCATAGGGAAAAAGACCTAGGGGTCATGGTGGATGCATGTATGAATAACTCTGAGCAGTGCAGGAGAGCGGCTAGAAGACAAACAGGATGTTGGGATGCATCATAAGGGGATCACCTCTAGGAGCAAGGAAGTGATTCTGCCGCTGTACAATGGACTGGTTAGACCACACCTTGAGTACTGTGTACAGTACTGGAGACCACACTTGAAGAGGGACATACAGCTCCTGGAGAGGGTACAGAGGAGGGCAACTAAGATGATACGAGGGCTAGGAGATTTGATGTATGAGGACAGACTTGAGGAGCTCTGCCTGTTTTCATTGGAGGACCCAGATTGACCTTATCTCCTGCTGGGGATCGTAAGGTGACCCATAAGGCCTCCACATTTCCCTCTGCCTCTTCTACCCTAGCAATTTCTATGTCATCTCTAATGAACATAGCCTCTCCACCCCCTCTGCCCTCCTTTCTATCCTTCCTAAGCATAGTGTACCCCCGCACGTTTAGGTCCCAGTCATGGTTTTTGTTGGCCCATGTCTCCGTGACTGCCCCCACATCCCCCTAACAGCATGGCCTGGAACTCTGGCAACTTGTTTCCTAAGCTCCTGGCATTTACTAACACCAACCCCACCCCTTATCCCTAATCCTCTTTGTCAACCCACCCAGGTTCCTTATACTTCCATCCTCCCTCTGCTCCTTCTGAAACCTCCACCCCGGTCTGTTTCCTCCCTTGGGTTTGAAGGCTACTTCCTCATCTGGAGGAGAGGACTCTGGTCAGCCCTCCTTATTCCCCTCACCAGTTTAAACCCCACCTTTCTTGAATGTAGTCAGCCATCCCCTGTTTAAGGACTTCCTTCCCTCCCTAATGAGGCAAGATGAAGCCTGTCCTTGACATACAGTCCCTTATCCTCCCAAACTCCTTTCCAGTTCCCTAACACCCCAAACCCACTCTCTTCACCCCACTTCCTGAGCCAGTCATTAACCTCTGTGATCTTCATTTTTTTCTCCACTGAGGCCTTTGGTACTGGCAATATCTCTAGAAAGGAAATGTTGCATCCATTATCCCGACAGACTCTGGCAAGTTCTTGGAACCTTGCTTGGATTTCCAAAATGCTATTTCCCTCTAGGTCATTAGTTCCCAAATGCACCAGGAAATCCGGTTTCTCTCCACAATCCCTAACCAGTTCATACACCATGAACTTTGCTCTGTGCACTGTCAGCCCAGAGATACTCACTACCTTCACCTGGCTATAGCATCCACCCCCCTGTCCCTCACATTGAATATCTCTAATCATCGAGTCTCCCAATAACAGAATTGTAACACCGCCATCATCCTTATGGTTACCTCCACTATGCCCTCTCAGTCCCCAATCCTCCCCTTTATTCGTGATCTCATTTCCATCTGAGCCTTCCTGCCTTATTAGAGACCCCCTTGTCACCCTCCACTTTCTGCCTCCCTCGTTATTTTGCTCACTTAACTCAGACCCCCTCTGAATAGGTGTCCCCTTTAACCCTCTCTTATTCGAACCATTTACCATTTATTCAATTAATGGAGAAAATCATAAAGAAACTCTTTGAAAGTGAAATTAAACAGCTTGATATTACTGACAAAACACAACATGGACTTAGAAAATGATATTCATGTACCACCAACTTAATTTCATTTTACTATCATATTAGTAAAGAAATTGATTTGGGGATACCAATGTACACGATGTTATTAGTGTACAGCAATGCCTTTGATCTTGTACCATATCAAAAATTGCTTAACAAACTTATTAAATTTGGCTTTTCATCATGACTAATAGATTTGGTCAGAGAATGGTTAGCTGATAGAACACAACAGGTCAAAGTAAATGGCTATGTATCTAATCTTGGAAGGGTGACCAGTGGGGTACCTCAGGGATCCATTTTGGGCCCACTTTTATTTAATATTTACATTTCAGATATGACCATAAGTAAAGATAATATCCTCTCCAAGTTTCAGATGACACAAAATTAGGTGATAAAGTGGATAGTGTAGAAAACATAAAATCAATCACCAATGATCTGCTACAGATTGAGAAATGGGATATTGAGAATGGCATGTCATTTAGTGTTATTAAATGCAAGATTATGCATTTTCGTACAAAAAAACTCATGTATAGACTACTACCTTAATAACCAGCTAATTTCTAAATCAACCTGTGAGAGAGATTTAGGTATTATGATCAATAGCAAATTAACATCATCTGATCACTGTGTTAAAATCTGTAAACAGGCACATGGCCTCCTAAACAGAGTAAGGAGGACATTTGTTTCTATGAACGAACAATGCTTATCCCACTCTGTAGATGCTACATTCGGATCAGTTGGACTATGGTACACCCTTCTGGAATCCACACCAAAAGGGTGATATAGCAATGTTGGAAAGGGTCTAAAAAAGGGCCACTAAAATGGTACCAAAGCTAACAAATATAGATTATGCTAGTAGACTAAAAATAACAGCCTTGTTCACACTCCAGTTAAGAAGATGCAGAGGTGATATACTCCTCCTGGACAAAATTCTGAAAGGTAATAATATGATGAGCATTTTAGACTTAAAATTAACTGATAGACGTGTTGTGGGCAGATCTCACAACAAAATCTTAGATGTAAAATAGGCAAATATGTCTAAAAGAGATCATGTTTACAACATTAGAGTGGATACACTCTGGAATACCCTCCCTCAGGACTTAATTGATTTGGATAATCCTAATTCCTTTAAAAAAATTGCATGGATGGCTCATGTCAACTATGTAATTGGGAATAAATGGCCCGCAATGATGGGGGACAATCATGATGGGTCCACTGCCTTTTTTTGTCCTACCAAACCTAAGTAAACTAACTTAAGTAAATTGCAAACATTAACTCTACTGAAGAGGCCTGGAATTCATTCAAACACATACTAAGTAATATAGAAAATCAATACATACCAACAGAGATATCTACAACAAAGGGAAGATCCCAATATGGTTTAATAAAACTATCAGATCTCAGATCAGACTAAAAACAAAACTTTTCAAAAAACTAAAAAACAGCTCACAATCTGATAAAAATGTTTTCCTAGCTAAATATAGAGCAGCAGTAAAATCACTAAAAAAAAAAAAACAATTAAAATGGCTAAAGCTAAATTGGAATTAAAACTAGCCAGCACTAAGGACTGTCATAAGTCACTTTACTCTTACTTAAATAATAAAAAAGGAAACTCAAGGGAAATAGGACCAATATTCAATAATGGAGTCAAATTTGAAACAGATGAAGATACTGCAAACCACTTTAATAAATACTTCTGCTCAGCTTTTTCTCATCAGACAAACATGTTCATATACCATCTCACTCTTCATCACACCCAACCACCTATGAAATCATTACTTCTGACATAATGCAGGCATTTAACAAACTGAAATCAACTATAAGTCCAGGCCCTGATAATATTCATCCAAGATTTCATAAGGCAATTTCCCAGGTCATTTCCCTTCCTCTGTCAATCATTTTCAACAAATCCCTACAAGAAAGTTTAATACCAGATGATTGGCGAATGGCTATCATCACACCTATATTTAAGAAGGGAAACCAGGGAAATGTTGAAAATTATCACCCCATTAGTTTAACATCTGTTGTCGGGAAACGTATGGAAAGGATTATTAAAACAAAACTAGAAGAAGAGGTTAAAATCCGAAATATTGCAGATTTAATACAACACAGTTTTATGCCAGGTCATTCATGCACTTCAAATCCTATAGCTTTCTATAATATCATCAGCACACACCTTGATAATGGGGTTCCAACAGATGTAATACAACTGGACTTTAGTTGGGCATTTTGATAAGGTCCCTCATATTAAACTGCTACAGAAATTAAAGGCACTAGGCATTCCAACTTACTTTGCAGATTGGATAACCAACTGACTTACATGCAGGACCCAAAAAATCTAAATTAATAACATCTTTTCTGACAGGGGCTTGGTCACGAGTGGGGTTCCCCAAGGATCAGTGCTGGGCCCCACACTGTTTAACATATCATTAGTGACATGTAACAGGACCATATAACTATTTATCAAAATTTGCTGATGACACAAAATTGGGGGTCAGAGTTAATGATCCTACCAATCTGGCATCACTAGTCACTGACCTAGGAAACATAGAACCTTGGGCTACCCAAAACAAGATGTTCTTCAATCATGATAAATGTGTTGTTCTCTATTTTGGGAGAAATAATCCAAAGCACAACTATTATCTGAACAATATATAACAAAAAACATCTACTTGCATAAAAGACCTGGGGATACACATATCTAACAAACTTACATCTAGGGAACAGTGCATAAAAACAGCCAAAATGACCAATGGTCTCTTAAAACAAATCAAATGCATTTTCATTACTAGCACAGAACAATGTGTTATCCCTCTATATAGGACCTTCATAAGACCATTTATTGACTATGGGTCCCCATTTTGGAACCCCTATCTTAAAGGTGACATACTCTGCCTAGAACAAATACAGAGAAGAGCTACCAAAACAGTACCAAGACTTGCACATCTAGATTGCCCAACAAGATTTAAACTCACTGGACTTCATTCACTAGAAACCAGGAGGAAAAGAGGTGACTTGCTAATGACATACAAGTTACTTCAATCACCCACTCTTATGAATCACTGTGGACCTGCTTATTCAACCAGACAGATACTCACTAGACTGCATAATAAGCAGTTAAAGGTCCTACCCTTTAAAACCAACAAAAGGGGAAACTTTTTCTCCTTAAGAGTACCAAGGCAATGGAACATCCTGCCTCAGGAGTTGGTGGATGCATGTAATTCAAACTCTTTCAAAACTAATTGGGACAGCTGGATTGGGTAGAACTTACATTAAATTCTAAAAGACCCACATAATGTGGGGAACATCCTCGATGGGCCTCGGCCTTCTTTTGTCCCTTAAACCAAGTAATACTAAGTAAAACATAAATTCTAACTAAAAATGAGGGTTGTAGTAATGTATGTTGTTTGACTGCCTCACAGAAAGCTCTGCACCCCAACACTTAAACCCTTGTGTTTTATTGCTTGCTTTTTGCACTGAAGAGATTCATCAATTACAGGAAGTTTTTTTTGGGGGAGGGCAGTAGCAAGCAAAAACACCAAGTCCTTTACTCTGATTATTCCCATGATTCCCAGCACAAAATAAACCCATAAAGAGATTTCCCACAAGCTTCTAAAAGCATTACTAATTCAACTTTTCTGGCTCAGAGTAAATGCTTATGCAGTCATTATGTAGCAGTTTCGCATTTGTGAAGATGAACGCTGAAAAACTCTACTGTGTAGCAAGAATAATAAAAAATAATAATAATAAAATTTATTTAAAGTACCTTTCAAATATTTCAAGGTGCTGTACAAAGCATAATAGCATCAACACATCAATACATATACTGACAATACAGCCAATAAAATATTAAAATAAACAATTACAATACAACAGGGAATGCCTGATTCCATAAAAATGACTTTAAAGCCTTCTTAAAACTATCCACCATTGTACTTTCTCAGAGCTGACGGGGCAGAGAATTCCAGAGGGTCGGAGCTGTAAATCCAAAAGCACGGGCTCCAGAAGACTTCAAATCCACCCTCAGTATCTCCAGCAACCCTCGCCAGCTGAGTCAAGCTGTCTCAGAGGGGTAGGCACCAGAAGCTCTTTCAAGTAGTCGAGACCTAACCCATGTAGGGCTTTGTAGGTCAATAGACCCACTTTAAAGGTGATCCGCCACTGTATTGGCAGCCAGTGCAGAGTGCGCAGCACAGGGCTAATATGGGACCTTCTAGACACCCCAGTCAGCAAACGTGCTGCTGCATTCTGCACTAGCTGCAAGCGGCGGATATCAACCCCAGCAAGCCCTAGGTACAGAGAGTTACAGTAATCAAGATGAGATGTCACAAAGGCGAGGATCAAAACCGGCAGATAGCCCAGTGGAACCAGGTTCCTAATCCTGGAGATGTTTCTGAGATGAAAAAATGAAGTCTTGATGACTGCAGACACCTGATAATGAAGGGTCAAGCCAGTGTCAAGCTCCACACCCAGGTTACGCACCCGTTCAGAGGTAGGGATCTGGTCTACCCCAAGAACTAGTCCAGAGGGGGACCCCATCCCTAAACCCTCAACCCTACGACCAGGGTCCACCACCATAACCTCAGTCTTTCCAGGGTTCAACTTCAAACCACTGGTATTCATCCAGTCTTGGATATCAATGAGGCAGTTATTCAGCACCGAGATAGCACTAACATGATCAGGTGCAAAAGACAGGTAGAGCTGGGTAGCATCAGCATAGCAGTGAAACCTCAGCTCATACCGTCTTACAATGTCTCCGAGGGGTAGCATATACAGTATACTGCGAATAACATGGGGGAAAGCACCGACCCCTGAGGTACCCCACAAGGTAGAGAGAAAGCCCCAGATGAACATAAACCAGAAACCACTCTCTGTGTTCTCCCCAGGAGGTAAGATGAAAACCATCTGAGGACCACACCTGAAAGCCTGCAGATGGACCTCAGGCGTTCGAGCAAAACCCCATGATCCACAGTATCAAAAGCTGATGATAGATCAAGGAGAACCAGAATAGAGCAGTGTCTCCGATCTCTCACCATCAGGAGATCATTGAGCACCCGAACCAGAGCAGTCTCGGTGCTATGCCTCTTACGAAAACCTGACTGGAGAGGCTTGTATAAACTATGGATGGTCAAATGGTTATCAGTTGAGCCGCCACAACTTTTTCAATAACCTTCCCCACAAAAGGAGGTTAGAAATCGGACTTGTAGTTGGCTAGGTCATTCGGGTCTAAGGAAGCTTTCTTCAGAAGGGGAGTCACCACCCCTTCCTTCAGAGAGCAAGGGAAAACTCCCATCTCCAAAGAACACCGAATAATCCGAGCAAGGACCGGGCCAATAAGTTCACTACATCCTATAATCAAGGAACTAGGACCCGGATACAAACTACAACATGGTGGGCGCATCTCACAGACAATTCTCATAGTGTCTACGAGGTCCGGAAGATTAAAGGAACACCAGGAAACTCCGGGCTCTGCGACAACACACTGATCAACTGCAACAACCTTGGAGTGAGGTTGGGGACACTGCCTCCGAATGTCTTCCACCTTATTCACAAAGAATCGAGCTATCTCCTCGCAGTCATTCTGCGTAAAAACTCGATGGACCTGCCAACAGACTGGGTTGCACAGTCTGTCAACAGTTCTGAAGAGTTGAGCCGGTCGATTCTGAGTGACAGAAATTTCCCTGGACAGGAATTCTGCCTTCTTACAGGAAATTTCTGTTTGGTAGAGCTTATAATGCTCTAGCAAAATAAGATGGTCATCATCGGAGGCAGTCTTCCTCCACCGATGCTCCAACCTACACCCCAACCTCCGCAACCCTCTCAGCACCCCATCAAACCAAGGGGCAACGGGACTGCATGGAAGGGGGCGAACACGGGTTGGTGCAATCTGGTCAAGGGCAACCGAGATGGCCCCATTATAGGCCAATACCAGCCGCTCGGGATCAGAGCACACTTCATCAAACAACGAGAGGTCAATAGCCACCATCAGGTCTTCAGGGACAACATCCCGCAATGGGCGGTACTTGACCAACTCCACAGGGGCTGACCTACCCAGGGGGGCCTCGAAATTGAATCCAACTGAGTAATGATCAGATCAACTGACCGGTTCCACCACCAAATTGGATGCCTCAATCCCCAGGAGGAAAACCAGACCAAGAGAGTGACCTCCCTTGTGAGTAGCTGTGGAAACAACCTGAGTGAAGCCAAGTGATGTCATCACCTGGAGGAAATGTTGACCAAAAAGCGAAGATTCATCGTCGACCCATGCATTGAAATCACCCAGCACCATCAATCTGGGTGATTCCAAAGCCTTGTCAGCGGCAAAATCTGCTATTTCCTGCAGGAAAAGTTTCTCATCCCCTGGTGGATGGTAGATGAGAGCAATCCTGCACCCCACACCAGCTACCACAGTACACACAAATGATCTGGCCTCCTCAACTGGAACACCAGTTAGGCCCAATTCAGTCTTAAAAAAGACTGCCACCCTCCCCCCCCGCGATCCAATCTCAGGCTATGTATAACCGAGAACCCGGTGGGAACGGCAGCTCTAAAATAATGGGGCCGCATTCCCATCCAACCAGGTCTCAGTAATGCAAGCCAGATCTGCCCTAGCAACAAAGTCCGCAATAAGATCAGTCTTATTGCAGACAGATCTGGCATTGCACAATAGCGTCCGAGTTGGACGAGGTTGACGAATTGTCCCAACCACTTGCCTTCTAGGAAAAGAGGTGCCCTTGGGCATGGGAACCAGAATGGGGTTACCATGCTCAAGAACCCATTTTGCCCCAGGGCATCTTTGAAGCCCAACCACCCCAATGGGAGAGCAATGCTCCCTCCACTGTCCACAACCTCCAACACCCCCTCGCCTCCCCCTCCCCCTTCGCACAGTCCCCAAAGCCCGGCAACGGTTTTAAACCTGAGCTGGTAAGGGGGAAGGGAAAAAGGGGTGGAGGGTGTGGAGAGTGGAGGCCGAGTAACGAACAACTGGTGGAGCTGGCAAGCACATCAGGCTGCTCGACAGAATTAAAACCAAATAAAGCAAATAAAACAACAAATTGACAACACTACCATCCACCATAAAACAAAATAGAACCAATATTATAATACAACAATTGTTACATGCAAAAGAGTTACTTTATATCCCACAGCCCTCTCACAGCCAAGAGACAGAAAATAATAATACAATTCTACCAACTAAAATAAAATACAATAAATACTTACAGGGAAAAATATAAAGACCACCACAGAATAAAGTTCTGTGTTGCTTAACAGGTTAAAATTCTTACAGAAAGCACTTGACTTCTCTCTCTCTCTCTCTCTCTCTCTCTATCTATCTCTCTCTCTCACAAACACTCTAGTTCCTCTTCCAGGGAAGTAGTTTTTGCCTTCTCCTAAAAGGGAGACATTCTTTCAACACTTTCCTTAAAACACACACATATGCCACTTGCAATCTAAGTGTCACACTTTCCCTATACAGACACACAGTCTGACAGTTTAATAATGATAAATACTGTAAATTCCTACAGGCTCTCTCTGGATGACTGTTGAGCAAGGAGGACCCATTCTCCTGAGTTGTCAACATAAATGCAGCTGGTCTTCTGCACAAGAGGCACAGATTTTTAAAACTTTAGAGAGACTCTTGTCTCTCACAAAGGAATGCTCTCTCTTATTTGCTTCACTTTTCTCATTGTGTGACACCATTTGCTAGTGTCTGGGGCAGGAAGAAGCAATGCTTGGCCATGCCCAGCATTCCCAATGGTCCTATCTAATTGCAGGACCTGATGACATCATCCACCCAGTCACATCCAGAGTCTGGCCATCAGAGATGCACAGAAATGGGGTCAGGAGGCTCCTGTCACAATCACACTCACAGTAGGCTGTTTTATTATCTAAAAGTGCCACTGGGACCATTGCAATGGTGCAGGCAGGGACACTGGAAACTGCGAGCAGGCAAAATTAGTCAGTGCAGTTCTGGGGTTTGCCTAGTGCACTCTTGTAGTTTTGGTTGATAACACAACCAGATAATCTTTTTTGGTCCCAAGGAAACTGAGATGGAGAAGGGAGGACAGAAGGATTAGTTATGTTTCTATTTTCTCAAGTGGTGCCAGTGTAGTGTGGTGCAAGGTGGTACACTGGGTCTGAAATTGGCTATGCAACAGGACACAGAGGATAGTGGTAAATGGAGTTCAATCCCAGGAGAGGGGCTTGACAAGTAGGGTGCCACAGAGCTTGGCTCTAGGGCTGGTCTTCTTCAATGTCTTCATTAGTGACATTGCAGAGGGACTGGATGGGAAGGTAAGCCTCTTTGTGGATGACATCAACATCTGCAATAGGGTAGACACTCCAGATTGGGTAAGACCTAGGCATATTGGAGGAGTGGTCCAAAGTGTGGTAGCTTAAATTCAATACAGAAAAGTGCAAAGTCATGCACTTGGGCTACAGAAATCCTGGAGAGGAATACAAAATGGTGGGGGGGGGGATACTAGCAACAACAAAACTGGAAAGGTACTTGGGGTAAACATAATTGATGATCTGAAGATGGCCAAACAATGTGCAAAGGCAGTGGGGAGGGCCGGAGGGATCCTGGGGTGCATTGGGAGGGGCATCACTAGTGGAAAATAGGAGGTGGTGATGCCACTGTACAGACAATTGGTCAGGTCACATCTGGAATACTGTGTTCAATTCTGGAGACAGCATCTCCGGAAGGACATTGACAGAATGGAGGCAGTCCAGAGAAGGGTAACAAAAATGGTGAAAAGAATGCACCAGAAAACATATGAGGAGAGACTGACAGACCTCAGTATGTATACCCTGGAGGGAAGGAGGGAGAGAGGGGATGTGATAGAAACATTCAAGTACCTCAGGTGAATCAACAAGGTCCAAGAGGGCAGCATCTTTTAAAAAATGAGATGTGCAAGAACAAGGGGTCACAATATGAGGTTGGGGGAGACTCAGAGGTAATGTGAGGAAGTATTTTTTCACAGAACCGTGGCTGATGCATGGAACAATCTCCCAGCAGAAGTCATAGTGTCTAAAATGATTGGTGGCTAAAATGATTGGTGAGTTCAAGAATGCACTGGATAGACAGAAGGCAACCCTAGTGATAGGAAAGAGAGGGTAAGCTGCAGGTCATTTAAGATCTGGAGTTTAAGTAGGTAGGGAAATGGGCAGACTAGGTGGGTCAGGCGGTCCTTATCTGCCATCAAAATCTATGTTTCTATGCTTCTTTTTTTTTTCAAGTTGAATAAACTTTATTAAATAAAGCAATAACAAACTATGCATATTCCAGTAATCCAAAAGAAATACAAATCCAGAAATGGACCAATACCAAGTATCAACAGCCAAACATTTACATAAACTCCCAATCCCCAACAAAGTAACCAGCCCCGTCCCCACCTCCCCTTAAAACCAGAAGCATACCAATCCATCCTGCCTGATTGAATCATAAGAATAATCCTAGCCAGAACAAGAATCACAAAGAATTGTAGGGACCCATCAGAATGACAAGGCCCCACCATCATACAGTTAACAAGACATACAAATGTTCCCAAATATGTTGAAATTTATTAATCTTGCCTGACATATTAGCCATAAGGCACTCAGCCTGAAGGGCAAACAAAACTTCTCTATACCATTCAATGAACTGAGGCATACTCTGGTCAAGCCAGTGCTGAAGAATGACCTTTTTGCACACACCGCAATCAGGGCCATGTGTGGCCTCTGGTTACAAATCAAAGTACCAGTGTAATCCCCCAAGAAACATATTTCAGGGAGGAACTCCTCGGACAGCCGAAGCAAGGGATCCAGGTGTGTTTGAATTGACTTCCAAAATGGAGTCACTGTTTTGCATGACCAGAGGACATGATATAAGGAGCCAGGCTCTTTACCACATCTGTAACAAATATCAGTGGGTAGCTCACCCATTGTATGCAACTTAACCCGAGTGTAATACATCTTATGTAAAATCTGAAACTGCATAAAACGGTACCTATCCCATTTTATGTACTTATACAGGTGTTTCCATATCTCAGGCCAGTTCTGTGAAGCATTAATGGTCAGGGGCACCTGATCCCAATAGTAGAACCTGGGGCCCTCAAGGTTAACCAGATAGTCCCTCAGATAACAATAATAGTAAGAAATTTAATGAGAAGTAGGGGTAGCAGTAGCCAAAGAAACAAACAGGTTCCCCAAGGGACTATGCCAGGGACTGGTACCTAAAAACTGAAGGAACATATGAGACACCTAAAAGTAATGAAAACAACAGGATAATGGCCAATGATATAATCGACTAGCTTCCTGAAAAGAGAGTAGCTTTTGGGAACAGACCAGATCAACTATGGTGTCAACACCCATATGGGGCCAAAATCATTCAGAAAGCATCTGCCCAGCTATCTTCAATTTAGGATTCCCAAACAAATGTTGAGAGATGTTCTTATAATGCCAGATTTTTAATAAGGAACACTACTGCAAATGAACATGGAGGGAAGCCTCCAATGGATTGGCCCACAATGATGGAGAAAGCTTCTTCTGTGCAAAGTATAAAAGTGATCAAATGTCGAAAGCGATACTGAAGCACAGAGAGCATTATAGATCCACCTAGTGTGGAACATAAGATCCTCAAGGGCCTTCATTGGATGATCCAAACCAGTAAGAAAATCTGGTACATTGTTATGCCAGTACAGAAAAATATTGGGAACTTGCAGACCCCCATCCTGCTTGGTGTGCATTAATTTAAACAAAGTCTGATGAGCCATCTTACCCTGCCACAGGAAAGAGGTGAAAAGCCTGTGACGTTGATTAAATCAACACTGAGGCAATGTAAAATTGCACATTTGCAAGGGATACAGTAACCGGGGCAAAATATTCATTTTTATAATATTTAGTCAACCTCACAAGCAAATAGGTAACAAGGCCCAATGCCCCAAATCCATCTTGATACAAAGCAAAATGGAGTCAAGATTAAATTGCTTCATTGTTGCAGGCAATGTACTAAGGTAAATCCCTAAGTATTTTAATTTGTCCTGTACCCCCACTAGTCCAAGATGAGCAAGATCAGTTTTGAAAATAAGGCCATTAAGTGGCACAACCTCAGTTTTGGCCAAATTCAACTTGTAATTAGAAATAACCCAAAACTGAGAGATAATATGCAAGGCAGCAGGTAAGGATGTGGCAGGGGAGGAAATATGCAGTAAGACGTCATCTGCTTACACTGCTAATTTATATTCTTGATGGCAAATAGTGATACCACAAACCTGTGTGCAGCTTAAGTTTATGGATCAAAGGTTCCAGGAAAAGATTAAAGAGAGAGGGAGAAAGAGGGTATCCCTGCCTGGTGCTTTGCTGAAGGGAAACATGGATGATAAGACACCATTGCAAAGTATGTGGGCCAACGGGGAGGAGTAAAGCATCCTAACCCACCTGATAAACTCCTGATGGATACAATATTTAGGCAACAGGGTGAATAAATAATCCCACGAGATCCTGTTAAAGGCCTTTTCTGCATCCAAGGACACCAAAACCACAGGGATATGGGAGTCCCTGGATAGAGAAAAAAGGTAGTAGATTTTCCGGAGGTGATCAGCCTCTAGCCTTCCCTTCACAAATCCCACCTGCTTCCTATTCAGAAGAGACTCCCCCACATGACCCAATCAACAAGTTAGTACCTTGGCTAAGATTTTAAAGCCAATGTTAGTTAAAGAGATTGGCCTATAATTAAAATCTATCAGGGGATCTTGACCTAGTTTAGGGAGGACAACAATAGTAGTTTCAGTGAGTGAAACATCATTCAGGCTGTTCTTCAAGATGTAATTAAAAGTATCCAAAAGTACAGGTGCCAGTTGAGCCTTAAAGGACTTGTAAAAGTTAGTGGTGCACCCATCTGGGCCAGGAAACTTGTCTGATGCCAAGGAATCAATAGTCAGTGAGATTTCAACATAGGTGAAAGGAGTTTGCAAATGAGCAATCAAAATATTTAATTGCAGTAAAGGAATGTCCTGAAGAAAGGCCTCAACCAACTCAGAAGAAAATGAAGAAGAAGGTGGCACATATAATCCTTGGTAGAAAGTCTGAAATGTGGCAACTATCTCCATTGGAGAAGTGAGGAGCTGACCAGAGTCGGAACATATAGAAGAGACAATCCTATCCATAGCCTGAGATTGCAGTCAAAGAGAAAATAATTTACTGGTTTTCTACCGCTGGTCAAAATATTTTACTTTGGAATGCAACAAGAGATGTTCCACCTTTTCCCCCAATAAGGTATTATATTGCTGCCTAGGCCTTCCAAGCATTCTTGCTCCACCGGAGGGGATGCAGAAGAAATGCGCCCCTCTAAAGTCTGCATATCAGCCAACAGTGAGGAAGCCATAGCCACAGTCTGTTTCTCTATGCCTAAGCACAAAACAAATCAGCTCCCCTCAAAGGGAACACTTCAGCACTCCTCATAACAGATCAAGTTTAGTCATAGATGGAGAGTTAACTGGCATGAAATTATTAATGAAAGACTGGATATGTTTCATGAGATCTTTGGGTTTAAGAAGCTGGTTGTTAAACCACCATAACTTGTCCCTCTCCAGCAAAGGAGAAAGATTAAGCTGCATGAGAGTAGGATGGTGATCTGAAATTACTTTTGCAGAGTAGTGACACGTATTCACCCGAGTGAGATGCTCTACACCAATTAAAAAATAATCCAATCTGGAAAAGGAGTTATGTGGGAGAGAATGAAAGGAATATTCATGATGATCAGGGAATAATTCCCTCCATGGATCCATGAGACCCAAGGAATCCATAAATTCATGAAAGACCAACTGTACGGGTGAGAGGGCTTGACGGAATCTACCAGATCTATCCAGATTGTTGCAATATACCAAATTCCAATCCTCCCCCCCCAAGATAATCAGGAGAGAAGTCCATGGTGCCAATAGGGACATTAAGGAAGCATAAATGTGTGGATCATCCAAATTAGTACCATAAATAGCTCACAACAACACTTCCAGATAACCAACCAAAGCCCGAATGAAAAGAAACTGGCCCAAGGGATCGCCAATTCCTGTAAAAGATGAAAAGGAATGCACCTGACTATAAGGATGGAAACACCCCTCTTACGGGAATCAGAACCTGATCCGAGGTCACGTGATGTGCTGAGACGAGTCGGACATCCTCCGTGCCGCTCCTAGGCCCGAGCTACAAATTATTTGCTTAATTTTTTAGGGGTCTGCCTATTTCAGTCGCCTCCCGATTAGGAGGGGGTGCTAACTGTAGCGGTCGCGAGTTTGAGTGGCAACTAGTCTGTAAAAGCCTCGGGGCACTGTTACGAGGTGTTTTGCTTGGGTGCGCTTGCAATCAGGAGCTGCAGGTCGCGCTGAAAGTTGGGATGGAGCCTGAGCTACGGAGCCCCTCGCCATGAGATCCTCGCGCACCAAGAGACCAAGTCACAATCCCCACCTCACGGAACTGGAGGAAGACACAGATAGTGGAGGGTAATGGGTCAGTCTAATGAGGACCTGCAGGAAATTAAGAAGCTGCTACAGGGATTGGTAGTGGACTTTGCTGCAGTAAAACCGGCACTGCAATCTCTTGCACAATGTATGGGGGATGCTGAGGCCAGGATTGCGTCGCAAGAGAGGAAAGTGCTGACAATGGAGCAGGAACTGATCTTGGCCAAAAAACAAATTAAAAAACTTGAGGATCGTATTGATGACCAGGAGTCAAGAAGCCGGAGAAATAACCTGGTACTGGCTGGGCTGCCGGAAAGAGCTGAGGGGGCGGATTGTGTTTCATTCATTCAGGACTTGCTGTTAAAGCTTTTGGGCCAGACACCATATGGAGAAGCATATAACCTAGAGAGGGCCCATAGGGCGTTAAGGGAAGTTCCCCTGCCGGGAGCGAGGCCCAGAGTGATCATTATGAGATTCCTCAACTTTAAAGAGAAGATGCACGTCCTATGGAAGGCCAGACAGCTTAAATCTCTTCAATGGAATGGCGAACCCTTTGATGTTTCAGGATCAAACCTCTTTAATCAGAGAGAAGCAGAAGGAATATGTGGAGATCAAGAAAAGCTATATTTAGCCGGAATTAAATTTCGTGTAGTATCCAGCAACGCTTTGGTGAGACTACAATCTGGAGAAAAGCGGTATTTGACCACAGGGATGCGCTGGAAAGTCTCGTATTGAACTCCCTAACCTATTTAAATCTCAGACCTGAGGTGGACTGCCCAGATGAAGGGGTTGTGTGGACCTTTACAGTTTGACAAGGACAATATGAAGTTTTTCTAAGTCGTTGTTTAATTTAGCCATGGCTGTATTGCTTTTTTTTTTTTCTTCCTCTCACTGGGTAGTATCCCGGGGGATTACATCACGTCTGTTTGGTCCGTGTGGGTTGTCTTGGGGGGTTTAGAGTGGGGGTCTGGGGGGGGTTGTTTGGTTCCAGGGGGCAAAGCTCCAGGGGTCGGTGACGACCACCTCTTATTAAAGGGAACATGTAAAGATGGCATTGTTTGATTCCTTTTATATCTGGTGGAATCAGTTTTATGCAGGACCAGTTGCCAGTGTGAACAGACCTGCTTGGGATTGCCAACATGGCATTGTTCGGGAGTTTGTTGTCTTTTTTAAATTATTAGGGGAATATGTGGGAACTGGGAGGGCACTGTCGGAGATGAGGGTGATACTGCAGGACTAAGTGATGGGCAGACTCTTGTTGGGATAGGGCTAGGGAGGACAGGCAGGAGGAAACCACAGGGAGGCTCATCCATGACCGATGAATCGTTAGGAGGACAATCGAAGGATCGGGGGCAGGGGGGAGGGTGGGATTGGGGGGTTGGGAAAGAGAGAGAGAGAGAGTTTTTAGAGTGTGTAGTGAGGGAAGGTGGAATGGTAAGGTTTGGGTGAAATGGATCTCACGTTATGATTTATTTGGTGGATAATGACCTGTATTAACATAATTTCTTGGAATGTCAAAGGGCTTAGGGGTAGACGCAAAAGAATGGTTATTTTGAAGCATATTAACTACTTGGGGCTCACATAGCCGCTTTGCAGGAGACACATTTGCTAACGGAGGAATTAAGCTGTCTTAAAAATTATGGTAGGCCAGGTGTATGGGCAGGGTAAGGAAAAGCCAGGGTAGTGATTCTAATAAGAAACAATTGCCCTTTCAGGATGGAACAGGGGCTGTTAAGGGAGGATGGTAGGGGCTACATCTGTCCGGGTTTTAGCTGGTAAGGCAATTTCCTTGGCCTCTATTTATGGTCCCACCCCCTCTTCCGCAGATTTTTTTGCCTCCACAGAAAGGGACATCGCAGCCTTACCTACAGACTTACTTATCTTGGCTGGGGACTGGAACGTGTGCGCCAGCAATTTGGAGGATAGGATACCTCCATCTGGTAGGACTTTAACCAAGGCACAGGTTGCCTTGAATAGGATGGTGGAGGCGATTGCTTTGGTGGATCCGTGTAGGACCCACTCCAAGAAGGGCAACACTATGACTTTCTACTCTGGGGCTCATAAGTCCCAGTCACGTATTGACTTCTTTTTGGTTAGTAGTAGTATGGTTCTTAGGGAAGTGAAGGGTATGACGACTGAGGCTAGGGTTCTCTTGGATCATTCCCCCATCTCGTTGTTGTGGGAATCAAGTCCTGCTCCTCCCAGGCCAGTTAGGTGGAGATTGAATGATTTGTTGTTGGCAGAACCTAAGGTACAGGAGGAGCTAGACGAGCACCTGAGAGGATTCATTCAGTTTCAATTACCATCCCGACAAAATCAAAAGTTGGTGTGGCTGACATGTAAAGTACTATATGTGGGGGCAGTTCAGGCTCTGGCAGCTAGGAGGAACAGATTGAGGAAGGCAAAGGAGGAATTCATTTTGGGGGCGATAGCTTCGTTATCTCCTCTGGAGGGGTCTTCAGGAGAAATTGATAGGGAACTTAAATCCCTCTTGAGAATGGTCGGATATTGGATATGGTAAGGTGGAATATTGGTTGGATAGGATACAGGCTAAATATCTCCTCCAGGGATGTCCCAGGTCGTCTGCTAGCAGCCAGGATTAGGAATGGGAAGCTAGCAGAACTATTACCTCTATTTGGCACAGGGGCAATTGATAATAGACCTCAAAAATAGCAGAGGCATTTATGCCCTATTTTACAGACATATATGGGTGGGAAATATAGTTGGAGAGGAGGAATTAAATGTTTTTCTTGAGGAATACCCTCCCGGTTTTGGACGAAGTGCAGGCTAGTAAGCTAGCGGCTCCTATTATGGAGGTGGAGATACTGGGGGTGGTGCAGTCTTTACCGGTGGGTAGGACTCCGGGGCCGGATGGTCTTACGGTGAAGTTTTACCAAGCACATATTAAGACGGTACTCCCCCTTCTGTTAGACTTTTTTAATATTATTATGCAAGAGGGGTTGTCCCATCCGCCGTTGTACCAGGCGTTTATATCTCTGATTCCTAAGCCAGACAAACCCAGGGACAGGGTGGACAGCTATAGACCTATAGCTTTAATGAACCAGGATATCAAGATCTTAACGAGAATCTTGGCTAACAGAATATTGAGCATTGCGCCACTTTTAATCAGTGAGGAGCAGGTGGGATTTATGCCGGGAAGGGGGTTTCAGGATGCCCATAGGAAGCTTCATCATATAATCAGCTATGCATCGGATTCTCAATTACCTCTAGCTTTAATATCATTAGACGCCGAAAAGGCATTTGATAGGGTTTCCCATGGTTTTCTGTTTGCCACAATGCGGAGGATGGGTTTTCCGGAGGGTCTGCTTAAGAGTATTAAACACCTTTATGCCGCCCCCACAGCTAGGATCTTGTGCAATGGGTACAGTTCACGAGAAGTACTGCTGAAAAATGGGACTAGACAGGGATGCCCTCTATCGCCAATATTATTTAATATTTATTTGGAGCCTTTGCTAAGAGCTCTCAAGGAGGACAAATTTATAAAAGGGTAAGGGTAGGGGAGGAACTTAAGTTTCAGTTTTGCTGATGATATTTTGCTGCATTTAGAGGACCCAGCCATAAGTTTTGAGAGAGCAAGGGTTTAATTGGGCGTTCTCGCGGTGTCAAACTATAAGCTGAACTTAACCAAAACTCAGTTCTCCCTTGACCCTGCATGTATTTAGGTGGATTTCACTCATCTTAGTCTCCAGTGGAGGGCGGATGAGATTAAGTACCTGGGCATTCGGGTCACGGCAAATAGTGAAAGACGGGCTGAGGCAAACATGGAGGGGTGGTATCGGCATAAGAGGAGATATATTGAGATGGAATAAGCTCCCTTGAATTTACAGCTAGACTTGGCCTTATTAAAATGAATATGTTGCCCAGGCTTTTATACCCACTATATATTGCCCCGTGTGATATTCATATCACTTGGTTTAGGGTTATCAGGAAGCTTCTTTCCGACTTTTTATGGAACTCTAAACCACCTAGGAAGAAGTATGAATCACTTTGTTTATCCCAGGTAATGGGTGGGATTAAACTGCCTGATCTCCTATTATATTACATGGCAGGGCAATTGGGCTTTATGCTTCGCTGGTTTAGGGAGACTGATGGGGAGGCATATATCCCAACATGGCTACAAATTGAGAGGCAAATGTTGAAAGAGCGAGGTTTCTCGTCCGAGGCATTAATATATGCTAATCTTGCAAAGGATTTCATGAAAGAGGGTGGGAATCCGATTGGGAAGTCATTGAGGGCGTGGTGGTCCTTTCTCTCCCCAGCGCAGAGATAATTGCAGTTGAAATCCTGGGACCAACCGTTGGTGGGTAATCCCACATTCAAAATTGGGGAGCAGGCGATAAGTGAGCAATGGGCCTACCAGGTGAGGGGTCTAAAGGTGAGGGACCTTGTTCAAGGTGAAAGGGTTGTTATTCCAGCCTCGATGGAGGGGATGCCCTTTTTCAAAAAACTGCAACTAATTCGGTTGCTGGAGGGAGTGGTGAGAAAGATTGGAGGGTTTTCAGATGGGTCATTTACTTGGGATCTTCTGAAGGCAGTGGATCCGAAGGCAAATGCTCTTTCTCAGATTTATAGGAAGCTGGTGGAGTTTGTTAGTCCACCCTTACCCATGCAGGTGGCGACTGGGACAAAGTAATGGCTCCATGATTCTTGTTTGGGATTCAATTTGAAAGATCATAGGTATATAACAATTCCTAAGTTTAGGACCATGCAGTATTTTATTGCGTCTGATCTCTATTTTACCCCGGCAAAACTATTCGATAGAAAGCTTAGGCAGACGGACCGTTGTTTTAGATGTGGGATGGGAATTGGGGATTTGCTACATGTTATGTGGGAGTGCTGTAAAATCTCCCCTTTGTGGTTTGAAATTAGGCAGCGTATGGACCCACTGATGAACTACTCAGAATATATAACCCCAGAGGTGTGTGTTCTGGGTGATTTCTCAAAAGTTCCTGGAGCCTTAGCCAAATTCCACTTGGCTTTGATGACTGCACTAGTCAAGTCTTTTTTAGTTCAGCATTGGAAAGACGACCACGAGTATTCCTATGGTCAGTGGGTGTGGGACTTGATGGTTATTTTGGGTAGGGTAAGGAGACAGCTCTGGAGTGAGGGGAATAAAAGGTTATATGCTAAGAGATGGGCATCTTTAGAAGCAATTTATTCACCTCAGAGATTGCTGCAGGTCCGTCTGTCTTGTTCTGAGTAGCAAGGGCTTACTTTTTTCTTCTTTTCAGAAAGGGAATTGGTTGATTAGTATCTTGTTTCTCCTTTTTTTTCCTTTCTTTGACTTGATCGAGTAAAGGCGGTCAATATATAGACAACTTGAGATTCTAGTAAGGGCTAAAGGGACCGAGTGTAAGCCTTCCAGATGTTAGGTGGGATGAGGACTCTCTCTTTCTTTCTAGGGGACGCTGCAGGACTCCATCTCTGATTTAACCCAAGGGTGTTTGATCTCCACCACTGGATTAGTACCTTGAAATAGTATAGATGGTGGCATGGTGGAGTTGACTCCTGTTTGATTATTTCTTATTTTCTTTTCTTCTCTCCATGGATTGGTGAACTGTCTTTGTTTATTTGTTTAGATTATATTTTGATAATATTTACTATTTGGCAATGTGGGTAGTAGTTTCTATACAGGGGTCCCTATTGGATACGTGTACTGCTTTGAGATGGATTCCTGCTTGGTATGTATATATGGGACTGTATATAGTTCATACAGCCAGTTTTTGGGCTGTATACCCTGGTTTTTCCAGGCTTTTATTTTTAGTTGTAATGGATGTTGATTGTTCATCAAAATTCAATAAAGATATGTTGAACAAAAAAAAATGTAAAAAAAAAAAAGAACCTGATCCAAAAGCCTGCCCCACCCAGGATCACCAGAAAAGGAGAGCCTGGGAAGGGAGCATATGTGTCTCCTGTAAGAAGGTAACATCTACTTATAATTTTTGCAGATAGAGCCATATCTTTACCCTCTTAGCAAGAGATTGTGTACCTTTAATATTCCAGGAACAAAAATTATAAACAGCTATTGTATGTCAACTATATATAACATTGCACCAGAAAGTCACAAGTTGAATAGACCCTAATCATCCCAAAATGAACTCTTCTTCCAATGGTACCCAGCCACCCACCCAACCCACTCCCAACCCCACCCCTCCCCAAAATGGACAAAATAAACATGAAAACAGACAGATCAAGTACAATATATCCCCCACCCCAAGCTACCCAGAATAACAATTAACAACAGACCCACACACAAAACAATGTACCCTCTCACCCTGCCACCCCAACCACTCTAAAGTCCAAAAAACTTTGAACCCCCTCAACCAAGAACAATCCCCTGATGTAATGCCCAGCCCATCAAACAAATCCAAAACTAAATATCATTAGGGGAAAAAACCCTCCCATCAATCCGGCTTGTACACTCCTCTTCAACAGCAGCTTCAATAACTTCAACATACTGCCTCTGCCCACCCTTCAACCCCTCCTCCCTCCCAAAAAAAAAAGATCAAGAGGATCATCTACTCAGGGTGTAATAACCACTCCTAATACAATATACCCAACACACAAATAAACCTGACAGTTAGAACCGGAAGGAGGGGGATGCAGAACTAAGAAAAGGGGATTCCCCAACTCTCACTAGCAATCCATATAATAAAACTATATGAATTCTGAGGGTCAATATAGAAAGATAAAGAACAAAACATAAAACTGTCCACAAGAAACAATAGAACTAGGGCAGCTATATATACCATATCCAATGCCCCCAGAATTAACTCGGTGTTCCCTCTGACACACAGAAAAGCCTGCAAAATATATATTCCAAACTTAAAAATTAAAGAGAATGAAGGCCAAGGAGGAGCCCAAGTCAATTTATCTGAAAAGAGATGGGAATAATTCCTTCCTCCTTACCCCCAGCCCAACAGATATACCCAGCTCCAAACCAAGCACTGGCAAACAATCAAGTATCTGTATAAAGATCCTGGCACACTCAAACATCCAACCCATATGTACAATGCTCTGAAAAGTGTTCAAGGGAAAATCAAAGTGCAGCTACAAGAGCTAAACAAAGTCCCATCTGTGCAGTGCTGACAGTGGTGTCAATTAGAGCTGCAAATCATTAACTAAGTGTAGAACAATGTAACAGGCAGGACCACAGGAGAAAGAACAGTAGAACAGTTCCTTCATCAATCTTTGTGGGGAGGGTCAGTTAACAGAATCCAAGACTGGAATAAATGAGTCGACTAAGGTGTGTCAAGTAAAATATAAAGGCCGACAACTCAAGCTCATAAATGGTCTGCAATTTGATTTAAATAAGGGTTAAGCAGAACAAAGTACCAAGATGGGGCAAGGATGAAAAAAAACTCAGTACAATCCAGCAGTAAAGAATCAGACTTCAGTCCTACATTGAAGAAAAATAGTCCATCAAACCAGTCCTGCATTGAAGAAGAATGCAGCAGCAAATTACCTCCACTGGGTGAAATATCATTTAGTAGTCCAACACCAGAACTGATCAGAGGAGTTCTCTCTGATAAACCACACACACTTGTGAGGGGGAGCAGGCAAGGTGATATAAAGTGAATAGTAGAACATCCAGCTGTAAACAACTAATTTTAAAAGCTGTCAACCAGTAAATAAGCAGCTGATGTCCATCATGGAACGCAGAGGGGTCCAGTCCAACACAAGGATGAGGCAAATAATGCTACCAAAAGCATGTATACCTGTAGCATACCAAGTCCGATAGAACTAATAAGATCAAAGACCAATTAAGCAGACACATCCTCCAAAGATCCTTAGGGAAGCCACTGTAACATCAGGTAGTTGGGAACAAATCAGGCAACAGCTTCCTCAGTTCTTTCGTAGCCTGCTCCACAGAATCAAAGGTGTGCCAGGTGACATTACAGTAGACCTGGAGCCTGTTGGGGTAAAACTTTGAAATGAAAAGTGTCCGGCAGGAGTTTGACCACAATAGGGTGAAATGCAACTCTCTTTTGCTGGGTTGCAGCCAGCAAGTCCTGAGAGATCTGAACCCGGTGGCCTTCCCAAGTAACTTCTACCAGCTCCCTGGTTTTTTGAAGTACATGCTGCTTATCCAGGATATTAAGTAACTTCAGAATAAATGGTCTGGGGGGAGAGCCTGGTGGTGGATGGGGCTGCAAAGATGAATGAGCCCATTCAACAACATAGTAAGCATTGTTCAGAGAGGGCCTAGCAATACGCTCTAGACATTTCTGTGCAAATTTAATAGTGGTGGCAGGTAAACCAAAGATGACAATATTGTTTCTCCTGCTCCATCCTTCTAAATCCTTTAACTTAGTTTCCATTTTTGATAGTGTTTGGCAGAGTAGGACACCCTGTGGTTCAGTACAATCTTTCCAACCTTCTATGGAAGTAGCCCGGGTTTCTGAATCCTCGACCCTCCATGAAGTAGCATTAAGATCAAGTCTGAGTGATTTCAGCTCTTTTGAAAAGGATTTAATGTAGTCCTTTAAGGGCTGAATTTCAGTTAACAACTTTTCCTCAGAGAGTGGAGGGGGGACCACAGCAGCAGCAGAAGAGCAACCAAAAGCAGCACCCTGAGCTTTAGCCTTCTTTGAAGTCTTATCCGGTGTTGGAGGTGCCATGTGGTGTGGTGGGGCCTGCTGCATTTTGGCATCCATGCTGCAGCAAAAAGATGGTGAATTCCACCCAAATAGTGACCGGTAAAGTCCTGAGACCAGTTCCTAAGGTAAGACTGGAAGTAGGGCAGAAAACAACTGAAAAAAGACCAAATTAACTTGGTAAAGGCAGGAGTAGTGTAGAAGTGCAGCCGCTAGCTCACAGGCATCATGTGACTCCCATTTCTATGTAATTGAAGCATATTTAGAGTACATACTGCCAAACCCATTCCAAAGAAAATCAGATGGCTGACTCTTCTCCAAAACTGGTCAAAAAATGTGAACATTAAAAGTACTGCTCCCTGATGGAAAATGCATAAGTTTTGCTGAACCTGAGTATGGTTCATTGATCAACATAAATTCTTTCATTCTCTTCTTTCTTTTACCCTCATGTGCACATGGTGCTTTTAAGATGGGTGTACAAAACACAGATTGAAATATAGAGTTGTGTAACATGTGTGAGCAATAGCTCAAAAGAACAGGAAGTATGCCCTAGCAGTGCATGTGGAGATATGAGGGTATACTCCAGCATTTGTGGGCAAGGAAAGGAACAGTGTGGGATCAAAGGGAGGAAATGTTAAAAAAACATGGCCAAATGGGAAACATTCTTGATAGACCAGTTAGGTGCATTCATACGGCCTAGTACATAATGACCAAATAGAATTAGCATCCCTTCTGTAAAATCACGCCAATGTGCAACATTTCTTTTTCTTTTCTCTAAATGATGGCAATACTGTTTTGGGATTATTAGGAGAAGACAAAATTTATCTTGAATGAGCACAAATATATTTCAGTGTGGTATCATATGGTAAACATGCCATAATCAATTAGCTTTGCACTTAAAAACTTGTTCTTCTTACAAATTGGGTTGTTTTTTAAATATTGCTTGTAACTGTTTATAATTTCTCTTGTACACACTTTGATAAACACTAGTGGTGACCTTATTAGTACACAAAAAAGTTTTGCTGGAATCCCCTGCAACAACTGGAGAGTAAATAGTGACCAGTAAAGGTGGGCCACTCACCTTGACAAGGTGTCCAGGAATAGGGGCCTGAAACATCCACTGAAAGTGAACAAAGCTATGGTGCCAGACAAGGTACACCCAAGGGTGATGAGAGAGCTTAGGAAGGTACTGGCTGTACCTCTGACGGCCCTGTTCAACACCTCACTGGAAAAAGGAATGGTTCCAGAGAACTGGAGGAAGGCAAATGGAATCCCATTTCAGAATAGTGGTACCACAGATGAGGGTGGCAACTGTAGGCCAATCACTCTGATGTAGGTGGTGGGGAAGTTAATGGAGTTACTTTTGAAGGAAAGGATTATGGAGTAACTTGAATCCAGTGAGTTACATGACCCAACGCAGCATCAATTCATGGGGGGGGGGTCATGACAGATGAACTTGATAGATCTCTTTGGGTGACATGGAAAATAGATCAGGGTGGGGTGGTGGACTTTGCCTACCTAGACTTCAGCAAGGCCTTCAACTCAGTACTATATAGGATGCTCATATGGAAACTGTGCAGCTTGTGGGTGGGTCCTAAAGTGGTAAACTGGGTATGAAATTGGTTGATGGACAGGCAACAGTAGATGGTGAGAAACAGAACTCACTCAGGGGAAGGGAGAGTGACCAGCAGACTGTTTCAGGGCTTAGTACTGAGACCAGTTTTCTTAAACATCTTTATAAGAAACATTGCAGAAGAGCTGAAAGAGCGGGTATGCCTCTTTTCAGATTACACCAAAATCTGCAATGAAGGGATACTCCAGAGGAGGTAGAGAAAAAGTGCAGAGACCTGGAAAAACTCGAGGAATGGTCAAGGGTATAGCAGCTAGGTTTCAATGTGAAAAAGTACAAAATCATGCACTTAGGGCACAGGAACCCTGAGGCAGAGTATAAAATGGGGAAGAGGAATTGACAGACAACAAGCAGGAAAGGGACCTTCCAGTAATTATATCTGATTACCTCAAAGTGGCAAGACAGTGTGACAATCTAGTAGGTGGGGTCAGTGGAATACTAGGGTGCATAGGAAGGGAAATCAACAGCAGAGGGAGGTGGTGGTGGTACAACTGTATAGCTCATTGGTGAGATCCCACTTGGAGTACTCTGTGCAGTTCTGGAGACCACATCTCAAGAGAGGAGGGCAACTAAAATGGTGCAGGGGCTGCATCAGAAGCCCTATGAGAATAGACTATGGGATCATAATATGTACTCCCTGGAAGAGAGGAGGGAGAGGGGGACATGATACAGACCTTTAAATATGTGACTGAGTTCAGCAAGATAAAGGAGGCAAATATTTTTCAGAGGCAAAGGTGCATGAGAACAAGGGGACATGCAATGAAAGTGGAAGCTGGGATATTTAGGAGGGATGTGAGGAAGTATTTCTTCATTGAAAGAGTGGTGGATGCATGGGACAGTGTTCCAGTGAAGGCAGTGGGACAAAAACAGTGTTAGGCTTCAAGCATCCATGCAATAGGTAAAAGGGAATCTTAGTTGGGAACTGGGGGAGAGGTAGCTGGAGATCATTTATGGTCTGTGGTGATAATATAGACAGAGGAAAACGAGCAGACCGGGTGGGTCAAGCAGTCATTATATGCGAAAAAATGTTATGTTTCTATGCTGGGCTCCAGTGAACTCACTCCACACTGCAGCTTGCTGTCTGCAAGTGCCTCAATTGTTTTATACTGTGACATTTCTGGAAATAAATTCCCTTCACATGCAGATTAGCATTTGTTTTTATTTGGCTAAGTATGAGATCCCTGTACTCTTTCTTGAAGATCATATCCAGCAAAATCACCTCACCCTTGTCTTTTGTGGTTCAGATGGTGGAGTGTGTACAGCAAATACCCCTTCCAAGTGGAAGGCAATGTTTAATATTCTAAGTAAAGCATGACTCACTTTTGCAGTACTTTAGTGTCATAAAGTACATAGATACATAGACAATGATGGCAGAAAAAGACCCATCAGCCCATCCAGTCTGCACTGGTTTGGTGCTCCAGGAGCATTGAGAAGCCTCCATTGCGGTGACTCAAGCCACTCAAGCCATCTTCTCCCTACATGTTATTCACACAAGTGTCATCTTTTGTTGCCTGACAATTGTTCTCTCCTGCTGAACCAAGGTTCTGAGAACTCCCAATGTTCTGTATAATGTTGCCCTGTTCATCACATTCACAAACTTTGTCATAAGCAGGTAAATGAAAAATGAAAACCAAGAGATGGAGCTGTAGGGAAAACCTGACTTTTAAGAGGTGTTGAGGAAAGGAAAGATACAGTATGAAGTTAGTGTGAACGGCACCACTCTGAGGAAGGGTTGCAACTGCAATATGCTTAAAATGGTATGACAGTGATGTCATACTCTTTGAAGGTCACTGCTAAAACTACTACCGTCTGTGCCATCATCCTTCTACCCATTTACAGGCTGACCTCCATGTGAAGCAACTGCAAGGGCAGAGTGGCACAGGTTATATTTTCTGAACTTTCGTTACCTTATTGCTGCACTGGTAGATTTTTGCAAATGACTGCACCATGTTGTATTTTAATAGTGTTTCTATTTTTTTTTTTTTTACCTTTTTTATGCAGCAGTATTTGTTAGTCATCTTGCAGGTTTTTTTCAGCAACAGTGTATTTTGGGTAAAAACATCGGTATAGATGTTCTTTTCATTTTTGTTTTGCTCCTGAACTGAAATACTGGATTTTGACATTTTTAAAAGGTCCTACTCTCATGCCATCCATGCCAAGAAAAATTGAAATATCTTGGTGTGGCAGTATGTGGATTGCCATCCAAAATATGTGCTAGCACCATCTTAATACATCCACAGCATGAATCTAGTATGTGCATTCAAATGTTAGAGAGTTTTAAATATTGCGAGTGGCAATGATGTTTAATGATGTAAGTTATTATTTACAAAATTAGTTATAAAAACTGTTTTTAAAATATCTAACAAAATGAAAAATGCACTAATGAAGCCAGCTCAGTGATAGGGAGTGCTGAGCCACTGGTGCTTTTCCTCCAACTACACCAGTGACCTGGGTTTGGGAATGGACAGGGTCGCTCAGGAGCTGGCCGGTTGAGGGAGGGCTGAGCATTCCAGGATGTGTCTTCTCCCAAAGGGAGAGGAGACTCTGAGTCCTGCAGCTGATCTGTCACCTAGCAAAGGCTGTGTGGCAGCACCGGTGAGACCAGCAGACCTGGGCGGATGCATGCTGGTGCAGCATGCATGTGCATCATTGCACATTCATGTGCATGTGTCACCTGCAGAAGTACCGGGGAGGAAATGGAGAAAAATGCCTCAGCTCAGTAGGCATCCCCTGCAGGCACAGTATGATCATACGTGACTGGCCACCAGCAGATATGGTTCTGTGTAAGTGGTGGTTAACCCATAAGTACATGAGATGAGTTGGTTATGGGGGGATTCCACCAGGACTGTGGACACAGGAAGACAAATAAACAAAGAAAAAAATGCATTGATCATAAATTTAAGGATGTCAGATACACTAACCAAATGATTAATTTTTTTTCCAACTAACAAATACTGCTGCTTTAAGCAAAATGGTGCAGAACATAGAAGCCGAGATAAGCCTGGTAATATGAAGAATGCATGATTCTGGTACCAGCATAAAAAAGATCCACACATTTCTTGAAATGAGTGGTATCAGAATCACAAACCATGGGCTGAGGCCACACCTTAAATGTGCCACCCCAGCTCAGCTGCATGTGCAAGAAACTGTGTGCACCAGTTAGAGGGAGGGTTTGACATGTTTTAAAGGGTTCTAGTTTAGTTCTGGTTTGGCAGGGTATAGTTTGAGTTTGGTTCAGTTTGATTTGATAAGTAGGAGTTAGGGTTCAAGTTCAGTTTGGTTCAAGTTTTTTTGTGTGCGTTTTTTAGTGTGAGTTCTAATTATGTGTTGCCCGACTGCCTCCATATGGGTTCTCTTCATCCCACATTGTCTGGGTTCGAGTTTGGTTCTGGGTCATCTTTTTTTTCTTAGGGTTCAAGTTTGGTTCGGATCAGGGGAAAATCTAAAAGTTTGAGTTCGGTTCAGGTTCAGGTTTGGTTCACAGACAAACCCTCCCTCTAGGACCAGTCTATTATTTGACATTTAAACTTTTAACACTTGCATACTGTGTGACTCTGAGCGGCTCACTTAACCTCCCCAGTGCTCCCAGGTCACCCCTGAAAACAGGCACTTGTGCCTAGTGGACGTTACCCAGTTACCAAAAGACTAAAATAAAATAAATCTCTGTAATTTGGTATTTAAATCAGTAGACTTTGTTCACAGTACAAACAGATTTCTTGAGTATTAACTAATGCACAATTATGATGAACACATGGTTAGAGAAGTGTATTTGTAGAGCACTTGTCATGAATCTCACCTTCCATAACTTCAGTGAAAAAAAATGCTCCAGTACATAGGTTGCACGTGTATTTTTTTAATTTTTGGGTGGGGAGGGTAACTGGGTATAGCCCACTAGGCACAACTGCCTGTATTCACGGGTGACATGGGAGCACTGGGGAGGTTAAGTGAGTTGCACAGAGTCACAAGTATGCAAGTGGTGGCTATGAGAATCACACTCAGATCTATTGGATCTAGAAAGCTCATTCACTGCTCTAAGCTCCAGGTTATGCTGTCAGTCATGTGAAAGAGTTTATTAAATTTACTGCAGTTCTGCAAAGTATTTTTCTGATTTCTTGTGCTGGATTGCTACATACATGGCTTTATTATTTCAGTTGTTAACAGGCTTTTCCCAATGATACATGATGTGAGAAAGGCAAAGCAGCAACAGCAGGCAAGGAACCAGAAAGCATCATGAGAGACACTTTGTGATGTTATATTTATGAATGACCTGATGGTTTTGGTTGAACAATTTGCTTCAATGTCATTTCAGAAGAGACAGGAGTCAACAAACGCGCCTTCTGAATATTTATGTTTGGGGTTCTGAGGTGTCATGTCAAAGGAGGGCCATGGTTCTGACTGTATGTTTGAGGGTAAATGTACTTCAGTACTGTACAGCACTGTATGTGCAAAGCATGTGTAATGCAAAAAGTGAGAAGGAAGTACAGAAGCTCAGAAAAGTGATGGACAGAAAAATACCTGAACAGTCTATCCAGTCTGTCACTAGGAATCTCTGCTTAGAGTCTCTATCCTCCCTGCCGGCAAACCATTTCCCCTCCCTTTCCCATCTAATAACTCCTTTATACAACTGCAGCCAAAGAGATGGTTAGATATGTCCTGAAATTTATGTGATATCTCTAAACAAATTCCCCACCTCCCTGCAGCACCACTAAAGGACCACCAGAAAGAATCTCTTTAGAAATATCTGACCAAGTTCTTAGCTGCAGCTGTACATGTCCCATTTTCTCTTGAATACTTCTGTTACCTTTGACTCCATAAACTTGCCAGGAAGCTTTTTAGACCTATGCACATTTTCTTTGAAGTAGTACTTATTCTTCCTTTCTGTGCTTCCTTTACCACCAAATTTTGGCTTGGCTCTCTCCCCAGTACCTTATCTCCCAACTCCTATCCCCCTCTACCCCCATGTACTCTTTTCATAACACTGATTCTCATGCCATCTCTCTGTCTCTCTCTCTCTCTCTCACTCTCTCGTTCTGTCTGTCTGTCTCTCTCTCTCTCTCTCTCTCTCCCACCTGTTCAGTCCACTGCAGGCCAAGCTGCTTTTTCCTTTTGTTTCCCTAAGCTCTGGTCTTCCCTTCCCCCTTTATCCACTGCACCTCATCCCTCTATTCCTTCAAATCCCCTTTTCAAGACTTCAAAACGCTCTCCTGTACTTATCCCTAACACTGCAAAGTGCACCTCTGAGGTACAGCTACCCACATTATCCCCTACTAATGACCACAACTTATCCACTGGGTATTGTACTTTGTTCTAGTGCTAAATCTGTGAATATGTTCTACAAGTCATGACAACTGTACATTTATTTTGTATTTTGTATTGCATTTTAGCACAGCAACTGTTACTTGTTATTAATTCTACTGCACTGTATTAAAACATAGAAATATATAATTTGGCAGCTGATAAGGGCTGCTTCATCCACCCAGTTTGATGATTTTGTTTTCCTCTGCCTATAGTGTCACCTCACACCCTACTTGATCTCTTGCTCCCCCGTTATTTACTTTCCTCTATGATATCCTTATGTCTATCATATGATTTGTTGATTCCCATTACTGTTTTATCCCTCACTACTTCCTCTGAAAGACTGTTCCAGGCATCCACCACTCTTTCAGTGAAGAAGTACTTCCTCACATCTCTTCTGAACTTATCCCCTTCTAGCTTAATTGAATGGCCCCTTGTTTTTGTGCATCTTATCCTCTGAAAAAAACTTCCATCCTGTACCTTATTTACCCCATGAGATATGTATAAGTCTCTGTCATATCCCCTGGTTCTTCTGCTCTTCCAGGGTGTACATATTGAGGTATTTTAGTCTGTCTCCTTATAGGGCTTCTGATGTAAACTCTTCACTATTTTAGTTGCCCACCTCTGGACAACCTCCACTCTGTCTGTGTCCTTCCTGAGATGTGGTCTCTAGAACTGGACACAATATTCTCAATGGGGTCTCACCAGTGATCTATACAGTGGCAACACCACCTCCCTCCCTCTGCTGTTGTTACCCTTCCCTATTCACCCCCAACATCCCACTGGCCCATCCAACTTCCTTGTTGCACTGCCTCACCACCTTGAAGTAACCAAATATGGTTAATCCCATGTCCCATTCCTGTTTGGTGACCATCAATACCTGTCTTCCCATTTTGTACTTTGCCTCTAGGTTTCTTACCCTAATTGCATGATTTTGCACTTTTTGCATTGAAGCCCAGCTGCCATGCCCTTTACAACTCCTCTAGTTTTCTCAGTTCTCTGCAGGTTTTTTCCACCCACTCTGAAGTGCCCACCCTATTGTGGATTTTGGTGTCATCTGCAAAGAGGCATACCTTCCCTTCCAGCTCATCTACAATGTCATTTATAAAGACATTAAAGAGGGCTGGACCCAGTACTGAGCCCTGAGGCACCCACTGGTCACCCTCTCTTTCCCAGAGTGAACCTCATTTACCATCCCCTCTGTTGCATATCTCTTAACCAATTTCTTACCCAGTTTACCACCTGAGGACCCACCTCTAAGCTGCCCAGTTCCTCATGAGTCTTCTATGTGGAACAGTGTTGAAAACCTTACTGAAATCTAAGTAGGCCTTGTCCACCACATCCTTGATCTATTTCCTTGGTCACTCAGTTAAAGAAATCTATCAGATTTCTCTGACATGACTATCCCCTTGTGAATCCATCCTGCCACAAGTCTTGTAACTCATTGGATTCAATATAGTCTACAACCATTTCCTTCAGCAGTGACTCTTTTACTGTAACTTCCCCTCCAGTGATGTCAGACTGACTGGCCTATAGTTACCAGCCTCCTTCCTGCTACCAGTTTGTGAAACAGAACTATATCGGACCTTCTCTAGTTCCCTGGAACCACTCCTGCTTTCAGTGAGCTGTTAAAAAGGACTGTCAGAGGTGCAGCCAGTACCTCCCTGAGCTCTCTTAATACCCTTGGGTGTACTCAGTCTGGCCCTATTCTTTTGTCCACTTTCAGATTTGCTAGTCCCTTCAGGATTCTCTCCTTTGTAACATGACTTCTGTTTACAACCCTTCTTCCAGTAACCCTGTACTTTCATGTGGCCCATCCCGATCCCCTTCCTCTGTGAAGACTGCACAAAAATATTTGTTCAGGATATCTGATTTTTTCTGGTCTTCCTCTGCACAGTACCCACCTGCCCTTCTTAACCTCACAGTTCCTCCCCTAGTCTTCCACGTTTCACTTATGTACCTAAAAATGTCTTGCCCCCTTTCTTTACCCCCTGAGCTATTCCTTATTCAGTTTGCACCTTTGCACTCCTTACTGCTTTCCTTGCCTCCCTCTGCTTCTCCTGATACACCTCTTTGTCCTCCTCCTCTTTGCTCTGCATCTTTTTATACCTCCTGAATGCTATCCTTTTAGTCTATACCCGTCCAGCCACTTCCTTTGAGAATCTTAATGGTCTCTTTTCTTTCTCTTGTTTTTACTCACTTGCATTGTACAGAGGTTTGTTACCTTCACTATGGCTTCACTTACCTTAGTCCACTGTTCCTATACCCAAATCAGCCCCCCCACTAGGTAATTTCTGAGGCATTCACCAATTTTGTTTTTAAATCTGCCCTTCTGAAGTCCAGGACCCTTGTCATTCTGTGGCTCAGTTTCACCACTGTCCATTGAACCATACTGTATGATGATCACTGGTCCCCAGGTGGTCTCCTACCTTGACATCCACAATACTATCCCTGTTAATGAGCAAGGGTCCAATATTGCCCCTTCATGAGTGGGTTCCCTGACTAGTTGCCTAAGAAATACCCCCTGCATGGAGTCTAGTATGTCCCTTCTTCTAGCAGAAGCTGCCGCTGGGAAGCTCCAATCTACATCTGGCAGACTGATGTCCCACAGCAGCAGCACTTCCCCTTTTTCTGCCATTCTGCCAGTGGCTTCCCCAGTACCTTAACTAATTTCATCCTCTGTGTTGAAGGTCTGTAGCTCATACCTGTGTGAATAGTGGCTCTGTTTCCCATTTCCAGGATAGCCTACAGTACTTCCAACCCTCCATTCTCCTTTGAATCTTCTGTGTCTCTGTTGCTTTGATACACTCCTTCACATACAGCACCATCCCTTCCACCCACCTTGTCTTTCCTGAACTGAGTGCAGCCTGGTATGGACATGTCCCAGTTGTGGTTTCCTGTGCACCACAACTCAGTAATGGCCACAATATCCAGGTCTACCTCTGCCATGATGCCCTCTAGGACCAGAACTGTATTTCCTAGACTTCTTCCATTTGCACACATGGCCTTCCACATTTTGTTCCCATTCTGCCTGCTACCTCATTTTTCTCTTTCTGCCCTGCCTCCCTTTCTCCTCTCTTTTTACATCTTAACTAAGAATAGCTTAGAAAACAGGACAGTGTATAGAGAGGGATAGCACAAAGGAATGGGGCACTTACCTTGTTACGGAGTTCCTGCCCCCTTTCAAGTTTGATGCTCTGCTTTTTTCCATTATTTTGTACTCCAGGGATTTACCTCTCCTCAAACCTTCCCTTCATTCTGCTTCAGTCTGGGGGGGGCATTTTATTCCTCTCTTCTGCCACCCCCTCAGCTACTTTAACTGTTCATCAAAGTAACATTTAAACCAGCCACTGAGGACTGCAAGTCTGTCCCCAGATAGCAGTGTCAGTGGCTCAGTGCAGTGTCAGAGGTTCAGTAGGTAGCACACTCACCTCTGAGGCTGGAAGATCAGAGGGCTATGGGTTCAGTTCCCACATCTGGCACTTGGGTTAATATCCCAGTACTGACACTGTAGTGCAGCATGAGAGGGGTGCTGCACTTCTGAGGTGCAGTCTTTCAGATGAGATGTTAAACCGAGGTCCCATCTGCCTGGATTGGTGGTAGTTTAGGTGAATGTTAAAGATCCCATGGCACTTACTGAAAATAGTAGGGGAATGTCCCCAGTGTCCTGGCCAAATTTCCCTCATTCACTAAAAATACCACCAACAGCTTAATCTGGTTCAAGGTCAGTTGGCATTCATCTGTATCACCCTCCCCTGGGTCATGCCTGAAAATAGGCAGGATTTGTCTAGTGCACTTACCCGGTCAAAAAAAACTAAATAAATAAATAAAAAGATATAGGCCATCACCGTTGTATAGGCCCTATTCATTCCAAGTTGGTTTCCAGTCCCCAGGGAAGCTGAACCCCTCCTCCCTACACCATTCCTTCAACCATGACTTGATGCTTCTTGTGTGGAGGACCCTATCGTCCCCCCCCCATTGTGGACAGGCAGCACTTCAGTGAAAACCACTGAGTATGCAACCTGCCTAAGACTTCTCTCCAGCTCTATAAAATCTCCCTGCACCATCACAGCCCCATTCCTAGCCAGGTCAGTAGTCCAAGGTAGACAATGGCATCTACCCCACCCCCCCCACACTGCCACCCTGGTGATCCCTGGGATCTGCTTTCCATCCCCCTTTTTGTTCCAAACTCTACCTCCCCAATAATAGAATCCACCAACAGAAGTTGTTTCCTCCTCTACTGTAGTCTTCTTTCTCTCACCTTGGGGTCTACCCTATGGAGGACTCCTACATCCTCCCTGTCCACTACCACAGGTGCCTCCTCCAAGCATTCCTGTCCCTATAGAGTGGCAAATGAGTTTTGTAGTGGCACAGGCCTAGGTATGTGTCCTGGAGCCCACCACAGTCCAACTGGTCCTCCTCCTTGGCATCCTCTGGGGCAACACTGGTAAACTAAGTGACACTTGGATGGTGGAAGACTGACCCCCTCCCTCAGCCCAGAGAGGTGTGTGCATATGGGGCAGCACCTCAGGCTTCAGAATGTCTCTATGAAAGTTGCTGCTTCACAACCACTGGACTACAGCACCCCTGACATTGCCATTCCTACACTCACTATGTTAACTGGAAATAACTTTGTACCCTTACCCTAGATAGAGTGTTTCTAAGTTTCCCTATTTTTGTTTGTCCTAGCTCCTTATGTCATGAGCTTAGATAAGGTGTTTAAAGTTTTCCCCTTTTTTCTTCTTTTATCCTATTTAATACCTTTACCCTTGATAGGGTGTCTATTGCCACACCACAGCTGATCCTAGTTTTCCTGTTTCAACTTTGCATTTACCCATTTATATGCCTACCCTATATAGGGTGTTTCCTCCCTTCCCACACAACAGGTAGTTGCTTCTTGTATGAACTGTTTTTCTCCTGCTGTTAGCCTCTTACCTTCCTCTGTACTTTCTTACCCAGGTAGCAATGAGTATACAGGTACTTTCCCTTACTTCAATGGACTGGAAGAGTTCCCTGTGTACCTGCTGTTGGCTGCATAAGTCTGCTGATTCCTAAGATGCAAGTCTTTTCACTGCTCCAGTCCTACTGTCTTACACTCATGTGATGGGACATGAACATAACTGGGACATGGTGGTGGCTGCCTTGCATCCTCCAGATGGGACCTCCCTCCAGGCAGGACTTCCAGCTGCTCCCTTAATTGGTCTGTGCCTGTCAGGTGACCCTCCTCTCCCTTTTGTCTTCCACAGTCAGCCATTTAGGAGCCCTGGACCTGCTGGAGGTTAGAAGAAAAATACACTTGCCACCAGGTTAGTTCAATTTTGTATCAGGCCCACTACCCAGACTTCCGGTTTTGGTTAAATGTGATTGTGCTAGCTTTATTTAACTATTCCTGCTAATGTGTTTTACCCCCATTTGTCTTAAATACTTAGACTTCAGGTGCACCAAAACCTGCTGGAAGTTGTTGTTTGGGGGTTGCTTTTGTAATTTACTTTTGTTTGTTATATTTTTAAACCCCCTCTTGATTTGAAACTTTCCCTATTATAATAGCAGTCCTAGAAAGCAGTTACCTGCTGATTCCAAAAGCTTCTCCAAATTTTCACTAGCAGCCCAGAACAGCAGCTGACATGTGCAACAAACATGCCAAGCCCTGCTGAAGAGTATTTACCTTGGTTAAATCCCTACTCGATTTAAAACCACAAGGTCTCTTTACAGTAGTCTTACTACAGAAATCTCACCCAGTTTGAATCTCCTCCTGAGTTCTGCTGGCTGAATTAGTTAAGTTCTTTATTAGCTCTGCAATTTCAAGCCACCCTGAGTCCCTCTATAGCTCATTCCATTTTCTTCCCACTAGCTCTCCTGGCTTGGTACATTGGCACTTGAAGTACTGTGGAGTGCAATCTTCTTAGTGAGTTATTCTTAGTTGCTCTGTACTCTTCCTTTAGCCTCTATAGGAGGAGGGGCTAAAGAAGCTAGCTATGTACACACTGGAGGAGAGGAGGAAGAAGGATATGATAGAGACCTTTAAATACCTCACAGAGGTGAATAAGGTATGGGGGGGTATTTTGCAAAGTAACTTGGTCAAAACCGTGCCAGCATAAATGCGTGGTAAAAAATAGCACAGCTCAGACACCAAAAAACTGGCACAATGAAATAAATACACTAATATATATAAACATACTCTGAAACCATGCATGCTGTTTTGCCCATGTGATTTTCGATTACGCATTTATGCTGACACTGTTTTGACTGGATACCTTTTTCAGAGAAAAAGGTGCTCCAGAACAAGGGGGCATGCTATAAACCTGGAAGGCAAGGAAATTCAGGAGGGATTTGAGGAAGTACTTCTTCACAGAAAAGTTGGTGAACACCTGGAACTGCCTTCCAGTGGAAGTAGTGGGGCAAAAACAGAGGTGGGGTTCAAAATGCATAGGACAGACACAAGGGAATTGTAAGAGTAAGCGGGGAGATTGTGTTGTAGATCAGGTAGAGTCTGCAAAAAAAAAAGTAAAAAAAAAAATGTTCAAACTGGGTTGGCCAGCAGCCCTTATCTGCTGTCACATTTTATGTTTCTATGTTTCCTCCCCCTCCTCCTATCCCCAGGGTGCATCTAGAAATTAGCTGATATCAGCTCAGTATACCTTTCCTTAAAATGTTTGAAATAAATAAATAAATACTTGTGTGCTATTTTGAACCTTCTCCTAACCTTGAGCAAAAAGATAATTTGGCCCCTCCATTAGTTTCAATGGGATCTGTTGGTATATGTTGTACCCTAAACACCCAACAAATTAAGGGGATTTGTAAGAAGAATGTTCAATCAGCAGAAAGTACTAGACATGCTACTGAGTATAAAGGCAAACAACTCAGATGGGCTGGACAATCTACACCCGATGGTCATAAAGAAACTGGCAAATGGAATTAGTAGCTTCAATTGAAACAGGGGAGGTACCTATGGACTAGAGGGAAGCTACGTTATACCACTGTTCACAAAGGGGGATTGAGGTGAATTATACAATGGCAAGAAAGAATCCTAAGCTCTGATTGGGCACTGTGGGACTAGACCCATGATGATATCTCAGTATAAAATCGTAGGTCTAGTTCCAGCACAGAGAGGACCACATCAATTGTTAGTGGAATCACTCCACGCAGCCCACTTCAGTGATCCGCCCTCAGCAGCCCATCGCTCGCACAATTCACTGATTCTGCTTGGTCATGCCACATATTCAAAACAAACACTCCCACCCTGTCACCATGGCAGAAAGCATTATATTAAAAAAGGATAATTTCACCTTAAAGAAACAAAATCACTCCAAATGCAGCATCATTCTCCGTCCCTTTCGTCAGCCTGCTAGAAATGCCCCCCCCCGAATACAGCCAAATTCTCCCATTAGTCAGCTTGCTGAAAAATTCACAGTTATAACACTTTTCATTTTAGTGTGCCTCATTCACTAAACATCCTGAATCCCGATCATTTTAAGTGAAACCAAGTCCCTTCACACTGCAGCGTGTCTGCTTTTCAAAAGCAGACCACGCACCACTTGTCGATCTCGGCAGGCTTTCACAATCAGCTTCACTCACCAATATGAAGACTTCAGCTTTGCCACCATACCCCACAGACATATTTCTGAAAGGAAGCAAGGGGAGTAGTTCTCAAAGGTGCAAGATGGTTCAACCATCTTTCTCAGTCTAAGTGAGCAGAGATCATGATCAAGAACAGTGGCATTGAAGGGGGCATGGGACACTATTCACTTCCATTTAATCTTCACAAGAACACATACAAAGTCAGCACCACAAACTCTAAAAACAGACAGCTCCACCTACTGGAGAAACTGAATACAAACTACTTTTCATTTAAATATGCTTCCACACCCAAAAATAAAAGACAAGAACTATTTTAATTTATATTTTTTAAATTGTATTTACAAACAAGCCATTGCATAATAGCAATAATGCACTCCAGGGTGTGTGTTGTGCTGGGATAACATCACTTCTAGGGTGTTGGATGCACTTGGCCTGCAGCCTCATGCCCAACCACCCCAGGCATGATATTATCCCAGCATAACACACACCCCATCAAGTACTATTGTTTAATTAACAAACTACAAATCAGTCATCCTGACCGTGATTCTAAAACAATAGAGTCCTTCTTAAGGGAAAAAATAACTTTCTCATTGTATCTCTTTTTTTATCCAAATTCTGAATGGGTTCCCTTCCCTCCTACCTCACATCCCTCTTATCCCCACCTCCCTCTTCCTCCTACCCTCTTCGCAACACTTCTTCCCATTCTGTCTTTCTTCCTTCTAGAAACTCTACTGTTGCTCAATCTGCTTTTTATGTTGGCTCACGCTTGCGCGCCAGTCAACATCTTGTGATAGTAGCAGATTTCGGAGGTGCGGTCAGCGTGGGTGAATGCAGATCACGCATCAGTAGGTGCGTCCCTCAATAAGCCAGCATGCAGTTGCTGACATCAGCAATATTTAAAGTGGTCAAAACTTCTAAGAAAAGTGCAGCTGCAATGGGAGGGAAACTCATCATGCAGCAGCACAATAACAAGCCTCCCAACATGCCTTTCCTGGTGAAATATTTCAATAAACATGGTGGCAGTGGGTGCCACTGCCACCACCTGCCACACACTGCTGACTTCAGGGGTGCCCAATCCTCCTGTTGGCATGTTAAATAACCCCCCCCAAGATTGTGTGGCACACTGGGAGCCCACCCCAGTGTGCCTCCCCATGATGAAAGCCGACCATCGTTGGCATGATGAGGCCCCTCCCCTATTCTGTGCCACACTGGGAGCCCACCCCAGAGTGGCAACATCACCCTCCAAAGTCATGGCACACACTGGGAGCCAACCCCAGTATGCAGAACACTTTTTATACATCTATGGAAAAGAAAACTGTCCTCGGTGTTGGTTTTTTTTTTTGCAAGTACCTAAAAGAAAGAAAACAGTCCCTCGCTGTGGGGTCCCTTCCCCCAACCCGCAGCCACCCTCTGTGCACCCCACCTCCCCACACACCCCTCACCCCATACTTACCTCTGGAGCCTGGCGCAATGATCTTCAGTGGATCAGGAACACTTCTGCACTCTTCAAAGCCGATCGCAAACTGAAGAAATGCCGGTAAGCTGTATAATGGCATAAATAGGGTTTTTTCAACTTAGGTGGATATCTCAGCCATTTTTATGAATTTTTCCTCCAAATTTTCAACATGGGGTGCTTGGGACCCCACCTCATGAACACATGCACTGTCATCTCATTACTCAGCCACAAAAGGTCATTTTGTGGTCACTGCACAAAATCACCTTTTGGGACCGATTAATGAAATGACAATGCCACTGTTAATGAGGTGGGATCCCAAAAACCCTATCTTGCAAATTTGGTGGAAAAATTCCAAAAAATTACATGTTATGAGCGTGCATTGCACAGTTTCAACACACGTTCGTAACTTTGACAATTCTTAATATTTTCACTCCAGATTTTCAACATTGCCCTTTTTTCACATCTCCTTTTGAACAGTGCAGCTGTCATTTTTCACATCCTGCCTGAAATGTGTTTCCGTGCATGTGGCACACAATGGCACGGTTGCTGTGTGAAATCTATGTTCTGGACACATTAACAAAATCACAGTGAGACTGTTCATGAGTGGAGGTCCTAAAATGCCTATGTTGAAAATTTGGTTAAACAAACACGCAAAATAATTGCGCTATTGGTGTGCACTGCGTAGTTTCTATGTACGCTTGTGACGTCACCAGTTTTTCATATTTTCACTCCAGATTTTCACCACTGTCATTTTTGTACACCTCCTTATGAACAGTACAGCTGTCATTTTTCACATCCTGCCCGAAATGTGTTTTCGCACCTGTGCCACCAAAATGCACAGTCGCTGTACGGTTTGGCATACAAACTCATAGTGCCACTGTCATGAGGTGCGGTCACAAATGGCTTATGTTGAAAATTTGGAGTGAAAATACCAACAAATGCCCTCAGCATTAGGGTTTCCAACTGCATTGCCCCACCCTGTACAGACTGACAGGCATCAGGAGTGTGAGTTGGCATTGTCGGCTGCCATGCTCATGCCATTCCACCCCCCCACCCTGCAGCCAGTGACAGGTGTTGAGATGTGCCTTAGACTCTTTGGCCCCAACATTCACCCCATTCTCCTACACTGTACCCATGTCAGTATATTCCCTTATGGAATGGGGTGAGCATAAGGCCCAAAGACCCCAAGGCACATCACGGCACTTGTCGGTCTCTACCGGGTAGGGTGAGGTGAAATGGCATGAGCGTTATGGTCAATGACCCAAAGGCACACCACAGTGCCTGTCACTCTCTGCATGGTAGGGCTGGGGCCAGCGTCAGTTCATTACTTCACTGCCAATCTTATTGTGCATCTCTCTAACTCCTGCACTACCAATGCCAGTGCCAGCAAGCCAACATTCGGCATTGACAAATGCTTGTTCTTATTGCTTTCCTAAACTTTGATCCTCGCTTCCCCTTTCTATTCATTCTGCTTCTTCTCCATCTTCGCTAAAGTCTCTTCTTTATGAGTTTTGTTATCCTTCCTGCAACCGTCTATGACCCTTTCCTCTTTTACTCCCTCATCACATGCAACTGGTTGTCCTGTTCATACTCCCATTATCTAGTTTTGCTCTGTTTATGCTGTTTCACTACTTTTCCCTTTTTTACATATATATTTACTAATTTGCCTATAAATGTATAATTCTCACTGTAATTCTATATCATTTTATTTTAATTCTTGTACTTTTATTAATTACATTGTTGCTGTCTCCTTCTCCCCTCTCCCCCAGGACACATCTTGAAATGAGCTGTTATAAACTCAGTATGTATTTCTTGGTTAAACTTTTAAATAAATAAATAAACAAACTCAGGAGCTGAATTAACATACAGGGATAAAATGTAGCATGGCTTTATTAGGGGACATTCATGCTTAACTTATTAACTTTCTATGAAGCAATTATAGAAAAACTTAGACAAGGAACTGCCAGTTCGTGTTGTTTACTTGGATTTCTGTAAAGCATTCAATAAGATTTCACTTGGGTAATTGCTTAATAGGCTTTACAGCATGAGAATTAATAAAAGATAACAGACTGAAACCAAAGTTTATTATAGAAACCTAGAATTTAATGGCAGATAAGGGCCATTGGTCCCACCTAGTTTGCTCATTTTTTTAACCTTCATTTATTGCTGAAGACCCTACTTGATCTATGGTGCATTCTCATCCTCTTCCTCCTCCCCCCCTTACCTTTAAGAATTCCCTTGTGCCTGTCCCACACATTTTTGAACCCCACCACTGTTTTAGCTCCCACTACCTCTGCTGGAAGGCTATATCAGGTATCCTCCACCTTTTTTGTGAAGAAGTACTTACTCACATCCCTTCTAAATTTACCTCACTCCAGCTTCATAGCATACCCCCTTGTTCTAGAGCACCCTTTTCTCTGAAAAATACCACCTACTGTACCTTATTAAACTCCATGATTTATTTAAAGGTCTCTATCATACCTCCTCTCTCCCTCCTTTTCTCCAGGCTGTACATATTTAGCTCCTTTAGCCTGTCTTTGTAGGGTTTCTGATGCAGACCCTGTACCATTTTGGTAGCCCTCCTCTGGGCAACCTTCACTCTGGCTACATCCTTTCTGATATGTGGTCTCCAGAACTGGACATAGTACTCAAGGTGGGGTCCTACCACTGATCTATATAGGGGCAGTACCAACTCCCTCATCCTGCTTGCAATACCCCTTTCTACACACCCCAGCACCCCACTAGCCCTTCTGACTGCCTTGTCACACTGTCTGGCCACCTTTAGGTCATCCAATATGATTACCCCTAGGTCCCTTTCCTGCTTGGGCTTTGTCAATATCATTCTGCCCATTTTGTACTCTGCTCCTGTGTTTCCATGGCCCAAGAGCATTATCTTGCACTTTTTTGCATTGAAACCCATGTACTCCACCCTTTCTGACTCCTCCAGTCTTTTCATCCACAAATAGGCAGACCTTCCCTTCCAGTTCCTCTGCTACGTCACTTATAAAGACATTGAAGAGGACCGATCCCAGCACTGATTCCTGAGGTACCCCACTGCTCAACCTCCTTTTCATGGAGTGAACTACATTTACCACTACCCTCTGTGTCCTGTCCGCTAAACAGTTTCTTACCAAGGTTATCCTACCTCGTTACCCACCCTCAAGTTACTCAGCTTGCTTACTAGTCTCCTATGCAGAATGGTGTTGAAAGCCTTGATGAAATCCAGGCAGGTCCAGGCTCCTGCCCCGAATGGGTGCACAGCTCCTCTCATTTACAGTTTGTTCTGCAGCCACTGCCTGCCCATTCACTCTTTGAACTGAAAGGATCCTGCCCCAAAAGGGTGTGCAGTTCTTCTCATCAGCAGCTTGTTTTGCTGCCACTGCCCACCCATCCACTGACTGAACTGAAAGGCTCCTGCCCCCAATGGGTGTGCAGCTCTTCTCATCGGCAGCTTGTTCTGCAGCTGCTGCTCACCCATCCACTCCCTGAACTGAAAGGCTCCTGCCCTGAACAAGCACACAGTTCTTCTCATTAGTTGCTTGTTCTGAAGCCGTGGCCCACCCATCCACTGCCTGAATTAAAAGGTTCCTGCCCCGAAGGAGCGCACAGCTCCTTTCATCACGGCTTGTTCTGCAGCTGCTTCCCACCCATCCACTCCCTGAACTAAAAAGCTCCTGTCCTGAATGAGCACAAAGCTCCTCTCATCAGCAGCTTGTTCTGCAGCCGCTGCCTGCCATCAACTCCCTAAACTGAAAGGCTCCTGCCCCGAAAGGGCACGCAGCTCCTCTCATGGGTGGCTTGTTCTGCAGCCACTGCCCGCCCATCCACTCCCTGAACTGAAAGGCTCCTGCCCAGAATGGGCATGCAGCTCCTCTCTTCAGCATCTTGTTTTGCAGCTACTGCCCACACATCCACTCCCTGAACTGAAAGGCTCCTGCCCCAAATAAGCATGCAGCTCCTCTCATCAGTGGCTTGTTCTGCAGCTGCTGCCGCCCATACACTGCCTAAACTGAAAGGCTCCTGCCCCGAATGGGTACACAGCTTCTCTCATCGGCAGCTTGTTGTGCAGCCGCTGCCCGCCCATCCACTCTCTGAACTGCAAGGCTCCTGCCCCGAATGGATGCACAGATCCTCTCATCAGTGGCTTGTTCTGCAGCCGATGCCCACCCATCCACTGCCTGAACTAAAAGGCTCCTGCCCCGAACAGGTGTGCAGCTCCTCTCATCAGCTTCTTGTTCTGCAGCTGCTGCCCGCACATCCACTCCATGAACTGAAAGGTACGGGCGCTTCAAACGACATGAAGTCTTCTGACTATTGCAGCTAGCCCTAGCACTCAAACTGCCCCAGAGAGTAGAGGGTTAATTTCTATGCAGAACATAGAAGGTTGAGCTTGAGCTTGGTTCAGACCTCTGTCTGCTGCACTTTGAAGCACAGCCATCAGATTCTTTACTCCGCCTAACTGAACAGTCGCCTCAGAGATTTCTCCTCTGCTTGCAGTTCGAAAGTCAGTTAAAGTTCTTGGTTTTACCGATGATTTTTAGCAAGTTTCGGTTCAGATCTCTGTCTGTGGTACAGTAAGTACTAGGTAGAGAACTAGACATAGCAAACTTGTGGAAATTGTAAAAATTGATTTTTCAACCAGTTCAGCTGAACCGGTGTTTAGTGAATTATATATTCTGTCTTTGTTTCTAAACTTAGAGTGTGGTCCTTATCGGTTTAAAAAAACCCCGCATTTTCTTGTGTTTTTTTCCCAATACCCGTGACACTGTTAGAAACCAATAAGGGTGTCTTGCCTGGTTATTTGCCATAAAAAGGGTAAGTCTGAGGTTGGGATGGCTACGTCTGAGAAACCCAAAAGAAAACCCGGGCTCACTGGGTTTCAACACTGCAGTGTGTGTGGGGAGGTCTTTGCTAAGGCTGATCCCCACATCACCTATGTTTATTGTCTGGGGTTTGACCACCTCGATTCAGACTGCCAAATCTGTAAAAATCTCTCTAAGTCTACCCTGGAAAAAAGATTAGGTAGGCTTAGTGATAAGGAGGCCGAAAAGTCCGCTGACCCAGATGGCCAGCCCAGTTCGGTTCTGACCGAACCTGAGAGAGTGCCCTCTGACCAGGGTGATACTTCTTCAGGCAGGAGAAGAGCCAATCCTGAGGGATCGGTTCCTACAAAAAGAAAAAGAAAAGAAAAATCAGCTGGTTCAGATCGAGAGACCCATTTTCCGACCACCGAAGAGATTGCCAAAGCGATAAGGATTGTAGAATTGCTTCGACCGGTTCCATCTGATCCGGCGCCTTCTGGCAGGCATTCGGTTCGGTCAGTTCCTCTGGTTCAAGATTATGCCCCTGAAGATTTCTATGAACCGGATTTGGAGGGGGATGAAGATTATGAAGATGATGATGATGCTGACGATGATGTGGAAGGTCTGGATGAGCCCATTGAACCGGACATCTCCCCAGATAGGCCTTCTGGTGTTTCCCCTCCTAGGCTTTCTGAGTCCCCGTCCCACTAAATGTTTTACAGGAAAGTGGCAGAAACCCTCCAGCTCCCTGTGGAAGAAGCTCCTGCAGGAGGAACAAGAGAACCTGATTATGTGGTGATGATGGACATCCCAGAGTCCAAGAGACTGTCTATTCCCCTTCATAAGTCTTTTGGGAAACAGACACGAAAGATTTTAAAAGCTCCAAATTCTGTACTTCCTGTCGACAGAAAGATGGACAAAAGGTACGCCTTATCAGGTTCAGGTACAGAGTACTTGTGTCAACAATGCAGACATGTTGGGGTTGTGCAGGCTGCAGCCTGTGATAAGGCTAATATACCCTTGGCTTCACTCCCCCCAGATAAAGACTCTAGGAAGCTGGATGCCATGGCAAAGAAACAGTACATGGCATCTGCCTTGAGACTCAGGCAGGCTAATTATATGGCCTATGCAGCCAGGTACCAGAAGTTCAGGTGGGACACTGTACTGGCACTGGCTAAGCAGGCTTCCCCCCATCTAGCCTCGGAGCTGGAGGGGGTAGTTGCTGATGGGACTGAGGCATCTAAGGTACAGTTCCATGCAGCTGTGGACTCCAATGATGTGCCATCTAGAGTCATGACTACATCTTTAGCTCTTCGGAGAATGGCTTGGCTCAGATGTACTAGCCTTTCACAGGACACCCAGGCTAAGGCCATGGATTTCCCTGTGGTGGGTAATTCTCTGTTTGGGGAGCAGACAGAGAATTACATGAAAAAGATGGATGAGTATAGGCCACCTATAGGAGTGCACAGGTCAAGGAAAGGCAGGCAACTCCTCAAAGGCAGCAAGCTAGGGGCGGAGGCAGGCCTTTTCATAGGCCTTTCTACCAAGCACAGGCCTCTTCTCCCTTTCCTCAGAGGGGGTTCTTCAGAGGGAGAGGCAGAAGGGGGATGAGCAGGGCTGCATCCACCCCTCAACCTAAGGCTCCTGCCAAGCAGACACCCTGATATGTCAGCCCGGGTAGACTCCCCCATTCCTGTAGGAGGCAGGCTGGCTTACTTAGTCCAGGACTGGATGTCTGTTACCTCAGACAAGTGGGTCCTGGAGGTGGTAAGCCAGGGGCTGGTTCTCAGCATCAAGAAATTTCCAAAGCTGAGGGCCAGATCTTGTTCACCTGCAAGCATCTCAGAAACCATTGCCCTAGAGGCAGAGGTTTCATCTCTACTGGCTCTAAAGGCTGTAGAGAGAGTTTCTACATTGCGCAGTGGCAAAGGTCTGTACTCCAGGTACTTCCTTAACCCAAAAAAGACAGAGGAGTGGTGACCCATCCTAGACTTAAGATACCTGAACAAACATCTTTTAAAACCAAAATTCAAAATGGTGACTCTGGGAATAATCCTTCCCCTCTCTAAGGCCAGGGGACTGGCTAGCCTCCCTGGACTTAAAAGATGCCCACTTTCACATTCTCATCAGGTGCTCCAACAGAAAGTATCTCAGGTTCGTATTGCCTTCAGGCCATTATCAGTTCAAAGCTATGCCCTTCGGCCTGACATCAGCTCCAAGGGTATTCACAAAATGCCTAGCAGTAGTAGTGGCCTTTTTAAGAAGGAAAAATATTTCCATATTTCCATACCTGGATGACTGGGTCATTGTGGATCAGTCCCCAGACCAAGTCAAGTCAGACCTGCAAGTGACTCAGCAAGTGCTCACTTCCCTGGCACTCCTTCTCAGTCTTCCCAAGTTAGTTCTCAAGCCTGTTCAGCTCCTCACCTTCATAGAGGCAGAGATGGATACAGTCAAAGCAAGAGCTTTTCTTCCCTTGGAAGGGGCAAGGGCTATTGTAGAACTGGCTTCTTCATTCCACCTTCTGGTCTCTCAGCCAGCAAGACACTTCCTTCAGCTTCTGGGCCACATGGTAGCTTCTACAGCAGTGGTCCAAGGGACCAGATTTCAGATGAGGGACATTCCATTTCACCTGAGGGCCTTTTGGTCTCAGAAGAAAGATTCTCTAACCAAACTAGTTCCAGTGACTCAGATTCTGATCCAGGCTCTCCAATGGTGGCAGGATCAGGGCAACCTCAGGCAAGGAGTCCCATGCATCACTCAGTCTCACTCTGTGGTCCTTCTCTATTGGGGTGGGGAGCCCATCTGGGGTCTCTCAAAGCCCAGGGACTGTGGTCCCCTCAGGAATCCCTTCTTCATATCAGTCTCTTGAAACTCAGGGCAGTCTTTCTGGCCCTGCAAGCTTTCTCTCAGTCAAAGCAGAAAAAGGTGGTTCAGGTCAGGACAGACAACACCAACACCATGTGGTACATCAACAAGCAGGGAGGTACTCGGTCCACGGCACTGTGCATGGAAGCCATGAAATTGTGGTCCCTAGATTATTCTCTGCAGACCTCTCTGATAGCGGTCCACCTTCCAGGGAAGGACAATGTGCAAGCAGATGCATTGAGCAGGATCTTCCGGGTCATCATGAATGGTCCCTGGACCCTCTGGTGTTGAAAGTGATTTTTTTCAAGGTGGGGCACTCCAGAGATATATCTCTTTGCAGTCCCAGACAATCACCAACTTCCTCTGTTTTGTTGCAGACCCCAAGTCTTGGGCTCAGTACCTCTGGATGCTCTGATTTTGAACTCTGAAGGGAAATTTCTATATGCCTTCCCTCCCTCCCTTTCCTCTACTGTTCAAGGTTCTGGTCAAGATAAGGTCACAGCCCTGCTCCAGACTGGACCAGGCAGCCTTGGTACCCCCTGTTGCTGTTCCTAGCAGTCCATCTTCCCCTGTCTCTTCCCAGGAATTACAACCTGTTAACCTCCTCTCAGGAGAGGATTTGGTACCCCAATCTTCGGTCTCTCTATCTCAAGGCATGGCTCTTGAAGAGTTAGAGTATGCAAATTTCAGGGTTTTAAATAATTGATTAGCAATTTTTTTCTTGGGACAATGCTAACTGTACAGAAAGTATTTTCATAGGTTTTCTAGAAGTGTTATGTTTGTTAAACACAGTGAAGCAAGTGCTATGCATTTTCACAATGTTTTAGCACTTTTATGAGCAAAACGCTAATCAATTTTTGGAGTTAAATAAATCCCTGAAATTTGCATCTGTCCCAAGGGGTTCTGGATATTCTCAAAGCCTCTCGGAAGCCTGCCACCAGAAAAACTTATAACTCCAAATGGAAAAGATTCAGCATTCAGTGTTCCAAGGAGCATATATCCCCAGACACTGCTGAATTGTTTACAGTTCTGGATTATATGGTTCATCTTAATGGCCTAGGCCTCAGACCAGGAATTCTCAAAGTACATTTGTCAGTTGTTTCTGCTTTTCTGTCAGTGGGAAAGCCTTCCTCACTGTCATCTCACCCTATATTCTGTACATTTTTCAAGGGATTGCTTCATACCAATCCCCCCTTTAGGGATCCTACCCCTGCTTGGGATCTTAATGTTTGCATTGCTCAGCTTATGCAACCCCTTTTGAGCCTTTGTCTTCAGCAGAGCTTACGTACTTGACTTGGAAAACTGTGTTCTTGGTAGCTATTACCTCTGCCAGGCGTATCAGTGAATTGCAAGCTCTGTCAGTGGAGCATGATTTTATCTCATTCCATAGAGATAAGGTGGTCCTTAGAACTAATAGAAGGTTTTTACCTAAAGTGGTTTCAGATTTTCATCTGAACCAATCTATGTGTCTCCCTGTGTTCTTCACTGATCATTCTTCTTCAGGAGAAAGATGTTTGCACAGTTTGGATGTTAAAAGAGCCCTTAGTTACTACATTGAGCATACTAAGGTTCACAGGTTTGACTCCCTCCAGTTGTTTCTCACTTAAGGGGAAGTGGGGAAGGGCAAACCTGCCACTAAGAGAACTATTGCCAGGTGGATTATCTCTTGTATTCACTTCTGCTATGAGAAGCTAGGCAAAATACCTCCCTCAGGCCTGAGGGCTAATTTCAATAGAGGTACAGCTGCTTCCCTGGCTGCGGCCAGGGATATTCCTTTGCTAAAGATATGTAAAGCAGCCACCTGGAAAACAGTCCACACATTTACCAAGCATTACTCCCTGGACATCCAGGCTAGGAGTGATGCTCAGTTTGATACAGCAGTACTGCAGAGCCTATTCCCAAGGTAGGTTTGATTCCCTCCTCCATGTGGAGGTACTGCTTGGTAGTCTGTATTGTCAGATACAGCAAGACTTCATGTTGTTTGAAGAAAAAATTACTCACCTTAGTAATTATGTTTCTTCTAATGGAGTCTTGCTGTATTCTGACCTCACTCCCTGCCTCCCCTCTCAGAACCTGTTTTTGGGAAGTGGGCTGGTAGGTGCAGTGTTGCATCCCAGGGGTGCATTTGGGCACTCCCTCCTTTTAGAGAGGGGGAGTGGGTTATATTATTAATTTAACAGTCTTAAGTTGCTCACTACCTGGTTTTTGATTTTTGATTTCTTGACTTGAGTCTTTTGGGGATCCAAAATATTTGGTTGCCATTTGGCTAGTAAACATTTTACAATCTCCACATAGTAGTTAGTTAGTATTAGCTTGTAAGAATCTGATGGTTGCACTTCAAAGTGCAGCAGACAGAGGTCTGAACTGAGCTCAAGCTCAACTTTCTATGCTCTGCATAGAAATTAACCCTCTACTCTCCGGGGCAGTTTGAGTGCTGGGGCTAACTGCAACTGTCAGAATACAGCAAGACTCCATTAGAAGAAACATAAATACTAAGGTGAGTAATTTTTTCTTCTCAAGTACTGCTTTTACTGCTTGAATTCTAGAGCCTTTTTTTCAACACAGTCTCCACTGGATCCTCAGCTAAACCTTTACTGCAGCAGTATACCAGTCTGTTTTGCTAGTGCACCTGCTCTAACAGGTACACAGCTCCTTTCATCAACGGCTTGTTCTGCAGCTGCTGCCTGCTCATCTTCTCCCTGAACCGAAAGGCTCCTGCCCCAAACTGGTACGCAGCTCCTTTCATCGGCGGCTTGTTTGCAGCCGCTGCCCACCCATCAGCTCCCTGAACTGAAAGGCTCCTGCCCCAAATGGGTGTGCAGTTCCTCTCATCAGCAGCTTGTTCTGCAGCTGCTGCCTGCCCATCCACTCCATGAACTGAACGGTACGGGTGCTTCTCGGGTACTGCTTCTACTGCGAGAATTCTGACACCTTTTTTCAACACAGACTCCACTGGATCCTCAGCTAAGCCTTTACAGCAGCAGCAGCATACCAGTCTGTTTTGCCAGTGTTAGTGTGTTACTGTACTGCTACAAATTTCAATTTCATACAGCTTTTAAGCCTGCATTTAAAAAAATGTTTAATTTGTACAATCACTGATTTATTTATGGCTGCATTCTGTTACTGCTGTTTTCTAGTTCAACTCAGACATCTACTTGCTCTGCTCTGGCTTTCTACCGCTGCCTTGCTCTTGTCTCTATCATTCACATTTGGGTTTACCCGACCTACTTCTGCTTCAGATTCACTCTTTACTCCAGTCCAGCATTCTGTTTCCCTTTCTCTTTTACTCTCTGAGGTTTACACTAGGTAAACTTTGTTAAGCCCCTGATGATCCTGCTTTTCAACATGGTTCTGTCCCTATTGTGTCCTAGCCTGCGTTCCTCCCCCTTTTTTCTTCATAACCCATCCCCGATTTGGCGCAGCTTAAATCAATCTTACTCTCCCTTTCCTCCCCCCTCCAGACTGCATCCCCAAATTGGCATGCAACTCCTCTCATCGGCAGTTTGTTCTGCAGCCGCTGCCAGCCCATCCACTCCCTGAACTGAAAGATACAGGGTGCTTCATGAGTACCCCTTCTACTGCTTGAGTTAGGGTGCCTTTTTTTCAACACAGTCTCCACTAGATCCTCAGCTAAACCTTTACAGCAGCAGCATACTAGTCTGTGTTGCCAGTGTTAGTGTGTTCCCACTGGCACTTTGCGCTGGCTATCCACCCACTCCCTACCCCTCTCCCCACCCTATTTGGTGTATCAAATATATAGATATTGTCAGTCACATGACCACTGTCTATTGGCTTATAAATCTAAGTCTCTATTTCTCCATTAGCACCCTGTACCTTGCATTCACTAGAGGGCCTCAGATTAGCCCTCTGCTGAGTTAGTTCCTGGTGGATCCTCCTTTTCTTGTTTTTCCTTTTTTTTTACAATTAAGCCTTCTATATTACTCGGAGCCAACCATAACCTTGCTCCTGTGGGCTCTCTTCCCAGACCTCTATCTTTTAATTACCCTCCCAAAACCTTGTCTATGCCATTTTTTAAATTACTTCACCATGTGGATATTAATAAGTAATATGAACCCCTTCTCCTCAGAATACCCCTTTCGCTCCTGCCTTATCATGTTAAGCATCATATACCCTAGCAAGGGCGCATCCACTCAATGGAATCTCTCTGGTAAGCTCTTAGCCAAGGTTCCACTGCCCCAGTGCTGTCACTTTCACCCCCTACCACTGTTTCAGTGCTGCCACTCTCACCCCCTCCATAAGTTAGCCAAGTTTCTATTTTTGAAGTACCGCTTTTATTTATGGCACTGCTTCCCAATGGTATTCTGAGTTTTCTCGGCATATTATGCCCTTAATATGCATTGTCGAGCCTCTAAGCATACCAGTTCATGTAGCATTCTATGCACAGTCGCCTTTTCACCACCTCTTTGCCCCCTCTTCTTTCACACCTAGGAATAACCTTCCTAAACAAGGCTGGCTACTGCTTATTAAAACCTTGATAAACAGTCTTAAGAAGCTTCTCTTATTACTATTACTCTGCTCTGGAAATGTAGAATTAAATCATGGACCTCCATCACCAATTGCTGCTCCCTCTGATTTAGCCCAGCCATAAAGCATTAGTTTCCTCAACATTAATGCCTGCAGTTTACTGAAAAAGCTGGATATGATTCAGGCCTGGGTCCTTCATACCTCTCCAGACATGCTGGTGATAATGGAATCCTGGCTGCGTGCAAGCACCACAGACCACAGCATCAATATCCCTTCCTATAATGTGTTTAGGACAGACAGACCCTCTGGGGGGGTTGCAATTCATGCCTTGGACAAGTTCACTGTCTCAGTCTCAGATTCTACTTCCACACCCAGAGTTTGAAATTTCCATATCCCCTGATGACACTATTTTTGTAACCGGTTGTTATAGACCCCCCCTTGGGGGGACTTAAAATACTTCCCCACCTATGTAGAGGTCTAGAAGCCAATGAAACAGATTGCATTAATTATGGGGGACCTTAATTTAGACTGAATTCCCAGTGTTCCAAACCATTAAAAGACTTACGTGACTCCTATGGTCTTATTCAACTTTTCTGTGAGGCCACCCATCCCAATACCAAAAACTCTGCTCATAGCTCTCTCTTAGATCTGATCCTTACTAATAAACTCCATAAAATTGCTTGCACAGGGGTATTTCACAATGACATCAGTGACCATTGGGTCATTGCCTGTGTAAGGCTGTTACCTAAACTTCTCTCGTCCTCCACCTTCTCATACAAAAGAAGTCTCTGCAATTTCAATCCTACTAACCTCCTGGCAGATCTAAACTTGATTAGATGGCAAGACTTCTATCTAGCTTCTACTGTCTCTGTGACTTGCACTCTATTTCGGACTCTTGTCTTGGAAGTGATCAACAAGCATGCCCCACTCATTAAAATTAGAACAAGGAAAAAATTCTGCCCCTGGGTCACCAGTGCATTGAAAGCTGCCCTTACCAACAGAGACTGCCTCTGGAAGAGAGCTTGGAAGACCAAACTTGAATCTGATTGGGCAGCCTTCAAATCTGCAAGGAACCACTGTACCAACTCATATGAACCAAAAAGGCTAAATACTTCTAAACAGCTTTGGAATAGTCAAAAATTAATGCAGCCAAATTCTGGCAAATCCTCTGGGAAACAGGAGGGCATAGCCCTTCATCATCCCTTCCAGCCGAAATAACTGTAGGGACTGCTACCTACACTAATAATCATGAGATACTTGAACAACTTAACAACCATTGTGCTACTGCTGGGCTTGCTTTTGATACCTCCCCTGCCAGCAAGCTGCTCCCTCAGACTAGTATTAGTGATCTCTTGTCCCCTTCCTCCAAGATCCTCAACCTTCCTACCAAATTCAGTTTCAGCCAAATTGCTCTCAAACAGGTCAAAGATCTCCTAATTACTCTGGACAATAAAAAAAGTGCCAGAGCTGATCATCTCGTGTCCTTCTTTCTAAAGCTAGGGTACCACATTTTTTCTCCTCCCTTCACTCACCTCTTCAATTTATCCCTATATCAAGAGGCCTCTCCTTCCACTTGGAAAATAGCACACATTATACCACTTTTTAAATCTGGCTATTCAAGTGACCTTAATAATTATTGGCCTATTTCCTTGTTACCTATCCTATGAAAATTACTCGAGAAGTTAGTCAGCTCCCAACTACAAGTCTTCCTGGAAACCTCAAATTAACTGAACCCTTGCAATTTGGATTCAGGCCCAAAAGTAGCACAGTATCCACCCTGGCCAAGGTTACTAATGACCGGCAAGTCACCTTCAATTGCTAAAACTATGTCTGTGCACTCTTTTTGGACCTAAGTATGTCCTTCAATACAGTCCACTGTGGTCTACTACTAACTTTGCTACACAACCTTGGGTTAACTGACATCACTATGAACTGGTTCTCTAGCTACCTAACAGGTAGACAACAGCAAATTAAAGCCGGTGGCAATCTCTCTCACCTCAAAGCACTTCAAAGAGGAGTCCCCCAGGGATCCATACTGGGGCCTCTTCAATTTGCTATATATATTAATAATATTGACCACAATATCAACTCTGCAAGTGTCCACCTCTTTGCGGATGACACAGTACTGTTCGTCACTAGGCCCTCTCTAGATCTTGCTTGTCTTGAGCTTCAGAGAAAATTCAACAATTTACAGCAAAACCTGCTCCAATTGAAACTATTGCTTAATACCAAGAAAAAAAATCATGCTTCTCTCCCCACTAGCTAATGCAGCAGCTGCCAACCCATTTGACACCAAACCTCGGATCATTACCTTACTTGAGGAACCTCTAGAAATTGTGGATGATTTCAAATACTTAGGTTTCTGGCTTGACTGTAACCTTTCCTTCACCAGGCATATTGAAGAATTAGCAAAAAAATTACGACAAATACTTGGTATCTTCTACCAAGCATCTGCTAACTACTGATGCTAAAATAAGATTGGTTCAGACAACGTTTCTCCCCTTAATTGACTATGCTGACTTCCTTTACATCCATAGAACCAAAACAGCATTATCCAAATTGGACACGCTATACCACAGGGCATTAAGATTTATCACCAGTGCACTTTTTAACACCCACACTGCTCTCTTTATTTGCAACTAGAGTGACCCTCCTTCAGCACTAGGAGGTGCCGGAATGCCATGCTCTGGGCTTATAGAGCTATCACGGAGAAACTCCCCACCCCCCACATCTCTGCCTTCTTCAAATTTGCCCCCTGTAGGTACAGCATACACTCAGAAAATACTCATACATCATGCTAGGCATTCCTAGAATAAGATCCTGTTTTGGCTCCTCATCCCAAAGTTACGCTATACCTATCCTATGGAGCACCCTCCAAAGGACACTCAAACTTATGCAAACTATCGGGTTGTTCACCTTCAAGTTGTTGCTTAGGAGCTCGCTGAATGACAATTGTAATTGTTACTCCTAACATCATTCCAAACCTTAGGATCAACTTTCTGCCCCTTGCACTTCCATCTTTATTAGATGGATATACCTACTGGCAACTGGCCACTTTATACCCCTGTTAGCCCAAAGAACTCCACAGGGTCAGTCCTTTAGCACTTCTACCTGGGCTAACATGCTCGCTTCCTTGAAGCTACCACCTTCTCTGTGACCACTACCCCATTACTTGCACTCCTTGTTACCCTCTCTCTTCCCTTTTTTCTTTACCCTCCCTTTCCCCCTCAATCCTTTCTGCTGTTACTGCCTGTTTGATATGCACTTCCTATTGGCGACCAATGCTCCTCCATATATTTCAGTTTTATTTACTCATGTTCCTGTTTCATCTTTCTAGTGTTCTAGAATCCCATGTGAAGTGCTCCATTAATATCATGTACGGTGTTGTGCTTCATGTGTCATGATCCTCCTGTCTGTAATTCTGTAATTTTGTCTTAATTGTTGATTGTTGCTGAGTCCTTCCAGGACCACCTTGTAAATGAGTTGTCTCAATGGTGCTTTCCTGGTTAAATAAAAATGGATTGATTGATTGAGTTCACATCCACCACTCATGCCCTGATCCAACTCCTTTGTCACCCAGTCAAAGAAATCTATCAGATTTGTTTGTCATAACCTTCCCCCTATGAAATCATGCTGCCTTGGGTTCTGTAATCTGTTGGATAAAAGATATTTTATAATCCTTCCCTTTAATAACATTTCCATTAACTTACTCACAACCGATGTCAGGCTAACAGGCCTATCATTGCTCACCACCTCCTTGCTACCACTTTTATGATGTGGAACTACATCTGCCCTTCTCCAGTCCTCTGGGACCACACCAGTCTCCAGTTATCAGTTAAACAGGTCTATCAGAGGTCAGCTAGTACTTCCCTGAGCTTCCTCAGCAACCTTGGATGTACTCCGTCTGGTCCCATAGCTCTGTCCACCTTCAGGTTAGCGAGTGCTTTCTGGACTCCCTCCAAAGAAAGCGTGCAAGTCTCCATTTCACTCCCATCAAAGCTACTGGTGCCTTTTTGTCCTCCCCTTCCCCTTTTACTATGAACGCTGAGCAGAATATTTGTTCAAGATTTTTCTTTTTCTTGATCCCCCTCCAACAGTCTCTCCCTCCCTCATTAACCATACATTCCCTCTCTTTGTCTTCCTTTTTTCTCTAACTTACCTAAAAAATGGTTTGTCCACTTTTGATACTCCCTGAGCTATTCTTTCATCAGTTTGTGCCTTTGCGCTCCTTACTGCTTTGCCTGTCTCCCTCTGTTTTCCATGATACACTTGTCTATCCTCCTCTTTCTGGGTTTCCTTATACCTTCTAAATGCCACTCTTTTAGCATTTACCTTTTCTGCTACCTCTTTCAAGAACCATAGCAGTCTCCTCTTTCTTTTACTTTTGCTTACCCGCTTGACACAAAGGTTAGTTGCCTTTACTATGCCCTCTTTTAGTTTGGCCCACTTTTCCTCCACCACCACAGTCATCTCACCCTGCCAGGTCACTCCTAAGGCATTCTCCAATTTTAGTAAAATCAGCCCTTCTGAAGTCCAGGACCCTCTCCATTGTGTGGTTGGATTCCATAGCTGTTCTTATGTTGAACCACACTGTACGATGATCCTTGATTCCCAGATAGCTTCCAACTTTGTTGTCTGCAACACTGTCCCTGTTAATGAGCACCTGGCTTAGTATTGTCCCACTACGATTCAGCTAACTGACTATTTGCCTGAGGAATGCCCCCTGCAGGGAGTCCAGGATGCCCTGGCTTCTAGATGAAGCTGCAGCAAGGAGGCTCCAATCTACATCTGACAGATTGAAGTCTCCCACCAGCAACACCTACCCCTTTTCCTCCATTCTGTCAATTGTTTCTAACATTACCTTATCAAAGTCCTCCCCCTGTACTGGAGGTCTGTAGATCACATCTTTCCAATTATTGGCTCCATTTCCCAACTTTAGGGTGACCCTCAGTACCTCTACTTCCCAAACTTCCTTGTATTTCTGTTGCTTATATGCTTTCCCTCGCATAAAGCACCACTCCCCCTCCTCTCCTCCCTACCCTGTTCCTTCTGAATGTCATATATCCTGGTGCGACCATGTCCCAGTCATTGTTGTCAGTGTACCTCAGTAATGGTCACAATATCCAGATGGACTCTGCCATGATGGCCTTTACATCTGGGATCTTATTTCCCAGACTTCTACCATTCGCACACATGGCCTTCCAGATTTTGTCATTTCTTTGCTTGCCACTTCACCCTTTTTTTCTTTTGTTCCCTCTTCCTCCCTCTTCTCTTTTGACTCATCCCCCTTCCTTCTTGGCTACCCCCTTCTTTCTTGATTAACTTGCTCCATGGTTGGACTCTTACCCCTGGGGATCTCCCTATACTTAATCTCAACCTGGGGGGGCAGTTTTAACCTCCCCTTTTTCTTCTACCACCAGCCTCAGCTAGTTTAAACATTCATCAAAGTAATGTTTAAACTGTTCACTGAGAACTGTGGTTCCCCTCCCGGTTGGATGCAGTCCATCACCTCTGTATTGGCTTTTATCCTCCCAGATGGGCCCCCATTCCCAGTGTAGCTGTACCACTCCTTTATGCACCATTCTTTCAATCATGAATTGAAGGCCCTGGCACACAGCACCCTCTCCTTACCCCATCATAGACAGGCAGTACCTCTATAAAAGCTACAGAGCATGCTACCTGTCTAAGACTTCTTCACAGCTCTCCAAACTCCCCCTGCACTCTTCCTACCCCATCCCTAGCCAGGTCATTTGTCACCAGGAGGACAATGATCTCCAACTCCCCCTCTCTTCCTACAGCCCCAGTGATCCAGAGGATATGCTATCCATCTCTGTGAGCCATGGTGCTGGGTGGGCACCTAACCATCCTCTCCATTCTCTTTACTATTACCGACTCTAACCCCCTGACAATTGAGTCCTCCACCAGAAGTTGCTTCCTCCTTCTCTGGGGTCCTCTTTTACCCTCCTTGGGGCCTCCACTTAGGATGGTCCCCTCATCCTATTTGGCCACTACCGCTGATATCGCATCTTGGCACTCCCGCTCTGCAGCAACACATCCTCAAAACATACAATCACAAAATTACCCAGAACCAGATTAGCAGCAAGTAGCGCTGTGTGGAATGTGGAATTCTGCTGGTGGAATTAGAGCAGAATGACCATTCCTCTGGCATAATTTCCACCGGAATTTCACTGGTTCTTCTGCAGAATTCTGCCTACTGTGATCCACAGAGAACAGCAATTTTTTCCTGTGGAAAATCATTCCACAAATTATTTCTGCTGGAAACTTGCACCATTCCATTTCCAGTGAAATTTCGGAGGAATTTTGAAAATTCCGTGGAGTTTGAAAATTCTGCACAGCACTAGCAGCAAGCTTCCAAACTCACAGTCACAAAATGACCCAGAATCAGTTTAGCAGCAAGCCCCTAAATACACAAGCACAATAACTCACTAAAACAGTGTGGCAGCATACCCATAAACACACAATCACAATATTACCCAGAACCAGTTTAGCAGCAAGCCACCAAACACACACTCGCAACACTACCCTGAAACAGTTCAGCAGCATGCCCCCAAACATACAATCACAATATTACCCCGAACCAGTTTAGCTGCAAGCCCCTAAACCCACAGTCACAATATCACCCAGGAACTGTTTAGCAGCAAGCTCCCAATCCCCCAACCACAGTATATCCCAGAGACATCACAAGTGTACCTGCGATCCAATGAGCAAGGGTTCTGGCTGCTGGCTGTCTCCTTGGCTGACTCCTGGCAGACTTTCGATGTCCTTTGCATGAGGGCCACAAGTGAGACAACCACCTGTGGTAGATGCCCTTTTCAGTATATAACACGGGTGACTGGAGGAGCATGGGGGCAGGGGCAGAGTTACCCACTGGCTAGAGTACTCAAACCAACTGATCCAGTGATAGGTAAGGATGGGAGAATTACAGCTTCTTCTCTTGTGACTGTCTCTCTCTGATCTGCTGTCTTGAAGTCCTGCTGTCTTCAAAGATGGGACCTGATTTTTAAAGTGGTTGCTTTCTTCTTGTTTCTGCACCTCCTCTGCTGATTGGAAAGAAAGTAAAGTATGAGAATAAATGGACTTGAATCAGTTAAGTAACAAGTGAAGTACCAAAATGATTGGTCTTGGTCCACTGTTGTTCACAATTTATATCCAGTAACTGCAACAAGACATAGAAAACTAGATTAATAAGTTTGCAGATGTCCTCAAAATAGGAGTATTAGAAAACAATAAGGAAGCTACTTGAAGTACCCAGCGTGATTTGGATGAAATAGTAAAGTGAGTAAATAGGTGGGACATGAAGGTTAATGAGGGGAAATGCACTGTTCTTACAGCTAGGAAAGAATAGCAGTAAAGCCAGCTACTACTTAAAATGGCATTGAATTAAAGGGGACTAATCACCATAAAGGGTCTGTTTAAGTGTGGAGCAGGTCCCAACATGCGCTTTGTGTGCAAAAACATTTTGGTTTACTGACTGTTAACTGAAGTATAGTGGACTGTATCAGAATCATTTTGCTTAGTTCTAGGCTGATGATCTTCTGATACTACATATCCTAGAATCCTCTGCAGCTGACATCAGAGCAGTAGGCAGCAGTGAGATATTCAATACACTGTAGTGTATGTTAGAGTTTATATAGGAACTGATCTTTTGTTTGCTGGTCCTGCTATCCTCCCTGGCCTATGTGCCATCATAGAGGACCGTACTTCACCCCTGGAGAAAAGAAGACCCAGAAAATCTTATTTGGAGATTATAAAAGCTCTAAAATGCACTGCAGGCTACTGAATTGAATCTCTCACTACTGCCTAGTGCTCTGATGTGAGCTGAATGGGATTCTGGGATTTGTAGTAACAGAAGATGTTAGCCTTGAACTAAGCAAAACTAGTCTGATACAATCTATTATACTACAGGACAGGAGAGGGACAGGGAACTGAGCTCACAAATATTGGAAGCTGTGGGGAAAAGAGACATGGTAATTGTGGGGGACTACAACCTGCCCAAGGTGGACTGGAGCATAGCATCCACAACATGTACTAGGAGTCAGGTGATCCAGAGTGGGTTTCTGAGTCAGGGTTTCATAGAACCAACAAGAGCTGAGGCAATTCTTGATCTGGTGCTCAGAAATGGGAAGCATGTAGAGGAAATAATGGTCAGGGAGCCACTGGGTGGAAGTGGCAATTGCACAGTGTGGTTCCAATTAGATATGTGCAGGGAAAGCATCCTGACTAAGACCAAAATCTTGGATTTCAGGAGGGCGGACTTCAGGAAAATGGGTGAAGTGCTAAGAAGCCACCTGGAGGGCATCAGAGCAGATAAAGGGGTGGACCAAAGGTGGTCCATCATTAAGGAAGGAATACTTGTTGCACAGATGAGTGGATTAGGCTAAGGGGGAAGAATACAAAGGTCAAGCTGGTTCAATTCTGGGGTTGCTCAGGCATTAAGGGAAAAGAGGTTGGTCTAAAGAAAATTCAGGAAGACCAAGAGTGAGGTGGCTAGGAAAAATGACCTAAGGTTGGCTAGTGAGGCAAGTAAGGAAGACCGGCAAGCAAAGGCATGGAAGGAGCTGCAGATAGCTGAAGGAATTAAGAAGGGAGAGAATGCTTTCTTTCACTATATAACTGAGAAAAGGGACAAGAAAGAAGGGATTGTTAGGCTTAAGAAAGGGGAGGAGAGGGTGGGGGAAAAGCAGAGATACTAAATGAACACTTCTGTTCTGTCTTCACCAGGGAGAAGGATAGACCAGTGCCTTTAGGAGAGAAAAGAGGAGCGGGGGAGGAGGGGAACACAGATGTAGTGATAGAGGAGGATAGAGTGAGGAAGGGGCTGCTGGAACTGAAGGTGAACAAATCACCAGGCCCGGATAGAGTACATCCAAGGGTACTAAAGGAACTGGCTGAGCAGCTGGCAGGGCCACTGGCAGACCTAGTTAATAGTTCACTAGAGTCAGATGTGGTATTGTAGGACTGGAGAACAGCACATGTAGTGCTCCTCCACAAAAGTGGTCCCAAAAATGATCCAGGGAATTACAGACCAGTCAGTCTGACCTCCATTGTGGGCAAGCTCATGGAAACCCTACTAAAGTTCAAGTTCAAGTTCAAGTTTATTGCAGGAAAGCTCCGTTGAGCAAGCTCATTCACAAGGAGGTCCTGAGGTGTACATACATTACAATGAAGTTCTGTGACAGACTTACAGACAAATAGTTAAGTGCTTGCATCATAAAAAACAGAGTTCATAGTGATAAGAGCTAACATCATCATACACAATAGGCAAAATGATAAAGAGCACCCAAGATGCTCTCGGCTCATTCCTACACTTCTTTAACTCTGTTTTGTACCACTATCAGTGTTTTAGGTGGAATCTTTGTTGAATTGTCAAGGCAATACATTACATACATTGGAAAATAACAGTAATTCCATAACAATTCAACAAAGATTCCACCTAAAACACTGATAGTGGTACAAAACAGAGTTAAAGAAGTGTAGGAATGGAACCTGGGAAATCACAGGATCAATGGTTTGAGTCCTTAGTAAGGCAATTCATTAAAGACAGTTGCAAGTGTCTTTTAATTTAGCCAAAACTAACCTTTTAAAGAAGTTAACAGGAACAATACTGGCTAATTTCAAAAATGATTGTAGTCGATTCCAAATAGTTGGCAGTGAGCATGAAATAGCACGTTTCCCAAAGGAGATGCGAGTCCTAGTATGTCAAGCAGGAGAAACTTGGACTTCCTAAGTGAATAGACACTAAAGGAAAGATTGGTGGAATATCTAGAGGAGCATTGTCTCCAGGATGTGAGGCAGCATGGGTTCATGGAGGGGAGATCATGTCAAATGAATATGATTGACTTCTTTAACGCTGTCACTAGGACAGTAAACAGGGGCAAAGTGGTAGACATCCTCTATCTTGATTTCATCAAGGCCTTTATTCTGTGCCCCATAAAAGGTTGATCAGGAATTTGGTGGATCTTGGGATTGGAGAAAAGATGGCCAGATGGGTGGAAAAGTGGCTGGGGGGACAGAACCCAGAGGGTGGTTGTAGGGGGAGAGTTATCTGGCACCAGAGAGGTAGCCAGTGGGGTCCCGCAGGGCTCGGTGCTGGGGCCCGTGTTGTTCAGTGTCTTCGTCAATGACATTGGAGATGGCATTATGGGCAAAATGTACCTATTCACAGATGACACCAAACTCTGTGGGAGAGTGGACACAGTTGAAAGGATACAGGACCTACAGGATGATCTGAAAAAGCTGGGGGAGATGGTCCAGGATCTGGCAGCTTGGCTTCAATGCCAAGAAACACAAAGTTATGCTTACTGGAGCCAAGAATCCCAGGGTAAAGTACAACCTGGGTGAAGTCAGGATATCTGCATCAGAGAAGGAGGAGGAGAAGTACCTGGGAGTGATAATCACTAGTGACCTGAAGCACTCCACGCAGTGCAAGAAAGTAGCAACAAAGGCAAACAAGATGCTGGGATGCATATCTAGGGTGATCAGTAGAAGGAGAGAGGAGGTTATACTGTCCTTATACAGGTCACTGGTAAGGCCTCATCTAGAATATGGGATTCAGTACTGGTGCCAACACCTCAAAAAGGACATTAACCTGCTGGAGAAGGCCCAGAGGTGGGCTACAAAGATGTTAATGGGTCAGCAGGGTAAGACATATGAGGAGAAGTTGAGGACACTGAACATGTACCCCCTAGAAGACAGGGGTGAGAGAGAGGGGACATGACTGGAACCTTCAAGTACTTGAAAGGTATAAATAAGGTGGATAAGGAGGGTCTCTCTTTAAGCTGAGTGGCAATCATAACACAAGGGGGCACAGTCTTAAACTGGAGGGTGAGAGGTTTAAGAGGGAGGCCAGGAAGCACTTCTTCACAGAGAGGATGGTGGACACTTGGAATGTGCTGCCAGAAGAGGTGATCTCATTGAAGACAGTGATCAGCTTTAAGAGAGGCTGGGAGACGCATGGGGGAAGGTAAGGATCATGGGTAGGGAGGATGGGAAGTGTGGGGAGGGAGAGCAGGGACAGTAGCTCAAGCTGTGTACCCTGCAATATGAGCAGACTAGATAGACCAAATGGCCTTCTTCTGCTGGCTTCTTCGTATGTTCATATGTACAGTAAATAGTAACTAAACAAACATGTTTTTGCACACAAAGTGCACTTTGGAACCAGACCCACACTTGACTATGGGGCCCTTTGTGCTGTGTGTTCCCCTTTAAGACAGACTAACAAAGAGAAGGATTTGGATGTTATATAGGGATTAAGTGTGATAATTAGAACACAGCTGCCAGTTCTAGAATTCATACTACAGTAGGCATTGACTGGAAAGAGACCAAAGAACAGCAACCAGATTAAGGATTTGAAGGTGACAGAGTGGAATATGGGGAGAGTCTTGATACACTAAATATGTCTAGCTTGCAGCAAAGAAGATTAAGACGTGTCTTAATTTAGCTGTACGGGTTCCTTAAGAATACAGTTTTATGCAAATAAATAGGGTTAATTAGGGCTAAATACTAAACAAAATGAAAGTAAAACAAGGGTCCGTTGCAACCATCTGCAAGGAAAACATTTCAGAGCAGACAAACAAGAGTACTGCTTCTCACAGAGAGTGGTCAGTATATGAAGTTAATTCCCAAGTAGCATAGTAAGCCAAAAACAGTGATATAATTCAGGAATAAATTACGTAATTATTTACAAGAACCAAAAATATACAAATACCACCACTGAGAAGTATATAGGCAACAAGCCTTTTTTCTGTCCTGCTATTAATGCTGATTACCATTTACATGCTGCTTACCAAGTATGCGTTGTGTATCATGTGCTTCTTCCAGACCGTGTTGCTTACCATGTACTTGTTTCATTTGTACCTTGGAATGCGTAATGTAGTACACTGAAAGATTCTTTACTGTCCCATTCCTCCCCTCCCCTCCCCTCCCCCAGGTTGCAACTGGAATTGATACCTGGGCTCTGTGTGCTTACCTGGTAAACTATATTTTAGGGAACGTGAACATTTTTTAACCAGGAGTAGCACACTAAGCTGAAGCTTCTTTATAGATGCGACCTGGGGTCACAAGAAAGTTAAGTGACTCGCTTAGGATCACACAGTGTGCATTTAGGCGGGTGTGGGATTCAAACCCAGGTTTCCAGATCTGTAGCTCAGAGCCTTACCCACTGTGCTCTACTAGCCTCCAAATAAGTTTTTAATCCCCTTTTAAAGGCCTCCACTGATGGGGCTACCTCAATCCCCTAGGCAGAACTTTCCAAAGCAGAGGGCTAGCTACTTCAAATGTAAAATCTCCTGAGGACTCTAGCAGGGCCCTTGGGACCAAACAGAGGTCCTTGGAGGAGGAGCAGAGGGGGTGCAAGGATTGGACATGATGCAGGAGGTTCATCAGGTAATCAGGACCCAACCCAGGCAGGACTTTATAGATTAGAAGACCAACCCTAAAGGTAACTTTCCACTTCACAGGCAGCCAGTGCAGATCCTGCAGGACTGGGGTCACATGGCTAGACCTTGAAAGGCCAGTCAGGAATCTGGCAGCTGCGTTCTGCACCAGCTGCAAGCATTGTAGCATATCCTCACTTACCCCACGGTAGAGCACATTATAGTAACGTAATTTTAAATAAAATAAAAATAAAATTAATGGACCCCATATTTGGAGCCAGCCACAAAGGTAGCACAGTCAGTTGAGCTGCACTTGTGATAGCTTATGTTCGGTTCACAGCATTGTAACTGACTGAATATTAGGCCATGTTCGCACAATGCTAAGTGGATCTGTGCTGTGTTGACATAGATCAAGGCTGCATATGGCCCACAGGAGGTAGTGCTACCTGAAATGGAATAATGCCAGGGCTTCTGTGGGCCATATTCAGACCAAGCATGCAAATGAGCTCATTGGGCATGCAAGGTACCAAGGGGCCATCTACATGCCTATTATGGCCTAATTTGCTTGGGCACAGAGGACCCCTAGTGCTCTTGTAGAGCAGCAGTGGTAACACTGCCCTGGTAGTCTAGTGGTTGCCCCATCCTCTGATCACCCATGGTGATAGTTTTTGAGATCTCTGAAAGTCTAGTGGACCCCCAAATGATTGGCAACTACACACCCACACTGCATGCCCCCAACCCAATTACCCCTCAGATGTAAGAAGGGTGCAGGGCGGTGGCCTGCTCAGCCCTCTGCTCGCCTCCTCAGCCAGACATAATAATGCTCTTGAACTATCAGATGGTAGCTGCGCAAGGAGGTGAGCAGAGTGCTGTGCAGGCCACCATTCTGTGCACTTCATACAGGTGATGGGCAATCAGAGTGGGAGTGTGTGGGGCAAGGGATCTAAGTGGGTGACTGGGTGGGTGGGTGGCTGTGCTACCAGGAATATCTAGAACTATCACTGCATGGGTGATTGGGTGGTGGGAGACCACAAGACTACCAGGGATATCTATAAATATCACAGTACAGGTGATTGGTGGGGTTGGGGGAACACTTGACACAGGAGAGTGTGACTTCAGTACAGCCGTCCTGCCTTTAAGGGTATGAGATGCAACCTTAGTACCATGCTAGGATGTGGTTTACAAGACTGTTAAACAATGTCACTCTTGGGGCTGTTTAATGCCCCAAAGATGGACCATTGAATATACCCCTCATTTACATAGGCACAGCAGTAAGGTTATTAAGATTGCACTGCCAGGTTTGGCCAGCGCTCCTGGGGTCTCTGAATATGGCCCCACTCAGAGTGCTCGCACAAACCCAGGTTAGCACTGGCACTAAACATGTTTGTACTAGTGCTGCCCTTTGACTATAGAGCCCAACATTTTCATAATTCAGAATATGGCTTAGAACCAGCTATAAAAAAATATTTTATGATTGCAGGCATTTATCCTCCCACCTCTCGCATGCTAAGTGAGCACTCTACCATTTGAGCCAATTTTTCACCTAATGATAATGTCACAATCATGTACTTAATGTTCTCTTTATGATGTAGGAAACATGAGTAGTCTCTTCTTTAGAGCGGAGAGTGTAAGGAAGGCTGGTTAAAGTTTGTCAAAACAGTATTTCCCAATGGCCACTACTTTTGTCATGACAATAAGCCTTACCATAAACACTACCTCAACGCATTTTATTGCTGAGCAAGGGATTAACTGGGGTAAAACACCCCGAGAGTATAATGTTTCACAGTCAAAATATTTGTATTGTAATACAGTGTAATTTAGTTACAGTACATTTACTTGGCATATACTGTACTGATTCTGTTTTTTTTCTCATGTATTATGTTATCTTCTTTCAAAATAGGTGGTGGTGGTAATAGTAGTAATGTCCTTCCCCAAAGGCTCAGGGTGCAGTATAGAAATGACAGGCAATAAATTGATAACATCAGAATATAAATCAATTAAATAATACTCTAAAATCATATTATACATTAGCTAAAAATGGCAATAATTCTTTCATCCCCTAATGCCTGGTTAAACAAATACATTTTTAATCGTCTTTTAAAGGCTTCCACTGAGGGGGCCTACCTCAATACCCTAGGCAGAACTTCCTAAAGCAGAGGGCTAGCTACATCAAATGTTAAATCTCACGAGCACTTTAGCAGGGCCCTTGGGACCAAACAGAGGTCCTTGAAGGAGGAGTGGAGAGGGTGCAAGTATTGGACATGATGCAGGGTCTTCATCAAGTAATCAGGACCCAACCCGGGTAGGACTTTATAGGTTAGAAGGCTAACCCTAAAGGTAACTGTCCACTTCACAGGCAGTCAGTGCAGGTCCTGCAGCACTAGGGTCACATGACTAGACCTTGAACGGCTAGTTAGGAATCTGGCAGCTGCATTCTGCACCAGCTGCAAACATCGTAGGGTATCCCCACTCACCCCACGGGAGAGCACATTACAGTAATTGAGCCTAGACATCATGAATGCATGTAATAAAGCCAGTAGATCTTCAGGAGGGATAGGGGGCTTAATCCAGTTGATATTCTTCAGATGGTAAAAGCCACTCCTGTCTACGTACTACAGTACATCTGAGCCTCCAGTGTCAGACATTTGTCAAGAATAACCCCCTAGATTTTTCACCTTAGCAAAAGCTAGCAGCCTGGATGATGGGGACAAAAGCCCTGCATCTCTGATAACTACCTCTGCTCTCCACTTCCGACCTGACTAGATCAGCAGCATCTCAGTCTTATCCAGGGCTAGCCTCAGCCAACTAGACGTCATCCATTTCTGGATTGCCACTAAGCACAAATTAAGCACCCCAACAGTGTCATGTCTCACAGGTGCAAAGAACAAATACAACTGGGTATCATCCACATAGCAGTGAAAACACAGATTGTATTGTTGAATGATTCCTCCTGGGGCAGTTTCTCCAAAGGTCTTGGAGTCCCCCTTACACATAATGGCACATGCAGATGACCTAGAATTATTTTTGCAGCTTAGAAAAGGACTTCAAACCCAACTAGATCCACTTCTTACTAAATGTGAAACATTAGACTTAAAGATTAATCTCAAAAAGACAAAAGTGGCAATATTTGGGCAAACCAGTACTAATCATAAAATCAAATTATATGATGAACAAATAAAAATTGTAAAGGAATATATATATATTTAGGATTAAAGTTTACCTCAAATGGCAAATGGAATCCACATTGCAATCAACAGAGACTAAAAGCAAAGCATATCACTAAGGCTCTAATCCATTTAAATTACAGATTTGGTGGATGCACCATTTTACCTGCATTAAGGGCCGGGGTCACTAAATTAAATGCACTTCTCAAAATTGGTTAAACAAATGCATATTCTCGAATTGGCTAACTAAACTCTTGAACATATTCAAGAAAACAAATACACTACAGCTATGGAAAGATTACAATAGAAACAAAATTATCGTTCCATAGTTTAAGAACATTGTAAAAAAAATGTTTTGGTTAGCACAAAAGAATAAGGAACTAGTTAAAGTCCAAAATCAAGCACCCTGGATAGCTGTAAATAAATCTGTACATGGGGTGGAGGGTTATCTTTTAATTCCTTCCAAACCAAATCACAAAAAATTGGTAATGTGGGTGAGATTGGAATTGTTACTTCATGATTTACATATTTCAGTAGAAATGGGGATGATTATACATCAATTCAAAATCAATGCCCTTGTTGGAAGGGATTTAGTGGAACTATAGAACATGTTAATTTGCAATGCTCTTAATACAATACACCTACAAATATTATACTAAGGGATTTTTTTACAAAATATATGGACCTGAATTATGATCCAAAACTGAAGATGAATTGGAAATGATAGCAAAATTTATTACAGCTGTTATCACAGACAGAAAAGGAAAAAATAAATACAACAAAACACCAGAATAAATACATTTATGTCTGCCATATATCTGCTTGATATTATATAACTATCATCTACTACTGTTTTACATTATGTTATTTTAAATTGGGTTATATTCTTTTGTACATTTTCTCCTGTTTTAATCTGTTTTTGATTAAATGGTGTAATGAGTGATGGAAGCGGTCTGGAGGGAGGAGGTGGAAGGGGCAAAAACACAGTTAGCAAAGGGTGGAAGGGTGAGGAACACATAACAAGGGTATGTGGAGGGGTGCACACAGAGGGGATAAATGTGAATAGAAGAAAAGAGGGAAGTGAAGGAAGGTCAGCCTCTAGGTAGAGGGTGGTGTCTTTGAATTATACAAAGTCTTGGAAACAAGATGAACAACCTGCAGGCACTATTAGCAGACAGGGGGGTGGACATAGCTGCAGTAACCAAGACTTGGGCAACATCACACAATGACTGGGACCTTGGGATCCCTGGAGATATACTACACAGGAGGGACAGGGTAGTCAGGAATGGAGGAGGGAGGCCAGTATATATCAGAGAGGGAATAACTTGCACAAGGGAGGAGTCAGAGGAAGGGGAGGTGGAGGCATTATGGGTTCAGTTAAGGTCCAATAGAGGGAGAAGCATGAGCTTGGGGGTGGTTTACAGACCACCCAGTCAAGATGAGGAGAGGGGCAGGGAACTGATCTCACAAATATTGGAAGCTGTGGGAAAAGGAGAGATGGTAATTGTGGGGGACTTCAACCTGTCCAAGGTGGACTGAAGCATGTCATCCACAACATGTGTTAAGAGTCAGTTGATCCTGGAAGGACTGCAGAGTGGGTTCCTAACTCAGGACGTCACTGAACCAACAAGAGCTCAAGGAATTCTTGATCTGGTGCTCACAAATGGGGAGCATATACAGGAAATAATGATCAGGGAGCCACTGGGTGGAAGTGACCATTGCACAGTGTGGTTCCAGTTGGATATGGGCAGGGAAAGCATCCTGACTAAGATAAAAATCTTGGATTTCAGGAGACTGGACTTCAGAAAAATGGGCGAGGTGTTAAGGAGCCATGTGGTGGGTATCAGAGCAGATATGGGGGTGGACCAAATGTGGTCCATCATTAAGGAAGGAATACTGGTTGCCACAGTTGAGTGTATTAGGATAAGGGGGAAGAACACATGGGCCAAAAAGCCCAGCTGGTTCAGTTCTGGGGTTGCCAAGGCAGTAAGGGAAAAGAGATTGGCCTATAGAAAATTCAGGAAGACAAAGAGAGTGGTAGATAGGGGAAATTGACCTGAGGTTGGTTAGTGAGGCAAGTAAGAAAGTCCAGTGAGCAAAGTCACAGAAGGAGCTGCAGATAGCGGAAGGAATTAAGAAGTGGGAGAAGTCTTTCTTTCACTATATAAGTGAGAAAAGGGACAAAAAGGAAGGGATTGTTAGGCTTAAGAAAGGGGAGGAGTGGGTGGAGGATAATGGGGGAAAAACAGAGATACTAAATAAATACTTCTGTTCTGTCTTCACCAGGGAGAAAGACGGACCAGTGCATCCAGGATGGAAAAGAGGAGTGGGGGGGAGGGGAACACAGATGTAATGATAGAGGAGGATAGCGTGAGGGAGGGTCTGCTGGCACTGGAGGTGGACAAATCAGCAGGTCTGGACAGAGCACATCCAAGGGTACTAAAGGAACTGGCTGAGGAGCTAGCAGGGCCACTGGCAGACCTATTTAATAGTTCACTAGAGTCAGGCATGGTACCACAGGACTGGAGAAAAGCACATGTAGTGCACTTCCACAAAAGCAGTCTCAAGGATGATCCAGGGAATTACAGACCAGCTAGTTTGACCTCCATTGTGGGCAAGCTCATGGAGACCATACTAAAGAAAAGGCTGGTGGAATATCTAGAGGAGCATGGCCACCAGGATAAGAGGCAGCGTGGGTTCATGTGGGGGAGATCGTGTCAAACAAATCTGACTGACTTCTTTGACTGTGTCACTAAGACAGTAGACAGGGGCCAAGCGGTAGACATCCTCTATCTTGATTTCAGCAAGGCCTTTACTCTGTACCCCACAAAAGGTTGATCAGGAAGTTGGTGGATCTTGGAGTTAAGGAAGAGATGGCCAGATGGGTGGAAAACTGTCTGAGACCAGAACCCAGAGGGTGGTTGTGGGGGAAAGTTATCTGTCACCAGAGAGGTAACCAGTGATGTCCCATAGGGCTCAGTGCTGGGGCTGGTGTTGTTCAATGTCTTCATCAATGACATTGGGGATGGCATTAAGGGCAAAATGTGCCTATTCATGTATGACACCAACCTCTGTGGGAGAATGGACACAGCTGAAGGGATACAGGATCTACAGGAAGATCTGGAAAAGCTGTGGAGGGGTCCAGGATCTGGCAGCTTGACTTCAATGCCAATAAATGAAAAGATATGCATACTTGGGTGGAATCTGAGTATCTGTATCAGAGGAGGAGAAGGACATGGGAGTGATGATCACTAGTGACCTGAAGCACTCCACACAGTGCAAGAAAGCAGCAGCAAAGGCAAACAAGATGCTGGGATGCATAGCTAGGAGGATCAGTAGTAGCAGAGGGGAGGTTATACTGCCCTTGTACAGGTCACTGGTAAGGCCGCATCTAGAGTATGGGGTTCAGTATTGATGCCCATACCTCAAAAAGGACATTAGCCTGCTGGAGAAGGTCCAGAGGAGGGCTACAAAGATGATAGCTGGTCAACAGGGCAAGGCATATGAGGAGATATTGAGGGCACTGAATGTGTACTCCCTGGAAGACAGGAGAGAAAGAGAGAGAGAGAGAGAGAGAGAGGACATGATTGGGACCTTCAAGTACTTGAAAGGGATAAATAAGGTTGATAAGGAAAGTCTCTTTAAGATGAGTGGCAACCATAATACGAGGGGGCACAGTCTTAAGCTGGAGGGTGGGAGATTTAGAAGGGAGGTCAGGAAGCACTTCTTCACAGAGAGGGTGGTGGACAATTGGAATGCACTGTCAGAAGAGGTAATCTCATTGAAGACAGTGGGCAGCTTTAAGAGAGGCTGGGATAGGCATGGTGGAAGGTAAGGATCATGGGTAGGAGGATGGGAGGAGTGAGGAGGGAGGGCAGGGACATTAGCTCAAGCTGTGGACCCTGCAGTATGAGCAGACTTGATGGACCAAATAGCCTTCTTCTGCTGGCTTCTTCATATGTTCGTATGTTCATATGTTTTGAAAAATGTGATTGTAATGTCCTAATGTTGCATGGATGAACAATAAACTTTTCTACTTTCTACTCCTAGGGACAGCATGTACACTGCAAACAACATGGGTGACAAGACCAAACCTTGGGGCATGCCATAGGGCAGGGGCATTGGGTATGATGAGTAAGTAACTTTCTATGTGCCCTATCCCTGAGAAAAGACTCAAAACAGCAGGTGACAGTGCCAGTGAAACCAATGTACTCCCTCAGATGATCCAACAGTAACCCATGGTCCACAGTGTCAAATGCTAAGGACAGATCAAGGAGAATGAATATTGATCATTCACCCCATCTCTTGCCCTGAGAAGGTCATTTTGTACCCTAACTAACACCATCTCAGTGCTATGCCCAGGTCTAAAACCAGATTGAAAGGGCTCATAGATGTCATGAGCTGAGAGGTGTGCCTCAAGCTGCAGCACCACAGCTTTCTCAATAACCGTATCTAAGACAGGTAGGTTAGAGATGGGATGAAAATTTGCTAGACTATCTGGGTCCAAAGCTGGCTTCTTCAGGAGGAGTTGAACCAGTGCAACTTTCAGTGCAACTGGAAAGATTAACTCCAACAAGGGGCACCAGAGTAATCCAGTGAATACTGACTCCAGGGACCCAATGCAGCATACTAGGACATGTGTGTGACCTAGGTAAAGGTCACAAAAGGTGGGCCACAGCTTTGAAATAACCACACATACTTCATTCACCTAGATTGGCCATAATTCTGCCCAGGACCACTGAGTGCATCCGTGAGATCCCTGCCTGACTCTGTTGCCCCACAACAGCCTGTCTGGAGAGATCCCAGCTTGAACAGAGGACACTCTGTCTTAGAAGAATCAAGTGAACTCTTCGTACTTAGCTGCTGACAGTGCTCTCATCAACTGAAAACAGGTTGAATGTGATAACTGTCCACAGCACAAAAGAGCTGAGCCAATCGATTTCTCCCAGCCACAATCCCCCCCAACAGGAATGCTGCCTTCTTATGTGAGACTGTCCTTTGATATTCATTGTGATGAATCTTCAAAGTCACTTTGTCCTCCTCAGCCCCAGATTTCCTCCAGCACAGCTCAAACCTTTGACTCCAGGTATTCAACTCCCTAAGCTCCCCATCAAACCATGGGGACTCTAAGCATGACACCCATGGTCATACAGGGATAGGTGCTATGGAATCAAAGGCCTTGGTAACAACTCTATTATAGGTTGAAATTGCCTTCTCTGATCTCATCTCATGAACTGTCAGCATTTCTGAGATGTCCAGCACTGCCAGTAGTTCTTCTGGGCCAAGCCTGTATAAAGGATGGTACTGAACCATCCTCATCAGGGGAGGAAAATGGTGGTGAGGGGGGGGGGCCCGAAGGCAAACTTCACCATGTAATGATCAACCAACTGACTGTATCAATCTCAAAGTTACTCACCTCATGCCCGGGGAAAACCAAGTCCAAAGAGGCGTGCCCGTGTTGGTGAGTCCAAGTAACAACGTGTGCTGTGCACAGTGATTCCATCAACTAGAGGAAATCCATTTCAAAATGTGAAAGTTCTTCATTGACCCAAGCATTGAAGTCACCCAAAATAAGCCATCTGGATGACTCCAATACCCTTTCAGTGATGAAGTTCCTGTTTTCCTGCAGGAAATCCCCCTCGAGCCCCGGAGGCAGTACACTAAGAGGATCCTGCCACCTGCACTTGGAACCTGGATCCCCAAATGCAAACATACATACAAACATATGAAAATGCCAGCAGATTAGGCCTTAAGGTCTATCAGGTCTGCTGGAGATACAGCTCACAGTGCAGTCACTGCTGCTGTCCCTACTCCCCTTTTCTTTCCCTCTCCCCAAGTTTTTCCACCCTGAGTTCCCCTCTGGTCACTTCCCTCCCCTCCTTTATCTTGTCCATGTACCTATCCCATTACTTCTTAAAACTTTCTACTGTACTGATTCCATTGAAATCACCTCCTCAGGTAACACATTCCAAGGTGCCACTACCCTTTCTATGAAGTAATGTTTCCTCAGTTCTCTTCTGTACCCTCCCACCAGTTTTATGCTATCTTGCATGCAAACAATGAGGTTTCCCCCACTGGGTTCACAGTGAAATTCAACCTGGATCCAAAACAGATGGCTACACCCCATGATCCCTCCTCGGGCAATGAACCATGGAGAATCCAGTTGGAATCACTGCCTCCAAGTCTGGCATAGCATCATCCCCAAGCCATGTCTCCATGATGCAAGCCCGGTAGATTGATGAACCTGAAATTAGATCTACCATAATGGCAGTCTTGTTATTCATCGACCTCACATTCCATACCACCACCCAAAGGGGACAGAGTAGGCAGCTGTCCCACCAGCTACCTGCCCACTCAGTCCAGTGGGAACCCTGAGTATGGGAACCTGATACCTCTCACCTCTCTTTAGTTCCCATTTTACCCGAGAGTGTCTCCTGGTCCTAACTATCCCAATAATTTCTCCCCATTAGTATGCCCCACACCCCACTGCCAACCACATCATCTCCTCTCAGTCACCACCTCCCTGCACCAATAATAGGCAGTTCCAGGTAGTGGGGTCCTGGAAGGAATGCCAATCAAGCAGCTGGACTGAGAAATAAATAAGCCTAAGGGTTCACAACCAGGCCTAAACACATTACTGAAGCTAACAATATCAACTACAACCCCCACACTCCAAAACTCAGATTATAGCTCCTAATAAACGTAATATACAAAACCCACTCACACTTCTAACCCTCTCCACTCACACCACTCCACATGCAAACCTAATACATGGCAACCCTATAACTTCACTGTTACCACTCAGCCTAACCTAACCAATCACAGACAGCACCACCAAGAGATGAATTGAAACAACACTTTAAATCTAAAATTCAGGATTAAAAACACTGGTGAGTAACAGTGCCACCGTGACCAATTAAGCAGGTGAAAAGCACTTAGCAAAGTCCATGAGCATCAAAAGTCAATGTCCAAATGCTCAAACAGCAGGGGGCCCAAGGAAAGATATTCTGCTCTCACTGAAACAACCAACAATTTTATATGAAATAAGAAGGCAGAACTCTCACTTCTGCTTATACATAGTTAACACCTATGATAATAATACGGAATTTATTTTGAGCCAGCAGTCTTTCTCACCACTCACTGGCTTACAGGTCTGTAACTTCAGAGTCCCAGGACAATTCTCCTACCACTCTGCATGGCAGATTCACAGCCTCTGATGTTGGCAGATGAATGAGCACCACTACACACAACCCCAGATGCTACAAAACAGATCCACAGCTGGGCACAAGTCTTTTGTCTTCTCCCCCTCTAGCAAGGGGGACCCTGGCTCACTCCAACACCACTTCACTCCCAAAACCATCCACCATCAGTGAACCAAGCACATTTTTCTGAATGGAATTGGAACAACAGATCCACAGAAGCCACACACCTGAACACTCCCTTACCATGCTCTGACTCTGTAGATCAATCCTAGAGACTCAGAAATTGACCCAAATGCAGCCTACTGGACTCCAGAACCACCAGAGGCCAGCTGCTTCTCCAGACATTCAGCTCAGGCACTTTTTGGCATGGTTCTCTGGCACAGGAGAAGGATCTAGGGGACATAGTAACAGGGAGCATGAACAACTCTGCTCAGTGCAGGAAGGCTGCGGCTAAGACCAATAGGATGCTGGGGTGCATTGCTTGGGGATTCTCATCCAGACACAAGGATGTGATACTGCCCCTGTACAGGGCCTTGGTCAGGCTGCATTTGGAGTACTGCGTGCAGTACTGGCATTTGTATCTGATGAAGAATATCAGGCTGCTCAAGGTGGTGCAGCGTATGGTGACAAAAATAATACAGGGGATGGAAGGCAGAACCTAAGAAGAAAGGCTGAGACACTTGAGTTTGTGCACCCTGGAGGAGGGATTGGGGGATATGATTGAAACTTTTAAATACTTGAGGGGGCTCAACATATCTGACACAGAGGGGTTGCTTAAGCTGAAGAAGTGAAGGGACATGATGGGGCACTGGCTAAGACTGGAGGGTGGCAGATTCAGGAGGAGATGAGGAGACATTATTTCACTGAGAGTGTGGTGTCAAAATGGAAAACTGTACCAGAGGAGGTGGTGGCATGCAGGACAGTGTGCAGTTTCAAAAGCGCAAGGTACAGGGCAAGGGGGTAGCTGGGTAAACAACACTAAGCAGTTTCCGAGGGTGAGAGGTGGATGGGGGTGAGGCAGCTGCAGTATAGGGGTGCTAGATATCCATTCAAGTAGACTTGATAGACCATGAGGCCTGTTTCTGCTGGCAAGTTTTCTATGTTTGTATAAAATGAATGTCAGATCACCAGAGAACACACAACAGATGAATGAAAACATGATAAATATGGCACTATTACACTGCAACACCTAAAAAATAAATATCTCTCTAGCCAATTCCTTTCTTGAAAAATCTAGCCACCCTAGTGACAACCTACTACTAACGCCATAAACAATACACAGAATGCTGAAAGTTTAAAAAGATTAAAAATAAACTAGCACAAGGTCTGTACAAATAAAATGTGCCTAAAGACAGCAAGGCGTAGTAAATCATTAAACAAAAAAGTAGGAGCAGGAGCTCTAATTCGTCAGTCTGCCCAGCCTGGCAGCCATCTTAGAGGTAGATGCTTGCCACCAGATATGAGCCAAAAGAGATGTTTTGGCATGCAATGAAAAGGTACAGTAAGCATGGAGACAAATCAAGACCAGGACAAAACAGGAGCTGATGAGTGGAATAAAAAGGTTTTAGAGGAATTTAACACCAGCACAGTGCAGGTGATATGTTAGACATTAGGAGAAGGTGGTGTCAATTGTATTCACCAATGACATGCATGCAACTGGAATGTGATAAATATTACTGTATTTACTTTAGAAACTGAAATTGAAATTGCTGTGTGTATTATATAAAACATTTTTATTGTACATACAGTATAACGTGGAATTTTGTACTGTATCATAAATCAAAAAAGTTACTCCAGGAACTGTGTTACAGACATCACAGTGGGTGGCCACCTGGTGACCGGTGATCACTGTATGGTGTGGTTCAATATAAATATTGTGGCAGAGTCAAACCACACAAAGGTAAGGGTCCTGGACTTCAGGAAGGATGACTTTACAAAGATAGAGGAATGTCTCAGGGATGCCCTGGCAGGGGGGACAGGACTTTGGTGGAGTGGGGGAACAGTGGGCAAAGCTAAAAGGGGCCATATGGAAGGGAAAAAAACTCTGCGTCAGGCAAGTTAGCAAAAGCAAGAGGAAAATGAGACTGCAATGGTTCTCAAATGAAGTGGCTCAGAGGGTTAGGGCAAAAACGTTAGCATTCAGGAGATATAAGGAGACACAGAGAGAAGAAGATAGGGAAGTGTAACAAGAGAAGCAGAGGGAAGCAGGGAAAGCAGTCAGGAGTGCAAAGGTGCAAACAGAGGAGAAAATGGCCCAGGCTGTGAAGAAAGGGGACGAGACATTATTTAGGTATGTAACCAAAGGTGTGTGGAGGGGGATCAGGAAAAAGCAAACATTCTGGACAAATATTTTTGTTCATTATTCACAGAGGAAGAAGAAGGTAGGGGACAACAGTTAAGTGACATGAGCATCGAAGGAAGGGAAGTGGACATCAGCCCATTTACAGAGGAGAGAGTCCTGAAGGAACTCACAAATCTGATAATGTACAACACAATGGGGCTAGACAGAGTATATCCAAGGATATTGAAAGAACTTAGAGAGGTGCTAGCTGCACCACTGACAGTCCTGTTCAACCACTCACTGGAGGCAGGAGTGATTCTGGAGGACTGGAGCAAGGCAGATGTAGTCCCACTTCACAAAAGTGGTAGCAGGGAGAAAGCTGGTAAGTACAGGTCAGTCAGCCAGCCAGACTTCGGTGGGCAAATTAATAGAATTCTTACTGAAGGAAGGGATTGTGAACACTATCTAGAATCCAGCAGCTTGTAGGATCTGAGGCAGCATGGATTCACTCTGGGGGAGGTCATGTCAAACAAATCTGATAGATTTCTTTAACTGGGTGACTAGTGTGTAGATCAGGGTGACACAGTGGATATGGCCTACCTAGATTTCAGTAAGACCTTAACACTGTTCCACATAGGAGACTCATAAACAAGCTGGCAGCCTGGGAGTGGGTCCTAAGGTGGTTAATTGGGTAAGAAATTGGTCATGGGATAGGTGACAGAGGGTGGTGGTAAATGGAGTTCACTCTGAGGAAGAGAGGGTAGCCAGCAGGGTGCTGCAAAGATCAGTACTGGGGCCGGTCCTATTTAATGTCTTAATTAGTGAAATTGCTGTGGGGTTTTAAGGAAAATTATGCCTTTTGCAGATGACACAAAGATCTGCAACAGGATAGACACTCCAGGGTGGGTGTAAAAAATGAAGAGGGATCTAGGAAAGCCTGAGGAGTGGTCAAGAGCATGGCAACTAAATTTCAGTGCAAAGAAGTGCAAAATCATGCACTTGGGGCACAGGAACCCAGGGGCAGAGTACAAGATGGAAGGAGTGGTACTGGTGAGCACCAAACAGGAAACAGACCTGGGGTTAACCATATCTGTTGACCTAAAGGGAGCCAAACAGTGTGACAAGGCAGTGGGGAGAGTCAGTGGGATGCTTGGCTGCATCAGGAGGGGTATCACCTGAAGAAAGAAGGAGGTGGTGTTACTGCTGTACAAATCATTGGTGAGACCTCATCTAGAGTACTGTATCCAGTTCTGGAGACTGCATCTCCAGAACAACAAAGACAGAGTAGAGACAGTTCAGAGGAGGCAACTAAAATGGTGCAGTGTCTGCACCAAAAGCCATATGAGGAGAGATTAAAGGACCTCGATATGCACACCCAGGAGGAAAGGAGGGGGAGGGCGATATGATAGAGACTGTCAAATACATCACAGGTAGAAATAAGGTATGAGGGCAGCATTTTTCAAAGGAAAAAGTTGTTCAATAACAAGAGTCATGCTATGAAACTGGAGGGGAGTAGACTCAGGGGAAAGTGAGAAAATACTTTTTCAGAGAAAAGGTGGTGGATGCATGGAACAGCCTCCCAGAGGTGGTGGTGGGAGCAAAAACTGTGACAGAATTCAAGAAAGTGTGGAATAGACAAAAGGAAACCTTAGTAGGTAGGAAAGAAAGGGTAAAAGCTGGAGATCAGTAGGGTCTGTAATATTACAATAGGTAGGAAAATGGGCAAACTAGGTGAGCCAAGTAGTCCTTATCTGCTGTCAAATTCTATATTTTTATGTTTCTCTGTTTCTCCTTCCACCAAGTCCTAACACCTCCAAAATCACTACCACAGCAGGACATAGTCCTTTGCAAGTTTAGAGTGACAACACTACATGAAGTCCTATAATTAGTCTTGAAGACAACATAAAATTCTGGATCTGCATTACATTCCACCAAGATTCAGGGCAAGTGGTCACTCTGCACAAGTAACACAAGCAGTGGAAAAGAAGTATATCAAATAAAGTGCAAAACACTTGACAGCAACAAGTTAAACCAGAGCCTTGAACTCCCAGAGGTTTCTGCCAAAGTTGTTTTTTTTTTCTCTGCTCTGTGCCTGGATATAAATATACTGTACTGCTTGCCCACTGCCCCTTAACTACCACTCCAACACTAAAAGGACTACCCATTAATAGGTGAACTGAAATCACCATAGCTATTATACATAATTACTGAAATGTTTCAGTTTGTAGCTGTAGTTTCAGTGTGGATAGGTGGTGGTGGCATGAAAACATACTACCCAAAACAAGTAAACATGTTGTCATGCTGTCCAAGACTAGCATACAGGTTGTGCCTGAAAATAAATAATTTCACATTTAGAGTACCTGCCCACCAAAACCTACATAAATTAATTGATAAATTAATCAATAAATAAAATTGTTGCAGTAATTCTCTATAAGAGCTACATTCAGTTGTGGTATTAGTGCTAGACCATGTTTTATGTGACCCTTTTAACGGTAGAGTGTATTTGTATGGCTGCATGGTGATGTCACCATGCTGACATACTGCTGTGACTAGGAGAGAAAAAAGGGACACTGGAAGTATGTGACAGGATAAGTAGACAATCAGCGTCCACTGAGTTCTTGGAGTGGAACTGACCATATCTTTCTGCCTCCATAGTGCTGTTTCTTGGTGTTCCTTTGTCTCCCCTCCCCCACCATTCCACTAGCCACACTATTTCCTTGCTCATGATGAACTCCTGAGCCTACAAATGGTCACTGTCAGGATTTTAGAGGGTACATGAATGTTTATCTCACACTGACATCATTTACAGGTGTCCCCCAAACTTGCTCTGATCATGGCAGTGTTATTTATGGTAGTTTAGTGCACAATTAAATGAGAAATTAAGTTTCTGTTATTTCACTTCTTTCTTTCAACTATGGCATTTACTGGAGACCTGCTCAGCTGAGTTCTGTTCAGCACGGCACAGTCAGTGACATTGCAGCATGTTTTTTTTTTCCTTTGAAGATTAACCCTTCAGCTACTAGCACCACGTTATCAAATGTGATAGCATCTTGTTGCAGTCAAGGGGTAATTGCTTAAAAATATTTTATGTACTAGCCTAATAAACAATTAGTTTACCTAGTACAGATGATGTGGTAGGCTTTTGGTTCAGTAACACACGCAACATACAGAGTGTGTAAGTGCATTCAGTCACCAAAATTAAAATGGTATGGAGGTTTGCTGCAATCTTTATTTCATCAGTGCAAGAGTTAAAAAGAAAAGCTTGACTGTCAATGGGCCAGCTGTGTTTTGTTTAAACCTTACCCCATCTCCCACTTTCAGCAGCAGTGCATAGTAAATCTGGATACCCAGCAGTTCCATTTAATTTATATCAATGGTGATATCACGCTTCCTGACAGACTGACTTTTATTTGCACTTAGAAAATGGGCAAAGAAAATTCCCTCATCCGATTGGCTGACACACATTTTTAGGTGGGCAACTATCAGACAATAGATGCCCACCTATAAATGAGAGCCAGGCCATAGTGCCCCTTCTCCCACTGAGCTATCACAGCACCCACCCTGCTTCCCTATTGGCCCAATCGTGAATTAAAATTTTCAAGCCTGCCGACATTTGTACAAAAGGTCAGTGAGGCCGTGAATCAGCATACCCTCCCATGAAGCTTGCCAACCGTCTGGCAATGAAAAAAAAAAGCCACAGTAGAAGCATCCCTTACCAGAAAGCTGCCAAAGTTGTCTCGCAAAGTCCCAAAAAATGAAGCAAACCACAGCTTCAGTCTTTCACCGTGTCAAAAATCAACACAGTATCTACCCTTCATCAGCCGTCCCTAGCCCTTCGGCTAGGGACAACAATAGCTCAAACCAGCATACTGCGTACCACCTAATAGTAAAACCAATAACCGTCATGATTGCAAGTCGCTAGCACATCCCCTACACCAGCAGCCTACAACTGAGTCGTTCCTAGGTGTCGCTCCTCTTTCTGTAGATTGGTATTCTCAGCTGTCACCCCCTTTATCTTAGTTTTAGTTAACTAAAGTAAAACATCTACGGCCGCCCACCCTCCCACATTAATCAACTGTCAGCCGATTTAAGTAGAAAATTGCACCTCAGTATGTCATACCCTATGAGCTGCGGTATTCTGTGAACTCGTCAGCTTCAAGCTATGGCTAGACTCGAGAAAATCCTACAACCGACCACCCTCTCAACTTTTCCCAAAACTTGTCCCCATCAGTGTCTCTGTTTTAAAACAGAAACTCGCACCTGATTACATGATGACGGGAGAGCTCCCGATGTTCCGCTTCCTCGTCACTCCCAGGACATTAGTGCTCTTCCCGTTACATGTCAGCAGCATTCGTCTCCCAATGTTATTTAAAATTTGAAATGGTAGCACTGCCAATTAAGTAAGGGCACTCAGAGGAGCCACATAACAAAATAAAAATGCACAGTAATCTGCCTGTTTTTAGAGATGTACAACTTTTTTTTTGTCAGCTCTCTTCGTTCACCTTCAGATCGTCTGTCCCTCTAAGCAACTCCAGATAGCACGATCGTTCTCCTGCAGCCTCTCCCACTCTAACACTGGATGACTTTTTGGGAGGAGCAAGGAATGACAAACCAGTTTGTTACACCCAATAAATAAATAAATGAAACTCCATCACCAAGGAGTAAAAAAAAAAGAGCACAAGGTGTGTGCGCGCACGTGTGTGTGTGTGTTGGGGGGTACACTGTAATATAGATGGAGGAACTATTTTATTACAAAACTAATTTTCTAATAACATTTTTTTATTAAACAAATTTCTTTTCTCAGTGCCCATTTTCTAAGTGCAATAATGCCCTCCAGGGTGGGCGGTATGGGCAATACCGGATCTTCCAGAGGCTATAAGGCCCTCCGCCTGTGGTGTCGGGCCTCATTACGCCCCTGGGTGGTCCGGTATTACCCAGTACAACCCACCCTGTTGGGTATTATTGCTTGCTGAGCCCATCTACTGTTACTATAAGAATGATGGAACAGAAAAAAAACATTTTCTTTGTGTTTGGTACATTGTTATTAAACATGCTTCCATATATGTCTACTATTTCTTAGTTTTCAGATCAGAAAGAAGTTCATATGTCTGAATTTAGTTATTCAGTCATTATATACAGTATCATGAAATTTAACTGCCACAGTCAGACTAACATTTTGGAACTAGAGTCCTTCTTCAGAGATAAGTAGTCTTTAATTTGGAAAATAAAAGAAGAAAAATTACATAAACATGATCGTTAAATGTTGCCTCATTTCCTGAAATTCAAGCACAGGATAATATATTGTTTCAGGTATTCCCAAGAGATGGAACTGACCTGGTTTAGATACTCAGTTATAACTGGAAAATTATAATGGGGAAGCAGCTCCAGTGGTATATGACTTCTGCAAAATCCTTAAACCAAAAATTAAAATTTAACCTGAAAAGGATCTTATGTGTTATTTTATTACAGGACTTTTAATTTATTGCCTTCAGTAGCCATTTAGTTGATAGGTGAGTTTATGTATTCAGTAGCCATTTAGTTTATAGCTGAGTTCCTGCATCAGAGTTTTAACAGATGTCCAAACAGTTCAAAATAAAAATTAGTCAGTGATTACTGATCTTCATATACCTGTTTTTTTAACTAGTCTTTTATAGGTGGTCACGGTTAAGAGCTTCAATTCCAGCAGCTCTCCTTTTCAGTATTAAAATCTCTGCTAGGGAATAGTATAGGATGCTCATGGGTATTGCTTAGATTTTAGTGTTTTCTCTGTAACGGTGCTAATCTGGGAGTTAGAGGAATTATTTAAAAAAGGAAACTGCATGCTTTATTCAAGAATCATTATACATTTTTTCCCTGGGTTTTAAAATGGCATTCTTCTATACGGTGAATTTGCATATTTCTGCTTATCAGTAGTGATGTAAAGGGCCGGGCAGCATTATGACTTGTGATGTGCTAGCCTTCTTGATCTTCAGCTGGAGAATCTACAATACCTGCCAAGGCAGGTCTACTGCTGAGTACCCATGAGGCAACTCAAGGATTTTAAACATGACTGTGAAAAGAAGCCTAAACAGCGGAGATCTAGAAAACCATCCACGTGGACTAACATACTGCTTTGTTACATCTACTTCTCGTATTTTTGCTGTCATACATGATCATGTTTCAAATGATCATGACCATTTTGTGCCATTTTGCCTTTTAAAACATGCACCTTATCTACAATTCAAATATCTCGCTGACCAGTTGGTCCCCAGTGCACAAATCTCTCACTTTAATTTTTTTATACAGGGGACCACATCCCTGACTTTGACAGAGTTTTGTACAGTTGTGTACTGTAGCATTACCTTCTATTTCTAGCTTTGTACTTTTTTCAGTTAGGAGCTTCTGAGAATTGATTACTTTCCTTTTCAAACCTTTACCAGTCACCTTTCTATTTCAACCCAACTCATCCTTCTTCTTTCTGCTTTATGGCAGTGCAGGGTGTTGCACAAGTTAATAAAAGAATGTTTCATTTTAGTTTTTTTTTTATATAAACGTTGCACATGAAATTCTGTTTTAACATTTGTTAAATTGTTATATTTGGGCTCCACTTCATCTGCTTCTATCACAGCCACTTGATAGCCATTTGATAGCCACATAATTGTAAAAAAAAATCCAACACTGCCTGACCCACTAGTGCAATGCAGCTGCATGCAGTTTAGGGGAGATTGCATAACAAAAAGGGAAACTGCTCATTTCCATCTACTTCTCCTATTTTTGCTCTTGTATATGATCATGTTTTGAGGTATCAAGATTCTGCTATTCTTGCCATTTTGCCTCTTATAACATTGCACTTGTACCCCAATTTCAGTATCACTCTGACTAGCAGATCCCCCATGCACAGATTTCTCATTGAAATTTTTCATATAAGGGACATCGTTGACTTGGAGAGAGTGCTGTATAGTTTTGTGTTTAGCATTTGCTTTCACTTCTAGTCTGGTAATTGTTATTATGGATGCATAGCAGAGCTATGTGGATGTATTGTTATTACATAGTAGAAGAAGAAAAGGGGTCTCTAGAATGTCTGGAATGTTTCTGATCACACCAATTGAAAAGGGGGATTTGGTAGCATGTGACTGTGAACACACCACAGCTGATGACAGCTATGTTCTTCCAACGAAGTGGAATATCTCTCTGTGCCCACTCCATTCAATAAAATGTGGTTGCTTCCTCCTCATGCCCAACTCCCTAGCGCACTATTTTCTTGCTCTGGTACTGACCGTGAGTCATCTCTGTAGGGAGGGACAGACCAAGGGGCCGTCAATGATCTCTGTGGGGAGGGATGGACTGAGAGGCCATCTGTGATGTTGATGGGGAGGGACAGGCTACTAGTGGTGGAACAAGTGGCTAACAGTATGAGAGTCTCAATCTTCCTTACTTTGTGAAGCTTTCAGTGCAGCAGCAGCTCGATGCAAATCTTCTTAAAATGGATGCAAAACACAAAAGGGATGGTAAATCCAACTTTATTGAGAAGTCCAGCGCAACAGCCATGCCATATAGTGGGCAGGTGGGAAGCAGTGCGGGAGAGTTCCATGCTTAATGTGCATGTGATATTGGAAACCCAAAATGAAATCATTGACCAAATATTTTTTATCTATAAAAATACCAGTAAAAACACAATCACTGAGCATACATTAAAACTCTGCACACTCATAACTTTGATCATTTTAGGTGGACAATGTCCCTTTATAGCAGCATAGCAGCTGTGTTGGCTCTGACCAGAATTTGTTTCAACATGGAGAGGATATGGAAAATCTCTTAAGTACAGTGTTGCCTACCAGGAAGCAACACATAACTGTGGCATTCTGCAGAAGAGTTATTGCAGGAAACAATGCAATTTTAATAGCAGTTAAATCCTTGTTGTCATGCAGTAACCCAAGATACTGGATTGCATACTGTCAGACTCCACTGTATGTGTTTTATGTGTCTGCTTGCTTTATGGAAGAGATCATGACTAAAGGTAGGGCTCATTTTTTTAATCACACTTCTATGCTGTTTCTTTGTTGTGCTGTGGATCCCCAGTATAGTGCATGTTCAGTTTCTAAACACATACCAAATTTCATCAAATAGAAGCCACCCTCAAATAGAGGCCACAGGCCATAATGAATACTCTTAATAAAAGCCAGCCGTAAATAGAAGCAACAGTTTGTAATCAGGGTTGAAGTCATGTCAGATAAAGCACTGAAGGTGGGATTCTGAGATTTTTATCTTTGTAAATATGATTATTGTTGTACTCCTTTTTAAAATGTTGACCTTATTTTATGTTTGCCACGCATATTTTGCTATGAAGTAGACCAGTGACAATATGCTTGATCATATTTTAAGACATGAAACAATTTCTTTTTCACACTTAAACATTTGATTTTGCAATACAAGCCACCTTCAAATACAAGCCGCAGACCAAAATATAGCATTTTAATAGAAGCTGCTAAGTTAATTTTTCCCAATGCAGCACCTACTGTACAGTTCATTTTAATGCAAAATGTCCTGATTTTGGCTTCATAAAAGATGGCAACCCCACAAATGATGCACTGTTACATATTCACTGAAAATTTGTTTTAGAATTATTTATTTTTTTTATTTAGTAAGCTCTAGGATTACAAGTACCTTTGAGCAGGGACTGCTCATTTACAAAGGTTCCACATCAATTAACATTATTGTGTCATGACATGAGCTACCATACCATGTGTTTTCACTGGAGAATTGTTACTTTAAATATAAATGGGTTTTCAACAAAGTGCACTGTAACACATCTCTTATCATTCCAAATTAGTATTTTAAAATACTGTTAAAATATTGTTTACAGTCGACAATGCATCTGTAAAATGTTCAACTTGTGCTGATTTTATTCTGTGTATTTATTTGGTGTATGTGGTGGTGGTTCCAACATACTGTACACATTTTATAATTTTTTATTCTGTTATAACTGGTTATATCCCACTGGACACAAGGCCAATTTGCAGGGGTGACCCGGTATGCTTATACACTATACACATAATACATACGACCCCATGCAAGAGACAGAGACAAAATGTACTGCACTGTTTTATCAGCAAAAATGTGTATACTGAGCAGTTCTGAAAATGGAAACATTTTACTGGACAAACCATCACCTTTGATTTAGAATTGGATATACTTGACAGGAATATAGGTACATTTTCCTCATCATCTGTTGCATGTTCACACTGATTTAAACAGTTTGTAAGATTTTTTTTGGGGGGGGGGGGCTACATTTTACACAGAAGCAATCCATTCCCAGTTTTTGCCTGCAAGTGAGTTAGACTTTTAATTTCTTTACTGGAATTGAGTTCCCTCAGACCCCTCCCCCTCCCCGTTTCACCACTAATACTGAGAAAGGATGCAGGCAAACCTTAGTATCTGGGAGGTGACAGTTAATTCAGAGATGCAATACAGTACTGTAGTAGTCGACATGCACAGTATGCAGATACAAAACACACACAACATATGAGTGCCTCCACTGGCATGCTGCACTCAAAAACATGCATTTGCAACAGGTTCGTGATCCAAGCACAGTTAGAACAGCACAAAACACCATCTACAGGGAACAGAAAACATAGAAACATAGAATTTGATGGCAGATAAGGACCGCTTGGCCCACCCAGTCTGCTCATTTCCCTACCTAATGGATAAGCTGCAGATCCTAGTTAACCAGCAGCCTACTTCTTCCTACCCCAACCCCCTAGAATTGCCTTATGACTGTCCCATGCATGCTTGAATTCCACCGCTGTTTTTGACTCCACAACCTCCTCCGGAAGGCCATTCCATGCATCCACAACCCTCTCTGTGAAAAAATACTTCCTTAAATTACCTCTGAGCTGCCCCCCTCTATCTTCAAATTGTGCCCCCTTGTTCTTGCACACCTCTTTTTTTGAAAGATGCTACCCTCTTGGACTTTGTTGATTCCCTTGAGGTACTTGAAAGTTTCTATCATGTCCCCTCTCCCTCCTTTCCTCGAGGCTATACATATTAAGCTCCTTAAGTCTCTCTTCATATGTCTTCCGGTGCAGACCCTGCACCATTTTAGTTGCCCTCCTCTGGATAGCTTCCATCCTGTCTATGTCTTTGTGGAGATTGGGTCTCCAGAACTGCACGCAGTACTCCAGATGGGGTCTGACCAGCTGTCTGTACAGAGGGATAATAACTTCCTGTTTTCTACTGGTGATGCCTCTCCCTATGCATCCCAGTATCCCCCCAGCCCTCCTTGCTACCCTCACACATTGCTTGCCCACCTTTGGGTCATCTGATATGACTACCCCCAGGTCCCTTTCCATTTTTGTTGTTGTTAGTATCTCACCCCCCATTGTGTACTCTTCCCCTGGGTATTTGTTTCCCAGGTGCATTACCTTGCACTTCTTAGCATTGAGTCTAAGCTGCCATACATTTGTAGCATTGAATCTAAGCTGCCATACATTTGATCATTCCTCTAACCTTGCCAAGTCCCTTCTCATCCTTTCCACCCCACCTTGTGCATCAACTCTGTTGCAGATCTTTGTGTCATCTGCAAAGAGACATACTGTTCCTTCCAGTCCCTCTGTAATGTCACTTATAAAGACATTGAAGAGGACCGGTCCTAATACTGAACCCTGCGGTACCCCAATAGTAACCTCCCTTTCTTCAGAGTGGACTCCATTTACTATTACTCTCTGTGTCCTATTCTTCAGCCAATTCTTCACCCAGGCTGTCATCTTGGGATCCACTTCCAGGCTGGCTAACTTGTATATTAATCTTTGTGTGGGACTGTGTCAAATGCCTTGCTAAAGTCTAGGTAGGCCATGTCCACAGCCCCTCCCTGATCTACTACTTTGGTCACCCAGTCAAAGAAATCTATCAGATTCATCTGGCATGACCTTCCCACTGTGAATCCAGGCTGCCTTGGGTCCTGTGCCCCTCTGGCCCCTAGATACTCGAAAATTCTTTCCTTAAGAAGTGATTCCATCATTTTCCCTATCACTGAGGTTAAACTAACAGGTCTGTAGTTTCCTCCTTCTGCCTTGCTCCCACTTTTGTAAAGGGGAATCACATCTGCCCTCCTCCAGTCCTCGGGTACCACCCCATCCTCCCGTGATTTGTTAAAGAGAGTAGTCAGTGGTGTCACTAGTTCTACCATTAGTTATTTTAGAATTCTGGGATGAATCCCATCAGGCCCCATTGCTTTGTCCACCTTCAGTTTAAAAAAAACACATGAAAATAATTAAAACTAAACCAGTCACAGTGATGCATTGGCAATGTACGACTGCCAGCCTGGTCAAGATTTAGCTGTCTGCTGTTCAACATTATGGCAGAATCCAACATGCTGTGGGCCTTCATCCTACTCATTTGGTTTCTCCCCATGTTGCTGCAGATAAGGATGAGTGATGCAACATTTTTTATATTCTGCTATAGCTTCTATTTTGTCAGTTTTTACTTGCCGATTCAAAACATGGATGTACAGTTGCAGGAAAAGGCATGGTCATATATTTCCTGAAATTTCTGTGATATGTCTAGGGACATTTCCCCTTGCCTGCAGTACTACTGTAGGCCCACCAGAGAGCATCTTTTTAGAAATATCTGGAAATATCTGACCATATCTATTGCTGCAACCATATACTACTGTGCGTAAAGTGTGGCCTAAAGTGTTTTGAATTACTGAATACTCAGGGCAGTTGGTTACCATCACAATTTCTCTACACCTGCCAGCCCACACATAGCTGTCGACATCCACCTTATGCTCCCTTGTACAACTAATATATTTATTGCAATTTAAAATTTAAAATAAATGTCCTACAGCTCACATCCTAAATTATGCTTCTCTCATACTAATGTAACAGTCAAAATTCTTAGTTCATCACTGTTCAAGCTGAATGCAGAGTTCAGCACCAGCTATCTACCATGACCCACCCATGCCAGTTCCTGACATGAACAGAGCTGGTCCAAAAATACAGTAGTCTAACTATTTAACTGCAAATAATCCCTCCAGTCCTCCTTCCCATCAACCAATTCAGTTTAACTGCATTACACCTCAGTTACACAAGAGTGGTATTGAAATGTCACAGCCATTAAAGCTTTGACATTAGCATACTCCAAATCTCAGGCTGTGTTACAGTCCACATTTTCCTTCAACCTGTTCCAGACCATTTTCTAGTACGGAAGATGACATCAAGCATCATGCTGATCTTATAGTGAGACAAGGTTCAACATTTTTCCAGTCCAACCATAATGATTTCTCACCTAAGATGTATGTTTATGCATACATGTATTCTTCTGTATTGAATCTCACCTCACATGTACAGTCTTATTCAGTGTCCAATAATTTAGTCACTGCTACTTATTCCATAACACCAAACCAAGACACATGAATGTTTCAATTCATTAAACAGGTCCATAGGTAATTTGCAAATCCATAGTCCAAACTGATATATATTTCAAGAACACTTAAAGTTAAATTATGCAGTGCTAATTAGCTTTATGCAAATACAGCACTCCAGTACTACATCATAAATTTATAATGACATCAGGGCTCTGTTCTCTGTTCTTAGAAGAAATTTCTTATATACTGTACTATATAACACATTTTTAAAATGCATCAGAGATGAGATACATGTCATTAATTTTAGATACACATTTTAAGAATAAAGTTCTTTGATCTCTATGGCTCAGCAATGTAGTGCAGTAGTGCACTATTCATATTTTACTAATCAGCACTGCCTGATTTATCACTATAGCCATATATCATTAGCCAGAAAATGAGTTGAGGCAGCAGGTATTAGACATACATAATAAAGTTCCTGCCCTCATTCTTTATTAATGAAATACTAATTTCAGTAGTAAAATTAGTTCTGGAAACATAACTCTACAGTACTACACAGTTACAGGATTACCATATTAAAAATATCAACAAAACAATATTTGTTTTCTTAACAATTTATATACTAAAATAATGATTAAATATTACCAAGCAATGCTTCATTGCATTTGGGGTCTGATGATTCACTGGTTCGTAGGTTCGTATTGCAAGCATTGTGATGCATAATGCATGGTATGTTCATTTACTACAATTTTTCCCTATTATGATAATTATTCAGGAGCAGGTTTTCAGCAGTCCTCTGAAACAAAACCATTTTTTTGTATTGCAGTATGCAGCAATGTGTAGTGGAGCATAACTGCATGTCTGTATCAAGTCATTTTTCCAAGTAGTTTTTTTTTAACACGCAGTATTATGTGTTATTTTAGAAAAATGTTTACAGTAAGTCAAAAAGATGTCACAAGCTGAAAAAATTAAAGAGAAAAATTAACAATTTTTCATCATGTTTATTCTTAGAAGTTCTAAATGTTCAAGACTGCATTTCTTTTGATAATCCCAGTGTATTGGTAGAATTTCCCCCATTCCACAAACCACCAACAGCTAAACCTGGATCAATTTCCATTAGTACATCCTGTATCCCTGCCCTTGTGATGGGGTTAAAATAGAAACATATTTCTGAGCCCTTCTTTCCCAGTCAACAAAGCAACAAACAAACCAATAAAAACTGAGTCATTTTTCAGGCAACAATCAGGACTATGTCTCAAACAGCAGTGTTTAAGAGCCAAGGCTTCTGTTTTTCTGAAGACAAGCCTCAACTGTGACAAGTTTATGCTTGGTATGCTGTCTCTTGCAGATTTAAAACATTAGCAGGACTGTGTATGTTCTAAGGTCTGTATTCACAAAGTATGATCCAGTCCATTCTTCCTTTGTATACTCTCCATCAGCCTGTGCAGCTGACCCGTGATTCACCAAGCAACTGATGTTTTAGCATGGGCATGGCCATTCATCTGCTATGGTGATGGTACTGGGGACAGAAAGCAAGGACAGCTGACTTTTGATACAAGATCTTTACTCTGTCCTAAATAGAATCTATAGGGCCCAATTCTCAACTGACATTTGCCAAAGGCACACAATGGGAAAATCTGTTTTCAGAATTAGAATATGTTCTTAGGCCTGATCTATATATCTATTTATGTATCACTGGGATCCCAGGGTGGATAATTGCTTTTCTGAGGTAAGGCAACAGCCAGAGTTATAGCATTATAGCAGTTGCATTGCTTTAATCACAATGAGGTGTAGAAAGATGGCTGGGCTTGGGCAGGGACACCTGCAGCACCAGACATCACTGTGTAGATTTATTTATTTTTAATTTTTTTATTTTAGTTTTTTGTTGACCTGGTAAGTGCACTTGACAAATCCTGCCTATTTTCAGGCACGACCTAGGGGAGAGGGATACAGATGAATGCCAACTGACCTTGAACCAGATTAAGATGTTGATGGTATTTTTAGTGAATGAGGGAAATTTGGCCAGGACACCGGAGAAATTCTCCTACTCTCTTTGATAAGTGCCATGGGAATCTTTAAAATCCACCTGAACTACCACCAATCAAGGCAGATGGGACCTCGGCTTAATGTCTCATCTGAAAGACAGCACCTCAGAAGTGCAGCACCCTCTCATGCTGCACTACAGTGTCAGTACTGGGATATATTAACCCAAGTTCCTGGTGTGGGAACTGAACCCACAGCCCTCTAATCTCCTGGCCTCAGAGGCGAGTATGCTACCTACTGAGCCACTGGCACTGCTACAGATTGCAGAGTACAACTTATATAGATGTGTAGATACTGTACGTACTGCAGATTCTGACAATAAACAATCATAAGTCTATCCAGTCTTCCCAATTCCTATCTATTTACTTCTCCTGCTTGATCTCTGACCAGACTTACAGTGTATCCTGCCCTTCCAGTGCTCCAGTAATCCCCTTGGCTGTCCATGTCCATCTTAGGCTTACTATCCCTATGTGCATATCCCATCTATGTTTGATATTCTTTGCAAATTTTTTTTAATGCACTAGTTAGGGTTAAAGTGACAAATGTAGGGAAATGTGGCATTAGAGTTTCCAACCCTAACACCCTACCCCCACCAAACAGGTAACAACAGGAAAACCATTACAGTTTCACCTGTCTGATGTCTTCACAAATCAGGTGTGGGTGTGCCTTGGGCTATCAGCCCTAATACTCACTCCATTCCATCGGTAAATAAGCTGAGATGTGTACAGTATACGAGAATGTGGTGAGCTTTAGAAACATAGAAACATAGAATTTGATGGCAGATAAGGACCGCTTGGCCCACCCAGTCTGCCCATTTCCCTACCTAATGGATAAGCTGCAGATCCTAGTTAACCAGCAGCCTACTTCTTTTTTTTTTTTTGCCATTCACTTTTTATTCAGTTTAAAAAGAGTTCGATACAGAGACTTATGGAACAAAGTACAATACATACAGGACCAGACATTGGTACTTAACAATCATATAAAATAAACATGACCATAAAGTAAGTCCCTGTAACCCTCCCTACCCACCCACCCATTAACCCACCCCTTAATCAGAACCACCCCCCCACACAAGGATCTGTACTGTGAGCATTCTGACATGGGATCTATCTCTTGCTTAATTATGAATAAGCAGTAATTAGCGGGGACCAGATTTTCTCAAAAAGAGGCAATTGATTATGGAGAATCGCTATCATTCTCTCTGTCCTGAGGCTTGCAAGCAAATCTGCCAACCATTCTGAATATGATATTGTAATGGAGTCTTTCCAATGTTTAAGGACTAATCTTTTCACAGTAATGGAAATTAAGGTCACATGATATTTCCTCAATTTGACCGGGAAGTCCGACAAAACTCCTAATAAACAAACCTCGGGTGTGAACATCTCACCTATTCCTAACAGTGAACTGGCTTTATCCTTTATTTCAGTCCACAACGGTCAATTCTTGAACAATGCCAGAAGACATGGAGCATGTCTCCTTCCCCTAGGCCACATCTATAACACTTGGGTTCCTGTAAAACCTTTAACTCAGCTAATTTTTGAGGAGAGTAGTAAATGTTATGTAGGATTTTAAATTGGGTTAGCCTGAGACAATCTTGTCTCGTGAACTTATGACAGTTCCTCCAAATATGCATCCAGTCCAAGTTAACATTAAGGAAGGCCCTAGCCCAGTATGACGAAGAAGCCAGGTTTTCAGTAAATGCCCAATGAAACAGGACTTGGTAAATTTTCGAAACAGCATGAGGGGATCCTATCAAGGGTCGTATGTCAGTCCAAAAGGCCATACGAGGTGAGGTAACCTTATTCAACCCAAGTTTCTGGACTAAAAGGTGTCGTAATAGATAAACCTTAAAAGTGTCTTTCGTAGGTAAATTAAATTTATGGAGTATTTGAGCTGTAGAACTAGGATCTCCATCCTCATTGAGAAGATCCCTTAGCCTACAATCCCCCAGCTTAGGTTACCACCTTTGAGCGATAGTCTTATTTCCAATCCGCCATTGAGGATTGCCCACAATTGGTTGGGAACTGTCCATAGTATAATTATATTTCAGAAAATTGCAGATTTGACTATGAACCCTTAAGGAAACCCCAATAGGTGAATTTTTTAAAGAGGGAAGCAGTTTGGGGGTAATATAAAATAAAGCTTCGGGATTGAGACCCAAGCTCTTAATAAGACTGACCTCCAAATTTACCCACAGTGGGATGTAATCCGTATTGGAGGAGGAGGTGGGTGAGAAAGCCCATCTACCATATTTATTCATATGCGCTGCCCAAAAATAAAGAGCAAAGTGGGGTAATTTCAATCCACCCTGCAGCTTGGGCACCGCCAGCTTAACATATGTCATCCTGGCTTTCTTGTAATTCCAGATGAAGTCAGCTACCATCTTATGGAGTTTATTAAACCATGTCAGAGGGAGCCAGACATTGAGCATGCATAAAGGGTAAAAAAGTCTGGGGAATATTCATTTTTACAATATTTATTCTACCCCACAATGAGAGAGGGAGCTGTGCCCATCTTTTCATGTCTAACTCTATATTATGAACTAAGTTGTCTAAATTTAGATAACGGAACCTATCTGAATTACTTGACAAAATAAGGCCCAAATATTTAAGAGATTTAGGACTCCATCCCAATCCTAGACTTACAATGTCCCTTTTAAATACCTTATTGTTCAGGGGATATACAACTGTTTTCTCCTGGTTCAATTTGTAGTTGGCTAACGCACTAAATTCAGTTATAGCTTCAAGCAAAGCTGGGATTGAAGAAGCCAGATTTGTAACATAAATTAGTAAGTCATCCGCAAATGCCGTGACCTTAATAACCTGGTCTCTAATTTTGATCCCTCTAATCCTATTGTATAACACTATATGCCTAATCAAGGGTTCCAAGTACAGGTTGAACAAAAGAGGGATAAAGGCAGCCCTGCCTCGTCCCTACCTGTAATCGAAAAGATGGACGGTTAAGGACCATTGCACACAATTCTGGCTGATGGGTTCAGGTATAAGGCCCTGATCCAACCAATAAATTTGTCCGGAAAACCAAATTTGTCCATCACCTGGAATAAGAAAGCCCAGTGGACCCTGTCGAATGCCTTCTCGGCGTCCAAAGACACCAACGCCAAAGGGAGAATGGTCACTTCAGAGGCCAAGAAGACATGAGACAGTGTTCTAAAATGGTCTGCCGAAGATCTACCCTTCATAAAACCCACTTGCTCAGTGCCAATTAATTTCAGCAACAATTTACTGATTCTGTCAGCCAGTATTTTGGATAGAATCTTTATGTCATAATTTAACAAGGAGATGGGACGATAACGATCAGGCTTTTCAGGGGGTCTATTTGGTTTAGGTATCAATACAATAAGTGCTTCGGACAAGTACTTGTCCGTATCTGTTCCAGAGAGAATATGCTGGAATAATTTAGATAATAAGGGGACCAAAATGGAGGAAAAAGTTTTATAAAAATTGGGCGAGAACCCATCTGGGCCGGGCGTCTTGTCAATTGGTAAACTTTTAATTACAGATTCTATTTCACCATGCGTAATGTCAGCGTTAAGAAGACTATGGTCCACCTCTTCCAATTTTGGGAGAGGGATCTGATCCAGATAAGACAGGATCACAGACTGCTTCGGTGGAGATTGCATACCCCCATATAGTGCTTCATAGTAATTCTGAAAAATTAGGGTTATGTCCTCCAGAGCCGTCTTAAAGCATCTATCTTGTTCTGACCAGATTCCCTCAATTAAACGAGATGCTTCTAGCTTCGCAATCTGCCTGGCCAAAAGCCTTCCTGGCTTCTCTCCTTGGTCTACATAATTGGCTTTTGTTTTAATAATGGCCAGCACTGCCTGATCTCCCAATAACTTAAGATATGCATCTTTAGTTTTGATTAATTTTAACTCAATCTCCTCCTATGGATTAGAAATCATAGTATTTTGCAAGGACTTAATTTGATTTAACAAGTCTAACAAAGTGGCATTTCTTTCTTTTTTCCTTCTGGTAGTCTGACTTATCAATAGCCCCCTCACATACACTTTAAACGTGGACCAAAGAATATCGGGTCTTACATTCCCTCTCGCATTAATCTCGATAAATTCCTCCATTTGAGTCGTCAGAGTCTGAGCTACTTTGGGAGCCCTCAATAACTGGTTATTCACTTTCCATCTATTACCTTTGCATATAAAGGAAGGGGAAGAGATTGTGACCTCCACTGCAGAATGGTCTGATAGTGGGGCTGCCATGATCTCGGAACCAATAACACCTTTGAGCAAGGCACGGGAAAGGAATATATAGTCGATCCGAGAGCCAGATCTATGCACCGGGGACAGGAAGGTATATTCCCTTGTTTGTGGATGGAGCACTCTCCAGACATCTGCCAGACCCAAACGAACCAGCATGTCATTGAATGCAAGGGTAGCCGGTGTGGAGAACGTTTGGGTTCTAGAAGATCTATCCATCGAAGGATCAAGAACTAGATTAAAATCTCCTCCTATAATCATTGGAAGGTGACTAAATGGCAACAAAATCTTAAGTAAATTGGACAAAAAATCATGGTTGTCTGAATTAGGCCCCTAAATTGCCCCTAATAGAATTTCCATGTTATAAAGCTTCCCCCTGACTAAGACATATCTACCCTCTTTATCTTGGATAATTTTTATAGGGCTGAAAGGTACCGATCTATGTAATAAAATCATAACCCCTTTACTCTTTGTGGTACCCTGTGAGAAGAAAATTTCTCCAATTTGCATTTTTCTCATACACTTGACCTCATCCTGAAGTAAATGCATTTCTTGCAAAAAAGCAACTTTAACTTTCGCAGCCTCAATATACTTCAATATTCTGTATTGCTTTGCTTTATGTCTAGCCCCTTTAACATTCCATGTACAAAGTTTAATAAAGGTATCAGCCCCCATGATCAAATACCAGCGTACAGTATGTAACACATACTCCCATGACTCCTCGTAAATTGCAGCCCCAGCAGCCTTGTGTCCTACCCCCAAAACCGCCTCCCTCCACCCTCACAATAACCCCTACTACCAATATAATCCCATACCCCAATACTCTTGGGTGCTCCCCCTCAATATTAACTATCCCAGTAGTCTCCTCCCTTCCCACCCAGCCTTATCCTTTTTGCACTGCGGCCCATGATACCAGGATGCCTAGCCCACCCTTCTGCGCTCCGTCCTCTCCGCCCTTCCAACAAATAAATGAGAATCCGTATTTATCTACTTCCTACCTATCTTAAGAACCCTTAAATCGTTTAATAACAAAATTAGTGAATAGGCATGAAACATCTTGAAGCAGGAGTTCAGCTCCCCACCTCACATTCATATTTGCTCCATAATTCCAAATATATCTGGGGAGCAAAAAACCTTAAAATAAAACTAGGAAGCTTAACTGATTTGAGTTAGAATGGGCCTTTCCAGCCCCATATCCCGAAAGCAAAAATGCGTCCCCCCCCCATAAAGTCCACTCAATCGAGTGAAGTAGAACAAAAATAAAATAAAATAAAATAATCTGGCAATTAATTAACCAAATTGAGCCCACATTTTAGGCACATCATCAAACTGACGAACATATATAGCCTCTAAGGCCCAGGACCCCAATATACCAAAGCAAACAAATATAGTATTGCCCTGGGCGAGCAGGAGCTAATATATTATAATTGACTGTCTCAGTCCAACCCATTGTATGTAATTTCCTTTAGATCTCAAAACCATTCATATGATATAAATGAGAGTCCAAGACTATACAGCTGTATCTCATATGTCCCCATTCATGGGTCCTTGAAGAGCGCTGGGAAAGCCTCACGGAGGGCTACTGATGCCAAGTCCGGAGATTCAAAAGTTTTCCATTCTTTGCCAATGGGGACCTGAAGCCTCGCAGGATATCCCATTCTGAACTTCATCTCAGCAGCAATCAGCCGTTTAACTAATGGGTGAAAGGCAGCACGCTTCTGTCGTATTGAAAGCGGAAGATCTTGAGCTACCCTAATCCGGACTCCTTCCCAGTAAATCTCTTTATCCTCTCTGGCTTTATCTATCAGCAATTGCCTCTCTTGATAGTTGAGGAATTTTATAATAAAGGGTCTGGGAGGACGATCTGGCGAAGGTAGTGGTGTAATGCCGGTGGGATCTTTCACGCATGTACTGAGGCCGAGAGGCGAAGGCCTACAATTTCTCCGTTAACTTCTGAGCAAAATTAATCGTTCTTTGCCCTCAGCTTTTTCTGGCAAACCGATAAAAACTACATTGTTGCGCCGGCTCCGGCCCTCCAGGTCTTCCACCTTTAGTTCTAACTTGTGCATTCTCTGAGAAATCTTACTGATTGCCATGTCGGTTCTTTCCTTGCTTCCTTCCAGAGATTTGATGCGAGCTTCATTGTCTGAAGCTTTGCGAGTGTGATCCTCGATGGCCAGATTAATATTCTTTAGCTCTCCTGCCATATCTAGAATCGTAGATTTAAGAGGCCCAATTTCTTCCAGGAAACGAGACAGAGTTAAAGGTTCCTCCGATGCGCTGTGGTCACTTGCCCCTTGAACCGACGCCGAAGCCGAGGCCTTCGATTTTTTTGCAGCCTTTTCCGGAGTCGCAGGAGGGGTGTGTTTGGGGAGGTGGCTTCCTCATTTCTGCCTCCATAGATTTTGGGGCTCAGGTTCTTCTCTGGCACCCTTCCAATGAGAAACTTCAAGTTTGAGCAGTTTAAACGGAGTTTTTCTCTATAAAAGACGGGCGATGGACGGAGCTCCCAGAAAACCAGCTACTCCGCGTCCCGCATCACGTGACTCGACTCCACCAGCAGCCTACTTCTTTATACCCCCACCCCCTAGAATTGCCTTATGGCTGTCCCATGCATGCTTGAATTCAACCACTGTTTTTGACTCCACAACCAATGCATCCACAACCATCTCTGTGAAAAAATATTTCCTTACATTACCTCTGAGACACTCCCCTCTATCTTCAAATTGTGCCCCCTTGTTCTTGCACACCTATTTTTTTGAAAGATGCTACCCTCTTGGACTTTGTTGATTCCCTTGAGGTACCTGAAAGTTTCTATCATGTCTCCCCTCTCCCTCCTTTCCTCGAGGCTATACATATTAAGCTCCTTTAGTCTCTCTTCACATGTCTTCTGGTGCAGACCCTGCACCATTTTAGTTGCCCTCCTCTGGACAGCTTCCATCTTGTCTATGTCCTTATGGAGATTGGGTCTCCAGAACTGCACACAGCACTCCAGATGGGGTCTCATCAGCTGTCTGTACAGAGGGATAACAACTTCCTGTTTTCTACTGGTGATGCCTCTCCCTATGCATCCCAGTATACCCCCAGCCCTCCTACTGCCCTCTCACATTGCTTGCCCACCTTTAAGTCATCTGATATGACTAGCCCCAGGTCCCTTTCTATTTTTGTTGTTGTTAGTATCTCACCCCCCATTGTGTACTCTTCCCCTGGGTTTTTGTTTCTCATGTGTATTACCTTGCACTTCTTAGCATTAAATCTAAGCTGCCATACATTTGACCATTCCTCTAACTTTGCCAAGTCCCTTCTCATCCTTTCCACCCTACCTTGTGCATCAACTCTGTTGCAGATCTTTGTGTCATCTGCAAAGAGACATACTTTTCCTTCCAGTCCCTCTGCAATGTCACTTATAAAGACATTGAAGAGGACCAGTCCTAATACTGAATCCTGCAGCACCCCACTAGTAACCCCCCTTTCTTCAGAGTGGATTCCATTTACTATTACTCTCTGTGTCCTATTCTCCAGCCAATTCTTTACCCAGGTTATCATCTTGGGACCCAGTCCCAGGCTGGCTAACTTATATATTAATCTTTTGTGTGGGACTGAGTCAAATGCCTTGCTAAAGTCTAGGTAGGCCATGTCCACAGCCCCTCCCTGATCTACTACTTTGGTCACTCAGTCAAAGAAATCTATTAGATTCATCTGGCATGACCTTCCCACTGTGAATCCATGCTGCCTTGGGTCCTGTGCCCCTCTGGCCTCTAGGTACTCGACAATTCTTTCCTTCAGATCAGGGTTGATTATATAGGGTTGATAGCCCCAAGGCACACCCACGCCTGATTTGTGAAGACACAAGAGAGGTGAAACTGTAATAGTTTTTCCTCTTGCTGCCTGCAGGCTGGAGGTGGGGCATTAAGGTTGGAAACATAATGGCATATTTTTCTGCTTTTGTCACTTTAACCCTAACTAGTGCACTAACAAAGTGTTTTGTAATGAATTTCCTTCTTATTTTAAGATACCATAATCATGTCCTCATTTACCTGGGGGGGCACAGAGCCCCCTGGAACCTGTCCTTTCATCTCTTTGTAGATGTATTTATTTATTTACTTATTTAATGTTGCACTCTTAACTGCCGTCCTTGCCTACCTTTGTTTCTCTTGGTAAATCTCCCTATCTTCCTCCTTCTGCATTTTTTAATGCATTCTAAATGCCATCTCTTTTGCTATCACTTTTTCCACTTCCTCCTTTGAGAACCATAGTGGTCTCTTCTTTCTCTTGCCTTTGCTTACCTGCCAGACACAGAGGCTTGTCTCCTGTTCAATACCCTACTTCATTTTTGCTGACTGTTCCTCTACACCCCTCAATGTTTCTCTCACTACTAGGGCATCCATGAGACATTCTTCCACTTTCTCAAAATTGTCCCTCATTGGCGTCATGTGATGTGCTGCTTGAAGCAACAGCTTCTCTTGCTTCTCTGGCCCTTGTCTCTCTATGTTTATACATTTTGGTATAGTTTCATCAAAACTTTGTAAAACTAAGGATCTTCAGTGAGTGCCTTGCCTGTGTAACTTCACTTGGAACTGATTTTTGCCGATAAGATGGAATCCAAAATGAAGTTAGAACCACCACGCCACACTCCACCTGCAACGCCTGAAAGAGAAAAGTGGCCTAAATGTTTTAAGACACAGACCACTCTGGCGGCCAAACCCAGCTCTCCTCTGATGTCACTGTTGGAGGAATGATTCCTCTCAGAGTTCTCACTTTTAAAAGATACTATCTAAACCTTAACTGGTGAACTTAAAGCCCAGTGACTGGCAAATGAATCACTTAATCAGTGGGTCTGTGATGTAGAGACCTGTGTCAGCTCCCTGGATGACTGGTGAGACAAATTGGACCCTGAACATGTTACTGTATGTCAGAAGTTGACCTGATTAGAATCCAGGCTGGAAAACTTGGAGGGTTGCAGTCAGCATAACAATTTTGATAATACTGGGGTTACTGAAATGAGTGGAGGGTTCCAACACAGTTTTATTTGCACAAAAAATTGTGCAAAGAATTAGTGGGACCTTCCCCTAATGGCCCATGCTACATCATCAAATATGCACACCTGGCTATGTGGGCCATGACCCCCAGTAAATGATCCTCTGTACCCCTTAATTTTTAAACTTTTAAATTACCTTGACTGCCAGCATTTGCTAACTAAAATTTGGGAGCTCCAGGTAGTCAGTTAGGAAGACAGCAAGATCAGGGTGGTGGAAGATCTCCCCATTGCAGTTAAGCAGAGAAGAGCTACATACCACCCTACAGTTTCCAAACTCATAGTTGCCAGCATTAAATTTCAGGTACTTTATCTGGCCCAACTGCAGCTTAATATTCGTGGTGAACAAGAGTCTTGAGTCTCCAGAGCAAGCTCACCAAGAACTCTTTCCCGACTTATTCAAAACTCCATGAGCTCTCTTAAGGATCTGTTAGTTCGGTTTTGTGGAATTCCCAGAGTTTCGTGTTCCTGGTTGTCTTTCTGATACACTGGAAGTTTGAATGTGCATTGAGGATGGCTTGTCTTGTAGGATTTGGAATTTTCCTTAGTCCTCTCTCGCTTTGGAACATTCGCTGTGGCTCAGATTAAGCATACAGCAGTGAGCGCAATTCTGTGATGAATATACCCCATCCCTTCTTCTGTTCCTAAGCTCTGCTACTAGGTATGTTTCTTTGACATGTTATTCTATGCTCCAGCCATCTACAGTGCTTCTTACAGTAAAGTTGGTCGGTACCGATCTACCATGCAAATTGCGAGGTAGCAGTATATATGTTATTTAATGAGTACCCCAACTATGCAATGCTTGGTATACCATGCAGCCACACAACTTTACTCTAGCAAGCACTGTACATGTGCTGATCCCCAAGCTGACTATAAATATTTTCTCCCCATTTGGCAAGGTATTAGCAACATTCATCCTTTTTGTATTTGTACCTTGCCTTCCGTGCCGATCTAGACTAGTCTATTGCTGGCAACCACTACAATGAAAAGCCTCTGAGTTTTTTCTCTATTTCTTCTGTCCATTGGGCCAGTATTTGGATACTCTATTGTTGGACCAAGGCAAGTTTGTCAATTTGCTGCCAGCAGTTCTTGCCTTATGTATTGTAGGTCCCTGACTTTGAGAACAGATGTTTCTTGCTCACCGAGTGAGGTTTTGTTTTGGCTGACTTTTTGAACTGCTTTCTCCTCCAAATAACTGCTTTGGTGTATTTGCAATTAAATTTGTAATGGAGCATCAGTCAAGGTAATCCATACAGGGGTCGGCACCTTCTTTATTGTGGCTGGCATCTTCTGTCTTTAGAGAAGGTGGACTTTACTGGAACTCAGTTTGCCTTAGTTCATACTTATGGGTGGCAGCTTTGAACTTGATCAGAATCGCCCCCTACTGCCGTCACCAGCTGTTTTTCTTTGCCTAGATTATTGTATTGCCGTATATCCATCTTCTTTTGGTCACTAGGAAAACCAAGGAGATATGTTCCTAAACCCCTGCTATAGTTTTTCAAGTTTTTTGTTATGACTAAAAGGAGTTTATGTCACATACTAACCCTACTGGTACCTTCCCCTGTGATGGACAACTTTATGGATCAATGGGACCCGTTCCCCTTACAGCATCTGTCGGACTCTATTTTTACTTTATTTGAAAGTCATTGGATATCTGATATGTGTAAGGCACAAATGGTGGCTTACTGAACCCCATCCCAAGCTGATGGGGCAGAGGCAAATTATTTTAATCATTACTATTTTATGTCTGATACTTCAGTGAGGGCTTAATGCTTACATGTTCAAGTTTTCTTATTGGAAATCTCCTATTATGAGTACTTACTGGTTTTGTTATAATGGTTGGGGTATTGGTGTTTGAATGGGGTTTAGGGGGTCGGGTAGGTCTATGAGGGAGAGAGTCCTGAACACATCATAGACCTGAGAATATTTGGAGTGCGGTCTCTAAGACTGGGGGTGGGTAGTTGTTATTGTTTTGTTTTTTTCTTGAGTTGTGTGTTTTGGGATGAGGGGATGGGGGATTTTTTTTTTAGATGCTAATCTGGGTTTTTGTAGCTTATTCTCTGAAACATTTTTTGATACAGGTTCGTTAGCAAATTGCAAGGTGGGTTGGGGGTTGAGTGGTTGGACATTGTTGTTGTTCTGTTTTTACATTATTTGGCTGGGGAGGTGTTGTTTTGAGTTTGTACTTGGGATTTTGTCAAGGAATATATTGGCATATTCTGTTCATTTTGTTACTGGAAGACTTTTATTGGGCCCAGATCACAGTTTGGTGTATAACAATATCATGGTTATGGTTATATTTTATACGTGTGTTGCTTTTCTGTCTTATAATCATGTGCTTGGCTTCATCTTATAAGTTTGTTACCTGGAATATTAAAGGATCCCAGAAAAAGAGAAAAAGGTATATTGCATTGCATCATATCAAAAGGATGCAACCTGGGGTAATGTTTTTGCAGGAGACTCACCTCCGCAGAGAGGATGATCACTATTTTAGAAGGAAATGGGTAGGACAAGTCCTTGGGGTGGGTAATGGTAATAGAAGGGTGGGGGTGTGGCTATCTTAGTGGATAGGAAGATTGATTTTCAGTTGCTGCAGGAGTGTTGGGACCTAGAGGGGTGTTTCATTTTAGCACATGGACATTTTGGAGTGACAGAGGTCTTGCTAGGGTTGATCTATGGTCCCTATGCTGACTGCACCCAGTTTTTCACCAACCTGATGACGCACTTAGAGCCCTATGTTCACCTGCTGATTGTCCTGGGGGGGATTGTGACCTCGTTTTTCATATGGATCTTGATAGGTCCAGTTCACAATGGAAAGGTTTGTCCCCATGATGGTGTGCTCTTTGGGACTTAGTAGATATGGTGGGTTTGGCTGACTCATGGCGTAACCTACACCCTATCTTGAGGCAGTATACTTTTTACTCTGCCCCTCACTCTTCCCAATCCCAGATCGATTATTTCCCTCTCAGTGAGGACTGTTTGGCAGGCCTTCAATTCTGTGACATACTGCCCATGGTGAAATACGATCATGCTGTTGTATTTTTGGAACATTCCATCCATGGTCTGGAGGAATACAATAGATCATGTTGGCTTAACTCCACTCTTCTTAGGGACCCCACCACTCTTCCAGCAATCACAGCATTTCTCCAAAATTTCTTTCTGGGAGATGAGGGCTCTGTCCAGGCTTCAGATGTGCTCGAGGGGGGCAGCAAAATGTGCTGTGAGGGGGGAATTCAGTTGGATAGACTCTAAACTTAAGAAACAGCATACCGAAAAGACATACAGGTTGCTTCAGCAAATATGTTCTTTGGAACATAATTTAGCCTCATCAACCAGTCCTGTTATATGGTCTCAGCTGAAGGTCTTGAGGGTGGGATATTTCAGGATTTTGGCTGGAAAATCTGATTTTGCTCTACAACATACTAAAATGCGCTTTTTGGAATCTGAGACGTGGTTGGGAAAACTCTTGGCTCTATGACTAAGGCAGATGGATTCGTTAAAAGTTATAACTAGTCTCCAACCAAATGTGGAGGATTAGATTCTTACCTGCCTGCATGATATTGCTGAAGTGTTTCATTCTTATTATAGTGCTTTATATAGTTCGGATCCTGTCCTGCATCACCTTAATGAGTGAATTGCTGCTTACTTAGAACCTCTCCCTATCTTGCAGCTAACATTGCAACAGCAAGACCTGATGAAAGCTACCATCATGACTCTGGAAGTTTGGCAAACTATTGAGAGTCTCCCAAAGAACAAGGCTCCCAGCCCTGACAGCTTTCTTGACAACTTTTATATTGCTTGTACAGATGTTTTAGTTCCTTTTTTAATGTGGTTGTTTAATTACATGCATTCATCTGGTCTGGCCAGTCCATCCTTTACTCAGACATGGATCACCCTTATTCATAAATCAGGCCAAAGTGAGTTGCTGCCAGATAATTATTGCTTTATCTCATTACTTAATTCTGACCTGAAAATCCTAGCCAAAGTATTGGCTAATCACCTCCTACGAGTCTGAAATGACCTTATCTGTCCAATGTAGGTCAGGTTTATGGCAAGTTGATCCTCTAGTGATCATCTCAGTAAATGGTGGTATTTGATTTCTGCTTCGGGGGGGGGGAGCAGGACAGCTGCAGTCCTGGTCTCCCTTGACGCGAAAAAAGCATTTGATCAAGTTTCCTGGCCCTTTTTATTTGTACTCTTCAGAAATTTGGTTTTCCCTCCACTTTTTGTAACTGGGTAAAAGTTTTATATTCTAATCCATCTGCCAGAATTCGGTACAATGGAGTTTTTTCAGCCCCAGTGCTTCTTGAAAGAGGAACAAGGCAGGGCTCTCCCCTTTCCTCATTCTTGTTTAATCTCTATCTTGAAACCCAATTATATAACATCCAAAATAATCCTGGTATTCAAGGAATCCTGGCAGGAGGGGTCAGATATCAGCTTACCGCTTATGCGGACAACCTCTTATTTCATCTTGAAAATCCCCTGACCTCTATTCCCACTGCTCTAGAGGAGAGTAAAAGATTCTCTGAGGTTGCAGGGTACAAACTTAAATCTGGACAAAACCAAAATCTTGCTCTGAATGCATTTGTGCTCAAGCAACAAATCATAGAACTAGGCCTCACATGGGAACCCAAAGCTATGACATACTTGAAGATCCAGGTCATCAGCGCCCTTACAAAACTGATTAAGATGAAAGAAACCTCCTTTTACAAGTGGTTAAGACAGACCTGCAGCATTGGATGGTGCTACCTCTTTCCATGTGGGGAAGAGTTAGCATTGTCAAGATGAATGTCCTGCCATGGATGTTATACCCACTGGGTATGCTGGGGGTGTTTCTTCGTAAGTCTTGGTTCACCCAGCTCTAGGCAGTGATTCCAGAGTTTCTGTGGAGGAAGGGAGTAGTTCATTGAGCCTATTTTAAACTTACTATGCCAAAGGAGAGGGGTGGATTATGGCTCCCCAATTTCTTTCTATATTACTCCGCCCTCCTGACATTTATTTTTAATTAATTCACCCCCACCGTGCACTTTGGGCCCCTTGCCTTCCCAATACAAATAAGATTCTCCCCTGAGGTTCCTCCCCATCCCTGAGTTGCCTCCCTTCCCCCGGAGGTGATTATTTATAGTTCGGGGGGTGTGAGGGAGGAAGCAGTCCATAAAGGAAGGTGAGGTGGTTGGAGCCCTCTGCAAACACACACTGTAGCTACTCATTTGTTTGTTTTTTACCATAGTAGCACTTGACGTTCTTCCTGAGCATTACCTTTGGTTTTGCTGGTTTTCCTTGTACAGTTTATGACTGCACTGCTCTGTAGTCAACGTTATGACCCAGTGCCAGTACACCTCATCCACTTCCTTCACCACTACAAATAGACCTTCCATGCTGTCTGCAGCTTGTCCTGTTCAATGGGGATGAGCACCATCACCTTCTGTTTGACTGCATATGTTCTGTCCCTATCTACATGGTCATACCAGTTTTTCTGCCTCTGTTATGTAGCAGTCAGCTTGTCTTGTGCCAGGCAAGTAACTCCTCTAGCTTCTTCATTAATGTTAGAACATACTCCACACCAGATTTGTCTGGAGTGGTGAGCTTGCATTTCCACTAATCCCTGAGTAAATCTAGGGTTCCCCAACCTTTTGTGCATATAGGAGTTCAAAGGTGGAAAATCCTCCGGCTCCTACAGGACTTTCCAACAGACAAATAGAAGATGGGACAAATACTTATCCCAACTCCATCTGTGCTGCTCAACAAATATAGAGAACAGTATCTTAAGCATGCAATTAAACACTTGACAAGGCCTTTGTTTTGAGGGCAATAAGAGGAATCACAGAGCTGCTGCATCCCACAGTTTTCTCACAAACTCCTCATCATGACAGACCTGAAGTTTTCACCTTGGCCAGATAAAATCTCCTGAGGAAATCCAATCCTGCTGGAAAGTCCAAGCAGTTCATTTGCCACCTTCTCAACTCTCTGGAACATATCACCATAGCCTCGGGGTACCAAGTGACATAATCCATCAGTGCCCGAATGTTTCACTTTCTTGAACTAATTGGCATACTAAGGGGTCCCACAATATTTACAATTACCCATTGAAAAGGTACTCCTATAATGGACCAGGACATAAACAGGCAATGCAAGCTAACACACCAGAAACTGGTCATTCAAAGATTTAACCAAAAACAAAATGCAGGAGGTTGCAGTATCTGTATCTGTAGCTGCATTTATTCAAGATACAACAGCAGACTCAATGTAAACTCCTGGTGCTTTGCCTCACTCCAAGGCTTCAATGGGGGATGTGAGGGTTGTTATTACAGTACTTACTTTTAACCACTGCAGTTAAATTGATGCTGTAAAATAAAATTAATAACACATATAGTATACTTAAGTGATTTTTTGCACTAGATTTATTTTGCTACCTGACACATAATAGCCTCAAATAAAAGAGCATATAGATTTAAATACTTAAAATCTTCACTCCTTTATTGTTCATTGGGTTGCTGAAATATTGTAGAGTAGTTAATTACTATCTTCCATTCATCTTAAATATAAATGTAACTGGCAAGAATTGAAGAGATCAGTGACTGTGACTCATTTCAAATGTTTTATTTTTTTGTATGAAGCTGGCATTTTAATTCCAATACTTGCTTAAGTTAGTTCCTCAGTTAAACTATGGTGTGTTGTTATGCCATAACATCAGTGGTCACTGGCTGACTAGAAATAAAAATAGGATAAACTACAGGGTAAACAGAGTCCATCCCGAGGTAAGTGGGGTTACAAGTGGGGAACCACAGGGTTTAGTATTGGGACTGGTCCTCTTTAATGTCTTTATAGATGACATTGCAGAGGGGCTGGAAGGAAAAGTAGGCCTCTTTGTAGATGACACAAAGATCTGCAACAGAGTTGATACACAAGGGAGGGTGGAAATGATGAGAAGGGACTTGGCAAGGCTGGAGGAATGGACAAAAGTATGGTAGCTTAGATTCAACTTCAAAGCACTGAGGTGGCCACCATGGAACATACTGGAGCTCAGAAAACAAATGCAAAATACAGAAAAAATATAGCTTCCCAAACCTGCTGTCAAAAATGAGCTTCAATGTTAAGTTCCATTTAAAAAAAAATATTTATTAAATACATATGTTAAAAGTAGCAGCTATTTGTTCCCCCACCACCATCATACCCGGGGGTAGTCATATAAGATGACCTAAGGGTAGGCAAGCAATGTGAAAAAGGCACTAAAAAGGACTGGGGGAATACTGGGATGGATAGGGAGAGGCATCACCAGTAGAAAACAGGAAGCTGTTATCCCGCTGTACAGACAATTGGTGAGACCCCATCTTGAGTAATGCATGCAGTTCTGGAGACCCCATCTCTGCAAGGACATAGACAGAATAGAGGCAGTCCAGAGGAGGGCAGCTAAAATGGTGCAGGGTCTGCACCAGAAGTCATATGAAGAGAAACTAAAGGAGCTTAATATGTATACCCTAAAGGAAAGGATGGAGATGGGGGACATGATAGAAACATTCAAGTACCTTAAGGGAATCAACAAAGTCCAAGAGGGTAGCATCTTAAAGAAAAAGAGATGTGCAACAAAGGTGGATTGAGATTGCCACATCTAGGTATATATTACTGAGCTAGTAAGGCTGGGAAGTACCTAAAGTGGTTAGGAACCCTGGCTGAAGAACTTGCTCTGCCTTATGTTCCCTCATGGATTAAATTAGAAATTGAGTTGATTAAGTCGGCAGGCATTGACCTGACTGCCCTTCTCTATTCCACAAAGAAAGTTCTTCGTCCTAAATTGGCATCCACACCAATAACTCTTTCCTTATGGATACATTCTCAGTTATGCTACTTTTTATGATACTCGGATCATACTGACAGGAATCAACCTTTATGTCAAAACCCTAACCTGAGGATAGATGGTAAGATGATTTCAGATACTTGGTTGCTTCAGTTGAAGGGCTTAAGAGTTATGGATTTTGTGCAGGGGGATAACTATTCTTGCTAGGTACCAAAATGGACCAAACATTATTTTCAAGGTTTATCAAGTATGACACATGTTGGTGCAAAAAACTGGGCAGTTTTAGGGAGGACAGATTGTCCAGAGAGTTTTTTGAGACCCTCTCTCATATAGTATGTGAACCACATGTAGTGTCTAAACTATATAGTTACCTATTTAACCAAGCATATGCGGAGCTTGATGGGAAGCCACACTATTGGGAAGGACAATTCTCAGCACAGGGCATGAACTGGGATGTAATATGAGAAGACACTTATTGGTATATTTCCCAGGATAGATTAAGGGTAATGCAGTTCCAATTTTTAAATAATTTGTTCTGGGCCCCTTCTAAGTTGCATAGAATTGGGCGCTTACCTAACCCCTTATGTAACAGATGTCACCAAGAAGAGGGAACTCTTTCTCACATATTTTGGGACTGCCCCCCAGCAAAAGAGTTATGGGAAACAATTAAAACCAAAGCAGACCCTCTGCTCAGGGTTGAACAGTATTTCGCTATACAGGTGTGTTTATTGGGAGACTATACCATTGTCAAAGAGAAGTCCAGGAGGTACTATCTGGCAATGATCTCTTCTCTCTTAAAAAGGTAGTACTCACACATTGGCTAGACGATCTCCCATTGACTTACATGGAATGGCTGAGGGAACTACTGTTTAACTTGAGCGAGGAAAAGTTTGGAGCAAGTATGAGGGATTGTCTTCCTAGATATGCCAAAATATGGGAACGGTTACATACTTTATACTTGCTTCAAACTGGAGTGCAGCCATCTGGGCCAGATTGAGAGGGGCTTTTAGAATTCTGAGAATTAGCCAGTTATCTGAATTGTACTGAAGGAGAAACTAATATTGTAGATTAGTAAGAGGAAGAGCAAGGTGGGGATAGAGAGGGGAGGGTGGAGAGAGTGGGAGGGAGGCCAGGGCAGAGGTGGGGGGTGGAGTAAGAGGTGTCTAACATTATCCCGTATCACACTGGTTGATTCATAACTTGTATGACTGCATGTAACACTTCTTGCTTGGTACTGAAAATAAATAAACTTGAATTTAAAAAAAAGAAAAAGAGATGTGCAACAACAAGGGGGCACAATTTAAAGATAGAGGGAGGATGTCTCAGAGGCAACATGAGAAAGTATTTTTTCCCTGAGAGGTTGATGGACACATGGAGAAGTCTTCCAGAGGAGGTAGTGGGGTCAAAAACAGTGGGGGAATTCAAGAATTCATGGAACAGCGGACGGCCCGTTGGCACAGCAGTTGGATTTCCATGTGTGATGCTGGTGACTCAGGTTCAGGAACAGACCTGGGTCATTGGAGGACCGGCTAGGGGAGAAGGATTGAGTGTCCCATGGACTGCTCTCCTTCTCTGGGGGCAGGGTGCGGTGCATGACTGGTGCTAGAGGGACCCCTGGTTTTATTCTACAGTTTTTATCATGACCCCTGTTGCATAAATGTAAATAAATCCACTGTGAATACGTCACCACTAAATAAACCACTCTTGTTACATCATACGTAATATACCTGCACTATGTCTTAACACAGTAAATGGCAAATGAAACACACTTGTAAAATGTAAAGCTTCTAAAACAGCAGCTGAATTCATGTGCAGTCAAACAGCCGAGAAGCCGCTGTCTCAGACTCTCAAACAGGAAGACACAAGTCCAAATAAATAAGATAAATACATCAGAAATGATATCACTCCCACATACATAAAATATAAGAGAGAACACTGAAACAATCCCAAACAACGCGTCCACCTCACATTCCACACCAAAAGTGCCACTCCCCTATACCAAAAACCATCCAATAGGAAAACACCATGAACGTAAGCAACCAATGAAAAAAATAAATGCAAGAACATCAGAAATCTCTAGTAAACATCACCAACACACACAGACCAAAACCAATGAATAGTGCAAAGGAACATCACCCACTCAGCCACACCCACAAATAAACCACCATGGAACAGCACCAAAAAAGAAAAACAAAACAACCAAGGTAACAGATAAATATTAAAATGAAACACAATCACAGCCAAACCAGCAAACAGAGATCCTATTGTATAAACCACGCACATGATGTGTAAGTGTGGAATATGGTAAACATCTAAATTTGTGCTAAGTGACCTGGGGATACATCACTCATGATGTTACCCAAGGTCACTAAGCACTCATTCAGATATTTGCCATATTCCACACTCGCACACTACGTATCCCCTATAGAATTAAAAAGTGAAAAAAGGTGAATACGTAAAAGAAAGTGGATCAAAGAACCATTGGTAGAAAGTAGTACATGTACACTGGTAGAAAGTAGTCCATGTAGCTTAAAAAGAAAATACATACAATAATCCATAATATGGTAAATAACCATAAACATAGAAACACAGAAACATAGACTTTGACTGCAGATAAAGACCACTTGGCCCACCTTGTCTGCCCATTCCCTACGTATTGGATAAGCAGCAGTTTCTAGTTAACCAACAGCCTACTTCTTCCTACCCTTCACTATAATTGCCTTATGTCTGTCCCATGCATTCTTGAATTCCCCATAATATTTCAGTCATACAGTGAATAGTAACAGAGTGAACACCAGGATAACATGCATGTCACTGCAACATGCTGCCACTGGGTTATTGGGGAAGCCCCACACATTTTAAATCTATCAGAGTCCCAGCTGACCTTTCATTCTTTTTGGAGAAAGCAGGGAGGGTCTTTTCAGACAATAAAGGAATGAGACAGAGGGCCCACATTCCCTTGTCCAATCTGGACTATGTACAAATGTTTTTAAATATCCAAAAAAATGTATTTAGATAATCTCCTTCTTTAAAGAAAGAAAATATTTTAGAATTTGATTTGGCACCATGTGCTGTTCCTTTATTTTCATCCCCACTTAACACTCTGGATGGTTGCTGATATAATTGCTCCATATGAAGTTTGTGTTAGCCCTGGGCTTCTGTCTCTTTCTGTCTTTTTTTTTCATTATTTGTAAATGGGTAAGGCCCAAAAACATACCAGAGCCTGTTTTCAAAGACAACCCGGGAGCACGGGGGAGGTTAAAGTGACTTGTTTAGAGACACACAGTATGCAAATGGAGGTTGTGGGAATCAAACCCCTGGTCTGCTGGATGTACCAAGCTCTTATGCTGCTTGTTACTCTAACCTATAGGTTATACTGACAGCCCTTTTTCTGCTTTTATCCATCTCAGCCGCCAACTCTTTCTTACTCTTTTCCAGCTTGAACTGCATACTCAGCTTTTCCAGCTCCAGAACTCTTGCTCAACCCAAAATAGTTGCTAATGGTCTGTCCTGCTGCAGCTACCACTGCTGCCGTTGTGAATGTGGCTGCCACTTTTACTGCTTTTCTTTAGGCTGCACCTGCTGCTGCCTCTATTCCTGCTGCCATGGGTAGCTCTGCTCCAATTGATATTGGTGCCTGTGCCAGGTTAGCAAGCTTGGTGGCTTCTCAAGGAACAGTCAGAGACAGGAAATTTTGGACAATAGTTCAGATTACAGGAAAATTCAGCTTTACTTCAGAAAAATACAAAAAAAAGCTTTACATACAGATTCTACCCCTAACATGCCCATCCATCTTCCTCAGTCTTTGGCATTGCTTGCAACACCCATCCCCCTGAGGGACATCCAACACCCAGAGCAGGCAATGCAGAGAGATTTTAAAGGGCCATTTTTAAATGCAATAGGGGTTTTGTTCAAATCCCTTCCCAGCCCCTGTGAAAATCTGTGTTTCAGGATTGAGCAGTGATTAAAGAGCATAGGCAGCATAGCAGACATACACTCCATCACAGTGCCTCTGCTCCAACTCCTCAGATCCTCATCCTAACTCAGCTCCCTGTCCTCATGGGCATCTTCTGCTGGTTGGGAATACCCACACCTGACCACACATGTGGTTTAGGGTCCATTTGCACCTCATGATCTTTTCTGACCAGGGCTTTATTAGCTGTTTCGTATTAAGTGACTCGGAGATAATGTCTCCTGTGGGTCCTGTGCAAAGCACAAAATCAGTCACAACTTTCTTCATGCAGGGCCCTATGGGCACTGTCCAAAGCATAATATAAATTATAACTTAATTTACACAAGGTCACAGATTGGTACCTTAAACAACAGTCCCTTGGGACAGAGCCCCAGAAATGTATCTTGGCCTTGGGTCATGAAGGTAGAGGCAGGGTTAAAGGTGGGCATCAGGGTTGAGAATTTCCATTCTAAGTTGTTTTGTAACCTGATGTGTGTAGTAACATAGTTTTTTTTTTTTGCAGTTAATCTTTTTATTAGGAGATTTCAGATTATTACATATGTAGAACCATTAGACCAAATGGCTGACAAAGTGGTTACAAACATGCCACTTAATACAAACAGCCAAGGCACCATAGAAACAACCATATCGTGCAGGTGTACATGTATCACAACTGGCTTAACAAAGTATTAACTGTGAAGCATCATTAAATCTGGAAAATCCTACCATGGGTATACTAAGAAAATCCAGAGAAAGGTATTTACTCACTTTAAAAAGGTAGGCTCAAGAACGACAGAGCATCTTCACATAAGGTGTAGAAACTTGCTTATGACCATCTGGAGGTGGGACACTCAAGATAGCTATAAAGAAAAGCCATTGCAGTCTTTGAACAATTAATCAACCATTACTACTAGGGTGGTCATGGGAGTTTCAGTTTGTCCTTCGAATATCTGGAGGGCAAGACATGGTTACTGTGGTCAACATAGGTTAAATAAGGGGCCCAAACTGCTTCAAACTTGTTATAACACTGGTTTTCAACACAAGATATCCTGGTCAGGGTGGCCAACCTTTCTATGGTGCTGAGCCACTCTACCAGGGATGGAACCTCTAGGGATCTCTAGAGACATATGATAAGATGCTTACATTCTACTGAGGCCTGTATGAGCCACAGTGTAGAGGCTTTGGGGAGAGTGAGAACCTCGGGTATAAGGCCTAATAGCCAAAGATCAGGATTTGCTGGAAGGGACATCTTTAAGATAAGGGAACAATGTAGGATTACTGCCTCCCAATAGGACTTCAAAGGAGTACATGACCACTGGATGTGAAGCAGATCCGCATCTGGGACCTCACATCTCCAACAGCAATCGGAGGAGAGAAGACCCAACTTGTTTAGTTGGGATGGGGTATTGTACTAGAGGTGCAGTATTTTATTCTGTAAAAGAAGGCTTTGGGGATTGCAGCAGTCCTGGCGAGTTCTCAACCAGCACTGTCGCCATTGTAGATCAGTAATGGTGATCTGTAATGCGGTGGTCCACTAGGTTTTGGCTGGCAGAGAGGGGTTGGGAGCACTATCTCTTTGAAATCTCTGTATAAGACCAGCCCTACATTTGGAATGCATAATCCAGTCATCTATAGGAAGAGATGGTTTAACAACTTTACATTTTATACAAGTGACACGGGTGCATCTTTTCTTAACCCAAGACTGGTATAGGCTCCTCATCTGAAGGTATTTCCAAAAATCACTGTGGGGGAGGCCATACCTGTTTTGCAAACCCTGGAACGAGTCCATGTCTGAGTGTTCTGGGGTCTCAAGTCCTCAATGTAAAGTATTCCATTAGAGGCCCAGTCCACCCAGTTCTCGGGAGATTTACTAATACAGAGGCTGGGGTTATTCCAGAGAGGGGTATGATTTCCCAGGCCAAGGCATCAAGAGGTTTTGAGCCCCAATTTTTGCCAGGCTTAATGTGCGTGATGGATGGAGAGCCAGACCTTGTGCGGCTTTGGAAGGGGGTGAGGTACCAGCGCAGAAACTGAAGGGCCTTGCAAGAGATCTCTTTCAATTTGGAACCATGCCGGAGAGTGAAGGGAGTGACAGGGACCCTCCTCCTTTAGGGCCTTTACTACTATAAACACTATGGAGTATTGACAGAAGTCAGGTAGGTTCCAGCCTCCCCGCAGGTTTTGAGCCCTCAATTTAGCTCTACTAAATCTAGGTCTGTGTGAACCCCATAAAAAGGATCTGATCAGAGTGTTCAGCTTTTGATTCCATGTATCGGAAAGAAGAAAGGGAATATGGGATAGTAGGTGGTATACTCTAGGGGCAAGCAGCATTTTGATCATGGCAATATATGCCTGCCAGGGAGAGGTGCAAATGAGCCCATCTGTTCATGGCTGATTGTAGTTTGGCCACTAGGGGTTTAAAGTTTATGTCCATTAAGGACGAAAGCTTGGAGGTAAGCCGAATGCCCAGGTATGGTATTTCGGATCTTGCCCAGGCCAGACCTTGGGAAATCCACAACACGATGTAGTAAGAGCATTAAGCAGGAGGATTTCAGACTTTGCTAGATTGATGTTCAAGCCTGAGATTTTACCGAATGTTTGTAACGTAGAAAGGATATGTGGTAGGCTGTGTGGTAGGTCACGGGTCAGGATCAAGCAGTCATCGGCATACAACTTAGTGATATAACTTTTGTCCTTAACCTGAAGTCCATGTATATGAGGGTGATTTCTGAGGGCTGCCACTAGGGGTTTGATAGCTAAAACAAAAAGTAGGGGGGATAATGGGCATCCTTGTCTGGTCCCTCTCTGTAGACAAAATGGTTCAGAGAGGACATTATTGGTAAGGACCCTGGCGGTAGGGCAGGCATAAAGAGTCTTTATCCCAGTGGTAAAGTACGGGCCAAAGTTAAAATTGTTCATGACTGAGAATAAATATTTCCAGCCTACCGTGTCAAAGGTCTTCTCAAAGTCAATTGTAACCACTGCTGCTGGGGTGGGGAGGGAGGCCACTATCTGTAATAAGGGTAGTAGGGCCCGGATATGATCTGAGCTGATCTGACCCTTAACAAACCCCACCTGCGAAAGGTGAATAATCTCTGAAAGGAATTCTTCCAGTCTAGTGCCAAAACCTTGGCCAGAATCTTGGCATCGGTATTGATTAAAGACATAGGCCTGTAACTGGAGGGGAGGGAGAGATCTTTACCCTCTTTTGGTAGTATGGTAATTATGGTCTCAGATAGGGTAGGTGGGAGCTGCCCACACAAGTGCGCCTTGTTCAACATGTTCACCAGGGGGAAAAGGCTGAACTAGTTTGTAAAAATCCACTGAAAAACCATCCCCCCCAGGTGCTTTATGAAGAGCCATCTCAGTAATGGCTCTGCCAATTTCTGCCTCTGTTATGGGTAGGTCTAGTGTGACTTTCTGTGAGTCAGAAAGCTTAGCGAGAGGTAAGGGCTCAATAAACTGAGTGTAAGACTCACTGTCCAACAACCATGGGAAAAGTAAAGAATTTAATAGAACTCGGTCATAGAGTTATTAATAGAGGTGGGGTTCATGGAGAGCTTCCCTGATCCATCCCTTAGGCTGGTGATAACTCTTTCAGCTTGTCTTTGTTTTAGCCTGTAGGCCAGCAACTTGCTAGCCTTTTCACCCTCAGCTTGGTAACGGTGCTGGGTTCTGTGAATATAGAGCTCGGCCTTCCTGCTGCCCAGTATATTGATTTTTAAATGGGTGGCAGCCACAGCGGTTAAAACTGTCGGTGTCTGAAGCATGGGGGGCTTCGCTTTATACTTAGCCTCCATATCTTTTAAAGTGTTCTCTAGCAGGAGAAGTTCCTGGTCCCTCATCTTCCATGTATATGACGTGAAGCTAATGATACCTCCCCTAATAGTGCCTTGTAGGCCTCTCAAGTGCTTGCAGCTAAGGCAGAAGAAGGGGGATTGTGAAGGAAAAATTCTTCTGTAGCCGCCTGAAGCCACTGGGTGAAGTCCTTATCATACAGCAGGAGGGGATCCAACCTCCACAGTAGTGATTTGGAGATTTTTAGAGCGGGTACGAAGGTAAGGGAGACAGGGGCATGATCAGAGATATGTATTTGGGAAATAACTACCCCACAGGTGACCTTAGGGATGTTAGGAGAAGTGAGCCAATAATCCAATCTACTAGCCATTTGGCGGGGTGCTGAGAAAAATGAGAAATCTTTTACTGAAGAGATACCCTCCACACATCGGACAGCTGATGCAGAGAAATAAGATCTTGCAGTGCCTGCTGCACTCTGCAAAGGGGCATTGGATCTATCCAGAAGGCTGTCCATTACCAGATTAAAGTCACCTCCCATGAGTAACTCAGGATTGTCATACGATATATCCATGAGTTTTTGTAAAATAGAGTAAAAAAATTTGGGAGAATCGTCGTTGGGACCATATATATTTGCAAGGATCAGGGGGCCAGAGGGTGTAGAGACCTTCAGAATGATCCACCTACCATCTCCCCTCTGCAAACCTCTTTAGTCTGCCATTGCAGTGATTTATGTAACAAAATGAATACACCCCGTTTGGCCGATTTTGCCATGCAATGAGCTTCTGCACCTACCCAATCCCTCACCAACTTCACAGCTTCTTTGGAACTTAATTTAGTCTCTTGTAAAAAAGTGACTTGGGTACCCAATTTTTTTAGCTGGGACAGTACCGCTTTTCTCTTTATGAGAGAATTCAAACCCCTGACATTCCAAGTAGTGGTTGTGATATCTGAAAACTTAGCCATTGTTAGGATGTTTCCATTTTGCATGCCAATAACTATATATAAACACTGATGCTAAGTAGAGTGTTAGCTGAAAGCTAATATGAATATTCCAATAACTAAATAAGGGTCCCCGTCCTAACTTAAGCAGCCCAACAGGCCTAAACAGGGCCATAACATGTTCTCTGCAGGCCCTAATAAACACTGAAATGACTTTTATACTATCGGTAAACCTGATAGGACAATGAAGAGAAAAGGAAACCTATATACCACCCTGGAGTGTCCTGGATGTTTCCAGATTACCAACACAATCCAGGGGGTTAGGTTAGGTAAGTTAAAGAGCAGCTTCTCGGCTGAAAGGTAGGTCAGCATGCTGAATAAACACTGAGGTGCCTCACCAAGACCAGAGTGGGGGGTGTAGTCTGTTTTCGACCAGGGAGGAGGCAAACGCACCATCGACTCCCAATGGCCCAAGACTATCCCTGGGGTTGGGAGGGAGTGCGAATAGCCTGTGGGATTAGGGTCGCACAAGGAGGACAGCACTGTACGCGCATCTCTAGCCATCAAAAACATTGTAAAAGGGGGTGCCAGTTCTCCATATCCTTGAACAAATACACCCACACCAACCCTAAACTAGCTTTCACCAATGGGTAGAAAGAGCAGCAAGAGCCAGAATGTATTGAGAATGATAATGACATTAAGATTCTTTCAGCTTAGTAAAGAAAAGAAAATAAGTACCTCTACCGGAATGGTAGGTGCAATTAACTATACATTGCAGTGTCACAAATACTGTCACCATGGTGATATCATTGCAATATCAGGGCCACTAGGATATAAGAACGAGAGGGACATTCATAATCCAGACACCCCTTGAAATATAGTGGCCACTAACACCAGTGGGCTTGTGCCTGGAAATAACTCCATAGTAAACCTTCTGAAGCCATATTAGCTCCCAATAGGTCTCAGGCTTTAAACATATTCCATAGGGCAACATTCTACAGACAGCCCACATTCTATAGATTCTTACTCTACTCCGCATGAGAGCTATCCCCTGAGTGCCAGAGCACCTTATGTGTACAAGGCAGCAGTCCCAATCTACGGGAGAAGCCTCAGGAATTAAAATCCCAGAAAAGTTACAGGGTAACATGTCAGGGGCTTGTAATATGGAGCTAAATCAAAACCCCTCACCTGAAATCATGCAGGAACCTGCTGGCAATTAAAAACTAAACTGAACGAAGGGGCGACAACCACTGATGCTACATAGTGTAGTAGCAGGGCTACCCTGTAAAGCGCATAACAGCAATAACTCCTTAACGGAGGAGATTAACATAAAACTAGGAGCCCAACTACTTACATTTTAATCGCAGATCAGGCCGGACAGTACATGGCACATTTAATCCAGGACCTAAATGTCATTTGCGAGTCGCAGAAAGCGAGCGGTGCGGCTGGAGAAGGAATGGAGCAAAGGGACTGGGGCTCATAATAATGGGGACTCAGCGTACATTGCACAAGGCTAATGTTACGGCCTGGCCCTAGGAAAGGAGGCATTATGCTGAGGACAAGCTAGGGAAGTCCTAGATTTCCAGCTGCCCCGTATACCACAGCAAAATATTTGACAAAATTACATAACCCTGGGACCTTTACCCATCTTGCGGCTTCACCAATAAAAACGTGGAGCTCCTGTCCTCCTGTTCACTCCGAGGTTCAACTGCCCAGTCTGTCTTGAAGGGAGCCCTTTCAGCCAGCCCCTCGGCATTGTCCAGGCAGAGTACATCTTTGTGGCTAGTGCTTCTGTCGGGCATAACCAGGGCTGCTGGCAACAAAATTCTGAGCGGCTCGTATCTGTTGGACAGCTTCAAGGACATGGAGTAGGTGGAGGAGCCATTGCTCCCTGAAGCCAGTGGGACCCGCTGCTGGCTTCTTGAGCGATTCCGTCATGGTTTCTCAGTAGAAGACAGATAGGGCTTCCTTGACTTGCCAGGCGCTTTCTTTCATTGTCTACCCCATGCTGCTTCTGCCACTCGGGTCTTCCAGCTGGCGCTGGGGGGGGTGTAGAGTTTCAGCCCTGAGAGCCTTCAGGAGGAGCAGAGGTATCCATGAACAATGTGGGATTACCACGAAGCAGAGGGGTGGACTTTCGTTGCAGCCCAGCTTCACCACCGATGTCCTCCAAGAAGAGTTCCACCTCAGCCAGGGAGTTAAAGGTAAGCTGCTCACCCTTATACAGTACACGTAGTTGCAAAGGGTATCTTAGAGAGGTCAGAAGGTTTAACTTGTAAAGGGACTGCTTTACTGGACCACAGGCTCTATGTCTCCGGGATAAGTCATGTGAATAGTCCTGGAATATCTGAATGGAAGCCCTGTCCCAATGCAGCATTCTGAGGTCTCTAGCAGCTTTCAGACGTAGTTCTTTAACTGAGTATCTGGCAAATTTATACAGTACTGGGTGAGGACGGTCCCCAGGCTGAGGCTTTGGGGCTAGTGACCTGTGGGCCCTCTCTAGCTCCAAGGGAGGGGGTTGTTAAGTTTAAGCATTATTGGAAGAGAAGTTTACAAAAAAGGAGATCATATCTGGGCCCTCAGTCCCCTCCGGGAGCCCCACAATCCAAATGTTTTTTCTTCTTCCTCAATTTTCAAAGTCATCAACCTTGGCCAGTAGATACTGTATCGGGTTATGATGGTCCCTAGTTTGGAGAAATTGGTCATATAGGATTTGGTCTTGGTGTTTAATTTGAAGTTCAGTATCCACCACTCTGGAGGTTAACTTATCAATGTCCTTTTTAGTGTTAGAGGTGGTGGAAATGAGTGCTGCTGTATCCAATAATACTTTTTTAGCATAAAGGTAATATTACCCAGTTGTTTGTCCACTGTCTGAGTAAGGGGGATCGGAGGCTTATTATAGTGGGCCATCTCCTCTCTTGGGACTGCTCCCCTGCTGGAGCTTGGTGGTTTGCAAATGTCTTACATGCCTGAGGTTGCAATGAGAAAAATCTTCAACAGACAATAAAATAGCAATCCCTTGTCCGATTTACTCACTTTGGGTAGATTTAGCTTAAGCTCGATGTACAGAATGCAAATCCAGAGAAATATCCTGGAGATATGGGTGTTGAGAATTCGGATGTAACAGGATGGATAAGAGTGGAACTGCAGCAGCTTAGTTACACAGCTTCCATCTTGACTGGTTAGCTCCGCCCCTCTAGTAACATAGTTTAAAAAAATATATATATATTTCCCCATATATGGTACTTAAGTGACATCAATCTACCCAATGAACCACTACCACTGAATTAGCAACAGTGCAATAAAACTTAAGGAGGCGGTATAGCGCAGTGGGTTAAGGCTCTAAGTTGTACATCTAAAGACCTGGGTTTGAATCCCACAGCCACCTAAGTGTGTGATCAAACACACTATGAAGCACTTAATTAGACCTGTATTAACTCATACAACAACCAACTTTAGTAACACATGAAAAAAATGCCTTATTAGCACATAAACAAAATTCTTAATTCACATAATAAAAAACACGTCTTTAATCAATAGAGCCTTATACAAACTAAAAACTTACAAAATGAGCACCAAAACAACATGATTTCAAGAACTCTTTACAACCCTGCTGTCACTTTACAAACATGACTCTTTACAACCCTGCTGTCACCTAACAAACACGCTTCAAACAGCTCCTTCAAAGTGCAGCACTGCCACAGCTCTAAACCTCCTGCCATTTGAGAAACACTTGTCCCCATTCTTTTCCCTGCCTCCTCCACCCAGCAAATTATCATGTTCCTTGATGCATCTCCAAGCCTTTCCCCCAAAATGCCGAACTCCACTGCCACCATACTGAATAAGCTGCCCCTCCATGCCACTGCCCGAACACAATTCAAAAAATATAGGGGAAATCTCTCATTCACTGCAGCATGTTTTATATGCAAAAAATCTCACAACATCCTCTGTGTGAATGCATCATCCTTCTATGGGTGCATACACTGCATATGCAAATAGTATTGTGTACTGTGAATGGCAGCATGCACTCATGAAGCTGTGCAACCATGCACATCAGCAGTTAAAAACAACCAAAACTGTAGGAGAACAAAACTGCACCATCTTCATGCATTATATAAAATAAAGGATAGGTAAGTGTGCTATAAGGAACATAGACACATAGAAACATAAATTTTGATGGCAGGTAAGGACTGCCTGTCCCACCTAGTCTGCCCATTTCTCTACCTACTTAACTCCTTATCCTAAATGATCTGAAGCTTACCCTCTCTTTCCTACCACTACAGTTGCCTTCTGTCTATCCCATGCATTCTTGAACTCACCAATCATTTTAGCATGTACGATCTCTGCTGGGAGGCTGTTCCATCCATCCACCACCCTTTCTGTGAAAAAATACTTCCTCACATTTCCTCTTAGTCTCCCCCTCTCTACCATCATATTGTGATCCCTTATTCTTGCACATCTCTTTTTTTGAAAGATGCTGCCCTCCTGGACCTTGTTGCTTTTCCTGAGGTAAACTAATGTTTCTATCATATTCTCCCTCTCCCTTCTTTCCTCCAGGGTATACATATCAAGATCTTTCAGTCTTTCCTCATATGTTTTCTGATGCAATCCTTTGACCATTTTTGTTGGCCTTCTTTGGACCGCCTCTATTCTGTCACCCTACTCCACACATTACGGCACCTTACACCAGTCTCTATGGTGGCTCCCATTTATAAGGACAACATGACTATGCACTTGGCTGCATCATTTATGATGCCATTAGGGGCGGTGAACTGTCACCGTGCTCATCCCTACTCAAATACAGAGTCACACTCAGAAGTCTCCAGGAATCCTTTGTTCACCCGTTGGAAGTCCCCAGGATCTCCACCATTCTGGGAAGCAAAGCCATGTACGTCGAGGCTCACTCACTGTGGAATAAACTCCCTGGAATAAACTCCCTGCTTCACTCCGCTTACTGGATTCGCACCTTACCTTTAAAACTCACCTCAAATCCTGGCTGCTATCCGATTCCAAATGTTCCTGCTTACCTGGGTAACTTAAGAATGCAACTCCTCACCTTTACCACTGAGCCCCACCCATCCATCATTTCCCCAGGTAGAGTGAGCCATTCAATTGTCTGCACCTTACCCTCTTTCTTTTTGCACTTGCTCCTTACATGTTACGGCATTGCACTTCTTTTTATTGTAACTGAATTCCCTGGACTGTATGATATTTGTGTCTCATTTGTATTCCTGCATTCCCAATATATTGTGCACCTTCTCGTATGCCTCGTGTAAAGCATTTTATAGTATTTCTTCTGTTACATGTATACACCTGACCTTTCTTAAATCATGTAAATTGTATGTATTCATATGGGATGGTGTCAAAAGTCTTGCTAAAATCTAGGTAGGCCATTTCCACCTCCCTTCCCTGACCCACCACCTTGGTTACACAAAGAAATCTATCAGGTTTGTTTGACAAGATCTCCCTGCTGTGAATACATGTTGCTTCAGATCTTGTGCCCCACTAGCCTCCAGATATGCCACAATCCTTTCCTTTAACATGGATTCCATTATTTTCCCCACCACTGAAGTCAAGCTGACTGATCTGTAATTTCCAGCTTCCACCTTGCTCCCACTTTTGTGTAGTGGTACCACATTTACCCTCATCCAGTCCTCAGACACCACTCCCTCCTCCAGTGATTTGTTAAATAGGGCTGTCAGTGGTGCCCCTAGTACCTCCTATATACATATACTATTTGAGGGGGGCCTAATGAAGTTATAATGCCACTGACCTGTGCCCATGTCATTATCACCTCGTTAGAACTCTATAATGGTATATTTACCCATACACCACACTTATCTATCAGATATATTATAGTTAGGGTTGAGCAGTGGCTTCTATGTTAAACCTCAAACTTTACAAGCAGCCGTTCAATAGATTTGTGCAAAATCTTGCATGCACAGTCTTGTGTGGTAGATCTCTTGACGTGCCAAGTTTAGTTGTGGTTGGATTTGCAGATTCCAAGCTGCTCATAGTGCTAAAACATTAAAATAGAGGATAATGGATAGCCAACTATCTATAACAAGCGTATGTACTCACTGAGAGGTTGCCATGGTGACCATTTGAACCTTGAGAGCACAATTCAAGAGGTTCAGTCGCCATGCCAACCTCAAGATGACTACAAATGCTTGACATTGATAGTTATCTTTTATAGTGAATAGCCTACTATTTAGCAGCACACATTAGTAAGAAAACCACTGAGTCAATCTTTATGTCAAAAGGCTGATTTTGCTTACAAGTAAAGCAATGTACATAACGTTTTTCTGCAGAACCATGCAGTCAGACAACAACAAAAAACATCAACCTTCAGTAACTGCTGACGAAAACTACCATACTATATTAATAACTAATGCTGATCTAAAAGAGTACAGAAAGTCCATGTTTGTGCCTCTGATGAGAAAACAATGTCCCTGCCATGTGATTATGTTTCTCCGTTAACACCTGACAGCTTGACCTTGCACAAGCCCAATAGAACTGTCACAGCTCGAGACATACAGTTCTAAGTTGTTATGCTGCAGTAGCTATGTAACTTGTGTAGCATAACAAAGAGAACAATATGGCTACTGCAGCATAACAACTCTATTCTAGTCATGAATTTTTAACCATGACAACATTCCACTATACACTATAATCGCTATTATTTGGGCTTTTTTTGGCATCTCATAGTGCCCAGATGGTTTAGAATTTTTGTCTGGCACTTTCAGGGTATAACATTCTTGCCACACAGAAGTGCATTTCACTGGTTCCAAAGTTATTTAATTTTAAAGTTTTGAGTTCTGACCATGTTCAGCTCAGTTTTTTGGATAGCTTCCTAGAATGACAAAAGAATCTGAGAGGGGCCAATCCTTTTCTGTGAGAAAAAATCATTTTTCATGAGATGCAATTTTTGCACTTTAATAGCTTCGCAACCATTCAACAGATTTGCATGAAATCTTGCTTGCACAGTCTCAGAGGGTAAATTTCTTGACTTGCCAAGTTGTCTTCCAGCCGCATGTGCAGATTCTGAGATCGGGACAGTGAAAAAAGTTAAAAGATAATTTTTTTGCTGTTTTGTATCATCATCAAGCACCCAAACAGTTTGGAATTTGGTCTGAAATTTTCAGGGTAGAAAGGACTTAGCCCACAGAAGTGCCTTTCACTGATTTGGTGAAGAAATATTAATCCATTGCCAAGTTATAAGGATTTGAAATTTCTGTTCTGAGCATTCTCAGTAAGGTCTTTTGGATTGACATTTGATACCCTACTGAGCATGCTCAGAACCAAAATTTCAAGTGCCTGTAACTTGGGAATGGACTCATATTTTTTTCACCAAACCAATGAAAGACACCAATCTGCAGCATGTCCTTTCTAACCTGAACATTTGAGACTGAAATTCTAAACCATCTAGGCTGTAAGTGATCACAAAAAATAAGCAAAAACAAAAACGCAATATTTCCTAAAAACATACTATCTGGATCTTGGAATCCTCACATCCAACTGGAATGAAACTTGACAAATCAAGACACCTTCCCCCCAGACTGTGCATGCAAAATTTAGTGCAATTCCATTGAACAGGGGTAAAACTATTAATGACAGTGTCATGGTAATGCCACTATAGTTAGGACTGAGCAGGGGTTTCTATGTTAAACCTCATACTGTATTTTGCACTTTACTATCTTTGCAACCATTCAATGGCTTTGCATGTGCTGTCTCGTGGGTAGGGCTCTTGATGTGTCAAGGTTTGTTCCAGTCGGATATGTGGATTCTGAGAAGCAGATAGCAAAATAAAAAAAATTGATGTTTTTTGTATTTAGTTTTGTCATCACTCTGTACCCAGATGGTTTGGAATTTTGGTTTGACATTTTAAGGGTAGCAAGGGCTTAATCCACAGATGTGTCTTTCTCTGGTTTGGAGAAAAAATATTAATCCATTCTAAAGTTACTGAATTAAAAAAATTCAGGTTCTGAGCATGCTCAGTCAGCACTTCAAACTAGCAATATGAAATTTTCATATGGGAACCCTTTTCGTATGGTTTTCATTTGTTTTTTTTTTGTATGGCCACCATCCTGTTTTCTCTTTTCCCCTGAAAATTCTAATTTGGAAAACCACAAAAATGACATTCTGCAGAGCGACCAAAAAACATATAGCTTGCTGATTGGGAGCCCCTAAGCTGGATTCTGCACTTAACTGTGGGAGAAATGCCATTGACATGTTGTTTTTTAAGATTATAAATCTTTTTTCGTGACTTGTGATAGAAAAAAGCATTCCTTTTCATATCCTGAGTCATGAAAAAAGATCCTTTTTTCATGAGGGAAACATCATTTGTCTTTTTCTGGCATCTGTCTTCTGGTGTCTTGTGGCAACCTCCCCGATCAGCAACCCTGTAATACCACTATATTTCCTGGGGCTTATTGGCACCCACCACCTTCTGATTTACCTCCCTGTATTTTTTTTTCTTTGTTATTCCATGTGTCTTGTGGCTCTTCCACTGTCTGATCACCGCCCCGTATTTATTGGTTATTTCCTTGGTGTCTAGTGGCACCCCCCCACCCTCTGATCACTGCCCCCATATTTATTTATGTATTTCCCTTGTGTCTGGTGGCACCCCCAACCCTACCAGCTTTATCCCCATAATATTTTTTTTTATGGTCCTTGGAGCCCGTTGGTACCCCCCCCACACACTCATCGCCATCCCTGTAATATTTGCTTTTCTCATTGGTATCCAGTGGTACTTCCCACCCTCCAATACCCTTTCTTGTTAGAATTGTAATAAAGAAAACAGTCCCACAATGTCTTTTTTTTAATCTGCAAAAAGTAAAACTGCCCCTCACTGATCCGACCCTCCCAACCTCAGTCTCCCACTGATCAACCTGCACTGTGCACCCCTCCCACACCCCCCACACACCCTCACTCACCTGAACAACTCACTAGCTGAAGATCCACTCTCTGATCGAAGACACATCTTACTCCTGGAACTGCCGACTGCAGTATAAGAAACTAAGGTACTGTAAATGTGGTTCAATGTATTTCAAAGGGGTTTTCAACTTTGATTCATAACTTGGGCATTTGTGCATATTTTGATACAAAATTTTCAACATGGCCTTTTTGAGACCCCCACCTCATGAACATTGTCAGTGGAATTCCATAAATCTGGCTTGAAAGGTGATTCTGTGGTTGCTTGGTGAAATCACCTTTTTGGCAATATCTGAAATATTTTACTGCCTTTGTTCATGAGTTGGGGTCGTAAGAAGGCTACAGTGAAAATATGGGGTCAAAATATGTAAAAATAGCAGTTATGAGCATGCATTGAAATTTTGCTACGCTTTCTTGTAACTCTGGTAACTTTCAATGTTTTGACATCACATTTTTAACATAGACATATTTTTACACTACCTCATGAATGAGACATCTGTCATTTTTCAAATCCTGGTGAAACTTTTTTTCATACCTGTGGCATGGAATGGCGTTGCGGTGGTACGGAATCACATTTTTGCAGGGATTTGGAAATTTTCAGTACCAGATTCATGAGGTGGGGTAATAACAAGTCTATGGGGACAATTTGGTTGCTATTTTGCTAAAATTGGAAGCACAGGTCCCAGAGGGCCCTGTGGTTTTACAGCAATGTAAATATTTGACCTGGTTGACCATCGCTTGCTGCTCAGGAGGCTGGGGAGCATTGGAGTAAGGGACTCACCAATAAATTGGTTCAGCAGCTATCAAACTGGTCACCCTCTCATGGTGTGCTATTGGGTAGTGATGTCTGGTAGTAGAATTATGGAGGTAGGGGTGCTCCAGGGCCCCCCTCTATTTTCAATATTTATTGACAAACTACCAACATTGTTAACAAAAACTTATGTTTTCATGTACGCAGATGACAGCATCCTATATAGTAGCTCTTGCTCAGAGGATGTAATAACCTCTAATTTGAATGGTGATTTTCAAATTTTGGATACTTGGCTAACAACTAACCATCTGCAATTAAATAGTTAAAAAACAAAGAACATGCTATTTGGATCTAGACAAAGATTAGCTAAAAGCAAACTTCTTGTAGTGCAGGATTTTACTGGTGTTGGTTTGGAACAAGTCTTTCAGTTTAAATATTTGGGGATCTTATTAGATCCTTGTTTATCTTATTCTTAGCATATAAAATTTACCTGTAGACATATTAATCAAAGGTTGGGAGTACTGTTTAAATTGCAGAACCCTCTCACCGAACAAGCTAGATTAGCTGTTGCTAATAATATATTGTAATCTATAATGAACTAGAAATCTTTTTCTGTTTCTGGGTTTAGCTAAGACAGAAATTACTTTACTTACCATTACTTTTCATGCTATTTGCAGATTCGCTTTGAAAGTTGGACACACCATTGTACCTTGTACCGGCTATAGGGTTGGTTACCTCTAAGTTTACACTGTCTTTATAGTTTAAACTGTTTAACCCATAATTTCTTAAAACTGGGGTCCCACTCCCCTTTGTATTCAATGTTGGAAATAAGGAGCTTAGATAGGGCCTGATGATCAAATAGCTCATTAAGCCTAGTTGTTCCTAAGGTAACCACTAATATGGGCATGATAGCCTTTTCTAATTCTGCTCCAATTCATTGTAATAATTTATCAAGGAACTTAAACCAAACTTCTAGTCATGATACTTTTAAATTGTTATTATGACAGCATTGTGCTGAGCCTCTGAAATGTGAATGTTTATAATCAGTTGTGATATTCTTAATGTATTTATGTATTCCTGTCTCTGTTTTGTTATATCTTGACTGTTATGTATGATCCCGGGTTGCATTTGAAAAACAGCATTGACTCATAATGCTTACCTGGCAAACAAAAGTTTAAATAAATACACATCTATGGAGAGATGGGAGCACAGGGCCCAGAGGGCTCTGCCCCACATGCAAAAAAAGATACAATTACACTATCTCAAAAAGTACCAATGGATGGGAGCACAGGGCCCAGAGGGCACAGCACTCCCACAGGCAAATGAAGATGTGGTTTTACTACCTCAGAAAGTAAGAAATGAATTGACAAAAACTGTGTTAATGCACAAGTTAGGGTTAAAGTGACAAATGTAGGGAAATATGACATTAGGGTTTCCAACCCTAACACTCCACCCCTACCCTACAGGCAGCAACAGGCATGGGATAGGCCTTGGGGTTGTCAAACTTAACACTCACCCCGTTCTCTTATACTGTGCCCATTTCTACTTATTTACTCATGGACTGGGGTGAGCATTAGGACTGACAACCCCAAGGCACACCCAATGCCTGTTGCTGCCTGTAGCATAGGGGTGGGGTGTTAGGGCTGGAAACCCTAATACCACATTTCCCTACTTTTGTCACTTTAACCCTAACTGGTGCATTATTGAAGTTTTTTTGCAATGAATATCTATATGATAGATAGATAGATAGATAGATAGATAGATAGATAGATAGATAGATAGATATGCAACACCAGTGAGGATAAATTCTGGCAAATATTTGCAATATTTACAATGTGGTCAGACTGAAGTGAGATTATCATGTTTATCCTCACTCTAGGTCCCCCATGCATCCACACTGCAAGTTGTTATTGGTTGAGAGCAGGCAACACAAGCAGCACAATCAACATTCGCCTGATTACTTGCATGCCAGCTCTGCTCCTGACTTTCATTCTGCAGCTGACACCACAAAACTACTTTTACTTTATCCTGTTTTCCATACAACAAAAAACCCTCTCAATGTAAAATCCCAAATTGTGCTTCTTGTGCTACCCAGTTTCATTTTTCAGTTGCCCTGCCTCCCAAATGAACATTTTTTCCTCTTACCTCCCTCCCCATGCTAACAATCATGGCATCTCTATTGGACTGACACTTCAGCCTACACCAAGCTGGGAACCAGCTTTCAACTCCAGTCTCCATTCTCATTCCAAGGCCATAGCCACTCACTTCCTGACTGAAGCAACACACAACACAGCAACAGGGCAGCAGGATGCACTGATGCAATGATGCATTCTACAGCATCACATGCATCACATGCATCAGACCAAAACAGCAACCTCTTGGTCATCCTGAAATTATGCTCAGTTATCCTAAAAGTTAAAATTATACATGATTAAGTACTAAATAAAATGCAAAACAAAACAACAAGGTAAAGGGAATTCCATAAACTGAATATGCCATGGCCCAATATGAAATATCGCCGACATGTCCTCTCATGTAATTTGAACTTTGACATCACTCAATGGCTTTGCCACTCATGATGTCAAAGGTAAAACTGCACTCAGAAGAAATACCAGCAATATTTTAGGTAAGGCCATAGCATATCCATATATGTGTGTAAGTGTGTGTGTGTGTGTGTGTGTGTACAGATTATATATATATATATATATATATATATATATATATATATATATATATACTCTTTTGAAAAAACTCAGTTAATGCAACATTAAGGGTTCTGGCTAAAGTGACAAAAGTAGAGAAATGTGGCTCTAATGTTTCCAACCTGAAAACCCCAACCCCACCCCTAAAGCAAATCAGGAAAGACTCTTCCTGGGGGCTGTCAGTCCTAAAGCTCTCCCCATTCTATACAGTCCAGAAACATACACACCTAGTGGGGTGACCTTTAAAGAGCAATGGCAAATACAGAAATGAAAATGTAAAATGTCAGCTTTGTTTTGTGTGTGAAGGGAGTGAAGGTGTCTGGAGGCTTACAATTTAAAATGAAAAAAGAAAAAGTAAATATGCTGTGTTTTTTTTCTATAGGCAACTAATGGAGTGCTTGGTAGTGTTGGGTGTTTCAGAAAGAGTTTTAATTTAGAAATGTGTAGGGGAAGTGAGGCAGCCTTTTGTGTAAGTCTTGTACTTTTATGTGCAAGTTTAAGGTAGGAAGTAATGCCAGCTAGAGGGGGTTTGATTAGCAATTTACCGAAAGAAACTGGCAAGACAATAAACATTTTGGTGGAAAACACACAAGAACATCTTGAGAGGTCTGCTAAGCTTTACTGACTATATGACACTCTTGTGCTGCTGCCATTGGTGTCAGTCCTTGAATGATGACAATGGTAGTCAGCTGTCAGCTGAGATCTTAAAAAATTGAGAAAATTTCAGTGACTGATAAGTCATGAAGAGAAGCTTGCTTGTAAGGATGTACTAGAAATAATTACCGGGCACAGTGGATAATGGTTTATACATAATGGATGAGATATTCGGACTGTGCCAGGCTGTGGCACAAGCCTGGGCGCAGCGCAACTGGGATGTGCCAGGGCACTGACAGGGTGATATTCAATGGTGCTGCGCCATGGATCAGCACCATTGAATATTGCTCTGTGGCCACCCGCATTGTGCATGGCACAGTGGCACTGCACCAGTGCAAGAGGCCAGAGAGGGGCAGGGGGATGCGCTAGTGCAAGTTTCATTATTTGTTTGATTGAAAGGTCAGCTTTATGAATGGATTCTTATTTGAAAGAACATTTACTAATTTTTTTACTAGGTTACAGTTTGGATTTTTATTTTAGTTCATTTCATTCTGAAGGTGAGAGTCAAACAAATTACCTATCAAGACTGTTGAACTTTAACAATATAAAGATTTAAGAAAAGGCACATAAGTTTTTTGTTATAGTGGTATGATACTTTGTTTTCTTAGTAAACTGTATCTATTTTATTTAATGTTGATTTATATGGTGATTACTTTTTTAATTTGTATTTAGATAAACTAGTTTCCTGAAGAAGGGTTTAACCAAAACGCTGAAGTATTTCTGCATGTCAAATAATAAACCTTTTGTATTGTCAAAAAGTTTTTTTTACATTGTCTTAGGGTGAGTGGACCAATATTCCAGTAATTACTTTGGAACTTTGGAAAGGATTAATATTTTTTTCACCAAACCAGCAAAAAGCACTTCTGTGGTCCAAGCCCTTTCTACCCTGAAAATTTAAGACCAAAATTCCAAACCGTCTGGGTACAGCACGATGACAAAAAAACTGCAAAAAAATGTGATTTATTACATTTATTTTGCTATTTGTATATCAGAATCCACACATCCAACTGGAACAAAACATGCCACATCAAGAGCTCTACACCACAAGACTACACACACAAAATGTGCAAATCTGTAGAACATTTGCGAAGTTATTAAAGTGCAAACATCGGAGTTTAACATTAAAGTGCCTGCTCAACCCTAAATATAAAAAACTGCATTAATACATCAGTTATGGTTCAGATTAAACTGACAACAGTAGAAAAATGTGGCATTAGGGTTTCCAACCCTATCTCCCCCACCACTCCCCAAGCAGGAAAAGGAAAAACATTATGATTTTCACAGTCCTGACTCTTAGAAAATCAGGGGTGGGGTCTTCCTTGGGGTTCTTAGCCTAACACTCACTCAGTTGTCATATAGACTTCAAACATAAAGAACTGTGTCTCCACATACATTGCCAACAACCTGCAGGCTGTGCCTGAAGAAAACATAGCATATTGTCACCTTATTTGGTCATGGAAAGGGCTGAGTGTTAGGACTGAGGACCCCAAGGAAGACCCCACCTTTGATTTGCCTAGAGTCAGGACAGCAAAAACCATGTGTTTTTCCCATTCCTGCTGGGGGGGTTGGGTTGGAGAATTAGGGTTGGAAACCTTAATGCTGCATCCCCCTACTTTTTTCAGTTTAATCTGAACCCTAACTGATGCACTAATGCTGTTTTTTGCAAATGAATTTCCTTACTTTTTGAGACAGTAGAATTGTATCCTCAGTCATGCAGGTCCCTTCTGGACCTGCTTGAAAACATCCATCAGGCTAGGGAAGTACAGGGCCCTCTGGGTCCTGTGCTTTCATTCCACCATATATGCACACATCCATCTGGCTATGAAAGAGGACCTGTGCTTCTATGCCTCCAGAAAAGCAATGAATGTGCTTGGTTGTAATTATTTTTTTGTGGGGCTCAATTCAAAGGAAAAAATATATTAAGTGTCCCTCTTAACTGCCAGCAGTTCATTGTATATTTGCAAAAATGTGTTTTTCACTCTTTTACCACTTAGTAAATTTTTGTTGGTTTGCGGTGAAGTTTATTGTGTTTGTAGTGGAAGACTAGATACACCTTTGGTGCACTTTTGATGATGAGCACACTCTCATTGTGGATTTGACGCCATGGTGAAGATTGGAGGTAATTATGAGGTGCAGTGTGCAACCCATGATTGTTTAGGGGGGATTAAGTGTTAGTGTTGTAGTAGTCATTGATGGATGTATGGCTTGTTAAAGTTGCAATGTTATCTTATGGGAATTTTCATTGTTTAATTACTATGTGTTTTTTTTATGGCCCCAACATTTTTTTTTGGGGGGGTATGGTATTATGTGTTAGTGCTGTAGTACTCACTGAGACCATTTTTTTGATACACAGGGCTGGATTTTCAAAGCAATATGAATGCTGTAAGGTGTTTGCAGCAAAGGGTGCCAATGTATCTTGCACCTTGCTGGAAAGGATGCAGCGGTCCTGATTCAGAAATGTGGCTTGCATCCAAATCAGGACCCACTGAGGCAAACCAGAAATGCACCCACCTTGCAACATGAATGTAGGTGTGACACGTCGCAAGGGGGCTTGTGTCACAGTGGGATTCAAGAAGCCCTTCTGTGGCCATAGCAAGGGGCTTCAGATAGACCAGCAGAGAGCTGGTGTAAGCCCCTTGTGCCACTGGCAGATGCTGTGGCCCTGTTTTTAGGGGGCCTCTGCCATATGTGTACAGGGGTGGAATGGGCATGGGGTGCCATAGTGATTGTGGAGAGGGCTGGGCATGCATAATGGTGTGCTTGCACCAAGCGGGGGTGCCACTCTGCATGCAATACCACAATTGGCATGGAATGGGGAAGGGATAGGGAGACATAGAGCACCATGACCCCATGTGTGCATGCTGCCCCCCTACCATGCATGCCTGCCAGGTGTGTTTCTCTATCCTCCACTCATCCTGGCACCTCTGCTGTTGCACGGGGGGGGGGAGATGGATCCCTGTGGCAGGTCCCATAGGTGCACCTACTGCTTTAGCACACATCCACCAATGTGGCAATGCCCCTATATGTGGCACAGGGACCCTGGTCTTTCTGAATAAAGCGTAGCATCCCTGATGCAGCCGGGTTTCTCTGTAGCCCTAGATCACTGCATATTTGCTGCGATCTAGGGGAAAATCCAGGCCATAGAGTCTCCTTTAACTCCACAGAGTGATAGTGTTATGCCTTGTTAGAGTTGTAATGTTATGCTATGGGAATTTTCATTTTTTTTATTTTTATGTTTTTTTCATATGGCCCATATTTTTTTTTTGGGGGGGGAGGGGATTATGTGTTGGTGTTGTAATACTAATTGAGACCATTTTGTGATACATAAATTCTCCCTTAATTCCACAGAGTAATGGATCTATACCATGTTAAAGTTGCAATGTTATCCTCTGGGAATTTTCATTTCTTAATCATTATACAGGGTTTTATTTAACTCCAAAAATTGATTAGCGTTTTGCTCATTAAAGTGTTAAAACATTGTGAAAATGCATAGCGCTTGCCTCACTGTGTTTAACAAACATAACACTTCTAGAAAACCTATATAAATACTTTCTGTACAGTTAGTATTGTCCCAAGAAAAAACTGCTAATCAATTATTTAAAACCCTGTTATAGCATTGTATATGGTCCCTATATTTATGGGTGGTGCAGGGTGTATTATCTGTTACTACTGCAGTACTCATTGAGACCCTTTTCCACATATAGAATGTTCCTTAACTCTAAAGACTGACAGACTTACAGCTTGTAAATTTGCAATGTTATCCTAAGGGAATTGTAATTGTTAAATGTTAATACTTTTCATAGTGCCCCTGAATTCTTTTGTTGGGTATTATGAGTTAGTGTTATAGTACTTACTAAGACATTTATTTTGTTATATAGATTGTTCCATAACTGCAAATATTGACAGTTATGGCTTGTTAAAATTGAAATGTCCAAATTATTTTTTCATATGAAGGAATCTTTTTCCATGAGATTATGTCATTCTCATGAAAAACTATGCCTTCATGTGAAAAAAGAATGTAAAAAAAGATCAAAGTCCAAATTCTTTTTCTGAAATTCTTTTTTAATATGAAGGAATTTTTTTTTTGTGAGATTGTGTGATTCTCATGAAAAAAGATCCCTTCATACAAAAAAGAATGTGAAAAAACTAAGTCCAAATCATTTTTCGTATGAAAGCAATCTTGTTTCATATGACCCTATTCCTCTTTCATATGGCCAAACAAAAAAGGAAAGTGTCTCACTAAATAAGATTTTAAAAATGTGTTAAAAACACATTTCTGGGTCAGTTTTCCAAAATCTAACCAGAATCAAGCAAATGTAGTCCCAATTAGCAAGATACATGTGTTTCATGTTTGTTTCATGATATGATGTTTATGGGTTTTCATTTTTTTTTAAAGCAGAAAGATGATGGTGGCCATACAAAAGAAGAATGTATTCTCATGAAACAAGATTACCTCCCCCCCTTCCATATGAGATAGAGTTCTTTTTCATATGGTCAAATTCTTTTTAGGGCTGCAGGTAGGCAGAGCCTACATCCCTATTGCATCAGCTCTAAAAATGAGCTACAGGATTCAGACCACTGAACACTTTCTTTGGAGGTTTCAAATTATTCTTCCACCTCTCTGCAGCCCTTTAATTTAACCCTTTCAATGCTGCAGACTAAACTCTGTCCAGAGCTCAATCAAATAGATTCATTCTAGTTCTTTCGGTAGCTTAGGGATTAAGAAACAAATTATCTGGAGAATCACCTCTCCTCCCCAACCTTGTAGTACTTCAGTGAGTACAAGAAACACATGTTTCATTTCAATCCAACTTGGAAAACAGCATTTATAGAGCTAATGCAAGAGGGCTGCATGCAGTCATCATGCTGCCTGTAGCTGAAAACATGGAGTACCATGACACACATTTTGGGAGTTTCCAGTGTATCCTTCTATCCTGCCTGCAGTATATAGCACTGTTTCTAGAGTCCCTTAAATAAATACGCCTCTTAAAAGAGCTTAAGGCAGTAATGGCTGTAATTTCTATTGAAACACATTTATCATTTCAAGGGCATGTAAGATAAATAGCTATGGAACAGCTAACTTTCACAAACAATGAAAAGATTATTTATTTTCAGTGGCACTTCTTTTCCTGCACTCTAGCATATTTACTTGATTCTGTACTATATATGTTGATTTCCTGCAAAATGTGTCTCTAAAACTAAAATATTTATAATTAGATAGTTAATGTAGTTGTGTGCCTTTTTGGTATTTTAATGGTTTCAACTCCCCCTGTTCTCAGATTACCTTGCAATACATTTGAGTCTTAACCTTTGATTATGCTGGTCATTAATATTCAGCCTTCTTGTGTGCTCTTATATACATAAATGATGACATTTTATTTTCTTCTTCAGTACCATAAAGGCATTATGTTTTTGCAGTTTTTTGCAAATTCCTTGCTTCTCTCATTTACTTTTTCTGTCCAATGTCCACCTCCACATTTACATTTTTTATTTCTATTTGATCAAGTTTCACAGCATGTAAGGCTAGCAAAAGTGGCAGCTTCAACTTCTGTTGGTTACCAGGGCACTGGCTAGGCACTACAGTTGGAAGCCAGGGCACCTGTTGAAACTAGAATGGAAAGCATATGTGTATATTCATGCCTGTGTCTTGGAGTATTTGAACTAATGATGAATGTTATGTTTCTAAAAGGAAAAATGCAAATTCAGTTTTATTTTTTTTTAACAGGGGATGGACCTGCTTCTCCTGTATTAGGGGTTGGGGTATGGATAGGCTGGCTTCTCTTGGTTTGGGATGGGTGGCTCTGCTTCGCCTGGCTTGGGGAGGAGGGGAATGGCCCTGGCCCCTGCTTTCTTTAGCAGAAGAAGCTGGGTCACATGACCCAGAAGATAGGGCCACCACCCCAAGCCAGGAAAAGCAGGGCCACTCCAAGCCAGGAGAAACAGGGAGATACCCTTCCCCCAAGCCAAATGAAGTAGGGCCACCCCAACCCCCCAAGCTGGGTGAATCAGGGGCCCTCCAACCAGGAAAAGCAAAGCTACTCCCCCTGGGGCAGAAGTATAGCCTTCCCCATCACCCAAACAAGAAGAAATGGCCATCCCAACCCATTACAGCATGTATCTACCTACAAAAATGGTCTTCAATGGATTGGCCACCCACTGTGGCAGGCCAGGTGATCAAGGGACATGCATTCTCTCTTTTGAGTCTCTCCCCTCCTCTCCCCACAAGACCGAGCCATTTTCAAATAAACCTATCTGCTTACCTTAACTAAAAGGCACAAGCAGTCAGAACCCTGTCACTCTGGTTCTATGGGCAGTTTCTTTCTTGGCTGTTTTTGCTGCTGGCAGGACTTTTACTTGAGAGTCTGAGTTTGTGCTTCAGCTACTGGCTGGGCAGGATGGCTAGCTGGTACTGCACTCTCTCATTACTGACCAGATTGTACTGTAGTATTTTTATGAAAAAGGCACAGCATAGTACATCTCTTTTAAGGTTAGCTTTACTGCGGGGTTGGGGGGGGCCTCTGTGCTGCAGCTTGCAAACAATGGCAATGCAGTTCTGGTTTGGTGGGCATGGTTGGCTGACTGACTTCTGATTCAGGCAGCTAGGCAGTCACCAGGAGCCAAGCTGCATTGCCACTCCCTGCCCCCATTACTGGTTGCCCAATTATGGGGTAGGGTGGTAAACTAAAATGAAAGCAAGTAGCCACTTGCTGCTCAATCCTGTTGCCACCAGACTTCCACAGTTCTGACACCAAGTGCCTAACCTAGAGTCAGACAGTAAACGAAAAAAAGTAAGCAAGCAATGACAGCCAAACCCCAGTGCTGCCAACCCACCATTCTAACACTAGGTGCCCAACCTCCCCCCCCCGTCCAACAGTCAATGAAAAAGGTAAGCAGACAATGGCAGCCCATCTACAGTGATGTTTTAGAAATAAACATTAGTTGTTTTCTGCATTAATCTATTGTAGCGTTGCTCCCTGTTATTCATTGCACTATTACACATTTGTGTACTTGCCACTTGTACATCAACTAAAAAGCAGTTTTATTCCATAATCAGCAGTAAAACTTTAACCCGCTTAATAGAAAAGCATATGGGTATTCATACGATGAATACTAAAAACAACAAAAGCACAGTAGTGCAATGAATGTCAGGGAGCAAAGCTATGTCACATTGGGGCAAAAATAACTAACGTTTCACTCCAGAAGCAGAGTTTTATTAGAATTAGTAACTTAATGCAGAAATGCCCTTATTTTATTTATCACTAGGTCTGAATAGCACATGTATGAACAGTGCTGTCAATAACAGTACCTTCCATACAGCACTAGGCAGAACAGTTGCAGGAACAAATGTGGCAAGTAAAGGCAATACCACTGGTAGCAGTCACAAAGCACACTGATGACTGCTACCAGTCCAATCACTTATTTTAGTAGGGGCTCTGCCCGCCATACCCCCCTTAACTAAAATAATCAACTCTGAGTTGGAGTTGGTTTACGGGAGAAAAACAAAATTTAGAACCCTGATCTCCACCACCTTTGTGGCCAAGCAGCTCCATGTCACAGTCCTCTCTGCCACGGGAGCAGCTCATCAATCATTTTTAATTTTGCAGCCCTTATCTTCTTCCTAGTACTATGGACAGTGACCTGGGTAGCGCTTGTTGCACAGCACTGTTTGATCCATCTCTGTCTGTGGTACGCCATTCAGACACCGTTGTTTTTTCCTTATGCTATATTTGTAGCACTACTGTAACTGGTTATTATATTATCCACCACCAGTGATGTGTGCAAATAAAGAAATTGAAACAATGAATATTATGCATCCTCAGGATATGAGGAGGCACTTATAAAATTACAACCATCAATTAAGGTAATGAAAAGTATATCAAACCTGGTTTAAACTATCCAAAAGGCATATTTTCACAGTTGACAGTGCACGTAATTATAAAAAAGCTTTACATATAAACTACAATATCAGGAAATACAAACCTTATAGAAATCCATTTTGTGGATGTTGGAGTGAAGCAATGAGGATATAACATTGACTGGTATTCATTTATATATCACTTCTCTTGAGAGAAATTTTCTTCAGAACTGTGGAACCAATGAACTCTGCAGTACAATGATTCCAAATATCAGGAATCTATTCTAAAACATTAGATAAAAAGTAGGGCATTATTATATCAGATGCTGAGCCATAATGGATCTATACCTTGGGGGCTTGCTATAGCCCGGGTATGAATGATTTCTATAGACAATCTTTATTCCCTGTATATAAAGATGGCAGGCATACTTTGCAACTGAAGTGTTTTTTTTTTTATTGTATCACAGTGGTAGTTATCTAAAAGTTGCCTACCTTGTGGTACCACTGAGGTATCACTGAGGCACTCAAGTTGCAATTTGCATTGACTGCAATGTGATTCTGCCTCATTCTGCCTCAGTATACCAAGGTATATCTCAGTACTGAGAAATTTCTAGGTATACTTCAGTACTGAGACACTTTTCTACAGCTACCAATGTATGATTATGACTAAATGAGCATATGATATGATAATGCCCTGCTTTTTATTGTTTTTCAGACTACATGCCTGACATTTGTATTTTGTATCACAGAATTCATTGGATCTACAGTGCAAGAGAAAATGTCTCTCAAGAGAAGAAATATATATGGATGAACACCTAATTGCTACACCCCAACATGTGCAAAATGGACTTTGATACAAATTTATATTTACTGTTATTGTGGTTTATATGTAACTTTTTTAATACTTTCATCTACTAACCAACTGTTAAAAATATGCCTTGTGGGTAGTTAATATCAGGTCTGATGTTATACAGTCGGCTCCTCTTATAGTGGACACATTGATGCAAATGCATCATGCCCACTATAGGCAGTGGTTGCTATATCTTAAGTTGAGATCGGGATGAGAAATCATGCTCCAACAAGTTATTTTTTCCATTTTTGGTTTTTACTGAAATGTGGTTGTAAAACAAAGTGAACAGTAAATCATATGGGTTCTATGTGACAAGGGTGACTAAATGTCAATGACTGGTCATAAGGGCACACAACCACAAGGGCGACTGAAAAACATGTCATTTAATGGGGGCTTCACCCCTGCACCCCCTCATGAGGGTCTTTGCCCCCACCCCCTTAATTAGGATTCCTATCCGGGGTAACCTGGGAAAGAGGTGAAATCCATGGTCACCCACATTGTCGGCACCATTGTGCAGTAGCTCTTATGACCAGTCACCAACATTCAGTCGCCCACATCACATGCTACCATCATATGTACCACAAGAATCATAACTACTGTACTATAATAAGTCCAGCATAAGTCCTGCATCACTCAGAAGTAAAAGTATTCTGTGATTTTAGCCTGTACTGTGAACTTAACACAGTGTGGCTTCCAAACCTTCTCAGTAGTTGAAACAGCCATCCTGTCCGGGGCTATCTCCCAGTGTTGTTCCATCTCCCGATATAGTGTGAGTAGAATGCTCCACACATCCCCTGATGTGGCCCTGTATTCCTCAACACAGCTGGCTTGCATAGCATCTTCATCTTCATTTTTGTCAGCATCCTGCAACACTTGCATGCCGTCCACCACCTGACCCACATCATCCAATGTGGGCGTCAAATCTTTGTCACCTAGGTGACAGATTTCTGTAAACTCTGTTTCTGTCAAGCCATGAGGAACAGGGACTTGTTCTTCCTCAACTTGCTCTTCAGCAACACCTGAGGTTCCCTCACCCACGTCATCAGGTTCACTAAGGAAAACAATAGATCAATCGATAGTCACACCTTCTGCAACACCTCCAAGGGTACTGAGCACTTCACTGTAACAGTTCTGAAAAGAGGTGAAAGTGACCGCTTAAATGTACCGAGGTGTTATTTACACCACTTAATGTAAGCCACTTATGCCAATTACAGGGAGCAGTCTGTTGCCTCAAGTGCCCGCAATAGCAGGCAGACAATGATCTCTATAAGCAGTGGCATTTAAAAGGGGAATATGCTGACTAACTTTTTGTTAGTGCTAATTGCCCGCTAAATCCGAATGCCCGTAGTATCTGCGGGTGGTATAAGTGGAGTGCACTGTACTTTTCATTACCTTTATTGCCTGTTGTAACTTTATGAGCCTCCTTGTATCCTAAGGATGACCCACATTCCTCTTCTGCAGCCCTATCGGCTCTGGCCAGGGTTTGTTTCATATGAAACAGCTACCCAAAAAAGCATACTGAGTATGCTCAACACTAAAATTTCAAATCCTAAAATCTCTGGAATGGATTAATGTTTTTCACCAAACCAATGAAAGGCAGCACTTAGGGCCAAACCCTTTCTACCATGAAAATTTCATAGTAAAATTACAAATTGTCTGGGTGTTATATGATGACAAAGAAAAAACACAGCAAAATAAAAAAGATGTTTTCCTTCATTTTTTTCACTATCTGGATCTCGGACTCCACATAACCAAAAAGAACAAAACTTGCCACATTAAAAGACCTTGCTCCTGAAACCACGCATGCAAAAGTTTGTGCAAATCCATTGACTGGGGGATGACTCTATTAAATTGCAAATTTAGGGGGTTAACAGTAAACTGTCTATTCAACCCTAACTATAGCAGTGTTACTGTGCCACTATAATATATTTTCTAGATATATATATACTGATTTATGTATACAATGAGTAAGATAAAGCAATGAAAATCAGGGTCCCTGGTTGAATAAAATGTACCATATGAGCATGCATTATCCCACAACCACTGCACTCCCCTCACTATGACTGCACACCTGCACATCTTTCCATCCCTCTGAACCTTCTCACTAGCAACCTAGACAAGAAGATCACTCCACACCTACCACACATAGGCTACCACACACATAGCCTAACATTAATAATCATAACCAAGTAAATCTATGTACCTGTCCCACACTGCAAACAGTCATCTGGTTTATCCTGCCATGATTCTGGTATGTTCAAAGTAATAAAACAAACATAAAAAACATATCTGGTTGATCCTGCACTTTTACACTGTCTCTGGTTTAATGACTTTCACTTTCATGTTCCAATGAAGAGTGACCCAGTGGTGTTCGTTGTAATAAACAAAATGTTGGCAAAGGTTTAAAATCAAGAAGTTTTTGTACAAAAATATGTAAACTGGTTTTAAACTCAGTTCAGTTAGTTTTGCCTAAAAAAGGCCACCAAGTATACAATGAGGAGAGTGATCATGTTTGTGACTTCTGAAGTGTACACACAAGAGAGAGTGGGGTTCATTTCTTAGGTCACATTATTCATTTCTCACTACAATTTATGATTTAAATTGCTTAGCAATGGCTAATACTGCAACAAAAAACATCTAATCGGCATCTTGATTATTCCTAGTTGCAAGATATGCAATAACAGAAAGGAAGTGTGACTGTGAACTTCAGGTTCAACCATGTAAGCCTGTAGCTCTGTGGTTAGAGCACTGGGATGGTATTCCAGAGGTCTGGATTCAATTCCCAGTAGGTTACATTATTTCTTCCACATTGCAATTTGTGATTGAAATTCTTAGCAGTTGCTAATACTGCACTAAAAACATCTAATTGTGATCATATTACTACTGAATGAGGCAGTGTGTGTATCTAAAAATATTCAGCAAGTAGATTTGACTGTTTAAAGATAATGTCACCGACCTTTAGAAAATAAGTATTTCTTTAAACTGTAGGTAGAAGGGATTAAATTTGTAACACTGGTATATATATTTTTTTATCTTTAAAGTTTCTTGAATTCCCAAAGTATTTATTGCTGTATTTTTAACTTGTCTTTTTATTGCCTGTACCTCTCCTGGGTCTGCCTGAAAATAGGCAATGTTTTTGTCTAGTGCACCTTCCCAGTCAACCAACCGTATAGCAAGTATAGGCAATATATCCTAGAGGTTAGAGTAACGAGCTGTAAATGAGCTTAGTACATCCAGCAGACAGACCTGGGTTTGATTCCCACAACCTCAACTTGTATACTGTGTGTCTCTAAGCAAGTCACTTACCCTCCCTAGTGCTTCCAGGTCACCCTTGAAAACAGGCACCTGTGCCTAGTGGGCCTTACCCAGTTACAAAAAAAAAATTAAATAAATGCCATATCCTTTCTTCAGTACAGTTTCTTTATTTACATAGAAACATAGAATTTGTTGGCAGAAAAGGACCATTAGGCCCACCCAGTCTACCCAGATGGTCCCTGCCTAGTCTGTCTTCACAGATTCTAAATGGCCTCTGGCAGCCCTCCCTCCTCCCCTACCTATTTACTTATATTTTCCTATGTCTATCTGATGCATGTTTGAAGCCCCTTATTATTTTTGTCTCCACCATTCCTGTTGCCAGTCTGTTCCAGGTGTCTGTAGTGCTTTCAGTGAAGTAGTGCTGCCTCACATCCCTTTTAAACTTCCCCTCCTCCAGCTTCATTGAATGCCGATCCGGTCCTGGTGCTCTTTCTCATTTAAAAGAGACTCATGCTTTCACTATGTTAACCCCTAAGAGGTACTTGTAGGTTTCTATCATGTCCCCTCTCACTCTGCTTCCTTCCAGGGTGTACATGTTGAGATCTCTCAGTCTCTCCTCATAAACCTTTTGGTGCAACTCCTGAAAATATTCTATGTTTCTATACAATTTGACAATAGAGGGGGAATGACTCAGAGGTAATGTTAGGAAGTATTTTTTCACAGAGATGGTTGTGGATACATGGAACAGCCTTCCTGAGGAGGTAATGGAGTCAAAAACAGTGGTAGAATTCAAGAATGCATGGGACAGACATAAGGCAATTCTAGTGGGGGGTAGAAGGAAGTAGGCTGTTGGTTAACTAAGATCTGCAGCTTATCCATTAGGTAGGGAAATGGGCAGACTAGGTGGGCCAAGCAGTCCTTATCTGCCATTAAATTCTATGTTTCTATATTTCTAAACATTGTTTAAACTGACAGGTCCCCCAATCTGCAGTGTTTATTTCTGGCATGAAAATATCCTTTAGTTGTGTCTCTTCTTTGGATTTTATTTTTAAACACAGTGAAAGACTGTCATTACAGCCTACTGAGAAGAGCATCTTAGCTTGTAAAAGAAGAATGAACACTCAGCTGCGATGAACCTTCATTAGGACCATCAGTATTCATTTGAGTTCTAATGTACCAAAACATTACTGAATATCTTAACCTTTATATTTCATTAGTTTTACAAAAGCAGCTGGTTCGTATGTACCCTTTTGTCTTATTGGAGAAATAATCAGTGTTATGAAAGTGTTATTTTATCACCATGGCAACTGTGTCCCATCATCTTGATGAGCATTCGCTCATGCTTATAAATCAGCTGGAATGTCTTCAGCTAAATATTGTTTATATACTTAGTTTCACTTAAAAAACACACATGCTCAAGGGAGAGAATGACACAATTATGGCTAATTCAAGAGCTGGCAATCCCTGGATAAAAATGGCAATATTCTGCCAGGCATATTTTGAGCCACTCTCCCTATAAACATTTACAAATACTTGCATACTGTGAAAAAAAGCAGGTCAGTTAGTTTTGTTACTACTGAACCCAGTCCAACAAATCATAGCAAAACAAAAAAAAACAACAACCCTGGAACTGGCTACCTGCTTATCATGCAATGAGTACACATAAAAGTGGGTAGCACAATCTCTGTATCCTGACTGACTAGGAGACGTGCATTGCAAGTCAACAATCCATGAGTAAAACTGAATCCTGTCTTTTACAATTTGATTTGTTTGGGAACCACATCAATCCTTGCTTTTACAGTCCTATTTTATACTGTGCCCAAAGGGGATGGCTTTAATGCAGTGACAGCGCTTTTCACTAATGTGTCCTCAACTGTACACAGAGGTTGAACCCCCTCCAACACCAGACAATAACAGTTTTATCCCCCCAAGCACCAGATCCACTTATAACCCAAACCAAGCACTGGACACAGGTTCAACCTATCCCCCCCACCCAGCTTGAGACACACTTTAAGGCCCTCCTGCTACACTGTACATGCAGGTTCAACAACCCAACTTCAGACACATTTACAACTTCACCTCCCTAAAGCACCATACCCACTTACTGTCCCCAGCACTGGACATATAGGTTCAGCACCATCCCCCACCAGATTCAGACACATGTTTGACCACAACATCCACCACAATATACAGCAGTGTAACTTCTCCCAACATCAGAAACAATTACAGATTCACTCCCCCCTTCAAGCACCAAACACACTTGCGGCACCCCAAACACTGGCCCAGATTAAACAAACCGTGCAACTTTAGATACATTTTTAGCGCCCCCTAATTTACGCAAAAGCTGCCTCAGTAAACAATATAACAGGCTGGTTATGACTTTGAATGACTATAAGACTTGCATGATTTTTTATTAGGTGCTAATTCCTTATTTTTTACACCAATGGATATATAGACTTTAAACATCATGAGTGTCTAGCAACTTAATCATATGTCAATTCATTGGATCTGAAGACCACTTCTTAGTGCCTGGCAAAAGCTTTAAAGCCCCAATTGCACACAGAGAAAAACTGCCATGTTGCTTTTGGGAGGGCTAAAGCCTGAGGTTCAATGTGGGGGAATAGCTCCCCCCACATCCCAAATAAAGGCCATCCTCCCATGGCAGTTCCCCGCTTAGCACATTGCGAAACTCCCCCTTCACAGGTGCAGGCTCCTGTGTGGCTCATGGGCTGCTCCTTTTTGGATTTCTTCCTGCTTCTTCCATTCTTTCCCCCTCTTCTTGCCTCTTTTGTCTGTTGCTCCTTTATGCTTGTCTGTTCCCTCCCATTTGTTTTGCTTGTTCCTGCCCCACCTGCATTTTCTTGCCTCCACCTTGTTCGTTCCCCTCCCTGCTCCTTCCTTCCTCCTGTTGTTCTCCTTATTCTGTCCCTTTGCTTCCGTATTTCTCTTCCTTTTTGTTTTGTCCTCATTTCTTTCTTTTGGGCTTGTCTGTGTCCCCTTTCTCATGCCACAGCTCCATCCCACCATCAGCGCTCCCAGGGCCAGACATCATCCACAGGTGCTCAGCTTCAAGTGGCAGTCCTGGACCCCCACTCCTCTGCCTGCCATACCATTTCCTGCTGTGTCTACTGTCATTCCTTCCTTTATTTTGCTTACCCAATGTTTAACTCCTGGATTTACACTGTACGAGAGCCCAGACTTTCCTACTGCTGCGGCTAGTAAGTACTGGATGTTTGGAGCTCGCATTTGTTTTTCTTTGCTTACCATATTTCCTACTGTGTCCCAGCAATGTTTTTGTTTTGTTTTGTTTTTTTGACGTTACCGCTTTAGTGTTTTTTGTAAACACATTTCATAACATTATGTGCACTGCTGCAGATAAATGAGAGCCAACACATACAGTATGTATGCATGAATGTATCCTGGACACCATTCTCTATTACCCTTCCGGCAATACTTTCCAGCTTGACCCACGGACTGCTGTCACCAGTCTCAGTCTTGCAATTCTTGTAATCTCAAGCTAGTAGGCTATGGCTCCTCACTGTGTTGCTTTATCTCATATTATCCCTCTGCCCCTCCCCTTCTCACTGGTTCCTTAACCTCCTTCCAGCACCTTTATATTGCTAGTCCCTCCTATGAGCAGTTAACTCATCACTGTCCTGCCTGCCTCAGACTTCTTTTCTTACGTTCATATCTCTACATCCAGTAGATTACCGTGCCCTAATGGACCCCTCATACTTCCTCATTACCAAGTTTAAATGGTAATTTCTTTTACCCTGCCTTTCTTTCACTCACATTAGCATTTATAAGGATACTCAGGCATGGTTCCTGCATTGCACTTTACAACCCCATAGTTCTGCAGCATTTCCCTTCCTTCTCCTTCCATATCACTTCCCCCTTACAGTTGTAACTCTTGCTTTCCACATACATAATGCACCTCCCCTTCCCTTTTTTCCATTTCTGATGACCAACATAAAAAATTCCTTTTCTGACTTGGGCCCACCCTTGCTGTTTCTCCAGCCCCACTCCACCCCTTCTCCTCCATATCTTCCAGTCCCCCATCTCTCATTCTTACCCTGGTGCATTTTTCTTCTGTGTTTTCTTTTGGGCTTTCTCACTAGCACTGGCACTCCATCTACATTTCTATGCCCCTTCTACTGCATCTGTTCTGCTCCATGTCTGACCCTATCCTGGAGCCTGCAATTCCTCAGTATTTACTCCACTCTGCCAACTATTGAATCACCCATCCCTAACAGTTTATGTTCATCACCAATGCTGCTCATACCCTGCCATTTATTAGTCCCAGCATTCATATACCCTGTCCAGCCCGTCATTCCTTTGTTACCTTGTTATGCCCTAGCACTTGCCCCCTAATGGCACACCCAATCACCCACAATGCCCCTGCATGCCCCCTCTTCCAGGTCCTTTGTAGTGGTTCACTCAGTCCCACTTCAGTTTTGGTGCTCCTTCTCTTATATTTTAATTTGTGGGGCATTAACCAGTCTATGTTACTAATGTGTTGTCTGCTCATGTTCTGCAATATACGTATGGCTTGTCCTTTACAAGTACCTTGTCAGTAAAGGAGCCTCTTTTGGGGGTTCCTACCCTTCCAACCTTAAAGTTGCTGTTTGTTTTGTGATGCTCGGCTTGTGGCCTCCCTGTTATTCTCACAGCAAGGGACTGCAGTGTCATAGTGGGGGATCATGACTCCAATTAGCAGGAGCATGCTTTATGTAATTGTCCCTGCTTTCTTCCTACATGACTTTCAGTTATCTATGCCTGAATCATTAACCATGTAGCCTACATGGACATCAGATGTTCAATGCATTTCATTCCTGTGCTGCTTGCTCCTCACTGGATTGCCCTATCTCTGCCTTAATAGCATCTAAGGTAATTGTCCTCCTCCCATTCTCTAACTTCTTTCTTACTACCATCCCCTTCATCCTACATCTTTTGTTTGTTTACCTCTTACTATGCAGCTGTCAGCTGTCTTTTCCTTGCTCAGCCCATACCAGCAGTCCAAGAGCCTCTTTCCTAACTCTGTCTACTGAGGCATAGCAGTGCAGGTAGACTTCCCTTGGGAGCCTGTTTCCTCTACCTTCAGTCTCAACCAGTTGTACTCCCAGTCAACTTCCACCAGGCTCCATCACTAACTCTGCCTGGTGCGTCATCGAGTGAAGGTTAGCTCACCCTGACTACTGGGGATGGGAGCCTGATTCTTCAAATCTACTGTTTCAACCAACTGCATTCTATATCTGATATCCAGTTGACACATTCCCTTCAGAAATGGGACCACTATACCCCATTTACCTTCAAGCTCCTACCTCACCCAACTACATTTTATACCTCCATGGACTCAATGTACTTGTCCCCACCTTTGGCCTCCTCAAGTTCTGGATTCGGACCCTGACAGTTTCTTTAGTCTCCATCTCTGCTTGGTCCATTGGATTCCTGGACTTCTTTGCTGTTTGCCTTCCACCTCCTCCCATGCTCCTGTGCATTGTTGTTGTGGCTTGCCTTCCGGCTCAACCTCCTCCAACCTCCAGACCTTCAGCTCCATGTTGCCATCTCTTCCCTCATTGCTACTCTGGATAATTATGTTTCCCTTTTGCCTTCCACTTGGACATTTCTGCCCACATTCCCTCTTGCTTCCTGCTAGATATGTGCCAATCACTCATCTTCAAGGCTGTCTGCCTGAGGCCTTCTACAGTTTTCCACAATGCTGCCCTTGTTCCATCCAAAGGTTTTCCATCAGTGATTCCAGTACATTTTTCTATCAGCAATTCCAGTTTGCCATCTCCTTCAAAGGTGGGAGCCCATTCCCCATCACCGCAGCACCTTGCTACCAGCAATTCCAGTTTGCCATCTCCTTCAGAGGTGAGAACCTTCTACCCATTGTTGCTGCACCTTTTACTGTCAGCAATGCAAGTTTGCCATCTCCTTTAGAGGTGCCACCCATTCCTCATTTCCACTGCACCTTTGCTATCAGCAATTTATGTTCTCCATTTCCTTCAGAGGACAGAACCTCATACCCCATCACTGCAGTGCCTTTTGCTAGCAGCAATTTACATTCATCATCTCCTTCAGAGGTGAAAACCCCATACCTCAACTTCGCAGCACCTTGTACCTGAATTCATTTCTCAGTTTTCCAAGGATCTACCACCTGAGGCCTGTTTCAGCTTTCCTGCATTCTGTTATGGTATGCTGTGGTGACTGCTCCCAGTCCTGTACCTTACCTGCACCTGCTGATGTCAGTTCTGCTTGACTTCTGCTGATTTCCTATCAAGCTCCTTCTTCCAATCAGCAGACTTCCACTTTGACTTTTTCCCTCAATCCTTGGACTGTTGCCTTCCTTTTCACCACCCTGGTGGCTCAGGGCTACTGCATGTTTGCTGTGTCTCTTTTTGGGCATTCTTACAACCATTGATGTCCAGCATCCATGCCCATTCAATTACTCCTACCCATTCATCTGCCTCATACTCCTTCCTCAGCTGACATTTCAGCTCCCATCCAATGTTCTAAGGAGCACCTGCTGTTCTCATCTAAAGAAACCCTCTTCCAGCGACATCCCTTGAACAGCAAGCCATATAGACTCTAAGTGGTACCTGGTCAGATTAGCACTACAGGGATAGTGCCAGGAAAGAAAGCGCTAGTTCCTGTAGCACTACCACAGACAGCGAGCAGGGATGTAGAGCGCTTGCAATATGTGTTCCCCTGGTTGCCATCCATGGTGCTGCCACAGGACAAGGGCAGAAAAATACTGGAGGCTGGCTGAGCTGCTCCTGTGGTGTGGAGGGCTGGAGCATGCAGACCAGGGTTCTAATCCTGGTCTCCAAACATTTTGCAGGATTCAGGACTTTGTATTTTTACAAGGGGCCATGGAAACAGCATTACACTGCCCCACAAATTTCAGTTTTTCGGGAGAACTGCTCCCCCCTCCCCGGGAGACCCTGAAGTGCATGCATAACTGTTTGACTGATTTAGACTTTAAGCAAATTAACCTGATTACATCCAGAAGCATTACCAGAGGTATAAAGATGAGAAGGCTAATGCCCCAGAGTCAAAATCCTAACAAATCTAGGGGGTATCCGGGGACATGCACCCCCGGAAAAGTTTGAGATTTTTACCTTCAAATGGTGGCTTTTCCTGCATTTTAATGGTGAAATATATGTTTGAGAAGCCTGGTTGTCATGACATCTATTAAATGGCACATGTGCAAAAATCTGGTTACCGGACCAGGGAGAACAACGGAAAGAGAGACACCATTATCCCAGCAAATCTGCTGGGAAGGTTACAGTCCACCACAGCAATTAAGAGACCATTCAGACACCATTATCCCGGCAGATCTGCTGGGAAGGTTACTGGACCCCAGAGCAAGTAAGAAACCAGCCAGTAGACACCATTATCCCAGCAAATCTGCTGAGAAGGTTACAGGGCCCCAGAGCAAATAAGAGACCAGCCAGATACCATTATCCCAGAAGATCTGCTGAGAAGGTTACTGGACCCCAGAGCAAATAAGAGACCAGCCAGACACCATTATCCCAGCAGATTTGTTGAGAAGGTTATGGGACTCCAGAACAAATAAGAGATCAGATAGACACCATTATCCCAGAAGATCTGCTGGGAAGGTTACGGGACCCCAGAGCAAACAGCCACCACTTCCACACTGCTTAATTCTGAACAAGTCACTTAACATTCCTGCCCTTAATCTCTCTCCATGCCATCTCTCTCTCTCTCTCTCTCTCTCTCTCGTCAATTTCTGTAGTCTTTGCATCTCCATCCCTGTGTGCTGCAACCTATCCCTCCTTCCCCTCTCCCTTTTCCTGGATTCTAAGGTGTTTGGGGTGACTTGTATGATTGTGTCTATGTAGGTTGCTATATAAAAAGGCAGCAACATTATTTCCCTCCCTCTTTGGATTGTAAAGTACTCAAGAATACAGTCTGTATGAAAGGTGCTATATAAATCAAAATTTCTTTTTACACAAGCCACAGGCACAGATCTTACTTCTCTAACCTGCCAAACAACTGTGTAAAGACTCATGCTGCACAGCCTTTTAGATGTGTACCACATCTGTGCCTGTCTGAAAAATATACCTGCTGTGCAAGCAATTCTGACTGTATTGGCATAGCAGTTACTAAAAGGTGGTCACCAATCTCAATCCCAATTTATGTCAATCACTCCCAGATCTGTCCAGGTGTTCCCTCCTACAAGGCAAGGCAAGGTATGCCAAACCTCTCATGCTTCTGAACCCACTGAACAGAGTCCTAGAGATTAGCGGAGGCAGAGTGCATTTTCTGTAACCCCTCTCCCCCATTCCCTGTCAAATTGGGTCCGACTAACCTGGAAGAGATGATCACAAATCCCTGCCCCAAGCTCTGAGCTCTCCCATGGTGATGTCCTGACTCCTGTCCCAGTATTCTCTTTGTCGACAGCACAGTACACAGCAGCCAGCCACCAGTGCACTCACTCCACTTACGAGACTTACTTTCTTTTTTCTCCATCAGACTTGTGAGTGGATGAGTGTAGTGCCCCAAGGTTTGCCAGGAAAGCAGACCAAAAGAGGACACAGGGAGGGAAATAGTTATTGACCAAACTGGCTGACTGGCCATTTTCTGTCTTTATCCTCTCCCCCCTCCCCTCCTGGAGCCTTCTGGTGCTGGATCCTTTGACTTGGCTAGGCCAGATCTCCGGCCAGTACCTAAAGAGGCTGTAAATCAGCCAAATGAGCTGACCTTAGCCCCAGATACCCAATCATCTGGCCAAAAGCCAGGTCCATCTCTAGGCTAGAAAAGGTCTTCCTTATTAGCCAGTGGCAGTTCTGGACTGAGTGACTGATAGAGTAGAGAGCACAGGAGTGCAGATGGCTGGAGGCTTACCTGAAGCTCAGGTTCATAGCTCATGGGTGGCTGCTCCTCTTTAGCCAGTGCTACTCGGGGGGGGGGTCTCCAGCAGCAGCAGTCACACCTTAGCTCCGGAAAAGAACTGGCAGTCCCTGATGGCCAGCAGCCAGTTCCATAGGGTGAGTTCCCTTTAGTTGTCTGCTCCCTCAGTTTGCAGTTTTTGTAGTGGAGTTTTCTGCGGTGTCCTGATGCTGGGTGCCTAGTAGTGCATGTAGCACAAGCATCACTTTTCAGATGCAAAGTGATGAGGGTAATGCTCACCCAGGTTCTCTTTTGTTCGAATAAAAATATGACTTGGCAAGTCTGTTAGTTTGCTTCCTGTTGTTTTGCAGAATAAAAGTGGCATGGTTTGTGTTTTTTTGGGGCTGCCATTGCAGTTCCACTGTCTCCCCTCTCATACTGGGTTTCATACTGGTTTTTTAAGACATCCAGGAGGCTAGAGCCCATATAGGATGTCCCTACTATTTCAGTGGAGAAAACCGAGAGTACCAACTGTTATTTGTCTATCCAAATTTGTTTTAAAAGCAAGGAAACTAGAGGCCCCTACTATTTCAGCTGGCATATGATTCCATAGTCTGACTACTCTAGGTCCAAAACTAGAATATCTCAGCTTTGTCCTACAAGGTTCTTCTTGTATCTGAAACTTATGCCCCCTAAGGTTGTAGTGTGGTACCTTGTACCGAAGACCAAGATCATTTTTTAATTTTTCTTGTCCAAGGATTTTAGACTGCAGGAGCAGGTCACCCCTAACACGTCTGGTGTCCATTGACCACAACTCTAGTGCCTTCAATCTTTCTTCATATGATATGTCTTTGATCCCTTTTATAAGTTTGATACAGGCTGTTGTGGTTTTTCAATCATATTTATATATTTTCTCAAATAAGGGCTCCAGACTGAGGAGCAGTAGTCCAAATGCAGTCTAACATATAAATTTATACAATGGTAATATCACCTCTTCACTTCTTGGTTAAAAACTTCTTCTAATGCAGTTCACCAAGTGCATGGCCCTGTTTGCTGCTACTTTATATTGGGATGCTTTTTTTAAATCAGAACTAATATATACCCCCAAATCCTTTTCGCAAACTGACTCCTTAAGCTTTACTCCTTGCATATAATAATCTTGCAAAATGTTTTCCTTCCCTATATGAATTATGACGCATTTTTCAAGATTAAACTGCATTTGGTTTTTTTTTGCCCACTCCTCTATAAATAGTAGGTCTTGACTGAACTTTAACCTGTCTTCAAAGGTGTTAATGACCCCTCCTATCTTTACATCATCTGCAAACTAAGTAATTTTATTCCCATCTGTCAGACATAGGTCAGCATTGAAAATACCAAACAGCAATGGTCCCAGCACAGACCCCTGTGGTACACCACTTGTTACTTTCTCCCCATTCAACAGGAAGCGCTGTAGCCTAACCAATTGGGTTCTATCCATCAACCAATGTCTGATCCATCCAATAATTTTACTTTCAATTCCCAAGTTTTCCAGTTTTTCAATCACCATACTGTGTGGAACCATGTCAAAGGCACGGCTAAAATCTAACATAACCATGTCTAAGCTGTTCCCTTGATCTGATAATTTTCCAACATGTTCGTAGAATCTAATTAAGTTAGTCTCACATGATCGTTTCTTAACAAAACCGTGTTGGGTGTTGTCTGACAACTCCGTACTATAGATATACTTTTCAATTTCCTCATATATTATACCTTCAATAATTTTACAAATCACTGATATTAAACTTATCGGACAGTAGTTAGCTACCTCTGCTCTACTTCCCTTTTTGTACACTGGGACCACATATGCTGTTCTCCAGTTCCCTGGTACATACCCTTCATCCAAGGATTTTTGCCCTATTATAGCAATAGCAGGTGCTACAACATCTGCAAGATCCTTGATAAATTTAGGGTGCACCCCATCCGGTCCTGCTGACTTGTTTATATTAAGTTTTGATATTCTCTCAACTACTTTTTTCTAAAGCAACTATTTCTCTTTGTGCCTCATTATGTAATAATTTCTTACTTTTATCAATCTTACAAGTAAGCTTACAGAATGCTGCCTGTTTTTTTTTTCCTGGCATTGGCATAGGGTGTTGCCATGCATGGGGCTGCTATTGCAGTCCTCTGTCCTTCCCCTTTGTTTACTGCCTCTAGTGCAACCTGCTGGTCGGCAGGCTGGTGCCCTGCCCAGCTTTGCTGGAGTGGTTATTTTTGTCTCTTTGTTTGTTAACTTTCTTTCTCTTCCCCTTTGTGGAGATCCAGGTTGCTTCCCATCACTTTGCCTGGTCTTCTGTGCTGGTTGTGGGTTGTGGTGCCCTGTTTTTTTGGGGGGCCTCTATTTTCTGCCTTCAGTTTTGCCATTTTTTGGTTTTTATTTTTATCTGTTTTGTGGGCTCCTCAACCCCCTTTCTTGCTCCAGTTCTCTGAAATGACCCCTGACTGTGGTCCTTCTCCTGTAGCCCACCTCCTCTGAATGAAGTGACGGCATCCGTTTTGGTGGTCATTGGTAGTGGAGTTCCCCAGCTCAGCTCTCTTCCCCACCTCCCTTCCACAGTAAATTAGTGCCACTGCAGTCATGGACCTGGGCGCCCAGCTGATTGCGGTCCATGTGGCATTCACCAAGATAGGACAAGTTTGGGCAGATCGAACATGAGGTGCAGTAGCAAAGTGTGTCTGGGTGGAAATCAGCACCAGGACCACTAAAGTTCCACCCTGCCATTGTTCGGGGCAACCAAAGCATTGGGTGGGAGCAGAGCTCCCTGATCTCAACCACTAGCACCACCAACGATCGCAGTGCAATCCGAGGACCCAGGCCAGGCAAAGAAAAAGGAAAGTGCACTCCATGTGGTAGAGCTATAAAATACTGAATCTAAACCATGGCTTCTTTTTTTCTCAGCAAGCAGTGAAGCTCTAAGTCTTATCATTTTTCATGGAAAATAATTGGGGGGACTTGAGCTTACATTAGGGGGGCTTCAGCCTCCCCAAAGACAGCCTGGTGATTCCACTGATTATGCCCCTCCCTTGTTTAAGTCCCTTAAATAAATCAGATCTAACTCTTTTTTGCATTTACCCTGACTGTGGTTCCAGTTTGTGCAAGAGTACTGTACTGCTATTATTTGCTGTGTATAACCTTGTTTTACAGGAGGTCCCCGGAGCCAGGCCAGAAGAAAGCCCTGGTGGTAAGTGCAAACAGTGTGGATACTTGTGTGGTGTATCAGGGGTATTGTGAAAGTGATTATTGTGTATTTTTCTGGCCACTAGTAAGGAAAGAGGGGGGTTACAGTGTCATGGAGGGCTTTGCCCAGGTTAGCTTGACCACTACCAACCCTGACCTCTGGATGGAGGCACCCATTTCAGAACTCAGGCCCCTTAACCTGCTATTAGCCAAGCAGGCAGGGGTAGTAGCCCTTGGGATAGCACCACCTGAGGGTTACATTTTAGAGGCTCACCACTGGGATTTTGTGCCTTCTAGTGGCCAAACATTGTGAATTATTGTTAAAGATTAATGGCTACCCCAGTAGAAATGGCTGTAAACCAGTTAGTGGGTGGTGTACTGGGCAAGAGATTGACCCCCAGAATGCTCTATTTATACTGGATATTCCCCTGGCTACCAGTAAAGACACTGTAGAGGGAGCACTCTCCAAAGTTGAATATTTAAAAAACTCTGTGGTGGTGGGTTGTCAGGCTGATTTGATCGCCCAAACTTCCATAGCCTTGGTAGAGTGTAGTGACCTCACGGACAGCTCTAAAGTGCCACAGACTATTGCCCCAGAAGGGGTTCCAACTGCATGGAGAGTGATATAAAAGACAGTAAAGACCCTCGGGAGGATCAGCTCTCACCATTATCTGAGACTTTTGAGGAGAAATTTGCTAAGTTGTTGCTGGAGGAAGAGAAACCCATAGAGGACTTTAAGAAACTATTCCTGCCACCTGTGGGTGTTCTTTCCCCAACACCCCCTCCAACTCCAGCACCTGTTACTGCCTCGCCTTCTGTGCCCACGTCAATGCTGGCCCTTATATCCAGGGCCCCTACTTTTCTGTGGCACAGTGGGACCAAGTTCTGCGGCAAGACTACCATTTGCCGCAGAACATCTGCAGCTGTGGTTTGTAATTTCTGCAGAAGTTCTGCGGCACTAACAAACTACCACATCACAGTGTCAGCTTGTCATCGACTTCACTTTCATGACAGTAGTTATAGCAATCAGGATGGTGGAATGCACATTAACACTAGTTCAAAAAATAACAGACTTATAAAAATAATTTTATGCCTAAAAAAGCAAAACAAATGTCTCTCCCTTAAGGTCCTAGCCTGTTGCATAAGTGACATATGCCGAGAGGATGTTATGTGATAAATAAGGTATTTCTATCTTTCCCACTAATGAGGTTTCCACTGTCTATCACTTCTATATTTGTATGTGCTTCCTACACCACTCATGGGGTTCCCACTGTGTATCACTTATATATTTATATGCAACCTGTAACATATATACAAATACGTGTGTGTGTGTGGTGAGAGAGACAGAGATATGTGTGTGTGTGTGTGTGTGTGTGTGTGTGTGTATACAGTGGCGTGAAAAAGTATTTGCCCCCTTCCTGATTTTCTCTATTATTGCATATTTGTCACACTGGATGTTTTCAGGTCTTTAGAGAAAATGTAATATTAGATAAAGGGAACCTGAGTGAACAAATAACACTTGTTTTTTTTTTTTTTATTTCACCTATTTAATGAAAAAGTTAACCAACACCAACTGGCACTATGTGAAAAGTAATTGCCCCTTACACTTAATAACTGGTTACGCCACATTTAGCTGCAATGACTGCAACCAAACACTTCCTATAATTCAACATCTGTCTTTCACATCGCTGTGGAGGAATTTTAACTCACTCTTCCTTGCAGAACTGCTTTAATTCAGTAACATTTGTAGGTTTTCGAGCATGAACTGCTCGTTTCGGTTCTGCCACAGCATCTCTATTGGGTTTAAGTCTGGACTTTGACTAGGCCACTCCAAAACTTTAATTTTACTTGTTTTAGCCATTCTGATGTGGACTTGCTTTTGTATTTTGGATCATTGTCTTGCTGCGTGACCAACCACGCTTCAGCTTCAGCTGACAGAAGGATGACCGGACATTCTCCTTAAGAATTTTCTGGTACAGAGCAGAATTCATGGTTCCTTTAATTTTGGCAAGTCATCCAGGTCCTTAGGCAGCAGCATCCCCACACCATCACACTACCACCACCATGTTTGACTGTTGGTATGGTGTTCTTACTGTGGAATGCTGTGTTTGCTTTACGCAGACATTATGGGATCCATGTCGTCCAAAAGTTCCACTTTGACCCATCTGTCCATAGAACATTTTCCCAAAAGGCTTGTGGATCATCCAGGTGCTTCTTGGCAAATGAGAGATGAACATTTATGTTCTTCTTGGTTAGCAGTGGTTTCTGCCTTGCTACTCTCACATGAAGCCCATTTTTGCCCAGTCTCTTTCTGATTGTGGAGTCATGAACACTGACCTTAGCTGAGGCAAGAGAAGCCTGCAGTTCTTTGGATGTTGTTTTAGGATCCTTGAGACTTCCTGGATGATTTTACGCCACTCATGGAGTAATTTGGCAGGCCGCCCACTCCTGGGAAGATTCACTACTGTTCCAAGTGTTCTCTATTTGAGATTATGGCTCTCACTGTGGTTCGATGGAGTCCCAGAGCCTTAGAAATAGCTTTGTAACCCTTTCCAGACTGATAGAGGGCAACACATTTTTTTCTGATCTTTTCAGGAACTTCCTTTGATCATGGCATAATGTGCTGGTTGAATCTTTGTGCTGGCAATGTGACTCTGATGGTAAGGGTCAAAATAAGTGAGGTTTATATTGAGCAGGGCTGGCTGTAATCAAGCCTGGCTGTGTTCAATCAGCTGACTCTAATTATCCTTTTAATTGGGTTGATTTAACTAGGGGGCAATTACTTTTCACACAGTGCCAGTTGGTGTTGGTTAACTTTTTCATTAAATAAATGAAATAAGTAAAAAAAGTGTTATTTGTTCACTCAGGTTCCCTTTATCTAATATTATATTTTGTCTAAAGACCTGAAAACATCCAGTGTGACAAATATGCAATAATTGAGAAAATCAGGAAGGGGCAAATACTTTTTCACACCACTGTATATATATATATATATATACACACAGTATATAGATTTTTATTTATTTATTATTTATTTTTTAATTTCCATGAACTTGCATCCTCATTCATACAGGTCTCATTGGAAATGGAATAGAGGAGTTATTGCAAAACTCATTTTTCATGTCAACCTGCTTTCTCTGACACACTGCATAACACCATCAGGCCATGACATGCATGTGAACCAGTTGTGAGATAGAGCTCTCTGGCCCATCACAATGTGTTCACCATGTGACAGAACACTGCACCATACCTTACCATGCTCTGAGCAGTGATGTGTTCCACCAATCCTTGTGCTGCCCAGCCAGCAACCAGAGCTAATCTCTGAACCTGAGTTGCTGGCACAGAAACACAGCATGCTACCCTCTGGCCTAACAGCTGTCCCTGCACACAACATTTCTCAATAACTTCTAGGTGATTCTATCAACCAATGACAATGTGTAATCAATAACCCTGGCAAAAATGTGTACAATGCAATTATTTAACAGGTCTATTCTTTCAACAGGTCTACACATTATTATATTTCACTTTTCTGGGCATAATTGCTTTATTTTTCTTAAAGATTTAGACAGTTAAATTAATTTTACCAGATATTCATTTCAGATAGCGTCTCTATATCTTAAAGGCACAAATAGGTTAGTACAAAGTGAGGTAAGGACTTAACAGGTCTGTGCTATTGACAAGGTTTTGTTTAAGTTGGTCCTAGTGCAACAATGTAAGACTGAAAATTGTATTAGGCTGTAGTGCAGGTTGAGCAAATATCACCATGCATGATGTGCTGTGCCGCTGTCTCTGGCAGTGGGAGCTGTGGTAGATAAGTGACTGTTCATTTCTGTTGCAGAATGCAGCCATTTCATTAGCTAATGTATGATATTATAGCAATGATAACATCACATTCTGAACATATGGGGGGGGGGGTTTGGATATAAAAAGAGCGGAAGGGAACCAGATGCTATGTTTAAACAGAAATATTAATAAAAAATCACCAAGAAGAGTGAATTCTGTGGCACCGCAGAAGTTCTGCAGTAGATTGCAAGTTCTGCGCAAAATTCTGCGGCCGCAGAATTCTAGGGGCCTTGCTTATATCTGTACCTTCCATTAGTCATGACTCCTACTGAAGGCTGAGAATCTTCTCGGGCACCCTCCCCACCCCCCAGGGGGAGGATGACTAGGAGACCAGGATAGACTATGTTGCCCCCTTTAGTACTTGAATGGCAATGCTCAGAAGCAGAGAAATGAAAGAGGTTGAGTGAGAGCCTCCGAGGTCCTGCCCTGGCTACCATCCATGCCAAGCAGGCCAATAACCCCAAAGCAACTGCACAGGACTATCTTGATGCATTGGAGAATGTGTATGGGAGCCCAGATACAGATGAGGATCTGTGGTGGAGAGTAAGAAATGCTCAGCAGTACCCAGGGGAGCCATTGTCTGTGTATGTATCTTGGTTTGAAAAGCTGCTACAAGAGTGCCTCAGAAAGGGTAGTTTGCCGTCAAATGAATTAGCTTGAACTAGGCTGGACTGGATCCTTAAGTCTGCTCCATTTTTAGAATTGTTACTGCTTTAATTGCACCTTGCCACCTGGCTGGAATCGCCCCCCTCCTATGACGAGTTAATGAAAGAAATTTGGGGGGGGGTTGAGCAAAGGAGACCCCATGGGGGAATTGCACCCATATCTGCTGCTGCTGCACAAGTGACTGAGAGTGATCAGCCAAGTGAGACTCAGGGGCAAAAGTCAGCACTTAACGAGCACTCTGAGAATGCAAAGGACTTCCTGTCCTGGGCCCAGCATTGGAAAGAAGAGCTACTAAAGGAAGTCCGAGAACTGAAGACAGGTGCCTCTGCAAGGGTTTCCCCCATGGAACAAAATTCTGATCTCTTTCAGGACGTGACTGCTATGGGTGTGGGGGTACACCCTCAGGCATCCGCTACTGAGGATGGCTCCAAGGCTGAGATCACCTGATTGACTGCCACTCTAAAGGAACTGTTAAGACACGTTGCACCACTCTCAACGCTGCAAGCAGATGCTAAACCCCAATCTCTTACTACTGCTTCAGTTCCTCATACGATGTTCTCTCCCAGGATGACCCAGGAGTCTATCATTTGTCACAACTGTGGAAAGGATGGCCATTTGAAAAGAGAATTCCGGTCTCAGAAGGACTTAGAAAGAGTAATAAACAGACTCCAAGGGGAGCTCCAAAAAGCAAATCAGTGGCCAAGGGGTGCCCAAAATGACCACAGTGAGGGTTCAAGAAACCCTAACTCAAATTTCTTTGTGGCTAAATCATCTGTCCAGACCTCTGCTACTGCCTTTCCAGACTGGTCCAAAATAGTGGGCCCTTTAATGAAGACTACAGTGACTGTGAATGGTATTCATACTCAGGTTGTGTTTGTTAGTGGGTTGCAAGTGACCATTGTATTCCAGGACTGGTATGACAAACACTTATATGTGCCTTTGCAATCCCTGAAAGGCTTACATGTGTGGGGCCTAAGCGACAAGTCTTATCCCTACCTAGGGTATGTCCGCCTCTGGTTGTCTTTTCCTGCAACTGTAACTGGTGTAGAGGAGCAAGTAGAGACATTGGCCCTAGTGTGTCCCCCCACTGGACTGTATGATGGAGTCCCCCTGTTAATTGGGACAAACGCACATATGTTTGGGAGACTGGTGCAACTCTGTCATGAGAAACAAGGGCGACGGACTGGGAGGACCCTGAGAATTCCAGCTATGATCAAGAGGGCCTATGATTTGCAACAGAAACCCAAGGAAGTAGATCAGGATGAAGCGGTGAGGATCATGTGGAAGAAGGATCACGAGTCAATAATACTGGCCCCTAACACCCAGTGTACCATTAAAGGGGAGGTCCACCTCTGGAAAGATGTCAAGAACAAAATACTGATGATGGATGCGCCAGGCGATAGAAAATTGCCAGAAGAATTATTGGTCAAGCCCAGCATCTTGCCTGCTCATGCCCATGCCTATGCATGATGAATGATGGTCCAGATTCACAATGTGTCAGATAAGGAGATCCGGGTGAACAGGGGGTGCACCCTAGCTATGGTACACTGTGCAGACACTGCAGTATTGCCCAGCAACAAGCACCCTGTTGAGAAGGAGACAGTGACCCCAGACTTGTTTGACTTTGGTGACTCCCCGTTGCCAGTTGAATGGAAGGCTAGAATTAGCAAGAGACTTGCCCAGAGACACCAAGTGTTTTCATTAAAGGAATGGGATGTGAGATGTGTTCAAGGTGTGGAGCATCACATACACCTGCACGATAAATGGCCATTTACAACAAAAAAATGCTGGAAAAAACTAAAAGATCCTAGTGTCAGCAGCAGGCTGGGTCAGGCTTTTTTTTTTTTTTGAGAATAGGGGATATGACTTTTGTATAGTATTAGGACTTGAACTGGTAAAGACTGGAATCTGGATGTACAGGATGGTGACAATAGCACTGGAGAAGCAGCTGAGCTAGAAGGTCTGTCATATGGATGGGAAGGGGGCTGTTGTAGTGCTTCTTCTTCAGGTGGCCTGAAGTGTTTTTGCTTGTGATGTTAGCTGACTGGACATATAGGATTTCTAAGAGTGCCAGGCACCAGCAAATGAGAAAATATATTTTTTTAAATCCCACCATGTTACTGTTCACAGATGGACAGAAACTGACCTAGGAAATCTATAGAAACATAGAAACTGTCAGCAGATGGGGACCGTATGATCCATCAAGTCTGCCCTTGGTTTCTAACCGCCCGTACTTAACTGCCTCCTTGGGAATCCCACATTGTCTGCCCCATGCCCTCTTGAATTCCCCCACTGTCTTGGCTCCCAACACCCTCCCCCCGGCAGGCAATTCCATGGTTCCACAACACACTTTGTGAAGAAGAATTTCCTCATATTGCTCCTGAACTTTCCTCTCTTAAGTCTAAGGTCATGCCCTCTAGTTCTGTTGTAGTCTTTTAACTGAAAGAGGTTCTGCACATAGACCCTGTTGTCACCTTTAAGGTATTTAAATGTTTCAATCATGTCCCCATGATTCCTGCATTGCTCTAAGGAGCACAATTTGAGGTCATCTAGTCTTGTCTTGTATGGTTTCTGATGCAAGCCCTGCACCATCTTTATTGCACCTCTCTGTACCATCTCCAGCCTATCTATGTTCTTCCTGAGGTGTGACCTCCAGAACTGGACACAGTACTCCAGGTGAGGCCTTACCAGAGACTGATACAGGGGTATGATTACTTCATGCCTTCTGCTTGTGATGCCCCTCCTTATGCATTCCACGATGCCACTAGCTTTTAGTGCTGCCTTTTCACATTGTTTACTGACCTTGAGGTTATCTGATATGATCACTCCCAGATCTTGCTCCTGCCTAGTAGCCACTAGATGCTCTCCTCCCATTGAGTACATTATGAGTACAGTATGTTTTTCCAGGTGCATGGACTTGCATTTTTTGCATTGAATTTCAATTGCCAGGTTCTGGACCACTCCTTCAGTTTTCAGAGATCAGCTTCCGTGCTATGCTGTCCCTCTGGTGTTTCCACCCTGTTGCCTGTCTTGGTGTCATCTGCAAACAGGCACACCGTTCCCTTCAATCCATTTGCAGTGTCACTGATAAATATGTTGAAGAGGTTTGACCCCAGAACCGAGCCCTGCAGGACCCCACTATTCACCCTCCCCTCTTCTGACAGAGTGCCATTCACTAATACTCTTTGAGTTCTCCCAGGTAACCGGTTTCTGACCCAGTTCGTTACCTCGGGCCCGACTCCCATGTTCTCCAGTTTTTTGACTAGTCTCCTGTGCAGAACAGAGTCTAAAGCTTTGCTGAAGTCCAGGTAAACCACATCCACTGTTCCACCCTGATCCACTGTTTTGGTGACCCAATTGAAAAAATTAACCAGATTTGTCTGGCAGGACCTTCCTGCCATGAAGCCATGTTGATTTTTGTTGAGCTGACCAGTTTGCTCCAAAAAAGCTACAATTCTTTCCTTCAGCAGGGACTCCATCAGTTTTCCTACAACTGACGTTAGACTAACCGGACCATAGTTTCCTGGTTGTTTCTTGCTTCCACTCTTGTTGCGTGGTACTACTGTTGCTCTCTTTCAATCCTCTGGCACCTCAAGGTTATAAAATGTGGATTCTCTTCTTCTTTGCCGCATCATGGGAAGAGGTTAGGAGAGACACTGCCTGGCTGCCAACTACCCTCACAGATGGGACACTTATCTGAGTGGAATGATCAGACTGGGATTCCAGGACATTACTTGTTCATAAGGAAAACTGATTGCATCAAACTTGGCCTGTCTAGTATCTCAAAGCTGTCATCTAAAGGAAGCAAAGACAAGAATAAGAATTTTAATGTACAGAACTGTATGCACATGTGCTTATGTCCCAGGTAGTTTAGTCATGTATGTTGGTGTTTTGGAGAGAAGAGGCCCTTTTTCTGCTGATACTCTTTCCATTGAAAGCAGCCTTACTTGCAACTATAGATCTATAGGGCCATATCCTTAAGAACTATGTACTTTGCAATTGAAAATGCCAGTGGCAGCCAACATCAGATTATATAGCAAATTCTAGATCTGTAATGTTCTATAGTTTAAGCAGAAGTGCAAGATGGAACATGTCCTGCAATAACTGCTACAGGGGAGGTTTCCCAAAATGCACATATCCAGACTCTATAGCGGATTTGTCTTTTCTTAAGAGTCTTTAAAAACATGCAAATGTTTGACTTGAAAGTGAATCCCAGACTGAAATGTAAGCACATTCATTGTATGTCCTCAATCACCCAGGCCAAACAGAAAATATCTCTCAGGCCATACTGATATTGAATAGGCCATGACAGCACTGGGGTCTAATGTAATAGTACCTTTTGCACTCAAGACAGAGAAGCTAAGAGAAGATAAATCCAAAGCAATGCCATTTTAACAGCTCAAGTGTGGAAATTAAATGAGTTTAAAAAATTAGTTTGTATTGTTCATGTGGGTACATTGTACAAACACAATATAACAGATTAAGATTGTGCATACTCATCTGAACAGTTGAGTACACATACACATACAGCTGTCTGTTCTTATAATGAATGCTAACAAAAACTGGTGGGACAGTGACTCTGCTGAGCTGTGGGTGGAACATGAGTTGTGTTTAGAATCATTAGAAGAATAAAATAGCCATTTCAGGTTTCAGTTTTTATATTTACTTTCACAGACATGCGCTGCAGACACTTTGTTACAAGAATGGCATTTGAAAGATGCATCACTGTCCGGTCCAGTGCAGTGCAGGCTGCAATGGGCATAACAGTGACAGTCCAGTGGCCAGCCAGGCTGATCATGGCACTGTTTTCTGCTTGCTGGATGGAAACTTCTTGTAGTTGAAAGGAGAGACCCGATCCTACCACAGATACAGCTTGCCCCTTGCATCTGAATGAGATCACCCAGCAAGCAGTATCATGATCAGCTTTTAAAAGACATCCACGGGCCAATTATTTAAGTTCACCTCTCCCAGATAATGTGATATCTTTTACCTCATAAACCCCAGACAATGCCTTTGCTGCTTTGGCCAGAAAGAAACAATTTAGAGTCCCACGGTGGAGCACCATGCACTCATCTTCAGTACAGGTAAGTAAATAAATAGTGATGACCACCTATAGTAATACCTGATTGGTCAGGCATATCTGTAAGAGGACATCACCATTTATTTACAGATCTGTGTTCCTTCTACTCATACAGTTAATTGGAGCTGGCCGTGGTGGTTATCCTCCCGTTGCCTAATTTAAATTAAAATATTTAGTGTGGTCTCTATTAATTCTGTGATTCAACTTCCTTGTTTGTCCACCTCTGTGAAAACACTGTCCCTAGCACCACATATCACATTTGTTTCGGCCTCCCACAGAACTTGATAGAATTATTCTTTTTTTTAAAGCAAAGTTTCCATTCCCTGCTGGCTTCAGAGGATTGTCCAAACACACTATAGAGAGAATGTGTGTGGAACAGGCATGTCTGTGCTCAGGCAGGATACATAGATACATAGATACATAGATATATAGATACATAGATACATAGACAGTGTCGGCAGATAAGGGCCTATGGCCCACCTAGTCTGCCCATTTGAGCTTGTAAGTTCAGTTTGTTTTCCTAGAAGTCTATTTCCCTACCCCTGACCTCTAGAATTCCTTTATGTCTATCCCATGCATTCTTAAATCCGTGATTGTTTCAGCCCCCACCACTTCCTCTGGAGGGTGTTCCACTTATCCACCACCCGTTCTGTGAAGAAATTCTTTCTCATGTTTCCTCTGAATCGTCCTCCTCCAACTTCATCCCATGCCCTCTAGTCCTGAAACATCTTTTTCGCTTAAAATAGTGTTTTCCTGCACCCTGTTCCTCCCTGTAAGATACTTGTATGTCTCTATCATATCCCTCTCTCCTCCTCTCCTCCAGGGAGTACATGTTCAGTTCCTTCAACCTGTCTACATAGGATTTGTGATGCAACCCATGCACCATCTTTGTTGCCATCCTCTGAACCTTCTCTACCCTGTCTATGTCATACTGAAATTATGGTCTCAGAACTGTACACTGTACTCCAGGTGGGGCCTCACTAGTGTCTTGTATGGCGGAATTATGGCCTCCCTTCCTGCTGGTGATGCCCCTGCCTGACACATCCCAGCATCCTATTTGCTTTACCTGATGCCTTGTCACACTGTTTCCCTACCTTGAGGTCATCAGAGATGACAACCCCCAAGATCCCTTTCCTGCTTGGTGCATGCTATATCCTCACCCCCAACTGATATATTGTGCCAGGTTTTGTGCCCCATATGCATTATCTTGCACTTCTTTGCATGAATTTCAACGCCAAACCCTTGACCATTCTTCAAGTTTCTGCAGGTCCTTCTCATTCTGTCTACACCCTCTGGTGTGTCTACTCTGTTACAGAGCTTTGTGTCATCAGCGAACAGTGAAATTCTGCCTTCTATATCCTGTGCAATGTCACTGATGAAGATGTTGAATAGGACCGGTCCCAGCACTGATCCTGTGGTACCCACTGGTCACTCTTCCCTCTGTGGAGTGACAGCCATTTACCACCACCCTCTGTGTCCTGCCACCCAGCCAGTTACCTACCCACCACACTACTGTCCTGCCCACACCATATTCCCCAGTTTGTGTAATAGTCTTCTATGTGGCACAGTGTCAAAGGCCTTGCTGAAGTCCAGATAGACCATGTCCACTGCCCTCCTGATCCACCTCCCTAGTCATCCAGTCAAAAATTCAATGAGGTTGGTCTGACACGACCTCCCCTGGTGAAACCATGCTGCCTTGGGTCCTGTAGTCCATTGACAACCAGATGTTCCACCAATCTCTCCTTCAGTAGTGCTTCCATGATCTTTCCCACTACCGGGTGAGGCTGACTGGTCTGTAGTTCCCTGCTTCCTCTTTGTTCCCACTTTTGTATAAGGGGACTACATCTGCTGTCCTCCAGTCTTTGGTACCTCCCTGTTTCCAGTGATTGGCTGAACAGGATAGCCAGAGTTCAGCCACCACCTCTCTTAGTTCTTTAAGGACCCTGGGGTGCACCCCATCTGGCCCCATTGCTTTGTCAACTCTTATTACTTCCAGTTCCTTCAGGACCCTTTCTCGTGTAAAGGGACTTGTGTCCATTTCTGCACCATTCTCACCCCTTGTACTCCCTTCAGACCCATTACCCCCCTCTTCCTTAGTAAGACTGAGCAGAAATACCTGTTCAATATGTCAGCTTTACTGTTGTCATCCTCCACGCTGCTCCCATCCTCCCCCTTCAGTCTAACTATCCCTCCCTTTGTCCTTCTTTTTTCACTTATGTACCTGTAAAGGTTTTGTCCCTTAACCACTGATTTTGCAATGTGTTCTTCTGTCTGAGCTTTGCTTCCCTTACTGACTTCCCTGCCTCCTTTGTTTCTCCTGGTACTTCTCCTATCCCCTTCTGCCTGTGTCTTTTTGTATTGCCTGAATGCAGTCTTTTTGGCTTTCACTTTCTTTGCTACCTCTTTGGAAAACCAAAATGGTCTCCTCTTTCTTTTCCTCTTGCTAACCTGCTTAATGCATAATTCTGTTGTTCTTATAATCCCCATTTAAAATACTGCCCACTGTTCCTCAATCCCTGATTCCTGTCCCATTCCCCTTAATGCCTCTTTCAAGCATCTCCCATTTTCCCAAAGTCTGCCCCCTAAAATCCAGGATCGTGTTTTTGTGTGGTTTGGTTCTGCTCTTTCTGTGATTTCAAACCACAATGACTGGTGGTCACTGTTACCCAGGTGCTCCCCACTGTTACCCCCATCACACTGTCCCTGTTTGTGAGCACAAGGTCCAGTATTGCCTTCTGCCGAGTTGGTTCCATGACCAGTTGCTTGAGGAAGGCACCCTGAAGGAGTCCAGGATAAATCTGCTCCTAGTTGATGCTGCTGCTGGGATGCTCCAGTCCACATCTGGTATTTGAAGTCTCAACCAGTACTACCTCACCCTTGTCAGCCATCCTTTGGATGGCTAGCATCAACTCCTATCTGTTTCTTCCTCCTGGGCTGGTGGTCTATAGACCACACCTGTGTGGATGGCTGGCCCCATTTTCCTTTCCAGCTTAACCCACAGTATCTCTCCCATTTTGTTCCTCCTGGATCTGTGTGGCCCTTATGTCATTTTCACATACAGTGCCACTCCTCCTCCCTTCCTGCCTGCTCTGTCTCTTCTGAATATGTTGTAGCCAGGTATGGCCATCTCCAGTCATGGTTATCATTACACCAGGTTTCAGTGATGGCCACAATGTCCAGGTCTGACTGTACCATGACAGCCTCCAGATCTTCCATCTTGTTGCTAAGGCTCCTGGCATTTGCACACATGGCTTTCCATGATTTGACCTCCTAGACTGCTTCACTGTCCTACTCCAGCCCCTTCCTTGGTTGTCATTTATCCCTGGTTCTCCTTGCTGTCTGCCCTTCTGCTGAATTTTGCCCTTTTCTGCTTATCCACCTTTTGGACACTAATCTCCAACTTTTGCACACTGCTTTGCAGAGATAGCCCTCCTCTGGTTCACTGGTTCCATTACTAGCTGTGGGGGTGAGCAAGTAGGTACCATCCTTGCTGGCCTGCCACCCCCTTTGCTAGTTTAAATGCTTGTCAATGTAGCATTAAACTTATCATTGAGTCTTGGATTCCCTCCAGGATGGATGCAGGCCATCAGGCTTGAACAAACCTCCATCCCTCCAGATGGGTCCCCAGTCACCAATGAATCCAAACCCTTCCTCACAGCACCAGTTCTTCAACCATGAGTTAAAGTTCCTGGTGCATGCACTCCTATGCTCTCCCTTGCCTCTCACAGGTAGTACTTCTGAGAAAGTGACAGAAGTAGCTACTTGCTTGAGATCCCTCCCCAGTTTCCTAAACTCTTCCTGAACTTCCTTTGGCTCCCCATTTGCCAAGTCATTAGTACCTAGGTGGATAATGACATCCAGCTCACCCTCCTGTCTTGCCTTCCCAGTGATCCCCAGTATCTTCCTTCCTTCCATCCCTCCATGCCGTGGCACCTGGTAGGCACCTCACCTCCCTGTCCTCCCCCTCCTGTGTTCCTAGCTGGATCCCTCTTATGATGGAGTCCCCCACCAGGATTCGCTTCCTCCTCCTCTGGGGTCCACTGCTTTCCCACTGAGGTCACCTCCTTGCCTAACCTCCACATCCTTTCCTTCCACTTCCCTGGGTACCTCTATTTGGTTGTCCTCATTTGCCAGTGTGGCATATGAGTTCTTGAGAGGAATAGGATCTGGGATGTGCCTCTGCCTGACTGCTCTAACCCTCCTGAGCCCACTGTCATCCAAGTGCTCCTCGTTCTCGGCATCCTTTGAGGCAGCTGCATTGGACTGGGTGGTTCCTGGACAGGTGATGGTACTCTGACCCAGTTTACTTCCGCTCTGAGTCTGGCTACCTCATCCCTCAGTCCCGAGATGCATGCAGATGAGGCAGCACCTCAGTGTCCAGAAGGTCTGCCTGAATATGGCTGCCCCACAGCCACTACATTGCACCACTCCCCACATTATACTGCAATTCCACTACTTATCTGCTACTGAAGCTCTCTTAGTTCTCTTTTATTTATTTACAGTATTAAAATCCTGTAACTGATCCTCAGATATATATTTTTTAAGGAAAAGAAACCAATAAATAAATAAATGAGTCAAAACACTTGTCGTGCTGAGGGTGGTCTTCTTCCCCTTATGCCCCTCCTACTTCACCTCTTACTATACCCTGTGTTTAGCTCCTGTCAATCAGATTTATCAGGGCATATAATTAAGAGTTGGGGGAAGGGGTGGGAGGGGGCGAAATTTGTAAGAAAAAGACAACACAGAAGAAAGTATAGTGTCACTACAAGCCTACAATCTAAGTTTAAAAGAAAATACCAGTTACCAGTTACTTTGAAGCACTGAATTGAATATGTTTCCTTCCTTCACCTTCTGGCTTCTTCTGAGAAGATGAACTTCTGTTTGCTGTTTAACTGTGACTAAGCCCCACCTTCAGTTATCACATAGCTGAGGTCAGAGGCCAGACAATTAACACCCTTCACCCAGCTACAGGACAGTCAGACAAGCCAAGATAAAATTTGCAGCAATTAAAGACAGCACAGAATTACACCACCACTATTTTTTAAATTTTCAACAGCCCAAAAACAATTATAAGTAAAGACAACACAGAAAGAAAATATAGTGTCACTACAAGCCTACAATCTAAGTTTAAAGGAAAAATACCAGTTACCAGTTACTCTGAAGCACTGAATTGAATATGTTTCCTTCCTTCACCTTCTGGCTTCTTCTGAGTAAACATCTGCACACGCACATGGTGAGCAGTGACTCAGTGATCACACAGTTCATAAAATTGGTTCCACCATGTCAGTTCAACATCAGTATTGTCGACTGACACTAGAGATACAGCGAATTTAAATTCCGCGAGCGAAGTGAACGCAAAGTGGGCATTTCGCATAGCAGAGTGGGCAATGCAAAGTGCTCACTCCGCCTTGTCATTACCACCTCGCGTTAAGGCGGAATGGCAATGCGAAGTAAGGCGAAGTCATTGTTTTTAATGGACTTCGCGTTCCTCATTATGATTCTAAGTGATCCACTTGGTGTTTCAGATTTGGCAGCCCCCCACACATCACATGGCTTGTAGTACTATAAGTCACATGCTCTTTAACTAGGCTGGAAGAAAGTGAGTCATACAAACAGACACTTTTACTTTCTCCTGTGCAGACGGAGAGAGAGTAGTGTGTTTTGTGACTGCTGATACTTAGAGATCAGAGCGAGGAGGAGATTTTAACTTCGATTTAGACCCAACAGCTTTTTTAAAAGCTACATTTTTTTGTCTTTTCTGTACTCTTTTTTACGTAATTTGTTCTTTCTGTAAATTTTATTTTTCTTACCTTTATAAGTAGTTAGTTGTTTGTGTCTGTGTGACTGTGTGTGTGTGTTGTGTGACAGTGTGAGTAGTGATAGCTAAGACTGAGGGAGCTCAGTGGGAGAGATGGACCAGGGTGAGGGAATGTCTGGGGTGGGGGCAGCTCTGGGACAGCGTGGTAGTGGTAAGCATTGTACCATGCGTATGTGTGGAGGGCATGGGCGCCCATTCCTGTTGGACTGCTCAAAACTTGTGAGTGCCCCCCCCCCAGAAGCAGGACCAGCACCGCCTCCTGTCCTGACTCTGAGGCAGTTGAACCACCACCACCAAGTCCAGCACCAGGTCCTCTGGAGCAGGATGTTCCTGTTCCCCTGGGCCCAGGTGTGGATCCCATCCCTGTTCAGCACCCTGACCAGCCAGCTGCCAGTTCATCTGGCCATCCCCTGCCTGTGCCAGGTCCTCCCCGTACCTCCATTGTTTGGCAGTTTTTTGACTGTGTCAGGGTGGACAGCAGTGTGGTCAAGTGCCACCTGTGTGAGGTGGAGATGCACCGTGGCCCCCGCGGGACTCACCTGGGGACTGCAGTTCATCACACCCATATGCTCAATCACCAGAAGTTGGAGTGGCAGGCTGCCACAGAACGGACCATGCCTGCACCTGCTGGCCATTCTGTGGCAGATGGTGCAGCTGTGCATCGCGGCATCCCTAAGAAGAGGGCCACAGCAGCATCTGCTGCTCCACCAGCACCTCCACTCCAGCCACCACCACCACCAGTAGGTCAGCCTGTAGAACGTGTGGACCCCAGAGAACTGTATGTAACACAGGCTGACTTGGCAGTTCTCTGGAGTGCTGTCGAGGAGAACAACGAGAGGGTGAGTGCTGTGGAGCAGTGGCTAGATCACACAGAGGGACATCAGTTGCAAATTATGTCCATGCTAGAGCTTCTGCTGGATCACCATGGGATCCCACATTAGTTTGTTTTTTTCCTCACACTATGTGCCCCCCAACACCTTCCTTGCTGTGTTATAAAATGTATTCCTCCATCATCCCCGACCCTTGTATGTAATTATGCCCTTTTTTGTTGTCTTCCATATGCGTGACACTTTGTATTCTGAGCAGTGCAAGTATACTTTGCTAAATTGCATGTCTGCAGTCAGTCTTCTTTCCAGTCTGTGTATGTACTGCAGACACTGTCCAACTCCCCGACTTAAAAACACTCATTAATGAGTACAGTGGTGGGGTGATGAAGCATGGAGATATACTACAAAACAGGCTTACAATACATCCAAGTAACTATTAAAAAAAATTAATGTTGTGATTCGTGACATGATCGTGAATCGTGACTGCTTTTGTGACCGTGATAATGAAGAACGTGATTCGGTGTCGATGGTGTGAGATAACCAGTATGAAACTGTATTGGGAATGTGAATGCCTACGGCTGTACTTCCCCGATGAGCTGTATCTTAAAACTCCCAGACTTAAAAACACATATCAATGAATACAATGGCGGGGTGGTGAAGCCTGGACAGATACTACAAAACAGGCTTACAATACATCCAAGTAACTAGAAAAAAAAATAATGTTGTGATTCGTAACGTAAATGATCGTGAATCGTGATTTGTGACTGCATTTGTGATCGTGATGATGAAGAACATGATTTGTATCACGAGTGACTCGTCATGATGGTCCTGACTTAAAAACGCATAATAATGAGTACAATGTTCATGCAGAATTAAGCACCACACCTGTCCAGTACTCTGAAGGGAAGCCAATGAAACAACTGTGACTTAAGTTACAGATGGAGATTGGGCCCTAAAGATATGCAAATGCACAGACAGATTAAGATTGAGCTATGCACTGAAGAGATGCAGACACAAAGGCACAACACCTAACCAGTGCTCACCATCAGAAATTAAAATCTGGAAAAGAATGCCTTTCACTCCAGTTGGGGCAGGCTGGGGGCAGTGTGCTGCAGTAACAGTCACTAGTACCAGTACCAGTAAAGTTATCACAAAGAAGTACAAAAATCACACAGCTGCAGTGGATAGCAGCTTCATATTGCTGAAATTATGTGGCACAATAAAAGGTGTCTGATTTGATGACACACGCCACACACATACTCACACACATATTAAGTAATGCATAGCAAATTGAAAACTTCAGTAATATAACCACATATTTTAAACAAACTAAAATTATGCAGTGCTGCACTATAACAATCAGCAAACAAGCATTTGTCAATGCTGAACTTTCACTTGCAGGTATTTGCAGTGGTGTTTGGCACGTATGGTGCATTACCTTAATGCCCTGTGCGATTGCTGGTATTTGCACAATAAATTTTCAGCATGACCTTTTTGTTACCCCCATTGTGCGCTACATAGGCGGAAGCACGTTTTGGGCAGGATGTGAAAAATGACAGCTATACTGCTCATAAGGAAGTGTGATAAAATGGCAATGTTGAAAATCTGGAGTGGAAATATTGAAAATCGCAAACCTCACAGTGCGTGGGAACTGTGCTTGCTGCATCGTAAAACAGTCATTATTAGAATTTTCACGCAAATTTTCAACATTGCCATTTTAAACCTCTGCTAATGAACAGTGTCACTGCGATTTTTCTTACTGTGTTCCATACATTGATTTAGCACCAACTGCGCCATTGTACACTACATGGTAAGGAAACACGTTTTAGGCAGGATGTGAAAATGACAGCTGTACTGCTCATAAGGAGGTGTGGTAAAATGGCAATGTTGAAATCTGGAGTGAAAATATAGAAAATTAGCAAACTTATGGCGTGCGTAGGAACTGCTAGCGCATGCTCGTAAAACAGTTAATTTTAGAATTTGTTCACCAAATTTTCAACATAGCCATTTAAGATCTCTGCTCATGAACAGTGACACTGTGATTTTCTTAATATGTCCCATACACTGGGATTAAGCCCAGCGACTGTGCCATTAATGCGCTACATGGGCGGAAACACGTTTTGGGCAAGATGAGAAAAATGACAGCTGCACTGCTCATAAGGAGGCGTGGTAAAATGGCAATGTTGAAAATCTGGAGTGAAAATATTGAAAATTCGCAAACTTACCAGCATGCATAGGAACTGTGCAATGAACACTCATAAAACAGTAATTTTTAGGAATTTTGTCACCAAATTTTCAACATAGCCATTGTAAGACCTCTGCTCATGAACAGTGTCACTGTGATTTTCTTAATGTGTCCCATACATTGAGTTCGAACACCGACTGTGCCATTGTGCGCTACATGGACGGAAACACATTTTGGTCAGGATGTGAAAAATGACAGCTGTACTGGTCATGAGGAGGTGTGGTAAAAATAGCAATGTTGAAAATCTGGAGTGGAAATATTGAAAATTCACAAACCTACGTAAGCAGCACTGTACAACGTCACGCTTCGTCAATAACAATCATTTTTAGGAATTTTTCACCACATTTTCAACATTGCCATTTTAAAACCTCTGCTAATGAACAGTGTCACTGTGATTTTCTTACTGGGTCCCATACATTGATTTCGCACACTGACTGAGCCATTGTGCACTACATGGGCGGAAACACGTTTTGGGCAGGATGTGAAAAATGACAGCTGTACTGCTCATAAGGAGGTGTAGTAAAATGGCAATGTTGAAAATCTGGAGTGAAAATATTGAAAATTCACAAACTTACGAGCGTGCACAGAAGCTGCGCAATGAACACTCGTAAAACAGTCATTTTTAGGAATTTTTTCACCAAATTTTCAACATAGCCATTTTCAGATCTCTGCTCATGAACAGTGACACTGTGATTTTCTTAATGTGACCCATACACTGAGTTCGCACAGCGACTGTGCCATTGTGCGCTACATGTTCGGAAACATGTTTTGGGCAAGATGTGAAAAATGACAGCTGCACTGCTCATAAGGAGGTGTGGTAAAATGGCAATGTTGAAATGTGGGTGAAAATATTGAAAATTCGCAAACTTATGAGCGTGCATAGGAGCTGCGCAATGAACACTCGTAAAACAGTCATTTTTAGGAATTTTTCCACCAAATTTTCAACACAGCCATTTTAAGACCTCTGCTCATTCACAGTGTCACTGTGATTTTCTTAATGTCTCCCATACATTGAGTTCGTACACCGACTGCGCCATTGTGCGCTACATGGGCAGAAACACGTTTTGGGCAGGATGTGAAAAATGACAGCTGTACTGCTCATAAGGAGGTGTGGTAAAATGGCAATGTTGACAATCTGGTGTGAAAATGTTGAAAATTCGCGAACTTACGAGCCTGCGAAGGAACTGCGCAATGCACGCTCGTAAAACAGTCATTTTTTGGAATTTTGGCACCAAATTGTCAACATGGGGTTTTTGGGACCTCTTCTCATGAATGATTTCACTGTCATGGCGTTATTCAGGCCCAAAGGGTGATTTCGTGCAGTGACTGCGCGGTAACTGGGAAATCACCCCGGGCCTGAATAACCCATGACAGTGACATCACTCATGAAGGGGTCCCAAAACCCATGTTGAAAATTTGCGAAAAATTCCAAAAATGACTGTTTTATGAGCGTGCATTGCGCAGTTCCTACGCAGCTTCGAAGTTCGAGAATTTTCAATATTTCTATTCCAGATTTTCAACATTGCCATTTTACCACACCTCCTTATGAGCAGTAGAGCTGTCATTTTTCACATCATGCCCAAAACATGTTTCCACCCATGTAGCGCACAATGGCGCAGTCGGTGTGCAAAATCAATGTATGGGATGCATTAAGAAAATCACAGTGACACTGTTCATTAGCAGAGGTCTTAAAATGGCTATGTTGAAAAGTTGGTGAAAAAATCCAAAAAATGCCTGAGATATGCATTAAAGTTGAAAACCCCTATCTAGCCCATTATACAGCTTACCGGCATTTCCTCAGTTCGCGGTCGGCTTTGAAGAGTGCAGACGTGTTCCCGGTCCACCGAAGATCGTCGCGCTGAGCTCCGGAGGTAAGTATGGGGTGAGGGTGTGGGAAGGCTGGGTGCGCAGTGGGTGGGTGCGAGTTGTGGGAGGGGACTGGGAGAAGCGCCATGGGACCGTTTTTGCTTTCGGTGAAAAAAAAACAAGACTACGTGGGACATTTGCCACGCTGGGGTGGGCTCCCAGCATGGCAGAAGAATGGCTGGGGGCAGAGAGCCAGCGGAGATTGGGCACCCCATCGGACGAACAACCGGGATGTTTGCCACGCTGGGTGGGCTCCCAGCGTGGCAGAAGGATGGCCTGGGGCATGGAGCCGACGGGATTGGGCACCCCATCGGCAGATGACATGGATGTTTTCCATGCTGGGGTGGGCTCCCAGCAGCAGCAAATTTGAGGGGCGGGCGTGACCCGGGGGTGGGTGGCCTTGAGGCGTGGCCCAGCGGTGCTCTGTATGACAGCGGTGGTTTCTTGAAGCGATGACCACCGCTGTGATACACAGCTCCCGCACCCATTGGTGCAGGACCGCCACGCCTGCTCAACAGAGCAGTGGATTGAAAGGGAGAGGCACACCTCCAAAGTGTGTTACTCTCCCAAAACGTTTCTTGTGCATGCGCGCAAGCGAACATAAAAAAGGCAAGAAATATTGAAAATATTACTGTGTGTACATTAACACAGTTTTACAAGAAAAATATCACCAAAACAGAAAGCACTGTCTTTTTCTCCAAGTTAATCTACCTTCACTACAGATACGCCTCTCCCCAAAAGCACACTTCCACTGTCTCTCAGTACACAGACTGAATGTTGTACATTAACATTCAAAATCCATACACCTTTTACTCTCTGGTCCATAAAAGCTATTCCCGAATAGACTATTTTTTAGTAAGCCACCAGATCCTTCCCCTGGTCCATGAGGTCACCATCTCTAGTTGAGTAATTTCTGTTCACTCCTCCATTGGTCTCCAGTGCCAGCCACTATCGCTACCACCCAGATCGTATTCATGGTCTCTAAACAACCATTTACTTAAGGACCCCTCCTTACTGGATCGATTCAGAATCTTTATGTCCTACTCCATTAATTCTAACTGGGGATCGCTGCAAGCAGTTGACCGGTGTGGGTGGCACTGAAGGCCACATGGAGAGTGAGCTCATTAGGCTGGCATCAATTCGTAGAAAAACATCACGTGTTTATCATCTAACTGTTTGGAAAGAATTAAGACCCTGGACACCATAGGTGAGAAATCAAGGTCTTACTCCCAAGAGCAAGAACTTGCTTCTCTAAGAGCTTGGTATGAAAAGACCATGAAAGAGAGGGTAGAGAAATCAGCCTTTAGCTTGAGGGCATCATATATAGGACAAGGTAGTAAAGCTGGGAAGATGCTGACATGGCAGTTGAAACAGCGAGCAGCGGCAAGGTGGGTTGCCACGCTAAAACACCCACAGACGGGTGATTTGATTTCTGGCCCAGAGGATATCCTGAATATTTTTGTTGATTTCTATAGGAATCTATATTCAAGTGAGCCACTGCCACCAGATGTGATCTCCAGAATGAGAGAATTTCTCATAGATATTCCTTTCCCAAACTCACCCAAGACCTTAGTCTGATCTTAGAGGCCCCTCGCTTGAAGAAATTTCACAATCTATTGACGCCTTGAAACTTGACAAAGCACCAGGCCCAGACGGGTTTACTGCTTTGTTCTACAAGACTTTTAAAGAGAGACTCTGGTACTGCTATTACACCAACTGTATGCCTTTTGGTATGAGAAAGGGTGAAGATTACTCCTCTTTGAGGCAAGGATTATCCTCCTGCCAAAGCGGACAAACCCCGGATCTGGTGACAAACTACAGGCCAATATCTTTATTAAATATCGATATTAAAATCTTTGCCAAGATTTTGGCCAACAGGATGAAGCTAGCCTGGACAGGGCTAATGAGCCCCGAGCAAGTTGGTTTGTGGCGGGCGCTCGTCCATGAACCACTTTAAAGCTGTTTTATTTAATACAGGAGTCTGCGAGCCCAGATAGGGAAGCTCTCTGGTCTCGTTAGAGCATGAAAAGGCATTCGATAAGGTGGAGTGGGAATTCATGTTTGAGGTGCTTTCCAAATTTGGTATCCCGGATAAATTTTTGGGCTATATCCGGATACTGTATACAAGCCCCTCTGAGAGGATCTCTTGCAATAATTTGATTTCACCCCCTTTTTTATTAATGCGGGGAACACGACAAGGGTGCCCCCTTTCACCATATTTATTTAACTTATACTTGGAGCCACTTATTAGAGCCATCAAGATGGATACAGGTATTTATGGGGTGAGTATAGAGAAATCTGAATTCAAAGTGTCTGCTTTTGCAGATGATTTATTAATTCATACATGGCATAGTCAGGCCTCCCTTCCACAGCTGTTTTCTATTATTTCACGCTTTAGTGAATTTTCTGGATACAAATTGAACAAGAGTAAAACTTTGGTTTACCCACTCTCCCCCCACCTGCAACGAACTTGGTGTTCCTCTTTAGGCCTGTGCTGGCAGATGAATTCCCTTCCATATCTGGGTATAAAAATCTCAAAAGATTTAACTGAGTTACCTGATCTGAATTTTAAGTCCCTCCTCAAATCGATCAAGGAGGACCTTGGAAGGTGGACTAAGCTTCCCCTATCTTTTTGGGGGAGGGTTAATACAATAAAAATGATGATCTTGCTGAAAATTTCCTACCTTCTTTTTAACCTCAATGTGTATCTTCCAAAATCCTTCTTCAACCTTTGTCATAAATATTGTTCTGACTTTATATGGAACGGTAACCCCTCTCGCAGGGCTTATCGAAAACTCACCCGGTGTAGGGAAGAAGGGGGCCTACAGTTACCGGACTTCTATATTTACTACTTGGCAAGTCATGTGACAAGATCGGCTCAATGGGCTTCAGAAACATTAACAACTACAGCAAGTGGTATCCTAGACCGTTTGATGGCTCAAAGTGTTCATTTGGATTTAGAGTCCCTGCTATTTTCTCCCTGGTCCAAAATTCCTGCTAAGCTCAAAGGTACCCCACTTGGCTGGGATATTAGAGCTCTTCACCAGCTATACTCACTCTTAAACATTCCCTTTAAAAAAGATTTGATGCAACCCCTTATTAACAATCCGAACCTACTGGTCGGCAATCAACCACTAAGAAGGTGCGTGAGGCAACTCCCCACAAACTCAAATTGCTGATTTTGTTTCAGACGAGCCACCCTGTCCCATTTTCAGAACTGATGGGAAAGTTTATGATAGACCCAAAGGATAAGTTTCGGCTCTACCAAATTGAAGATGTGTTTGCTCCTTCCTGAGAGGTGGGCGGGGCTTGAGAAGGCTGGAAGTTTGATAAAGAGAATAAAAGATCTTGCGCTATCTAACAAAGCGATATCTAAGATTTATAAATTTATTCTAACACAAAGAGATTCTGAGGCCTCCCCTGCTCCGCATTACTGGAAGGTGAATTTGTCCCTGAGCTGGTCAGAAGAGACTTGGACAAAGGTTTGGCAGGATCTATATAATTGTATTAAACAAGATAGACTGCGGGGTCTTCAATTTAATATTTTACACAACTTATATCTTTCCCCGGCTAAACTTTCACGCATATACAAACATAGATCCCCAAAATGCCAGGATTGTGGCAACCCCTTGGCTACTACCCTACATAAACTTTGGGAGTGCCCCAAAGTGGTCAAGTTCTGGGACTTAATCCATTTATGGATGACTCCCTTCTGTGATGTAGTGCTGCATTTTAACCTTGAGACTTGCATCCTTGGCAGGTTTACTTATATCCCGTCGACAATTCACAAACACCAGATAGCCTTAATCACCTTAGTGGCTAAGTTGTTACTTCTCCGTTACTGGCGAAGAGAGGGAATACCCTCATGTAAAAAATGATGGGACACTTTCCTGGAAGCCTTAAATGCGGAAAGGGTTGTGGCCATTTTTTTCAATTCAAGCAGGAAATTTGACCAATGCTGGGGCAACTTATATCAATGTTTAAAAGACAAATTTGGCTACTAGTGTAACTATCACTTAGCATATTTCCACACCCTCAAAGCAGGCGATTCAACTCCTTACTTCACCCCACTTTTTGTAGACCAGTTGAAGTAGCCTACCAGAATGTTTATCTCTCCCCCCCTCTTTTTCTTCTCTTTTCTTCTCTTTTTTCTTCTATTACCCCTTTCCACCATACACTTCTAGTCTTCCTCTTTCTCTCCATTCTGAGATGTTATTCATCTTCTTTTTTTTGCCTTGAACGGGGTTAAAGGGATCACTATATCAGGATACAGTTTTTCTTTTATTCCTTTATACTGATCCCCATGGAACTTAGATTTTCTTTTACTATGTTTTTATTTGTCAGGCTGCCAGACCAAGTGGGTGGGATGGATTTGGGGTGGGTTGGTGGGGTTTTTTTTTTACTTTACCTCTTGTATCTTATCCCATTCATTGTACCATGATGTAAGGGGTTTATTTGGGATGGGGGATGATGTGTATGTCTTGTTGTTATTATAATAAAGTACAGTTATTTGCAAAAAACATTCAAAATCCATACACAAACAATAAACATTCGATGATATAAGTACAGGAGGGTTTCCTATAATCAATGAACTAAAGTTTCAGCAAAAATAATGACTCAAAAAAGGCTTTTTTAACAGCTTTTTGAAGGTTTGAATCGCAGACAGCACTCAGAGCAGATTGTCTACTACAGCTTCCTACACACACTACCCCAAACTGAGGCTGTGCAGAACAATCTAGAGCCCATGTGACCTGAAATCCCATGAATCACTGCAAAATTTGCCTTTGGAGCTTAAAAGTAAGGTGAAGTGGGGTGAAGTACATTGTTTTCAATGTACTTTGCCTTAAGAATTTGTGTGGAGTAGTGGTTTGGGAAGGCGGAGTAACGCAAAGTCATTGTTTTCAATGGACTTCGCATTACCCATTATAACGCAAAATACTCCGCTTTGCATTGCAGAGCACTCCACGAATTCGCCTTCACTCCACGGATCACTTCGCAGAGTGAATTGGGGCCACTTCGCCCATCACTAACTGACACCACAGCGACAACAAAATGCTGATAGCAACCATGTTGCCCAGAAATTGTGCCACCCACCCACCATCATGGCAAAGTACCAGGGCACATCACAGCTATTGGTGGGGGCCTTGGCCTCTGCAACTCCAGAAAAATAATATAACCACCTCCCAGGCCCGAGGTGTGTGGGGGACAGTGCAACATCCTTGGGGTGGCAAGATGGTGGGCACTGCAAAATACCAATCAACAGAATGACTGTCGATCAGGTTGTAGTGCCCATGTTACCATTGATGTAGGGGTTTTGCTGCACTAATGGCTAGGGATGTAAGTTTGTCATGGCAGTCATACATCTCATTGATTCCATGATGTTTGATCTTTATTCTGGACTTCCATGACTTTCACTAGTGTCATCAGAATGTAGCAATGATGACAGTGCCATAACATTTACTACTGTTTACTAATGATTTCATGAACTAACAATGAGTCATTAAAACCTCATCCATGACAAACTTACATCCCAACTGATGGCACACCCATAAAATTTCACAAAAAAAAAGTTTCTGTCTCACCGGGTCCGAACATCATTCACACTGCCTAACCTTGCTCAGAGCAGGAGGAATCCAACTCCCAGGTAAGAGGAGGCATGGGAGAGCTGCATAGTTGTGTGTCTGGATGAGATGCTAGGATGGCTTGAAGTAGGTGGCCAATGCAGGGTAGGGACAAAAGGAGAATTACACAGTTTGTGTCACTCCTGCAAAGTACAGCAGGGATCACTTCAATATCACTCTTCGCTACACACCCTCCTGGACTCGTCTTTGCAAGTCTTAATTATCACTTCATCAGGCAAGGCATTATGCCACATATGGCATAATACATAAAGGGTGAAAATAATAAGTAGTAGAAGTGGCCACACTCTTCACATTCTTGGATGAATGTTACTAAACATACAGAAATAGAGCATTTCTATATCTATTCTGCCTATTCTTTTGTAAGTTAAAGATAAAAGAACATGAAAACATGTATTCGTAATTGAACCAATTTATGTACAGACCAAGCCTGTATGGTTGATCACAACTGGAATAAAAGCACTGTCTGGTTAGTTTGTTAGTTTTCTATTATTTACTGTGTTGCATCTTCTAAATCAGGGTTTGTTTCAAGATCCAGAATCCAACTCCCATGTCAGGGGAGGTGTAGGAGTGTTGCATAGTTGTGTGTCCAGATGAGAATACAGGATGGCTTGAGGTAGGAAGTCAATGTGGGGAAGGGGAGGGGAGGAGAATTACAAAGCTGAGATACGGGGGGCGTGGCTAACGCTCAACTAAGATGGCGACCTAACCATGCAGCTCCACTCGCATAGAGCCTAGAACCCGTAATTTATCTTTTCTGGGGAGGACTTTCAAGAAGGAAAGTGAAAGACCAGTAAGCCGAAGTCTTGCTTTATCACCCAGGTGACTCTGAAGGAAAACTGACAGCAACCGAGCCACTTACGACCGAACGAACCTGCTGCCTAGTCTGCGTGACACGCACTATGGCACACTCAACAAAGGAGCGAGATGAACCCTCTATAAGAGAGATGTTCGCATCAATTATGGCTAATATTGACACCCTCACTCTGGCAGCTAACAACTCAGCCTTTTCAATTCAACAGATCAATCTGAGAGTCGACGCGGTAAAGCAAAAGGCTACTACGTAGGAGGATACACTTCAGAATTATTCGGCCTTCATGAAAGAGCAGGCAGCTCAGATACACCTCCTACAATACAAAGTAGACGACTTAGAAAACAGAAGTCATCATAATAATTTGCCCCTTTTGGGCTTTCCGGAGGGATGTGAGGATGGGAAGGTTTTACCATTTCTACAGCAAGCATTGCCAGAGATTTTGAAACTCCCGCAGGGCACTAAGATTATCATGGAGCGAGCACACTGCACATTGCAACCCAGGCCTGGCAGGGAGAGAGGCCTCGCCCCATTATAGCTCGAATTCTGAACTTTGCAGAAAAAGAAGCGATACAGGCAAGGGTGAGGGAGTTAGGGCAACTACAGTGGAAAGACCATAAGATTATGATATTTCAAGACTATTCTAAAGAGCTAGCAGCCCGACGCAAAGCTTTTACTGAAGCCCATTGGAAGTTACATGCGATGAAGATCCCATTTACTTTGAGATACCCTGCAACGCTGCAAATCTTGTTCAATGGTGCAGTCCAGCAATTTTCTTCTCCAGATGCTGCCCTGGTCTTCATTGCCAGCACCTGCCCGAATGGCTCAAGCTCTCCATCCTCTATCCAGGCTGTAAGCAACTCGCTACCTCCCCTGCCAAAAGTGGATTCTCCTGTTATCTTGCTCCATCCTGCCCCTCAGGTGGGATTAGAACCCTGAAACTTGAAGGTTCTGAAGAGACCTCCATCCTCACCGCTTCTTAAACGGGGCCATCCGCAGGAGAGGAAGAGCAATTTCGACATACAGGCCCTTGCCCCCCCCCATGGCGGAGACTGAAGTACAGATAGAATATGTCAGCCCCTATTTTGCACATAACCGATTTTCGATCCTGAGCGATCTTCCTGACGCGGAGGCATGTGAAGTAATGGACAGTGGGAGGGGACACCCGGAATGCAGTCTCCCAGAAGAATTACACACTGAAAGGACCCAAAGTGTGGAGAGAGACTCAGCGATTCTCCCACCAGACCTCGAGGCCCCAGGCTTGCCCTCAGACTGAAACTCGGGCCAAGAACCCGCGGAGGCAAAACAGCTGAACCCTCCATGATCTTTGGGAAATCCCATTAGTTTAAACTGTTGAACACTCAGATAAGTATCTGAGGTTGCTGATATTGTAAAGTTATAATTTTGTGGCTGGGGAAAAGACATAGCTTCTTTTGGTCTGCATATGGGAGTTAACTTTGACCCATTCTGGGACAGAGGTTCCCTCGCAAAGGTTAATTCAGCCTGTGTCAATACAGGCTTACTTGTTTAGTTGTTGGGTTTGGTGACCAGAAGCTGTGTACTGAGTGGGAAAGCTGTAGGTACAGATAACTGTAATGAGTGTATACAGATGCTTTTGCCAGGGACTACAAGCCGGAAGACTGGGAGCACTAGACAATCCTACTGGTGCAGTTCATTTACTAAGGGAGTTAGCGGTACCCACCTCCACCCCCCATTACTCTCCCAATTGGCCCTTTGTCTTCCATAACATGGATCCCAAAGTTTCTTTCTAGGCTTGTTTTTCACCCCTTCCATTACTTTGTTCTGAGGGATCAGCAGTGGGGCGGTAAAATGCTTTTTCTGGATCCTGAATGGGCTATATGCTATACTAGGTACCCAAATAATACTGGGGCCACTACATTAATCCTTCTGTAAAGTTCTAAGTAGCTGGCGCATTTGGCATTCCTATCCAGAACTGAGTTTTTTTTCTCTGCGACGAATAGGGCTGTAAAATGAGTCAGCTCAACTGTTGTCTGCTGTAAGAATTTCATTAGAAATGTTTTCAAACCTCTAATATAAGGGTTGAATGTTTTTAGTGACCACTAAAGATATAAGCTTTGGAGACTTTCCTCTAGCACCTTCTGGATGACATCAACATAGTAAAGAGTTAAGAACTAGGAGCGAGTCACCTGCATCTCTAGCACATACAGTCTTGGATTTCACTTAGCAGCTATTTTCCGGCAGTTTGCTAGTAACTCCAAGAAGGTTAGCCCTAATTACAAAAGCGGAGTCTTTGATTTCTTTATCGGCATTACATTTGTATGCTGGTCTAAGAATCCGTTGATAGGACCCGTACCCCACCCCTCGCTAGAAGGGGTGGCAGGTAGATCTGGATAGGGCTCTAGTAAGAGTTGACTTGTTGTTCCTTTTGATCTTATCTCGGTTCCGGATAACCTGGTATATATATCATAGTAGTAGTGTATTTTCTCCCCCTTTTGTGGGAAGTACCTGTTCCACACCCCCAAGGGCAACAGCACATACCATTGGCTAGGGCTCTAATCGGTTTAGTCCTACCACTTCTCCTTTAATATTTTGTAGATAAGTTAGTTTGATAGTTAGATATAGTGGCAGTATATAGTCTCTACAGTCCTGTTAGCTAAACCCTTGCCTGGTACAGAGGGGCCCTGTTAAGACTGGGGCAGTGATTCTTAATAACCAAGCATACAGAAACACCTAGCTCCTTTCTTTAGGTTCTTCTTTATGCTTGTTATATACTGGGGCCCTTAACTAAAATGTCTGACATTGTGATGCATACATGGAATGTCAGGAGGCTAAACTCCCCAATAAAATGAAAGAAAGTCCTGGCTCACCTGAAGCGTAATCGTTCTCAAGTGTCCTTTCTGCAGGAGATGAAATTCTCCGGGGAGGATCATACCCGCATGAGGAAAGATTGGGTTGGCCAGCAGGTTCACTCTAATGCTCAGACCAGGAAGCATGGGGTTCTTATCCTGGTGAATAAATCTCTTGCCTGGACATTAAACCAAACACATTCAGACCATGAAGGCAGATGGGTAATGGCCACTTATAATACACCCAGTGGTCCACTCACTCTCTGTAATGTATATGCCCCAATGAAGATGCCCCCTCGGTTCTTTCATAATTTGGCACAGGTAGTACTTGAATTTAACCCCCTGGACTGCCTGTTACTTATTGGCGGGGACTTTAATCTCACTCTGATGCCTCTCTTAGATAGGAATGATGGGGGGAAAGAGGCGCATCTTAGAAGCAGGAAGGCTCTCCAGCAAATGATGTCTGATCAGGGGCTTACAGATCTCTGGAGACTATTCCACCCCAGAACAAGAGATTATACATTTTATTCGTCTCCAAATGCCTCATATAGTAGGCTGGATTTTTGGCTTGGCTCATCTATCCTGACTACTAAAACCCTTGATGTCTCAATTTTTCCCTGCTGCATCTCCGACCATGCTCTAGTCCAGTTTCTCCTACATTGGGACCCTGTGGCTCCCCCCGACTAAGCAATGGAGATTGGACCCGCTCCTGGTTAAGGACCCTGAATTTACCCACTGGGTTATTAAGGAGGCTTCTCTTTTTTTAGCTGAAAACCCTATAAGTGATACCTGTGCTAGTACAACGTGGGAAGCCTTCAAAGCTACGATGCGAGGTAACATTATGGGGTTCGCAGCTGCTAAGCGCAGGCAAAGGGAAATGCAGCTGCTCACTCTTGAACGGAGACTGGCTGAAGCTGAAAGTATTTTTAAGGCGTTGCCCACCCCTACCATTCATTCCGCTATAGGTAAATCCATTTTGGCTATTCGGTTTGAAATTAATCAGCTTCTGAATAGGAAAGCTGAATTCGCCATCCTTCGTCTTAAACATACCTTTTGGGAAGGGGGGGATAAAGGGGGTAAAGTACTTGCATATCAACTACGAAAACAGCAGGCTAGCAGATATATCCCAGGTTTGAAAAACAAACTAGGGTCACTGAGTACTTCCCCTGGGGATATTAATGAGATTATGTTCTCATTTTATAAAAGGCTATATTGTTCCACCCACACTGGCCCTAACAGGGACACACAGGGCTTTTTAGATACCTTAGGCCTGCCTAAGCTGCAGAGTCTGCAAACGCAACTCCTAGATCTCCCCATTTCAAAGGAGGAGCTGACCGTAGCCATCCAAGACTTGAAAAAAGGAAAATCCCCGGGAGGTGATGGGTACATTGTAGAATTCTACCAGATTCTGGTTTCCACTATTTCTCCCCTTTTAACTCAAGTGTTTCAGGAGATAGCACTCAAGGGAGCCTTACCGCTCTCCATGCGGGAGGCAATTATAGTTGTAATTCCCAAAAAAGGCAAAGACCCCTACCAACCCAGAAAACTACCACCCAATTTCACTTATAAATTTGGACAGTAAACTTTATGCTAAAATTTTAGCCTACATACTTAGTTCTGTGTTGACTGATCTTGTACACCCCTCACAAGTGGAATTTATACCTGGAAGACACAGCTCAGATCACTTAAGAACTCTGCTGAATCTGATCCCCTTTGCCAAGTCCCTTCATACTCCCACGGCCTCTATTACGGTTGATTTCGAAAAGGCATTTGATTCCGTGGAGTGGGACTATCTGTATACGACTTTCCCATTTTGGGATGGGGGAAACATTTCTTGCCCGGATAAAAGCCATATATGAAGGCCCCTCAGCCAGAGTCAACACAAACTCAATGCTTTCTGATCCATTCCCTTTGGGCAGAGGCATGAGGCAAGGGTGCCCGCTCTCCCCCCTCCTTTTTATGCTGGCGGTTGAACCTATGGCTGCGGCCATCCATAACCACCCAGAGATTAAAGGGTTAACAGTGGGGAATACATCCTATATAAGTTTTATGTATGCTGACGATCTCCTCCTCCTTTTGGAGGATGCATACACCGCTATCCCCCCGCTCCTTGCTCTGCTAGAAGAGTTCTCTAAATACTCTGGCTTACGGCTGAACCGGAATAAGATGGAGGTACTCCCCCTCAACGATCACTGCGTTCAGCAGGGGATAGCCACGGATGATCTAATTTGGGCACCAGAAGGGATCACGTATCTGGGTATTTTTTTGACTCCATCTTTAGAAACAATTTGGCAAGCTAATGTACAACCCCTTCTCTCCTCCATCAAGACAGACTTCAATAGATGGAGGCTTCTCAAACTCACTCTAGCGGGGAAAGTGGCGACGGTGACACTGATCTCTGCCCCTAAGCTATTCTAACTCCTGATGCACCCTTACCTGTACAGTGGTTTCAGGGTATTGATAAACTAATCGGGGATTTTCTATGGGAGGGATCCAAACCCAGGTTCAGTGGATCTAAACTAAGGTCACATTGGAAGCAAGGAGGGTGGAACCTCCCATGGCCAGAAGGATACCGTCGGGCCTTTCTTTTGGCACAAACAGTTAATTGGGCCCGTTCTCCTTCCCCTCTCTCACCGCAGTGGGTACAACTAGAAACAGATATTATGGGGTTGTGTCACCCCTCATCCCTTTTGGTACAGAGTGCCCCTCTGTACCGGGACCAGTAAGACAAGTACAGAACTCACTTCCCCCACAGTGATGGCATCCAGGGGAAATTGGGTTAGTTCTCACCGTAAAATCAATCTGGACCCCCTTCCACTCTCCCACATGCCTATCTGGAAAAACCCAGATATTACCATAGGCGGAGCTGAAATCCTATGGAGACATTGGGTGGTACTGGGTATCACTAAGTTGGGTGATTTGCTGACCCCTAACCACAAGGCCATGCAGACATTCCAATCTTTAAGACAACAATGGGGTATCCCACCACTAGACTTCTGGAGATATCTCCAGCTTAGGGATGCAATTCGGCATCTTCTACCCCGTATCACGGGCCGTGCCAAACCTTCGTCATTGGCCAAGTGGATACTCTGTACTAAAGGCCTTGCAGGTCAGATATATGCTACTTTTAGAGATACTCTTCCATCCCAATCTGATGAAGCAAGGCAGAGATGGGAGAAGATGTTGCAGACCCATATATCCTCTGAGGCCTGGGATAAAGCCTGGGTAGATGCACATACCTGGTTCACAGATGCCAAATCCAGACTAATCCAAAATAAAATTGCACATTCTTGGCATAGAACTCCAGTTATTCTTCATAAAGCTAAAGTAATAGATCAGGACAATTGCTGGAGATGTCAACAGCTGGGAGGGGACCTAGTGCACGTGTTGTGGTGCTGCCCAAAGATCCAACCCCTGTGGCAAGAGATACAAGAACTCAACAGGCCATTCCCCTCAGCCCTTTCTTTTTTATCTTGGGGATCTGTGTTGATATGCCCAAACTGACACTGCTAAGATATAGGTGGCTGGCATTTCTGGCACTACAAACAAAAAGAGCCATTCTATGCCAATGGTGAACCCCTTTGGTTCCTACTATTGCAGAAATATTGGGGTCCCTGTCTATTCTGGCCAAACTAGACAAGATATCCTATTTACAGAAGTCCAAACTTTCCTCATTTGAAGTCTGCTGGGATCCATATCTTAAATATCTGGGAAAAGTCCAACCACCATTGGGAATAGGGTGATCACCTTCAGTCTCCTCCGCCGGTTTAACAGGTAATATGACAAATGGGTTCTCTACCCAAGGTCCCATTAATATGTGGAGAGGCCCAGGTTTTTCTTGATAGGACTGGAGACTTTATTTTTGGTGATTAAACACATGATGACATGTAGAATGCTTAATTTATTGAGTACAGATTCAGGCTTGGGATATGCTTGTTTCCATTCCAGGATCAGTCTGGTCTCTTGCAGAGCAAATGTACACTCTCACTCAACTTTTTCCGGATACCATGAAGAGGGATAAGCCTGGAGGCAATTATACAAAGTTATTTTTGAGGTGTATATGACCGGCAAAGAGGATGCTCTGATCAGACATTAGCTTTCGGTGAGTACCCTTTACATGATAGTTACTGGGAGTCCATGCGGATGCAGTGGTCTACCCCCTTGAATTCCATAGTATGTCTCTGCATAACTAGAATGTTTATTCCACCAGGAAATATAGTATTCTGTATTCAATAATGGGAAATGATATGTGTCTGTACCCCCATTCTTGTCTTATATCCCTTAGCCTTTCCCTTGATTACTGTATTGGCACCTTGCACCTATAAATGAGGCGTAGGGTGGTTAAATGTACCTACAAAACATGTGACTGTATACTGTATTATGATTCTTTTTTCAGTTTTCCTACGTTCTTGGAAAATAATAAAAATTATTACAATAAAGCTGAGATACTGGGAGCGGGGGGGGAGCATCAATGGAATCAAGACGAGCTCTCATGGTTTAGGTGCACCCGGGGCTCATCAGCCCGGCCCACTCACTGCCTTCTCCCTTGGATCCTTCATCCTGGACTTGTTGCTCCCTGCCATTGGTCAGGAATTATGGGGGGGAGACATAATCCGCTGACTCAGCCCTGCAGAGGTACATGGTGCTGTTGGCAAGGAACTCTGCCATATGCTACCCTACGAGCTGGGCTTCATTGAGAGGCTTGACTACCTCAAGGAAAGGATCACCCTCTGATGAGGAAGGAAGGAAGGAAGGAAGGAAGGAAGGAAGGAAGGAAGGAAGGAAGGAAGGAAGGAAGGAAGGGGCTCCTCTTTTGGACTGAGGTATTGGTGGTGGGGTATGGGAGTGGAAGGAGGGGGCTTTGTGGGGTATTGGGGTACTGGTGGATATGAGATCAGTGGGATATGGGTGAAAGGCTGTGGTGTTGAGGGGCTCTGGTATGGGAATTGAGGGTCTGTTGGGAATGGGATGGTGTAACTCTGGGGTTAGGGATGGGGGTTAGGGAAAGGGGGAGCACATTAAAAAGATCTACAAAAAGAACATCTGTACAACTGTGCAAAATATCAGACAAGTGCTTAGCGAGGTACTGAAGGACCCTCCTCATATGTATCATACATTGTGGGTTAATGTGAGCATATTATAATGGAACTGGAACTTGATTTCCATTCAGACTGACATTTGAGCAATTTGCTTGACTGCAGCAGAGAGTGGGTATGTATTACAGGGACAAACACAATAGTTTTTTTCATTTTCACAAAACACATGTACAAGGATTGCTAGATGTTACGTGCACAGACCCAGCCACTTTGGAAACACTGGTGACAGTTTTTTAAGTTTGTGCTTTGGAATATCTCGTATTTCTGAGTGGCTTGACTACTCAGTGGTGACAGCAAAATTCTTTTACTGTGGTTTCAGACTTTTGATGGCATTCCTGGGGACATACAAAAGAGAACCGCAGTATCTGATGCATGCCTACTACTATACTAAAGAGAGCCACAGCGTTAGAAGACATGGCAAAAAAGTTTCGAGTCCATGGGCTTGATTTTAGAAGAGCCTTTAGAGTGACACAAGTTGTGTTGCTCAAGGGCTGCAGCAATGTCCAGCTACATTAGGGACCCTGAGCCCAATTTTATAAAAGGGGAGGTTCCAGTGCCAAAGAACCACGAGTTGCAGTATCCTCAGGCTTGTGCCAAACCTGTGGTGCAACTGCAGGGATTTCCACAGGGATCTGCCCCCCCCCCAAACCAGAGCAAAACTAGAGGGGCCACCAGGGCTGGTGGTTAATATGAATGCCAGAAGAGAACCAGGGGCAGAAGGATTATGGGGGATGCCCTAGAAGGTGTCGGGGAGTCAGTGGCAATGACAGAACTGTTATGTGGCACCCAGTGGGGGTGCCATTTACAAAGGCACATGGCTGATCAGATGGGATCACTTTGTGGGGGGTGGCCAGGGACAGTCAGTGACATGGCCCCAGGTGGGCACAGCCCTAGCACCTGCCTCATAGATGCAGCAACTCAGAACGCTGTAGGCAGAAGGCAGCCTGCCACAATATGGGAGGGTTGGTAACCTGGTGCAAGGGTGCTTCCGTCACAAGGGTGGCACAATGCATCCTGATTTCAATGCAGCCTGCATTTCAAAATTGGGATTGCTGCAAAGTGTGATGCAAGGTGCCACTTGGCGCAGGCACCTTTTTTATCCAATGTATCCTTTTGAATATCAGGCCCCATGCTTTTATCATGAATGCTGTTTTTTGGCCCCATGGTAACTGATGGGAGAGGACCCCCCCCCATATAATCTGGGTCCTGGCACTTACCTGGATCCAACTTCGTGGAGCTCATGCTGAGGGATTTGTGACCCTAACATCCCCTATCCCAAGCTGGCCAAGTTGGGGCCAGTCATGCAATGACCTCAGCGCATGACCAGGCACTACTGCCCCAAGGTGCAGCAGTCCACTGGTCCCTGACCCAATGGATTTCCTGTTATGGTCACAGTTTGCACATTCCTTCCTTGCATTCTTGTTCCACATCAAGGGCCCAATTCTCACAGAAGTGCAAAGTGCAACACAAAATTTTGTGTTGCACTTTGTGCTTGCACAGGTGTCTGAGGTTACTATGTTCAGTTGGATAGTGCACCTGCACTAACAAACTGAACATAGGGCATGGTTGAGTCAGCGCTAACCCCATTAGTGCTGACCCAATATGGAGCCATGAGTATGGCTCCCTATTGGATAGTCAGCTGCACTACTTGCTAGCCACAAAAGCAGCCATGTAAATTAGCCCATTGGGCATTCAAGGTGCTATGTGGCCATTTGCATGCCCATTATAGGCCCATTTACATAGGCTGCACTGGAGCTTAGTGTGCCCCCCACAGCCCCTGCCCCATAAGCAGACCTGTTTCCCTGGTGTCTAGTGCTCCCCCCCACCCAATGTCCACCTGACATGAACAGATGTTTCCCTGCGGTCTAGGGCTCCCATCCCCCACCCAATGCCCCCCAAAGTGCATGTAGATGTTTCCCTGGGTCTAGCAATCCCTTCTCCACCCAAAGCCCGCCAGAAGCACATATTTATGTTTCCCTGGTGTCTAGTGGTCCCACCCCCACCCAAAGCACACAATTAGGTTTCTCTGTTATCTAGTTGTCCTACCCTCCCAACCTGATACCTGTCTGAAGTACACATAGATGTTTCCCTGGTGACTAGTGTTCCTGCCACTGCCATCTGGTATGCACTCTGCAAGTAACATAGAAACATAGAAGTTGACAGTAGAAGGAGACCGCTAGGTCCATCTATGCTGCCCATTTGTTTTATACCTATTTTTATACTCTAGTTGCCCTTTGTAGTCAGGGCTCCCTTGTGTCTATCCCATGCATTCTTGAATCCTCCCCCCCACAGTGTTGACCCCTATAACCTCTTGGGCAGGCTATTCGAAGTGTCCACCACTCTTTCTGTGAAGGAAAAAATTCCTGGTGTTGGTAGAGAAACTCCATCCTTGCAGCCTGAGGTCATGTTCCCTGGTCCTGGGGCTCTTCTTGAAATAAAAAAGTTCCTGTGCCTGTACTTTGCTAATGCCTTTTATGTACTTCAATGTTTCAATCATGTCCCCTCTCTCTCTTCTGTGCTCCAGGGAGTACATATTCAGTTCCCTATAGGCTTTCCTCGTAGGACATGTACTGCAGACATGGATTTATTTTTGTCACTTCTCTCTGTACTGTTTCCATCTGGTCAATGTCCTTCCAGAGGTGAGGCCTCCAGTATTGGGCTCCATATTCTAGGTGAGGCCTGACCAGCAATCTATACAGTGGTAGTACTACCTCTCTCTTCCTGCTCATGATACCCCTCTCAATGCAGTCCAGCATTCTGTTGGCCTTCATTGTTGCCTTCTCACACTGCTTACTAAACTTCAAGTAATCTAAGATAATGACTCCCAGATATCGTTCCTGGTTTGGGGCTGCCAGCCTTTTGTCTCCTAGGTAATACTCCTTTCTTGGATTTTTCTTTCCTATGTGTATGACCTTGCACGTTTTGCCATTAAATCTCAGCTACCACTCTCCAGACCATTCTTTTAATTTCTTGAGGTCAGCTTCCTTCTTGCTCACTCCTTCTGGGGTGTCCACCCTGCTACATATCTCAGTGTCATCTGCAAACAGACACACCTTCCCTTCCAGTCCATCAGTGATGTCTGCTATAAAGTCTTGCTGCCTTCTGTCGATTGCTCTCCATTAACCTGTGCCCTCTGGGATCTGCCTTGTGACCAGTTTTATACCTATCTGACTACTTCTGGATCAACCCCTGTGTGGACCAGCCTTCTGTGTGGAACTGAGTTGAAGGCCTTAGTAAAGTCTAGGTAGACCACATCCACTGTCCCACCATTGTCCACTAATTTTGTAGCACAGTCAAAAAACTGGTATACCGTGATGTGTGTGACCGCTATTGAGCGACCCCCAAAAGGCGACTCAATTATAGCACATGGCACAGTGACTACTGGGCAGCTACAGTGACCAAATGAGGTGGGTTGGCAACTGTAGTGACAGGAAGTCACTACAGGTACATGCACGGGGTGGTGGAAGTGAGCACGCTACAGGTACATGTGCGGGGGGAGCAAGCACACTTGGTGAGGGATGGGATGGGATTTGAGGGGTGGCACTGTGGTAGGCTGTTGAGCTGGCTTCATGGTGTAGCAGGTTGGCTCTTGGCTTTGGTGGCTAGAGTGCTGGGTTCGGGTCCAGTCTCAGGTTCATTTTCGTTGCTCCCAGCCTGAATTTTTCTTTTTTACGTTTTGCTCCCCCCTGACATGCACCCCCCCCAGAGCTGAGAATCCTTAAGTAGAGGTGAGCAGGAAATGTGAAAAATGCAAGTCCCCGGTGCCATTTTGTTGTGCGCTGGGGAGTCAGAATGCCAAAATTGATTTTCGGTGCTCTAATTTCACCATAACGGTGATTGTGCTTTGGCGGTCGCCATTATCACATAGAACTGAAAAACCTGAGCAGATTTGTCTGGCATGACTACCTGCTGTGAAACCATGCTGGTTAGGGTCTTGTCAGCCACTAGTTTCGAGGAATGATATGGTCCTCTGTTTGAGTATTGTCTCCATTAGTTTCCCTACTATAGATGTGAGGCTCACCAGACTGTAATAACTAGCCTCTTCACAACTGTTTAATTTGTGATGTGGAACCACTACTGCCTTTTTCCAATCTTCAGGTACCACACCACTCTTCAATGATTTCATAAATGGAAGTTCCAGAGGGGCAGCTAATTCTGCCCCCAGTTTCTTAAGGATTCTGGGGTGCATCTCATCTGGTTCCATGGCTTTGTCTGCTTTTAGTTTATTTAGTACCTCCCATACTTCAGCTTCTATAAAGGGACTCATGTCTACCCCTGGTCCTTGGGTGTTGAGTTTTTTCAGGACTGGGCCATCCCCTGGGTCCACTTTGATAAACACCGAGCAGAAGTATTTGTTGAGGAGTTTGTCTTTCTCTGAGTCATGTTTGGTGCATTTCCCTTCTTCAGTAGTAATCTTTACTATCCCCTTTTTGTCTTCCTATGTTCCCTAATGTATCTAAAAAATGATTTGCCTCCTCTATTTGCCTCTTCTGCTATCTATTCCTCTGTCTGGGCTTTTGCCTTTCTAATATGTTTGTTTGACTCTCATATTTTCCTCGTACGACTCTCAGTCTTTCTCAGTTTTGGTTTCCTGGTATATGCTGTATGCCTTCTTTTTTTCCTTGACTGTGGTAGCCATTTCCTTGGAAAACCATAGAGGATTTCTTTTTCTTTTTACTTAGCTGACCCATCAAGCACATTGATCTGTGGCAGTCTTTCTTGCTCGCTTGAGTCTCCCCAACATGACCTCCACCTCCTCAACCTCTATTTCCATTGGCTGGCTACTTATATTGTTCCTCATTTTTTGGAAGTCAGCCTTTCTGAAATCTTTATCTTTGAGTGGCTGGTGCCCTGTGTTTTGTTTACCTTAAAGCTCACCATGGAATGGTCGCTGTTGTCCATATGACATCCCACTTCGATGTCCTTGATCCTTTCCAAGTTTATGAGGAGAAGATCGATAATGGCATCTCCCCTTTTGTGGTTTTTAACAAGTTGGCACAGTCCCACACCTTGTAGTAACAATAAGAAGTCCCTACTACTTGTTGTTGCTACCGTTAATGTGCTCCAGTTAATATCTGGTAGGTTGAAGTCCCCCACCAGTATTACTTCACCTTTATCAGACATTTTGTAGATTTCCTTTATTAGGTCTTTGTCTCCTTTATCTCCTTGATTTGGGAGCCTGTACATGATGCCGATTCTGAAAGATTTTCCATTGCCCATGTCTACGGTTAGTCACAGTGACTCAAAGTCCCCAGGTTGCCCTTTTAGTTCTGTGGCTTTTATTTCCTACCAAATGTAAATGGTTATGGCCCCCCTTTCTTTTTTTGCCCTGCCTATCTTTCCTGAACAGATTGTAACTGGGAATGGCCATATCAAATCCATGGTTTTCCATGAACCACATTTCTGATACAGCCACCCAGTCCAATCTTTTTGTTTTCAAGATGACTGTTAGCTCGGGAAGTTTGCTGGTTAGGCTCCTAGTATTTGCAACCATTACCTTCCAGAAATGTACATCCTCTTTGGCGTGAGGTTGTACTCTCTTCCTGGACTGCTCCAGTTTGCTTTTTCTAGCCAAGAGATTGTGGAGGTTGCTGGTTCTGGTGGATGTTGGCTCTAATTTGTTTTCTGAGGATGTATGCACTCATTTGGTATTTTGGGGAGTGATGACCAACCCACCAATGGCAGGTGTGTGAGCTGCATCATACCCCCTTTATTTAGTTTAAACTACCTGTATAGACATCAAACTTTTGTCCGAGTGTTTGCACACCTTCTCTGTTTTGGTGCAATCCATCATATTTAAAAAAAGCTCTTTCCCAAAAGTTGTGCCAGTTCCCTATGTAGTGGTATCCCTTGTCTTGGCACCAATCATGCAGCCATGAGTTGAATTTGCCCACTTCAATCTCTTTGATCCACTTAGTGCTTTTTCTTTTTTCCCACACTGGCAGCAATTCTGAGAAGCCTAATTTGGATAGAAGGGAAGAAAGTTTGCCGGCCAGGTCCTCGAAGTGTTTCTTGGCCTCCTGAACTGTGTGATTTGCCAAGTCATTGGTACCAAGGTGTATTATTATATGTGTAACATCCCCTGATTCCTGCACAATTGTCTTCATGCAGTTGTTGTCCCTGCTTGCAGAGGCACCTGGTAGACACTTTGCCACAGTGTCGCTTTTAATATTTTGTGCTAGGTGGTGTTCCACTCCTCGGAACATGGAATCCCTGATTATGAGAATTTTGCTTTTGTTCATATTTGTGTCATTTTAATTTTGAGTTTTAGTATTTTTGTTGTTATTGCATTTGGTTTTGGTATTATTGGTTATATTTTGAGTATTAGTATTTTTTGTTTTTATCGTAGTTTGTATTGGTTTTAATTAGTGTGTTAGCCTTTTTTGGTGGTTTGATTTCTTTACCTTGTATTACTTTGTCTGTGGTTGATAGCAGTGGAGCAAACCTGTTTTTTGTTTGGATGACCAGGAAATGCTCCTAGTTTTTGGCTTCCTTCCTGGGTCTCCTATGATACCTCTCTTTTTCTTACCACCTGCCAGTCTCTGGGTCCTGCCTTGAGTCCTGTCTCCTGGCTGACATGCTGGTACCAGTGGTGGGGGAGGGTTGAGGAGGAGTAAGTATTTCCCCCCAACACATCCCCATCCCCAACAATTGCTCTTTGCCCCCCAACCCAACCCTCATTGGTGGTGCTGTGGTGACTCAACCACAAGTGATAAAGTGACACTACCCTTCACTCTATCCTACAGAATTCACAACCGTCAAAAAACAGTAATAAAGACAGGGAGGGACAGAAAGGGTTGCGGAGCAGCAAGATCAGAAACAATTACGACCTTGCAATATATTTCATTTATTTATTGAATTTTGCTGACTTGGTAAACCCACTGGGCCTCAGATAGTCCCTTTTTCAGGGGTGACCCAAATTAATTACAGAAACTAATTCAAGTTGGAATGTGGTACAAGGAAGTTACAGACAGTAGGTGGTACAATAGAAAAATAGGTTCCATGACAGAGATAACCTACTATATAAACAAGGAGCATACATTTGGACTAGAGTGTAAAATTCACATCAATATACATACAAGTTTAATAAAACATGCCAAGCATAACAGGGATAATTGCAATGTTGTCCTTCAACGATAACATGTGCATTGGTAACTTTCAATAATATAGGCTTTTAAGCCTTTCTTAAAAGCCCCTAAAGAGGATAGTGCCTACAGGGCATTAGGAAAGGCATTCCAGATAGAAGGGATACAATTTTGCAAATTACCTACTCCCAGTTACAGTTTTAACCTTGGGGACCAGAAGGAGTTTCCTACAGGAGGATCTGAGGGGTCACCTATCAGGTTTATCCATTAATAGAATGTGAAGGTCAGGGGGAGAAAGAGGGCCTTTTAGTTTGAAGGTAATGCATAGGGAAGCATAGTCAAGTTTGCTAGCAAGCGAGGACAATTGGAGGGAATCAAGAACTCAACATTGATAACCTGAAAGCAGGATTTGCTAATATAAACTGGGGCTCCATATTGAATGAAGGTGGCATTGAAGAATATTTCTTGTTTCTATGCAATAAGATCTACACTTTAAGGGAGAACTATGTTCCATTTATATATAAATATTCAAAAACTAATTCCAAACCAAAATGGCTGATGAAACATTTGGCAAAACTAATTAGAAAGAAGAAAAAATGCTATGCAAATTACTTAAAAAATAAAACTACAAAAAAATGGAATTTATATTTGAAGATTCAAAAGAAGTGTACTAAGGGAATCAGGAAATCTAAAAAAGACTGGGAGTATAGTTTGGCAGCTAACGCCTGCATTGATAATAGCAAATCATTTTCTGCATATATGAATTCATTAAAAAAACATCAGGTCAGGTACGTCCACTTCTGATAAATGTTTGCTTAACTCAAAATCCTATTGTGATGGCTAACCAACTCAACAGTTTATTTTGTAATATTTATCAAAAAGACTTAGAAAATATCAATATTCAAGATATTAAAGGGTCCTATATATCAGTTCCTACCTCTGATGTACACTCCAAATTATTATGACAAAAAAGTAAAACAAGTGCATATCCAGACAATATTCCTGGGCATTTATTATATCTATGGGCTGATGAATTAGCACTTCCATTACAGGTCCTTTACAAAACTTGCTTGAATTCGAATTATGTTCCAGAATTATGGAAAACAGCATTGGTTATTCCTATTTATAAAAAAGGGTCCAGAAACCATGGCTTAAACTATAGAACAATTAGTCTAATTTCTTCTATGTATAACATTTTAGAAGGATTAATTAAAGACATGCTGAATCCATTATTACATGAAATTGATCATGAACAACATGGTTTTAAAAGAGGCAGAAGCTTTTTGACTAATATGCTTTGCTTTTATGAGGAAGTCAGCCTTCATTTAGACAGAAGGCAGGCATATAATGTGATCTATTTAGATTTCAGCAAAGCTTTTGACCTACTTCCACACTGGGCCCTATCAAATAAATTTTACAATTTACACATTAATCCGAATTTAGTACTATGGATTATCAACTGGTTAACTGGCCAAACTCAAAAGGTTCTTATTAATGGCCATCTTTCTCACCAGGGATCAATTACTAGTGGGGTACCTCAGGGAATAGTACTGGGACCCTGTTTGTTTCAAATTTTCATATCTGATATCTCAAATAAATGTATATCAAATATTACCAAATATGCAGATGACTTGAAGATTGGGGGTCCATGTAATACTTCTTATCAAATCAATGTTATTCAAAATTATTTAAATAGAATCACAGATTGGATCTTAGAATGGGGAATTAAATTAAATAATGCTAAATGCAAAATCTTGCATTTTGGTAATAACAACCCCGGTTAGCAATATACTTAGTTGTTAACAGTATCTGATATAGAAAAGGATTTAGGGTTGAACATAACTAACAATTTTATCCCTGGCCATCATATCAATTCAATCATATGTAAAGCAAATTCTGTTGTTTGGGCTATAAAAATGAATATTAAATCTGGAGAACAGGAAGTTTTGGTACCATTATCGGGCATATGTTCATCCATATTTGGACTACTTATCTCAGTTCTGGTGTCCATATAAAAAACAAAGTATCGAAAAAGTAGGGAGAGTTCAAAGGAGATACACAAAACTTATTAAGGGATTACAGGATGCATCATATGATTGTAGATGTCAGTCTTTAAATATGATTTCCCTATCCACCAGCAATTTAAGAGGTGATCTACTAATGTTATATGATGTGGTAAATTATCCTTTTTTAATGGTAAATCTATGATTGGTATTTAAGGAAGATACATATGATCTTAGAGGTCATTCCTTACAATTACAATATAAAAGCTTTGTTAGTACAAAATGGAAATATTTTTACACAGTGAGAGTGGTAAAACCATGGAATGCATTACCTATGGAAGTCATTATTAGTAATACCAAACAAATTTTTAAAAATAGGTTGGAATCATACATAGCATCACACCCTTCTCTAGCTTATTATTAGTTTGAGAGCAATTATGGGGTCCATTGCTCCATGGCTCTCTACAAATCCTAGTATGAATCCTAGTCCTTGAAGGAGGCTCTACAAGCAAAGTGAGCTATCATGTGATATAGGGATTTTAATTTTTCTAGTTCACAGCACCTAACTGAGAGAAGGACAGGAGAACCATAAAGGAGAGTTGGTAATAGGGTAGCATTAACCCTGTTTACACAGTCGAATTTGCACCACAGCAACCCGAGTGTTTGAGTTGCTGCGATGCAAATGCCACGGAGTGGACAGTAACCAGATCATGGTAAGCCTGCCCTTACTCCACTCCTGTGGTCTCACAAGGATCCTGGGGATACATTTGGGAGTGAGCACACTCCCATGCACTAGACACTGTGGGCATCTTTTTCCTTTTTTCGGCTGATCAACCACTGTCTCGCAGCCCCTCTCCAGCGTGTCTTGCATTGGCGCTGAGAAGGGCTGTGTGGATGAAGAAGCAGAGCATCTTTTTCAGTCAGGGACCATGCTGTAATGCTCCACAGAAGGAGTGAACCAGCCATGTAAATAGGGTTAAAGGCTATAAGTAAGCAGGACTCTTTGTTGAGGTAGGGGCTGAGATGGTATAGTAAACCAACTTTTTGGTGTAGTGTTTTCACAAGATGTTCAATGCGAACTTTGAAGGTGATATCCTGATCTAGACGAACACCCAGATAGCTGAGGGAGTCAACTATCTCAGTGATAGTTCCATTCAAGGAGGTAAGTGAAAACAGAGTACCCCTTTGGGGCCTAAGCTCTTTGGGCCAAAGATGATAGCCTTAGTCTTTTTACTGTTAAGAACCAACTAATTGGTTACGAACCAATTATCTAATGAGTGTATGTTAGAAGTAAGTAGTTAATTGATTTCTGTGATATTATTAGAACTATGGTATAGTACCGAATCAGCATCTCCAAGCAACTCTCTCTGCCATACCCACACTGATGATAACATTGAGAGATACTGGAAGGAGTTCAAGACCACCGTCCACTTGGCATGTGCTGATTCTATTGGCTCAAGTCACTTGGCATCACCAGGACTGGTTTGATGAAAATGATACTGAGATTCAAGACCTGCTCAACTGGAAAAGAAGAGCTCACTGCACATGGCAAGATGATATTTCATGCCAGCAAAAGAAAGAGTCATACCAGCAGCTCAGCGCAGAAGCTCAAAGGAAGATCCAAGACATCAAAAACAAATGGTGGCAAGACAAGGCCAAGGAGATCCAGCTCTGTATTGACAAACATGACATATGGAGCTTCTTCCAGGCTACAAGGGCCATTTATGGTCCAAGCTACCATGGTCCCACTCCCCCCGATCTCAAGATGGCTTGACGCTCCTAAAGGGAAATGAAGGCATTCAAGCTAAATGGAAGGAGCATTTTGAGACACTTCTGAACTGCGAGTCATCTGTGACAGATGCCACTAGCAATTCTGTCCCTCAACACCCTGAAAGAGAATCTCTCGCCTACCCTCCTACCATTGAAGAAGTAAGACGTGCCATCAAGCTGACCAAAAACAACAAAGCTGCAGGACCAGAGAGCATACCGGCTGAAGTCTACAAGGCTGGGGGTGAAGAACTGGTATTAAAGCTCCATGAACTCATTCTCTGAATTTGGAACAATAAGGAGATTCCAGGGGACTTGAGGAATGCCAGCACTGTTACCATCTTCAAGAAGGGAGACAAGTCGGTGTGTGGAAATTATCAAGGCATTGCTTTACTCTCCACTGCAGGGAAAATCCTTGCACATATTCTTCTGAACTGTCTCCTTCCCATTGCCAAAGAAGTCCTGTCAGAATCTCAGTGTGGATTCAGACGATCTTATGGGACAATCAACATGGTCTTCACTGCCAGGCAGATCCAAGAAAAGTGTTGGGAACAATGTCAGGACCTATACATGGCTTTCATCGACCTGACAAAGGCCTTTGACTCCATCAGTTGCGAAGCCTTGTGGAAGGTGCTGGGCAGATTTGGCTGCCCTACAAAATTCATCAAGGTCCTGAGGCTTCTGTGTGACCAGATGACTGCCATTGTTCTCCATAATGGTTCAAAGACAGACCCATTCATCATCCAAACTGGGGTCAAACAAGGGTGTGTCATTGCTTCAACCTTGTTCTCTATCTTCCTAGCAGTCATCCTAGTCCTCACCAGAGGCTGCCTTCCCATTGGAATTGACATCAAATAGTAAATGGATGGAGGGCTCTTTAATCTTGGACATCTCCGTTCAAAGACCAAAGTTTGCAAGGCATCCGTCATTGACCTCCAGTACGCTAATAACTGTACCATCCTTGCACACACCAGGAGCAACCTCCAGTCTGCACTAGATCTCTTTGTGGAAGCTTACCAAAGTCTGGGACTCTCACTTAACATCAAGAAAACCAAGGTGCTCTATCAGCCTGCTCAAGGCCTTTTAAATGACCCTCCACAATTCACCACTGAGGGACAGACGCTGGAAACAGCTGAGCACTTCCCTTACCTCGGTAGCCACCTCTCCCTAACAGCGAACATCGACGATGAGATTCAGTACAGGATCCATTGCACCAGTACCTCATTTGGGAAACTGCTTAGCTTTTTCTTCACTGACCATGACATACGAAAGGACACCAAGATCCAGGTATACAGTTCGATTATCATCCCTTCCCTTATTTATGGATGTGAAACTTGGGTGACTACCAACATCATCTAAAGAGCCTGGAGAGGTACTACCAATGATGTCTCTGGAAAATCCTCCACATCAAGAGGGAAGACCACCGCACTAATGTCAGTGTTCTCGCTGAGGCCAATGTCACCAGCATTGAGGCAATGATCCTCAGACATCAGTTCCACTGGACTGGACACTGTGTACGAATTCCCAACTCTCGACTTTCCAAACAAATTTTATACTCCCAGCTCAGTCATGGCCAGAGATCCCGTGGTGGTCAAAGGAAATGCTACAAAGACACACTGAAGGCATATCTCAAGAAAACAGATATGGACATCATGAACTGGGAGGAGATGGCCACCAACTGATCTCAATGGTGCCAGAACCTCCATTAAGCAGGGGCCTGCTTCAAAGAGAAACACTTTGCCCTCAAAGCTGAAAAGAGAGAGCATAGAAAGGAAAGGAAAAGAAACCTCAGGCAGCAGGCAGCTCTCCCACATGGAAACATCTGCAATTTCTGCAGACGAATCTGTGGCTCTAGGATTGGATTACTGAGCCACCATAAGGACCCATCAGTGAACCATGGTAGAGATCATCCTCAAATTGAGGTATCGCCGACGTTGTGTACCGCATCATCAACATATAATAGTGAATTAGCAGTAACCATCATTACTTATTTGAAAGGACTCTCATGGAAATTATGTCTTATGGTCTTTCCTTTGTTACCGTACACTCATAGGACACATTTTAAATTTATTGTGACTTATTTAAATTGTTTAAAAAATGAACTCTATGAAATATTTTCCAGAGTCTGAAAGCATTGATTCTCATAGCAATGAATTATCACCAGTGGCACATGATGAGTGTAATGAACAGACTGAACTTCCTGATTCAAAACTTTCAGTCTTTCGCACGGGGAATAATGTGTTGAATGGAAATACGGAAAATGAGTTACAACTACTAATTAAATTACCAAAATATGGTGGTTCTCAAAATGATACACAAATGGACTCTGAAAATCTAATTGCAGATCAACAAGTGGTAAGACCGCAAATAAATGAAAACTCATTCCAAACTGCAGCAACAGTGATGCCATTCAGACATTTCAGAAAGAGGCACTGAGGGATGTGACCTCTTTAAAACCAAAATAAAAAACAATGTTACTGAGGCAATTTGTCAGAAGGTGAAAACAACAGCATTGGCAGAAATGAAATCTATAAGAGACATTATAAATTAAAAAAAAATAGAACTGCATGGTTTCAATGTATCAATGAACTGGGAACTGTCTTCAGGAATTTATTCCTTAGTGGGGTTAGAGGTGTTAGATATTTACTATCAGTGGTTTTGTACATATTAAATTACAGTTGACATATTATTGTTATAGATTTTGTAATGTTAAAAGTTAGATTTTTGGGGAGTTGTTCACAGTGTGTTATTACTCCATTTGGCACATGCTATTTATTGGAACATATTAGTAATAGCTGTTCTCATTTCATTTTAATGGACAGCCTTCCTTCACCCCCCCCCCAACACACACACACACACACACACACACCTTTATATCATTTATCCTTCCTTTTACAGTTGGGTATTTCTGTGATGTCTGGAACTTTGTAATTCATAGCATTTATAGTATGGTACATAAATTGAGTTTCTTAAATTAAGGAACTGTCACATACATCAGTGCAATGCATCAGAGCTGTGGAGCTGAACCTGCACTTTTCTTTGAATTAGAAAATAAAATGTAAATTTAGTAATGCAACCTCTCATTGCTGCTGTGAATAAGAGTAACAGAATGGAACTGAAATACAATTGTCATGAATAAAATAGTGGCCTCATTTGGGGACAGTGCAGTGCTCATGCTGATTTTTAACCCTGTTTTTAATTTCATACTTTACACATTTTTATTTACTTAGTGCACTAACTGATATTTATGTGTTGCATTTAAGTTTCAGCTCACCCAATGGCATCTCTCTGATTTAAGTTCCCAGATAATAACTGGGAACTGGATACTTACCCTAACAAAAATATGTGGTTTGACTTGGAGGGGTAGCTGCAGCCCACAAATTGATTGCAATTCATTATAATTCTTTAATTCTACACACCTTGGATGTTTACATAAATATGTTGTAAAGGTGTAGATAGCCATGCCCCCTGAGGAAGAACTTGTTTTCATCTCAAAGCACTGGTGGTCATCAGTCAGTGGTTCAGCACAGCTTGTGTCTTGTGTTTTGTATTTCTTATTTTAGTTTTCCATGCATGGTTAATAAAGTATAATTTTTCTCCAATACAATGGAATGGCTGTAGAGTTTTGCTTGTTTGTACTTATTTTTACAAGCACACAGGCTTTTCTGAGAGCAAAGCCCTTGTTCAGCTTACATTTGACCAATACATTTGACTTAGCAGCCCAGGTGTGTAACCGTGACCTTCTGTATTAGGAATGGTACCAGAAAATTGTCTTGAACCACCCAGTATTATGCCCATAAATCATAGCTGAGGCAGCATGCAGAAAGGGGCTATGGTATTTGCACTGACAAGCATGAGTTTGGCTACAAGAAGAACAGAAATTCAATTTGACACAGAAACCCCTACAGAAGTTTCAGACAACACAGAGGAAGATCATGCAGCAGAGAAAGACATAGATCAAATGACGATACAGGATCAGTGAGTTCACTCCTACAGAATTCACAACCCTCATAAAAATGGTAATAACGACAGGGAAGTGGAGGAGGGGCTGAGGAGAAGTAAGACCAAAACCAGTTATGACTTTGCAACATAGTGAGCCAGCGGTAACTGTCATTCATTTATTTAAAATGAATCTTACAAAAATTCTGTCTTATGGTCTTTTCTTTGTCCTGGTACAACACTGGACAAATTTGACATGTATTGTGACTTATTTAAATTGTTTAGAAAAATTGAGAAATATTTTTTAGAGTCTGACAATATTGATTCTTGTAGCAATGAATTACCTCCAGTAGCACACGATTACCTTAATGAGCAGATTGGTCTTCCTGATTCAGAACGTTCAGTGTTTGATATGGGGAATAATGTGTTTGATGGAATTATGGATAATGAGTTAGAACTATTAACTGAAGCAAACAATAGTGGTGCTTAAAATGATACACAAGTGGACTCTGAAAATCTGAATGTAGTCCTGGCCATTGATCAGCAAGTGGTAAGACCGAAAATAAAAGTTAAATGAAAACTGCTTTTGAATTGCACCAACAGTGACACCATTCAGACATTTCAGAAAGTGGCACTGAGAGATGCGGCTTCTTTAACAAGAAATAAACAACAACATTACAGAGGCAATTTGTCAGAAGATGAAAAGAACAGTATTAGCAGAACTGAAATCTATGAAAGGCACTGTTATGAATGGCTGCAACAAGGAATGTCATAGAGAGAATTCTGCTGCCTGGACTGGTCTGGCGGTGCCCTACAATATAGCCCTGGCAAGGTATGCTGCATATTCCTAGTGTGTTGTATGTTACATAACATGGTGCTAAACTGTGGAATTCATGTGCCTGAACCCGAGGAATAGCCTGAGAGTGACCCAGAGTCAGAGGTCCAGGGGATAGTAGGCAACTCAAGAGGTGAGACCTTCAAATGGCCCAGAGATCCCAGGAGCACAGAAACAGCATCACTGCAACCCTAGCATGGATGGCCATGTGAGTGAAACAACACTGACAAAATGTACTCATCATTGTGTTTACTATGTGTACCATACAGTGCTACACACAGAATAGTGACAACAGTGCAATACAGTGGTAAAACAGGCAGGACACATGTGCAAAGGTGACAGTGGTGGAATGTGCTCAGAGTGGAGGGTGTGCCTGTGAGTGGTGTGTGAATGCAGAGTGTGCAGATTGTAGGGTGTGCCTGTGAGTGGCATGTGTGAATGCAAAGTGTGCATGTGTGTGTGTGGATGGGAATTGCCATTATTGTCGTCTCTCACCATGGACCCGGACAGATTTCCCATGACGTGCCCTGGAGGTGGGTGTACTGTGGGCCAAGGAGCCTACAGGTGAAGACAGCGGGGTTGTGTTTGCCATGGTATGACCATGGCCACGGCATGGTCTGACTGTGGCCAATGACCCCTGCCATTCATGGTGCCATGCTGTGCCCATGGATGATAATGATGCAGCAGTGGCGGATGACCCTGACCCAACACCACATGCACTGGAGGCATGCCTGGGAACACCAGTTGCATGCTGGTGGTGTGTGCTAATGGCGTGCTGCTGCCCACCCATCATTTTATCCTGCACTGTGGCCATGTGCTCCCTCACAGCAGCAGTGAGGTCACCAAAACACTGATGAATGCTATTGAGAACACATGCCACATGGTCCTCAGAACACTGCTCTGCCTGCAGCCATCCAGCATTCACCGCCTCTTGGAGGAGGGGCAGTTCCTGCCATACCTCCCTATGGAAGGAGTGGATATCCTGCTGTGCAGTGTTCTGTGACTCCAGAGCAGAGTGGAAGAACAGACATGAACCTGAGGTGTCCTGATCCTGGGGCAGCAGCTCACCCTGGACAGCGGGGGGGGGGCTATGGCCTGTCTGTGGTGCGTGAGTGTGATGCGCCCTGGGTGGATGCCTGCTGAACATGGCACTCTCTGCACTATGGTGCATGTCCAGTGGTGCCAACTGCACAGCTGCCTGGCCATCCACTGGCTGCTGCTATGTCACAGGGCGTGGGCATGTCGGGACCTCCTGCTGAACTGCAGCTGCTGTGCCACTGATGGTGGTGGTACACGTGGTTGACCCTGCACATGTGCCCTGGGCAAACACAAAGGGTGATCTGGGCAGCACCAAGGGTGCCACGTGTTCTGCAGGTGACCTTGTTGGTGCAGCACGCTGACCACTGCAGCCAGCCCCTGCCATGTCCACTGGTGCATGGTAAAGCCCTGAAGGTGATCCCCCCCTTATGTCCAGTTCCACCAGGTAGTCCAGGCATGGGACAAAGGTCATGTCATTATCATCAGCACCATCATCAGCATCCTTATTATCAACCATGTATGTAGCTTATCCTCTGACTACATGCTGCTACAGAGCAGCTGACTGATCCTCAGCCACCTGTATCCCAGATGTCGATGCTCCATCCTGGGCGTTATCGTCTGAACACACCACCTGGTCCAGTGCTGTCCGACACTCACCTGTTCTGTGAAGCAACAGGAGCAGTGTGATTGGCCTGTACAATACACAGTTATCCAAACCCATTGCCACCCCATGCAATACATAACAGTGCAGAAAATGCAACATAGTGTCTACAATACCCCTGTGCCAACTGCATGCACAACATCATGGTCAATGTGTACACACACCCCCAACCAGAATATATATCACGCAGTGCAGATGTTCCCCGGTAACTACTGTGAACAACACACCCATGCACACTCATGTGGTACATGCTACCAGACAGGTGATGGACATGCGTGGCCTATAGTAAACACCAGTGTAGGCATGCCACATACCAATGTGAGTGGTCACACACACTGGCTGTCCACATGACATGAGCAAATGCATATGGTGTCAGCCTGTATGTGACACAATGGCCTGCTACAGCAGACACATGTGGCATACCCATGTCTGCATAGTACAGGTGGACAAATACACCCATACAGCATTGAAGACCACCACATGCCCACAGCTGTGGACATAATGGACCACCAGTGTGCCACAACACATGCAGAGTGACCAGAACCCCCAGTAAGTGACATGCATTCCTCAGTGCAGCTATGTCAGGCACTCACAGGTCCTATGCAGAATGAGTGGGGTCTCACATCCACTGCCCTCCACATCTTCCAGGGACATTGGCCTGATGGTGGATGCCACCACAGCCATTATTGGGTCTATCACTCTCAGCTCCATGGGCATGGAACCTCCCCCATGTGCTGCACTTCCCTGAGCTGGCATGCCTCTTCCTCCTTGGCCCTCCACTGTATGTCATGCCACTGCTTCCAAATGGCCTCTACCATCCTACCACAGCCACCCATGGTTTCACCTCAGCCATGATCGCTGCCCACATCTGTTGAACATTTGTTGAACAGTGGAGTCAGTATTCCTGTACCATCTCGTTAGGAGCTTCCTCTTCTTGTAGCTATCTAGCAGGGCCTTTAGCTCCTCCACCAAAAATGTGTATACACACAACCATGCCTGGCCATCAGTGTCACCTGTGTGGGACAGAGGGTTTGGTAGTGGTGAGTTCCTGGCAGCAACAATGTGTGGGTGTGTGTGTGAGGGTGTGTGAGTACATGATGGACATCGCACAACACATATTGGACATGCCATGCTAGTGGCTGTGGACTCGTGACATGGGGATGTTGTACCACACAGTGGTACACAAGGCACACAGGCCCTGCCATGGTCCCAACAGAATGGTCTGTACCCCTGACACCCATGGCTGTGAATGTGTGCAATACAGCAACACACACATGGCAGCACTCTGTGAGCAGCATCACTATCCTTGTTGTGTCTGTGGACAACCAGAAGTGTGACTGGGATGTGCTGCACAGAAGTGGAGTGCAGGCACACAGCACAGTGTACCCTTGCGGGGTGTGTGCATAGCATGTTACACACATACACATGGCTGGGCAAATGGGGATGGGGCTGTGTTGTGCAGCCTTCCCCCATATGCTGCTCTAGACATGTGCATCCAACACGTCTGTCCACTGAACCACCCTCCTCCTGTACCTCCCCCCCGGCACTGGTGTTGTACACACAGTGCATGGTGTGCCAGCAGACCAACATCATAGTGACACATGTAAGGGTGTCAGTTGACCTTTGTCATGGAGTGCACTGCAGTATGATGTGTGCTGCACCTGTTTTGCCACGTTCAGCTTTCCAGACCACCATAATGATGGTCCATGTACCGCAGCAAACATGGCTAAGGTGCAGTGTGCCTGACATGTATTGCCTCCCCAACTGTACTGTAGCAGTGATAGTGCTGATGTGCAGGTGTCTATGTAACACAGCATTCGCGGTCAGGGACACATGCAGTAACTGTACATCCTACGACATGGTTACACTGTGATGCTGTGACAGTGTGTGCCTTCCTGCAGGGCCTGCAGCACGTGAACCTGCAGTGGAGTGTGTACACAGTCCCAGAACATCCAATCCATCATCCCACAACTTTGGTCAGGTGCATATCATAGTGATGTGTGTACAGTGTGTTGATACACAGTACAGAAACATGCTAACTGAGGGTTACCTACCTGCATCAGCCTGACTGACTTCCTGTGACATCCTGGGGCCTTTAGCTCTATGGACAATCTTCCTCCAATCTCCTGCAGTACCTGTCAGCTGTACAGGGGGAGCTCTGTCTGACCTGAAATAGTCCAGCCGGGCAATCCACAGATTAATGCATGCAGGGAAGTCTGTAATGAGATCCAAATGTGTTGATTTGCCCCTTGCATGTGTAAAGAAGCTGATTTGCATGCTCACTTTGAATATTGCAGGATTTAGCCCCGGGCAAACACGTTGACACTGGGCAATCCTTTAGCATGGTGCTGGCCATCTTGCACCAGGCAATGCAGTTTTGCACTGGATGCACTGGGCATGCGTGATGATGTCATGGCGCTGGGGGTCACACAAGGGTTGTGACCAGGTCGCACATGCTCAGTGATGCCCCATGGCCTAGCATGGTTCTAATGTGTTTTGCGTGGTGCCAGAGACATTTAGCAATGTGCAAAGGGACCATTTACAGGCCTACAACTGTAGATAGTCCTAGGGGTGTCAGGGTGTTACCACTCACAGCTGTTTTTGTGACAATGGCAAGTGGAAGGAGTGTGAGGGCTGTGGCAGACAAAGACCACAGGTGGGAGGAGGCAGAACTAGCCAGCGTGGTTACGTTGGTTCTGCAGAGGTCCAGCAGGGGGGACAGGTCCAGGAAGCAGGTCTGGGCCTCCAATGGCCACCGCCTGTCTCATAGGATGGGCATCGCACATAATGGTGAGCAGTGCTGCCACTGCTATGTGGATCTGCAGCAGAGGGAGAGGCAGAGGCTGGACCAGTTCCACCAGATGGTTCAAGATGGGACAGTGTCTGCGCCAAGTAAGTGTCCATCAGGGAAAGGTTACATACAGTCACTTGTCAGTGTGTGGGTGCACATCCATGCACAAATGTCATATGTGTGTATGGAGCTGTACAGTGTCCACACGTTCACGAGTTTGGGGGGGCTATGACAGTGCTGTGTGTGCCCCATGGATGGTCCACTGGTGTGCGTGTGTGGCTGCACTGTATCCCTGCCCATACCTATGCATACACTGCGCTGTGCTGTCCTCACATGGCACACTGCAGTGTGTGACATTGCCATCTGTGTCACACGCGTACAGTGTGCTGATAGCACATGCTCCATGTGACACTTGGCTCCTGGAGGGAGGGTTTATAATGTGCATGTGGGCAGCATTGGCATGGGTGGGTGGTGTGCATGACGACGTCCATGCTGTAACTGACACTGTTGATCCACCTTGTCTTCACAGACTACACGGACAAGGACAGCCAGGGCAGTGGAGGGAGGAGCCAAGGCAGAGACCACAGAGGGGTGGACAGCAGTGACAGTCACCTGGACAGCACACATGAGTATGCAATTGTGTTGTCAATATGCAGTTTGGATGCTGCTGGGTGAGTATTGGTGATGTCCCACTGTTTGGGAGGGGCACGCCAGGATGTGCACCATCAGTTATCATGCATGCACATGGCCATGGTGTTGTACTGGTGCTGGGTGGCTGGTGTTTGCATCTGGCACTTGTCAGGCTTCATGTGTGGAGTTTGGGTGTCAGATGGCTGAACTGCCCACACTGACTGTGGTCCTCTTGTTGCTGCAGATGTGCAGGCATGGCACTGTGTTGATACAGTTTGTTGGGTCTGCCATGCCTCTATCATATGTTTGCCTGCAGTGAACAGCACGGTGGCCAGCACAAATGGCCACACGCCCATGATGCAGTGGTCACACTGTGCTGTAGCCACACAGTATGGAGTAGGCATTCCGATCAGTGTACTTGCGTCAGTTCTGCATTAGTGATATGGTGTACTGGTGCTGTCCAACAGCTTTCGCACTATGCAGCTGAATGCACGTGCTGTCCAGCCCTCATGGTGGTGCCATTGGTCACAAACATTGTACTTAGTAGAGTGTGATGTGGTCATACTGTGTTGGCCACCACATGTGTTGACAGGCACGATCACTGTACACGTTTCTGTACATGATATTGGGTGCATGTCTGGCACACTACCCCTTGCTGGCCACATGCACATTTGCTACTGTTTATGTGGGTTACATAGGCGTGTCTTGGGTATTGCTGTGTGGTACCTAGTTAGGGTGTGAGTTTGTCAAGTGCAATGTGGCTGCTAGTATGTACTGGGATTGCAGTCTGTGTTGCTGATTACATCATTCTGACATGGGTTCTGCTCTTTTGCTGTTTATACGTATTGGTTTGTTCTGGCATGCCCCTTGGCACTCTGTGCATTGCATGCTGATACCTTTGGGGTGATGGTGTTGCATGTTACCATTACATGTGGTCAGATGTCACGTTGTCCTAGGTGCAGGACAGCCATCCCAGTGCCGTGGTCATGTCTGCACTGTGTATACTGCACAGCAGGCAGTGGACCCCTGGGCATGCGTGGCTGCTCGCAGCATGCAGTGGTGGTATGCTCTGCCCCAACCCTGGACATTGTCCCTGTGGACGCTGTGTTCACACTGTGGTGTTTCCATCCATGTAACACCTGCAACACACATGCTTGTCAGCTGTGGGTCAGCATTCGGGTCCCATGTGGTACAGTGTTGTGACTGTGCTGCACACTACTTGTGTGGTCACCGTCCCCTCATGGGTGGGCCTGTGGTATGTGTCTGTGCTATAGCTGTTGCATGGGGTACTGTACCAGTGCATGGGGAGATGGTGCAATGCTGTCATGGTGGGGTCAGTGGGGGGGACACTGCACAGTGCTGAATGGCACCTGGAGTGCCAATGCAAGCCTCAGGCCATTGGCATGTGGCTTGGTTGTGAGGGGTTTTGTTGTAGTTTTTATGGTCCACAGGCTATACCCACTGTTCTATTGGGCAGCATATCCCAACACTTCCATTGTAATGGTGTTTTGCTGTGGCTCAGGGAAGGTCTATTGTTCACCTCAGGGGGACTGTGTAGCTGTACTGGTGCAGGGACTCCATTGGCTATGCTTGGGGTGGCATCACATCCGTGGTGGTGGTGGTGTCATTGGGCTTCCAGGCCATTCTGTCTGCATGGGATGGGCATGTGTAACATGGGGTTTCGTGATGCTGCACACAGGCACAGGTCAGGTGTTATGTGTGCTGTTTACATGGGTATGGTGGTTAGGGCATGCTGTCTTTCCTTGGGCCACATTCTGATTCTGCATTGCTCCACAGTGTCAGTACACCATTCTTACATGTGTCTCATTCCCCCATAGATCCTCGTTGGAGCTCACGTCGGGCCAGGTGGACAGAAGATGATGAAGACAGGGCCAGACTGCTACGGCGGCTTGTGCGCCAACAGCGCACCATTACAGAGCAGTAAGCCATCCTCATTAGTGAGACACGGTGCATGACAGGCATCATGGAGTGAAGCCGAACTACACTGGACCAGGCCCAGGCATCTGTACCCTGATCCCACCCTTCCCTTGTTTTCCATCCATCCCTATTCCCCCTCCTGTTTTCCTTAGTTTGTATTACGCCTCTTTTTTCTGGCTTTGTGCGCTGTTTCACCACCCATTTGTTAATTTCATACCGTTGTACATAATTGCACTGCCTTATGTGCAATTTACCCCCTTCTTTGATATTTCCTTCCCTTGTACATAGTTGTACTGCCTTATGTGTATACCTTCCCCCACCATTTTGGTTTTCATTATATTGTATATAGTTATACTGTATTGTGTGCTGTTCCCAACTCCCCTAGTTTAGTGTTCCACTATGTTGTATATCATTCATCTGTACTCTGAGCTTCCCAACCTCCTTGGTTATGTTTCATATTGTTCACTGTTGTTTGCTGTGTGCTGTTAAAGAATAAATATCTTTGATTTGTATTCCTGTGTCCTGTCTCTTTCTTGAGTGCCTGTGGTACGTGTCACTGATGTGGTGTGTTGCACTTACCGTCCCTGTGGTTCACCATGGTGTATGCCATCCCAGCATTTCCTATTGCACTGGTCTCATGCCAGTTCTCACTGCACTGTCTGTGGCTGCGCGTGTGGCAGTAGGTTGTTATGGGCTTGGTGGGTTCCCCCTCATGTGCCTGTCACATTGTGTTCCACATGAGTTCCCTGCATTTCTTATGTGTGCGGCAGGTTACATCTGTCTTGTGTCAACACTTGGACATGCTCTGTTGCCTGTTCCTTGGGTGCACCATGTCAGCATTGTCTGGTGAGGGACAGGGAAATTGGTGTGTGGGCTTGGTTGGGGCACTGTCCATGTGGCCATGGCTGCTGTCCATCACCCTGTGTGGTGGTTTATTTGCTGTTGGTTGGGTTCTGCACTGCTGTGGGCTCTGGTGTTTACATTATGGGATGCTCATCTTTGCATGTGCCCCCAGTTGTCATGGTTTTTCTGTGCACTGTGCTGCTGTGGCTGCTTACACTGCTGTGATTTTTGCTATTTTCAGTGCTGTCTTGTTTGCGGGGCATTTTTGCACTACACTCTCAGCCCTGTTTGCACGGCTTCATTTGCAGACTGTATTCAACTGATTTTTCCCCAGGGCTATTCCTTTGAAAATTGCATGCAAATGGTTCCAGGCTAATGTTGCACACCATCAGTGCTAATTTTTTCCCCAGGGCAAACTTTTGAATATCTGGCCCCAGGTGGGTAACCGTGACCTTCTGTACTGGGAATGATACCGCAAATTTGGCTTGAACCACCAAGTATTATGTCCATAAATCGTAGCTGAGACAGCATGCAGAAAGGGGCCAGTGCATTTATGCTGATAAGCACAAATTTGGCTACAAGAACAGAAACTGAGTTTGACACAGAAATTGTTGCAGAAGTTTCAGACAACACTGTGGAAGACCAAGCAGTAGAGACAGATAGAGATCAAATGATAACACAGGCTCAGGGAGTTTAAACCTACAAAATTCACAACCCTCAAAAAACTGTAACAAAGACAAGGAGGTGGAGGAGGGGTTGAGGAGCAGCAGGATCAAAAACAATTACAACCTCGTAACATAGTGAACCAGTGGGAACCATGATTCATTTATTTAAAAGGACTCTTACAAAGATTCTGTCTCATGGTCTTTCCTTTGTCCCGGTACACTCAGTGGACACATTTGACATTTATTGTGACTTATTTAAATTGTTTAGAATCAACTTTAAGAAATGGTTTTCAGAGTCTGACAACATTGATTCTTGTAGCAATGAATTACCTCCAACAGCACACAATTACCTTAATGAGCAGATTGGTCTTCCTGATTCAGAACTTTCAGTGTTTGATATGGGGAATAATGTGTTGGATAGAATTACGAATAATGAGTTAGAACTATTAATTGAAGCAGCAAACAATAGTGGTTCTCTAAAAAATGCACAAGTGGACTCCGAAAATCTGAATGCAGTCCAGGCCATCAATTAGCAAGTGGTAAGACTGAAAATAAAAGTAACATTTCATTCCAAACTGCAGCAACAGTGATGCCACTCAGACATTTCAGAAAGCCGTACTGAGGGATGTGGCCTCTTTAACAAAAACAAAAAAAGTTACCAAGGCAGATGGTCGGAAGATGAAAAGAACAGCATTAGCAAAATTGAAATCTATGAAAGACATTGTTATAAATTAAAACACTTTAAAACTGCATGGTTTCAATGCATCAATGAATTGGGAACTGTCTTTATGAATTAATACCTAAGTGGTTAGAGGTGTTAGATATTTACTATCAGTGGTTTTGTGTATATTAAATTACAGTTGACATATTTATTATTGTTATGGATTTTGTATTGTTAAACATTAAATTTTTTCTGAGTTGTTCACAGTGTGTTATTAATCCATTTGGCACAAATTAGTTATAGCTGTTCCCATTTCATTTTAATGGTCCTCCTTCCTTCAACCCCCCCTGCAGCCCCTCCACTTTTATATCATTCCCCCTTCCTTTTTCAGTTCAGTACTTCAGTGATGTCTGGAACTTTGTAATTTATAGCATTTATAGTATGGAACTTAAATACAGCTTCCTAAAAGAGATTGCACAGGGACAGTGGTGCATTCACAGTAAAATCACTTCTTTTTCAAAAAAACTGTTGCACACACACTGTTCTTGCAATGAGATGCCAGAGTTTAAATAATGTACAAAAATTTGAAGCTTTATTGCATCAAAACACCAGATATAGCCTAACGCATTTCGGATATACAAAATCCTTTATCAAAGGCTACATACAGAACCAGTAAAATCCACCCCATAAATACACCAACAATTAATGACATCACTATCACATCACAACACATACTTTAAAATCATTGGCTAAATGTTTTCAAACAATCAGCCCCCTTAATGCTCCATCAGTATTCAATTTATATACATTTCCTCATTTGTGCCTAAAGTGCAAAGCAATTTCCATACTTCAATTCATTTCTTTTAAGTAGTGCATATTTTTTCTTTTAAAAAAAAAACTATACAAGTGCAAAACTATATTTAAAGTGCAAATAATTCTAATCTATATAATGTAGCACATTATTAGTTCTCAAAGAACACTCAAAAGACCATTTCATTTCAGGCCATTTCAGGCACCTTGGGGCTCCTCCAAGCTGCCCTCACCCCTCAGACCCACTGGCAACTTCACAGCGGCAAGCAAGGGTCCTGCCATTTCAGGCACTTCGGGGCTCCTCCAAGCCACCACCAGCCCTCAGACCCACCAGCAGCTTCACAGTGGCAAGCTAGGGTCCTGCCATTTCAGGCACCTCGGGGCTCCTCCAAGCTGCCACCAGCCCTCGAACCTTCTGGTAACTTCACAGCAGCAAGCAAGGTAGCCTTTGAAGCCAATCTCAGAGTCCGGTGCCATCTTTTAAAGATCCCTCGGCACAGTTTTTTTCAGACTGCTTTCCAATTAATTTGGTTGTACTGTATTGATTGTAAGATGATTAGCCAGGCTAGCTCTTAGAACCAACTGTTTGACTGCAGATTGTAATAATTATTGTTTCGTGATATGCAGTTTTAGCCCAGAGTTGAAAACCACTTTATTTTTGAAGTTTTGTCTAATGTTAAAGTGTGTCAGGACTAACTCCAGGCAGTACCTGCAAGGATCTGAAACTCCTTTTGGAGTTGAAATTACTTTGTAGCTGTAGTGTGTCTGTCCCGCCCCTGAATATTCAACACAGGCCACCCCTCCCTCTACCTTCTATTTAATCTCTGCTGTCTGCTCCTTTTCAGGGTCCTGCCATTTCAGGCACCTCAGGGCTCCTCCAAGCTGCCCCCAGCCCTTGGACCCACCGCAAAATCACAGTGGCAAGCAAGGTAGCCTTTGGAGCCAATCTTGGCATCCAGTGCCATCTTTTAAAGATCCCTCGGTGCAGTTTTTTTCAGACTGCTTTCCAATTAATTGAGTGTGCTGTATTGACTGTAAGATGAGCATTGAGGGTCATCCAGTGCAGGATCACTGCCACATAGCTAATGTTTTAAACAAGGCGTTTACTGACCTCAGTGGCGTATTGCCTCCTAGCTTCCTCCAACCTAAACTGATATATGCCCCACATAAAACCAGGGACCCCCCCACCCGCCTCTCTACCTCAAAGTTATCATCCCTCATGAGGCAAAAAAATACATCATAAAAGCTCTTGGAAATTCCAGGACTAGCAGTGATCAGCTTGACCTCAAACTAGTTAGACTTACCCTAGACAAATTCTCATTCCCCTCACCAAACTTCTAAATCTTTCACTGATCTCTGATGAATTCCCATGGATCTGGAAGGCATCGGTGGTCACCCCTGTCTTCAAAAGTGGAGAAAGACAACTTTTGCAAACTACTGACCAATATCAATCTTACACCCGCTCTCAAAGGCATTAGAGTGCATCATTTCTGACTAACTGACAGAATATCTAGACAAATACAAACTGCAATGCCAGCAACAACATGGCTGTCGCAAACAACACAGTACTACAACCGCTCTAGTCCAGTATACCAGCTTTAATCACAATGCCTTGGACAGAGGGCTCTTGGTGGGGGCTACGTACATTGACCTCACCAAGGCCTTTGACACCGTAAACCATAATCTGCTCCTGGGTCAACTCTCCCTTTCGGGCCTCTACTCTGAATCTGTAGACTGGTTCAGGAGCTACCTCACAGGAAGGGTCCAAAAAGTGAAAATACAAGACACCTTCTCCGAAAACCATAGTGTCACCACAGGGGTTCCCCAAGGCTCTATCCTTGCCCCCCTACTGTTCAGTTTATTTCTAAACAACCTCCCGCAATCTGTAAATCACCACATTCTGCTTTACGCAGATGACACGGTCCTATATTCATGCAATGCCAATCCCACTATGCTTGAACAGCAAATGTAGGTTAATTTCCACTCTGTAGAGCATTGGTTCCTTCAATCCAAATTATTCCTTAATTACAAAAAAAACAAGACCATGTTATTCACATCATCACATAACAAACACTGTACTCACAAACTTCACATTCTTAACAGTCAGTACTCTCTCCTTGAAATGGTCCAAACGTTTAAATACCTGGGAGTGACACTAGACAGCACTCTATCATTCAGCCAACATATAGACTCAGTTGCAAAGTCATGCAATGCAAAACTGGGGCTACTGTACAGGCATCGTCAATGTCTTACTGCTGAAGCACTAAAAATTGCAGTTAACAGCTCAGTGCTCTCAGTGATCGACTATGGTTTAGCAGTCTATGAGGCTGCCTCCCAGTCCTCACTAAAACGTATCAGAACAGCGCCTAACAAAGCATGTCGTCTAGTCCTAGGTGTACCCCACCTCACCCACACCTGTGAGCTATACTCTTAGATGGGGTGGCTCAACCTTGATTGCCACATTCATTATGGGGTGGCTCAACCTTGATTGCCACATTCATTATCAAGTTTGCCTTCTTGCCAAGAAACCTACTCTTGGACTTACCACTCCAGGACTGCAAAGCCTCTTTAACCAGCCTAACACCACAAGATCCATCAGGGGTAAACAATTCGACCCTAAGCATCCCCTTCCACTGAACCATGCAAGGCCAATGGTCCTATGAGTACCGGGTGCTGCTATGGCTCAATGCACTTGACATAGGCATTACAAAAGAAGTAAAGCTCTTACCTTTTAAATTTAAACTCCGTACGGCCCTAGCCTCAAACAGCAACTGCAATTGTGGGACTTGCTCCCCCTCCCATCTACTCTTCACTCATCGGTCTTTGAACTTCCTACTTGCCCTCTAATCCTGCTCCTCTCCCCTCCCTACTTTCTGTTCTTCTCCCCTGTCTCTCCTCCACCTCCTCCTCCTTTCCCTCTCATTTCCCCCTTTTCTCCACTCCACCACCACTGTCCTGTGTCCAAGTGACACTCCTATTTCCCTCAACCCCTCTCCTCTCCCTCCCCTGTGTTTCCTTCCTTTGTTTCCCCCTTCCTCCCACCCACACCCCCTCTCTGCCCCTGGCTTTCCCCATGCTCTCCCATCCTCGCACCCCCTCTTTGCCCATAATTATTCCTTTGCCCCTCCCTCCACCCTCTTTTCCTCCTTTCTCTCCTCTCTCCTTGTTCTCATTTCCCCAACCTTCCCATCTCCCTCAATTTTCTCTTGTTATCCTCTCTCTCATTTTTACTTTTGTTCACCTCCCTCCCACCCTGATAAGTCACTCCCCATAGGCTTCAGGGTCTCTGCCTTGTCATTTCTCACCCTGGTAACATGGCCTCCCTGCTGTCTATTCTTATTAGCACTTCAGACAATAGAATTGATGCTTTAACATGTTCAGGCAACCCAGATAAGTGTTTTCATAGCTTACCTAATTTTAGTTCTGATGCTCACCATGTTTTCTGAAACATCCTATATTGCTAACTGCCTTATTTTCTTAACTGGGCCAAGTGACCTTGTCCTGGTTATACTACTGATACCCTGACCCCAAAACAACTGTCTGTATCTGAAAAAGTGCATAACTTTACCAACTGAACCTATTCTTGCATTTTCTGCTCAGTATTTTGTACTCCTCGTTTGATACTTTCACTGGTTGTAACATTGCTTTACTGTAAACTGAAAATTTGATGATTGCGTATATGCAACCTCTGTATTTTGAATTTGTACATGTGTGATTGCTATGACATGGAACCTTTGTAAAAGAGCCTTTGGCTCAAAGGTACTTTCCTAGATAAATAGATAGATAGATAGATAGATAGATAGATAGATAGATAGATAGATAGATAAATAAAAAACATGTCTCAGAATCCATTCATTCTCCTTTTTAAGTATCTTATTCCAAAAGTTCCCACCTCTTGGGTTTGGAAACACTTTTTCAATACCCAGAAACTTTAAAATATGCGTACTATCATCATGTACACCTGCCAGCGGTTGCACATGTCAGATCTTTTCTTTCAATAGCTCTGACAGGCTCATTTACTCTAACTTGTGGTGTGTAAACATATTCAGCAAAGTAAAAACGTTGGTTTAAGAGAGATGCGAGATTTTGAAGTCTGCCAAATGATTACATGTAATATGGAGGGTGTTGTTTACCTAGCCACATGTAGCTGCAGTTGCTTCTATGTTGGAAAGACCAAAAGATGCTTTAAAGTTAGAGTAAATGAGCTTGTTAGGGCTATTGCAAGAAAATATCTGACGTATGCAACTGCTGCGCATGGGGCAGGTATACATTGATGACAGTACACATACTTTTAAGTTTCTGGGTATTGAAAAAGTGTTTCCAAACCCAAGAGGTGGGAACGTTAGGAATAAGATACTTCAAAAGGAGAATGAATGGATTCTGAGACTTAGGTAACATACATTTCCAGGTTTGAATGTTGGTCTGGAAATGAAACCTTATTTAGAAGGGAGATAAAATATCCTCAGTTTCATGTGTCTTTTGAATGTTCGTTTAGAAATAATAATGTGCTGCATTATATAGATCAGAATTATTTGCACTTTAAATATAGTTTTGCACTTGCAGAGTTTTAAAAGAAGTAAATGTATGAATTGAAGTATGGAAATTGCTCTGCACTTTAGGTACAAATGAGGAAATGTATATAAATTGAATACTGAAGGAGCAATGAGGGGGCTGATTGTTTTGAAGACATTTAGTCAATGATTTTAAAGTATGTGTTGTGATGTGATAGTGATGTCATTAATTGTTGATGTATTTATGGGTGGATTTTACTGGTTCTGTGGCCTTTGATAAAGGATTTTGTATATCCGAACCGCGTCAGGTTGTATCTGGTGTTTTGATGTACTAAAGCTTTGAATTTCTGTACAGTATTTAAGGTCTGGCTTCTCATTGCAAGAAGGGTGTGTGTGCAACAATTTCTTTGAAAAAGAAATAGTATGGAACTTAAATTCATTTTCTTAAATTAAGGAACTGTCACCTGAATCAATGTTATGCATCAGAGCTGTGGAGCTGAACGTGTACTCTTCTTTGAATTGGAAAATAAAATGTAATTTTAGAAAAGCAACCTATCATAATTGCTATGAATAATAGTAACAGAAATCCAGCCCAGTGGTGCTATGGGTTGAAGCACTGGATGACACATCTCTCACCAAGCCAATGACCCGGGTTCGGGCCGCCAGGGATTGGCTGGGGGGGGAGAGGGTGAGCAGTGGATTGAAGCAGCCATTGGGCAGCTCTCCTCCTTGGTAAGGGATGCAGGGGTTTCCCCAGCACTTGACAACCCAGTGGAGGATAGGTGGCAGTGCCATGCCAGACAGGGAGCCTGGCAATAGGCTGGGTGGGTGGAAGGGGCCATCACTGGACATGTGGTGTACATGTGCACCTCCACATGCGTGGGCAACCATGTTCCAGGGCCCTGGGTTAAGGGGAGTAAATGGCAGAAAAACCGGGGGACACAGCTGGATGAAGCCCCCAGGATGGCTCTGGTGTTCTGCCAGGGCACGAGAGGGAGGGTGTTTGAAATGACCGCAGAGTCTGATACGGTCGGCTGACACAGACCTCTGCCCACTGCAGAACAAAAATACCTGATGGGCAAAAAAATATATAAAGTAACAGAATGGAATTTGAATAAAGTTGTCATAAATAAACTATTGGCTTAAATTTGGGTAAAGTGACCAGCCTGGTGGAGCTGAGGGTTGAAGCGCTGGACGCCACACCTTGCACCACGCCGATGACTCGGGTTCAGGAACGAGCCTGGGCCATCGGGGGTCGTGGGGGGAGAGAGGATTGAGCATCCGATGGACTGCTCTCCTCTCTTGGAGGAGGGATCCAGGGGTAGCCCCGTGCAGCAGCGGCCCCTGGTGGAGACCGGAGACACTGCTACGCACCTGGGCTCATACAGTACGGGGCGACGTTTGGCAGCTGACTCTCTGACGTGGGTGGGAGCACCTACATCGGGCTGGGTGGCATTGCACGTGTCACATCACGGGGGCATAACCAGAACAAAGGAAAACACTGGCTCCGGGGATCAGGCGAAGGCTCCTATCCCCCATGCCCCTCGCTGGGCTTCCCTGGCTGGTCTTCAATTTCCCCGGGCCCGCTCCTCGTCCAATGCTGGAGTCTGCCTAGTAAGAGTGCCCCAAGTAGGAGAGAAGGGTGAGCCACCCCATATAGGGTTAGCGGGGGGTGCCGGCATTGGCGAGGAAGGAGAGAGGAGGCACAGCTAAGGGGTCCTCAGGTGGGCAGGATAAGGATGGAATGCCTGAGAGAGGACTTTGGAGCTGTGATGGGAGAGAAACAAAAAAGATGAAAAAAAATTGGGGTAAAATGCAGTGCTCATGCTGATTTTTAACCCTGTTTTTAACTTTACACCTTTTCAGTTTACTTTGTGCACTGATATTTCTGTGTTACAGTTAAGTTTCAGATCGTGTGCCCCAACTACATCTCTCCTGTTCAAGTTCTCAGTTAATTATTGGGAAGTGTTAATGGATACTTATCCTAAAAAATGCATGATTTCATTCAGTGGGGTAGCTACAGCCCACAATTTGATTGCAATTCATTATAATTATTTAATTCTGCACCCCTGGGATGTTTGTATGAATATGTTGTAAAGGTGTAGGTAGCCATACCAGCTGAGGAAGAGGTAGTTTTCTTCTCAAAGCACTGAGGCTCATCTGTCAGTGGTTGAGCATGGCTTGTGTTCGAAATTTTTTATTTTAGTTTTGCATACATAGTTAATAATGTATATTTTTTTGCAATACAATTGAGTGCTTGTCAAGTGTTGTTTATTTGTATGTATTTTAATAAGCACCCAGTCTTTGCTGAGAGTGAAGCCTTTGTTCAGCTTGTATTTGACCAATGTATTTTGCTTAGCAGCCCAAGCAGGAAACCGTGACTTTCTATGGTGGGACTGGTACCAAACAAATTTGCTTGAACGATCTAACATTGTGCCCATAGATCATAACTGAGGCAGCATTCAGAAAAGGACCATTAAATTTAAGCTGACGAGCCTGAGTTTGGCTACAAGAAGAACAGAAACTGAAATTGACACAGAAACTGCTGCAGAAGTTTCAGACAACACTGAGGAAGATCACGCAGTAGAGAAAGATGGAGATCAAATGATGACACAGGATCAGGGAGTTCAACCCTACAGAATTCACAACCCTCAAAAAACAGTAATAAAGACCAAGAGGCAGAGGAGGGATTGAGGAGCAGCAGGATCAAAAACAATTACGACCTCGTAACATAGTGAACCAACGGTAACCGTGATTCATTTATTTAAAAGGACTCTTATGGAAATTCTGTTTTATGGTCTTCCCTTTGTCACGATAGACTCAGTGGACACATTTGACATTTATTGTGACTTATTTAAATTGTTTAGAAAAATCAAATTTAAGAAAGATTTTTCAGAGTCTGACAACATATATTCTCGTAGCAATGAAATACCTTCAGCAGCACATGATGATCTTAATGAGCAAATTGTTCTTCCTGATTCAGAACTTTCAGTGTTTGACATGAGGAATAATGTGTTGGATAGAATTATGGATAATGAGTTAGAACTATTAACTGAAGTAGCAAACAATAGTGGTTCTCAAAATGATACACACATGCACTCTAAAAATCTGAATGCAGTCCAGGCCATCAATCAGCAAGTGGTAAGACCAAAAATAAAAGTAAAATGAAATATCTTTCTGAACTGCTGCAACAGTGATGCCATTCAGACATTTCAGAAAGCAGTACTGGGGGATGTGGCCTCTTTAAAACCAAAAAAAATACCGCTACTGAGGCAATTTGCTGGAAGATGGAAAGAAAAGCATTAGCAAAATTGAAATAATAATAATGATAATAATAATAATAAAATAATAATAATAATAAAACTTTATTTATTAAGCGCCCTTCAGGTACCAAGACGCTGTACAACCTTAACAATGAAATCCCAAAAGTAGAGTTAAAATAAACATTAAAATCATAATGTCTCTTATATCAATTCATAAAATGCTTGTATGAAATACATTGTTATAAATTAAAACCAAAAAAATGCATGGTTTCAATGTATCAATGAGTTTCGAACAATCTTTATGAATTTTTGCTTTAGTAGAGAGGTGTTAAATATTTACTGTCAGTGGTTATGTATATATTACATTACAATTTACATGTTTATTGTTGTTACAGATTTTGTAATTTTAAAAATTAAAATTTTTTTGAGTTGTTCACAGTGTATTATTAATCCATTTGGCACCCACTATTTATTGGGACATACTGTATTAGTTACAGTTGTTACCATTTCATTTTATTGGTCCACCTTCCTTCAAACACCACCCCCCGCCTTTATATAATTTCTACTTCATTTTACACTTTGGTATTTCAGTGATGTCTGGAAATATATAATTTATTGCATTTATAGTAGGGTACATACACTGATTTTCTTAAATTAAGGAATTATCACAAGAATCAGTGTTATGCATCAGAGCTGTGGAGCTGAACGTGCACTTTTCCTTGACTTGGAAAATAAAATATAAACTTAGAAAACCATCCTATCATAGTTGCTATGTGTCAGAGGGTGTGGGAAAACAGATGTTCACATAGAAATTCAGGTGCAACATGCAAGTAGCGTGGTTTTATTTACAAGAAAAAAATGAATAAACTGAAGAAAAAAATTAAAAAATAAACAGCAAAATTCCTCTCGACAGCAGTCAAGGTTTGGATCACCACTACGTTTAGTGAAAAGCAAGGAATCCTTTAGTTTTGTCCAATCTTCAAGACATGAAGCTGGGCATGCCTTGCTTTGTTATCAGTCAGATCCCTTCTGACTACCAATCTGCTTGAAGGTTGTTAGGAATGCCTCTACATCTTCTGTTTCAGACATTTTAGTAAGTTTTATGTCTTTAGGTGGCTCTGGCTGTCCACTAGGTTGTTGGTTGTCTCCCAAGAGCTACAGGGCCCGCATGGTGTCTGTCCATCACTGATCTTGGTGCAGTCTATCCAGCTCCCTCTGACATAGCATTTTAGAAGTGGGAGCTGACTGGAAGTCCAAGGCAAAGGGGGATTCCAGTCGACTGGTACCAGCCAGGTGCTCAGGATAACTAGCAAAGGTGAATGGTAGTGGAGCCTAGCAAGACGAGGATGGAGCCTGCTGGGTTCAAGGATATGGACGAGGAAGGACAGAGTGGACCGGATATACAGGACAACACCTGGGTGGTGGAGACCCTGATGAGGATGATCCAGTGGATGAGTGGGCAATGGCTGGAGGCAAGCAGACTCCACAGAAAGGCAGAACATAGGTGCCATGTGTTACTCAAGGGGTCCTGGACAGATAGTTTGCATGAGGAATCAGAAGAGGATTATTCTTGGGCTCAGCTGGAGGAGGAGTCCATATCTGAGCAGGATATTCTTTTGTTGCCCCTGTTTCCAGGATGTTACCTGTTGGAGGACATAGAAGCCAGCATAGAACTGGAATGTAAGCCCCTAGATGAGACTGTGCCTAGGGATATCATGTTGGGGGTTGAAGACTACAAGCAAGACAGAAGAAGCCTATAAGGCTGCAGGGACTTTTTCCTTGTATTGATCCATCTGCAGCTAGTAACAATGGTCAAAACAGTATTGACTGGGGTAAACTGCAGGCTGAGGAAGATACTGTGGTAAAACAGTTACAGTATGTTTGTAAAAGTCAAAGAGGGTATTCTGATTAATGGTGGCGTGGGGTTAAAGCAATTTTGGTGGTATGAACTGAAACAGGGTGTTCTGTGCCACATGAGGCCCAACCCCTATACAAAAAAAGTGGAAGCCCAAACAGTGGTGCCTGAAGCATACAGGCAACAGGTGATGGAGGTTACACATTCCAGTCCCTGTGGGCATATGAGACATGGTACTGTATTGGCTCAATTAACCCCGTATTATTACTGGTCTGGTATGTACAGACACTTGGCAGCCTTTATTAGGACCTGTCCAGTGTGCAACCAGAGAGAGGTTTCTGCACGGACTAGTAGACATCCGTTCAACAGAGGTATTAGTACATGGGGTGTGGAGAGAGAGTCCCAAAGGGAAGGGGTCATTAAGGTAAAGAAATGGCACCTTTGGAATAGGGGAAAACGCCCACCCAGATCACATGGTACCAGATGGTAAAAATATTGCAGAAATGACTACATTTAAATTAAATGTTTATTAAGACAAAACCAGAGTTTATTATTTTTCCTGACTTTTTATGGAAAATAAAGCCACACTGTGGTGTATTGCACCTATCTGCTGTTGTTTGCATTATCCTTCACCCATGCCCTATCACACTATGAATAGGAGTAACAGAGCAGAACTAGAATAAAACTGTCCTAAATAAATTATTGGCTTCAATTTGTGTAAAGTACAGTGCTCATGCTGAATTTTAACCCTGTTTTTAGAGAACAAATGCAAATATATTTTAAAAATTAACTGTGTTTGCTAGTACAAGGACAATCAGGCCTTATGTATTAGAAATAAACTGCAGGAGTTGCAATATTTTATGTATAAATGCTATTTTATTGCCTCTTTTACTTGATGGCTTTACAGAAAGGCCCTCAGACTTTTCTAGACCAGCTGGCAGAATCTTGGGTGAGTAGTAATGTATTTTAAGCAAGAATGACATCATTTCATCAAGGTTCTGGCAGCTTAGTTAACACACAGTACATCAGATTATGAAATGGCAAAACTCAGTTGTTACTTCAAACAGTATTAAATGTTCTGTGCCCCTCCAAGCCTCCAGGAAGGGGAGCTTTATAAATAAAGTATCTATCTATCTATCTATCTATCTATCTATCTATCTATCTATCTATCTATCTATCTATCATAAGATTAATTATCTAATAATTTTTACAGGCACCTACCCCTACACTACCTCAAATGTTCACCACTTGCAGCCCTCTCCAAATTTGTAACAACAACACTCCCAAAATTTGTACTTACACCTGTTCAAACCTTCTGAAATTTGAACTTGCACACCGAAAGTTTGCACTCATACCCCTACACCCATTCTGAAATTTGTACTTATTGCACATACTTACAACCCCAAATTGAACTTGCCCTTAGCATCCCTCCCAAAATTTGTGCTTGCAACACTGCACCCCTCCCAAAATTTGTACATGCATCTCTCCCAAAATTTTTAGTTGTACCCCTACATCACTCCCAAAATATATACTTGTACCTTTGCACATACCCAACATTTCTAATTGTACAGTACCTCTGCACACATTACAAAATGTGTAATTGTACCACTGCAACCCTCTCAAAATGTGTACTTCTACCTCTGCACCCCTCCTAAAAATTGTACTTGCACTCCTCCCAAAATTTCTACTTGTACCCTTGCCACCCAAAATTTGTACTTTGAAACATAGAAACATAGAAGTTGATGGAAGATAAGGACTGCAAGGCCCATCCAGTCTGCTCATTTCTTTTTCTACCTTATGAATGTGTCATAGGCCTTTGCTCTGTCAATGGCCTATCGATTCATACTCATCTATATTGCTCCCTTATGCCTATTCCATACCTGTTTGAAGCCCTGCACTATTTTCATATCCACCACTTCCTGAGGTAGGCCGTTCCATGCATCCACCACCCTTTCTGTGAAAAAGAACTTCCTCACATTACCCCCTAATTGGCCTCCCTCTAATCTCATGCTGTGTCCTCTTGTCCTGTTATTTTTCTTATATTGAAACATGTTAGACTCTTTCACCTTATTAATGCCCTTAAGGTGTTTGAATGTTTCAATCATATCACCTCTCTCCCTTCTTTGCTCTAGGGTATGCATATTGAGTTCAGTTAATCTGTCCTCATATGTTTTCTGATGCAGTCCCTACATCATTTTGGTTGCCCTTCTCTGGACTGTCTCAATTTGGTTAATGTCCTTGTGAAGGTGTGGCCTCCAGTACTGCACGCAGTGCTCCAGATGGGGCCTAACCAGTGTCTTGTGTAACCCCCTTGTTACCCAGGGTTACTAGAATCCCAGTAAGACCTAGTGGTAGGCAGGGAAGGCAGCTTGTGAAACTCCAGTTAAATGGGTTTCACACTGTCTCACTCTGTTCTCAGTCTCAGCTGAGACTGAGGGATGACATCACCATAGAACTATCGCAGCTGCATGAGCAACAATGGAATCTGCAGCATGGAGTTGAATAGAATGTTGGGAGGTTTGAACAGTAGTCTGTAGGTCAGTTGGAGTTTGTAGCTTGCTGAGAGAGCAGCACAGCAGCTCTGGTTAGGCTCTTGGAGCTTCAGCCCTGATACAGAGCTACATTCTAGGAAAAAGGTGTGTGTTTCCACCAAAAGAGAGACTCAGAAGATAATTGTAAAGTGGTGGAGACAGCTGTTTTGGGTCTCAGTGCCTCCTCCCTCCGGGGATGGGGGCAGGAAAGGGTTTTCTGCATATTCCAGGGGCACCCCCCCCCCCCGGTTCTGCTACTAGTGGAGAAGCTGCCTATTTGTTCCAGAGTTTTTGGAAAACAAGAAGATTTGTGAATCGCCTGTGGGGCACCTGCAACTGGAGGGTGAGTTTCTGCTCTTCCTAAAGGGCCTATGTTTTTCACCCTGGGACTTGTGTGACAGTGGGGATTGGACTACTGAAATAGTGGGAGGCCTAGAGTAATAGGCGTAGCCAAAAGAAAAAGTATGCTCAAGTCCAGCACTTATGGGAAGTCAAGATATGTAGAGGAGATGTGACATACGTCTACCCAGTAATCTACATTGCCAAGCTTTCAGAAAAGAGTTTAGTTTCCAGAGAAATGGCCGGGTATGGACTGTGGGAGCTGGAGGTGGGAGACCCCCCATCTTTAGTGACCAGGTCCACCTCTACGGATTTGCTCTGTGGATTTCTACTTTGCCTCATGCACTTGGCCAGTGATGAGGGAAGTACCCAGATGTGGGATTGGAAGGAAAATTCCCTCTAGGAGTTGAAGGCTCTAAGGTGGTTTGGAGAGCCACCAATTGGAAAACTAGTTCATTTCCCAAAATGGACTGCAGATCAAGTGGCCGTCGGGGGAGCAGGGCCAGTGGGGAAAACCCAAGTAGTGTACAAGTTGGGCTGTGTACCCAAAGCTGCGTTCAAGTCCGGGCTGTGTGCCTGGTGGGTTCAGAGCCTGAGGGATGGAAATAGTGATAAAGTGTTCTGTCGTCTCTGATCTCCATTACCAGGAATGTTGCCCCATGGGGGTCCGTCTATGTTTTGTTTGTTCAGCTTGGATGTGAATAAAAACCACACTGTAGAATCCCATTCCTGGTTCTGTACATTGCACTTATTGCTTCCTGTGTTCAGATTTACTTGGGTGCCCCTGTGCAGAGTAGCCAAACCTAGGCCCCCTGTGCCGAGTAACCTCATCCTCCCCGAACCCAGTCCCCACCAGGTACTGCTGTCAGCTTCAACAGCATGCCACCTGTCATTTTTGCAAAAAGGCAGGGGTCCGGGGGTTACACTTGTAAAGAGGAATTATTACCGCCCTCTTCCGACTTGTGATACCCCTACTAATACACTTCAACATCCCTCTAGCCTTATCTACTGCTTTAGAGGTCTGCTTGGATGATTTCAGGTAATTGGTTATGATGACGCCCAAGTATCTTTCCCCCCTTGTGACTGCCAGCAACTCCCCTCCCATCCTATAGGTGGCTTCAAGGTTTCTCTTCCCTATATGAATGATCTTGCACTTCTTTGTGTTAAACCCCAGTTGCCATTCTTCCAACCATTTTGCTAGTTTATCCAGATCGCTTCTCATTCTGCCAGCCCCATATGGATCATCTACTCTGTTGCAGATCTTGGTGTCATCTGCAAACAGACAAGCCTTACCCTCCAGTCCATCTGCAATATCACTGATGAAGATATTGAAGAGGACTGGCCCCAGGACTGATCCCTGAGGTACCCCACCTGTGACATGCATCTCTTCGGACTGTGTACCATTTACCACCACTCTCTATTTTCTGCCTATCAACCAGTTTGCCACCCAGTTGACCAACATCTGACCCACCCGAAGCCTACCCAGCTTATTAATCAATCTTCTATGTGGAACAGTATCAAAAGCTTTGCTGAAGTCAAGGTAGGCAACATCAACTGTTCCCCCTTGGTCCACCACTCCGGTTACCCAGTCAAAGAAATCTATAAGATTAGTTTGACAGGACCTTCCTTTTGTAAACCCATGCTGTCTTGGATCCTGTGCTCCTATGGATTCCAGGTATTGCACTGTCCTTTCCTTAAGGAGTGTCTCCATAATCTTGCCCACTACTGAGGTTCTTGTACCCCTGTCACCAAAAATTTGTACTAGTACCCCTGTACCCATCTTAAAATTTGTACTTTTATCCCTGCATCCCTCCTAACATTTGTACTTCTACCCCCTGCATCCCTCCAACAATTTTTACTTGTACTCCTGTACCCCTCCCAAAATTTGTACTTGTACCCCTGCATCCCTCCCAAAATTTGTACTTGTACGTCTGCATCTCTGCCAAAATTTGTACTTGTACTTCTGCATATACCCAAAATTTCAAATTGTACCTCTGCGCACCTTACTAAATTTGTAACTGTTCTCCTGCACCCCTCTGAAACTTTGAACTTCTACCCCTGCACCCCTCCTGAAATTTGTACTTGTACCCCAGCCCCCTCCCAAAATTTGAACTTGTACCCATGCACTCCTCCACCAATTTGTACTTGCATCTCGGCACCTCAGCACCCCTCCCAAAATGTATACTGTACATATCCCACTGCACCACTCCCAAAATTTGCACTTGCAACCCTGCACCCCTCCAAAAAACTTGTACTTGTTCCACTGTAGCCCCTCCCAAAATTTATACTTGCAGACCTGCACTCGACCCACAATTTATACTTGCACCCATTCACCCATTCACCCTCTCAACATTTGTATTTGTTCATCTGCACCATAGCATAATATGTACTTATTACTTTGCACCCCGCCAAAATCTTGCACTTGCAACCATTCCCAAATTTGTACTTAATGCCCTGCTCCACTCCCAAAATTGGTACTTGCACCCCTCCCAAAACTTGTACTTGTTCCCTGCACCCCTCCCAAAATTTGTACTTGTTCCTCTCTATCCCACCCAAAATTTGCACTTGTTGTTCTGCACCCGTCCCAAAATGTTTACTTGTTCCTCTGCACCCTTCCTAAATTTGAACTTCTTCCCATGCAACCCTCTCAAAATATGTACTTGTTCCCCTGAATCCCTCTCAAAATTTGTACCTGTACCCCCAAAATGTGTACTTCTACCCCTGCATCCCTTCCAAAATGTGTACTTGTACCGCTGCATCCCTTCCAAAGCTTGTACTTTTCCCCTGCACAACTCTCTAAATTTCCATTTGCACCCCTGCACACAGCTCAAAATGTTTACTTGCACCCCTCCCATAATTTGTACTTGTATTCCTACACACCTGCACCCCTCTCAACATTTGTACTTGTACCCCTGCACTCATCCTGAAATCTGTATGTCTACTCCTGTATCTCTCCCAAATATTTGTGGTTGTACCCCTGCATCTCTCCCACAATTTGTACTTGCTCCCCTGCATCCCTCCCAAAATTTGTACTCGATACTCTGCACCCCTCCCAAAATTTTCACTTGCAAACCTGCACCCTCCCAAAATTGGTACTTGTTCTAGTGCACCTACTGCAAAAATTTCTACTTGGTCCCCTCCAAAAATTTGTACTTGCACCCTTGCAACACTCTCAAAATTTGTGCTTGTTCCCCAGCACCTCTCCCAAAATTTGTATTTGTTAATCTGCACCCCTCCCAAAATTTGAACTTGCACCCCTGCATCCCTCCACAAATTTGTACTTGATCCCCTGCACACCCTCCCAAAATTTCTACTTGCTAACTTGTACCCCTCCCCAAAATTGTACTTGCACCATTGCTCCACTCCCAAAATTTGTACTTGCACCCCTTCAAAAATTTGTACTTATTCCCCTGTACCTCTGCCAAAATTTTTACTTGTTGCCTTGCAGCCCTCCCAAAATTTAAACTTATTCCCCTACGCCCTCAAAAAAGTTGTACTTCTTTCCCTGCACCCCTCTCAAATTCTGTACTTGTTCCTCGCACCCCTCCCAAAATTTGTACTTGCTACTTGCACCTCTCCCAAAATTTTAACTTCTATTCCTGCATCCCTTCTGAAATGTGTACTTGTACCCCTGCACCACTCCAAGTGTATACTTCTTCCCCTGTACCCCTCTAAAAATGTATACTTCTTCCACTGCAACATCCCAAAATTTGTACATACACCTTTCCAAACATTTGTACTCCTACCCCTGCATCCCACCTGAAATCTGCATTTATACCCCTGCACTCCTCCCAAAATGTGTACTTCTAACTACTGCATCCCTACCAACATTTTATTTGCACCCCTGCTCCCAGCACAAAATTTGTACTTGTCACCCTTCTGTACCCCATTCCCAAAATTTCTACTTGCTCCTCTGCACCCTCCCCAAATTTGTACTCGCACCTGTGCTCTACTCCAAAAATGTGTACTTGCACCCCTCCCAAAATCTATACTTGTTCCCCTGCACCCCTCCCAAAATTTGTAGTTGTTCCCCTCTACCCATCCCAAAATTTATACCTCTTCCCATGCATAAAGGAATTCTGGAGGTCAGGGTTAAGGAGCAACAGACTTCTAGGAAAACATAAAGTGAACTTACAAGCTCAAATGGGCAGACTGGGTGGGCAATTGGCCCCTATCTGCTGACACTCTCTATCTATCTATTTATTTATGTAACCCTCTCAAAATGTGTCTTGTTCCCCTACACCCCTCTCAAAATTTGTACCAGCACCCCTCCCAAAATTGGTACTTGTACCCCTCCCATAATTTGTGCTTGTATGCCTACACACATCCCACAATTTGTAATTGTACCCATGCATCCCTCCAAAAATGTGTACTTAAACCCCTGCATACCTCCTAAAATTTGTACTTCTACACTGGCATTTCTCCAAAATTTGTAGTTGCACCACTGAATTCCTCCCAAAATTTGTACTTGCTCCCCTGCACCCCTCACAAAATTTGTACTTGCTCCCCTGCACCCCTCCAAAAATGTGTACTTGTTACTCTGCTCCCCTCCCAAAATTTGCATTTGCAAAGCTGCACCCCTCCCAAATTCGGTAGTTGTTTCGCTGCACCCACTCTCAAAATTCCTTCTTACTCTTCACCCAAAATGTGTTCTTGCACACTTACACTTCTCTCAAAATTTGCACTTGTTCCCCTGCACCCCTTCCACAATTTGTATTTGTTAATCTGCACCACTCACAAAATTTGTACTTGCACCACTTCAACTCTCTCAAAATTTGTACTTCTATCCCTGCATCCCTCTGAATAGTTTATTTGCATCCCAGCATCTAGCACAAAATTTGTACTTGTCACCCTCCATCCCTCCCAAAGTGTGTACTTCTTCCCCAGTACCCCTGTCAAAATGTGTACTTGTTCCTCTGCACCCATCCCAAAATGTGTACCTTTACCTCTCCCAAAATTGATATCGCTACCCCTGCATCCCTCCTGAAATGTGTATTTGTACCCCTGCACCCCTTCCAAAATGTGTACTTGTTCCCCTGTACCCCACTCAAAATTTGTACTTGTCCTGCTGCACCCATCACAACATTTGTACATGAACCCTCCCAAAATGTATACTTCTACCCCTGCAACCCTTCCAAAATGTGTACTTGTGCCCCTGCATCCCTCCCAAAGTGTGCAGTTTTCCCCTGCACCACTCTCTAAATTTCTATTTGCACCTCAGCACCCAGATCCAAAATTTGCACTTGCATCCCTTCCAAAATTTATACTTGTATTTCTACACATCTCCCACAATTTGTAATTGTACCGCTGCACTCCTCCCCAAATTTGTACTGGTATCCCTGCATACCTCCTAAAGTTTGTACTTCTGCTTCCTCCAGTCCCAAAATTTGCACTTGTACACTTGTACTCCTCTCAAAATGTGTACTTGTACCCCTGTACCCATCCCAAAATTTGCATTTCTTAATCTGCACCCATCACAAAATTTGCACTTACACCCTTGCACCCCTCCCATAATGTGTACTTCTACTTCTGCATCCCTCCTGAATTGTGTACTTGTACCCCTGCACCCCTCCCAAAATGTGTACTTCTAACCCCTGTATCCCTCTCAACATTTGATTTGCACCCCTGCAAGCTGCACAAAATTTGTATTTGTAACCCTGCACCCCTACCAAAGTGTGTACTTCTTCCACTGCACCCTTCTCAAAATGTATACTTGTTCCTCTCTACCCATGCCATAATTTGTACCTGAACCCTACCAAAATTTGTACTTCTATCACTGCATGACTTCTGAAATGTGTACCATTCCCAAAATGTGTACTTCTTTATTTATTTATTTATTTATTTATTTAACAAATTGGGAAAGACCTTTGAGCCAAGGGCTCTTTTACAGAGGTTCCACATCAAGTCACAAGATTAGCAAATTACAATGGTTTCAGTAAGTAGTACAACATGTGGAAAGTAATTACATAAATAAAAGAACAATATGGCAATATAAATATTGTGTCAAGTGTAGCCAGTGGCCTTGTATAAAGAGGGGTGAAAGGGCTTACAAGGAGAGAAAGTACAGCAGGTGATTTGGGGGGTGGAAGGAGTAAAAAAGAGCAAGGAGGGAGATTCCACAATGAAGCTTGAGCAGGAAAGACCCATGGGGCGGGGGGGTAGAGGGAGAGAACAAGGTGAGGAAACAGAGGAGAAAGGGGGACATGGGAGTGGAGGAGTAAGGGAAGGGGAATGAGGTAGGATGAAAAGAGGGCAGGAATGGGAAAGGGATAAGGGAAGAAGTGCTGTGAGTGGAATAGTGCAGCAGCAGCATAGGGCTATACAGGGGCAAAATGGTAAAAGAGGTCCCAGTGCATTTAGCTGGGAGCAGAGATTAGGTATAGCAGTGGCAAGATGCTCTGGAAACTAGGAATTGATGCATCTTCCACTTAAATGGTCCCAAGGTTGCAGTCATCGCAATCTCAGGAGGAAGGGAATTAAATAAATTAGCTGCTCTAACTGCAATGGATCACTGTCGGAGCGAGGTGCGACAGCAAGGGATAGTAAAAGTTTGGCTCACAGAACTCCGTGTGCTCCGAGTGCTCCGGAAGGAACTGAAAAGCTGAAGGGAACCTGGTAGTAGAAGACCAAGATCTGCTTTCTTAGCCAGAAGGCAGGCTTGATATTCAATGCAAGCCTGGAATTGAAGCCAGTTTGCTTGTTCGTAAAGGTCACAAGTGTGAGTATGATATGCTGCACCAGTTAGTAGACGGCATGCCTTATTCAGAGCTATGGTGAGCCGATGTAGGGTTGTGTCTGTAGCAGAACCATAAATGACCAAACCATAGTCAATAATAGACACAATTGAACTTTGGATAGCCAATTTGAAGGCTTCAGTAGTAAGGCAGTGTTTATGCCTGTGTAGAAGGCCTAGGCGAATTTTAACTGCCTTGGCAACATTCTCAACATGGTTGGAGTAGGAGAGCGTACTATCCAGAGTAACTCCTAGGTATTTAAAAGATTGAGTCTGATCAAGGATATCACCTGCACTGTTTTTAATCAGTAATTGTTTGGCTTTGTGCTTGCTGTGGGTACCATGGAAAAGTATGACCTTAGTTTTTTTGCAGTTAAGCACCAACTTATAGAGATGAACCAAGACTCAACTTCAGTAAAACTTTTTTGAAGTTGGGCCTGAAGGAGGGTAGGGTCAACAGTCTTTGGGAAAATGACTGCATCATCCACGTAGAGGAGTACTGGTACAGAACAGGATGCTGGAAGATTATTGAGGAAGGTGCTAAATAGAAGGGGTCCCAGTATCGATCCTTGAGGAACCCCAGAGCAGACAGGCAGTTTAGCAGAAAAGGCAGACCCTATTCTCACCTGCTGTGTGCAGTTTGCTAGATAGCTGGTGAACCACTTTAGGGCTTCTGAAGATATACCAAGCCCAGCAAGTTGATGTATCAGCAAATGGTGATTGACTGTGTCAAATACTTTAGACAGGTCAATAAATGTTGCACCAACAAGTTGACCCTGATCAAGAGTATGATGAATGAAACCTGTGAATTCCAGTAGGGCTGTAGATGTGCTGTGCCCTTTCCAAAACTATGCTGCTGGTCACATTATAGGTTATATTTTTCCAGGGACTCCACAAACTGGTCAGCAATAATCCTTTCAAGTGCTTTGGACAGTGGGGGAAGAATAGATATTGGCCTATAATTCCCAGGTAGTAATCTGTCCCCACTCTTAAAAACTGGTGTAACCAGAGTAGATTTCCAGATCTGGGGGAAATTGTGAAAGTATGAGGGAGCAATTGAGAAGCATTCCTCTCAATCTTTTTTTGCACCCATACTCCCAGCACAATATTTGTATTTCCAACCCTGCACCATATCCCCAAATTTGTACTTGCTCCTCTGCACCCCTCCTCAAATTTTTACTTGCACCCATGTCCCATTCCAGAAAGGTGTACTTGCATCCCTCCGAAAATTTGTACTTGTTCCCCAGCACCCCTCTCAAAATTTGTTCTTGTTCTCCTGCACCCATCCAAAAATGTCTACTTCTATCCCTGCATCCCTTCTGAAAAGTGTACTTGTACCCCTGTATCCCTCCAAAAGTGTGTACTTTTTCCCCTGCTTTACTCTCCAAATTTCTATTTGCACCTCTGCACCCAGCCCAAAGTTTGGTCTTGCACCCCTCCCATAATTTGTATTTGTATTCCCACACACCTCCCACAATTTGTAATTGTACCCCTGCACCCCACCCAAAATATGTACGTCTACCACTGCATACCACCTAAAATTTGTACTTATTCCCCTGCATCCCTCTCAAAATTTGTAGCTGCACCCCTGCATCCCCCCCGACATTTGAACTTGCTCACCTGCACCCCCGAGAAATTTGTACTTTTTACTCTGCATCCCTCCAAAAATTTGCAATTGCAAACCTGCACTCCTCCAAAAACTGGTACTTGTTCCTCTGTACCAACTCCCATAATTTCTACTTGCTCTCCTCCCAAAATGTATACTTGCACCCTTGCACCACTCTCAAAATGTGTACTTGTTCCTCTGGACCCCTCCCAAAATTTGTATTTGTTAATCTGCACCCCTCACAAAATTTGCACTTGCACCACTTCTTCATTCACAAAATGTCTACTTCTACCCCTGCATCCCTCCTGAAATGTATACCACTACCCCTGCAACCCTCCCCTAATGTGTACTTCTAACCCCTGCATCCCTCTCAATATCTTATTTTCACCCTTGCACCCAGCACAACATTTGTACTTGTAACCCTGCACCCCTCCCGAAGTGTGTACTACTTCTTCTGCACCCTTCACAAAATTTGTACTTCTTCCTCTGTACACATCCCATAATTTGTACCTGCACCCATCCCAAAATGTGTACTTCTACCCCTGCATCCCTTCTGAAATGCGTACTTGTACCCCTGTACCCATCCCAAAATGTGTACTTCTAACCCTTGCATCCCTCTCAACCTTTTTTGCACCCTTCTCCCAGCTAACCCTGTACCATAGTCCCCAAATTTCTACTTGCTGCTATGTATCCCTCAAAAATTTATAATTGCACCCATGCCCCACTCCGAAAATGTGTACTTGCACCCCTCCCAAAATTTGTACTTATTCCCCTGCACCCCTGCCAAAATTTGTATTTGTTACTCTGCGCCACTCCCAAAATTTGCACTTGAAAGCTGCACCACTCCCAAAATTGGTACTTGTTCCACTGTACCCACTCCCAAAATTTCTACTTGCTTCCTTCTCAATATTTGTACTTGCATCCTTCCACCCCTCTCAAAATTTGTACTTGTTCCCCTTCACCCATGTAAAACAATTTATATTTGTTTACCTGTGTCCTTCGCAAAATTTACACTTGCACCCTTTCACCCCTCCAACATTTGTACTTCTACCCCTGCATCCTTCTTGAAATGTGTACTAGTACCCCTGCACCCCTCCCAAAATGTGTACTTCTAAGCCCTGCATCCCTCTCAACATTTCACTTGCACCCCTGCACCCAGCACAAAACTTGTACATGTAACTCTGCACCCCTACCAAAGTGTGTACTTCTTCCACTGCACCCCTCACATAATTTGTACTTGTTCCTCTGTACCCATCCCATAATTTGTACCTGCACCCCTCCCAAGATTAGTACTTCTATCCCTACAACCATCCTGAAATGTGTACTTGAACCCCTGCACACCTCCCAAAATGTGTATTTTTAACCCTTGCATTCCTCTCAACTGTTTTTTGCACCTATGCTCCCAGGAAAAAATGTGTACTTGTAACCCTGTACCATATTCCCCAAATTTCTACTTGCTCCTCTGTACCCCTCCTGAAATTTCTACTTGCACCCATGCCCACTCCCAAAATGTGTACTTGTACCACTCCCAAAATTTGTACTTGTTCCTCTGCACCCTCCCAAAATTTGTACTTCTTCCCATGCACCCCTCTCAAAATGTCTACTTCCCCTGTACCATTCTCAAAAATCTGTATCTGAACCCTTCCCAAAATGTTTACTTTTACCCCTGCATCCCTTCCAAAATGTGCACTAGTACCCAAAATCTCTCCTCCTGCACCACTCTAAATTTTTATCGGCACCTCTTCACCCAGCACAAATTTGTACTTGCACTACTCCCATAATTTGTATTTGTATCCCTACATACCTCCCACAATTTGTAATTCTACTCCAGCACCCCTCCCACAGTTTGTACTTATACCCCTACATATCTCCTAAAATTTGTACTTCTAAACCAGCATCCCTCCCAAAATTTGTAGTTGCATCCCTGCATCCCCTCCAAAATTTGTACTTGCTCCCCATACCCCTCAAAAAAATTGTACTTGTTACTCTGCATCCCTCTCAAAATTTTCACTTGCAAACCTGCACCCCTCCCAAAATTAGTACTTGTTCCACAGCACCCACTCCCAAAATGTCTACTTGCTCCCCTCCTAAAATTTGTACATGCACCCTTGTACCCCTCTCAAGATGAGTGGCTAGCTGCACACTTATGCAGACTTGATAGACCATGTGGCCTTTTACTGCTGGCACCTTCGTATGTTTATGTTTGTACTTGTTCCCCGGCGCCTCTATCAAAATTTGTATTTCATAATCTGCACCCCTGACCAAATTTACACTTGCCTTACCAAAATGTGTACTTTTAACCCTGCATCCCTCCTGTAATGTGTATTTGTACCCCTGCACACCTCCCAAAATGTATATTTCTAAGCCTTGCATTTCTCTCAACATTTTATTTGCACCCCTGCTCCCAGCACAAAATTTGTACTTGAACACCTGAACCCCTCCCGAAGTGTGTACTCCTCCCTCTGCACCCAAGTCAAAATTGGTAATTGTTCCTCTGCACCCATGCCAAAATGTGTACCTTCACCCCCCCAACATTTTCACTTCTACCACTGCATCCCTCCTGAAATGTGTACTTGCACTGCTTAAACCCTCCCAAAATGTGTACTTCTAACCCATGCATTCCTCTCAACATTTTGTTTGCACCCCTGCTCCCAGCACAAAATTTGTACTTGTAACCCTGCCCTCATTCACCAAATTTCTACTTGCTCCTTTGCACCCCTACCCACATTTGTACTTGCAGCTGTGCCCCACACCTAAAATGTGTACTTACACCCCTCCCAAAATTTGAACTTCTACGCTTGCATCCTTTCCAAAATGTATACCTGTACTCCTCCAAAAGTGTGTACTTTCCCCCTACACCCCTCTCAAAATGTGTACTTGTTCTGCTGCAGCATCCCAAAATTTGTACCTGCACCCCTCTCAAAAGTTGTACTTCTACCCCTGCATCCCTCCTGAAATGTGTGCTTGTACCTCTGCACCCCTCCAAATTATGTACTTCTAACCGCTGCATCCCTCTCAACATTTTATTTACACCTCTATACAGAATTTGTACTTGTAACCCTGCACCCCTCCCAAAGTGTGTACTTCTTCCCCTGAACCTCTCTTAAAATTTGTACTTGTTCCTCTGCACAAATCCTGAAATTTGTACATGCACCCATCCCAATATGTGTACTTCTACCCCTGCATACCTCCTGAAATGTGTACTTGTACCCCTGCACACCTCCCAAAATGTGCACTTCAAACCCCTGCATCCTTCTCAACAGTTTTAATGCACCACAGCTCCCAACACAAAATTTGTACTTGTAACCCTGTAACACAATTCCCCAAATTTCTACTTGCTCCTCTGCACCCCTCCCCAAATTTGTACTTGCACCCATGCATAACTCCCAAAATATGTACTTGCACCCCTCCCAAAATCTGTACTTGTTTCCCTGCACCCCTCCCAAAATTTGAACTTGTTCACCTCTACCACTCCCAAAATTTGTAATTGCTGCATTGCAACCCTCCCAAAAGTTTTAATGTTCCCCTGCACTCTCCCTAAATTTCTACTTCTTCCCATGCATCCCTCTCAGAATGTGTACTTGTTTCCATGCACCACTCTGAAAATTTGTACCTGCAACCCTCCTACAATTTGTATTTCTACCCCTGTATCACTCACAAAATTTGTAGTTGCACCATTGTATCCTTCCCAAAATTTATACTCCCCTAAACTTCTCCCAAAATTTGTACATGTTCATCTCTACCCCCCAAAATTTGTACTTGCTGCCCTGCGCCCCTCCCAAAATGTGTACTTGTTCCCCTGCACCCTCCCTACATTTCTAGTTTTTCCATGCCACCCTCTCAAAATGTGTACTTGTTCCCCTGCACCACTCTCAAAATTTGTATCTGCAACCTTCCCACAATTTGTATTTCTACAACTGCATCCCTCCCAAAATTTGTACTTGCTCCCCTGATCCTCTCCCAAAATGTGTACTTGTTATTCTGCACCAGTCCCAAAATTTGCACTTACAAACCTGCACCCCTCCCAAAATGGGTACATGTTCCGCTGCACCCACTCCCAAAATTTCTACTTGCTCCCCTCCCAAAATTTGTACTTGCATCCTTGTACCCCTCTCTAAATTTGTACTTGTTCCCCTGTACCCCTCCCAAAATTAGTACTTGTTAATCTGCACACCTCCCATAATTTGCACTTGCAAACCTGCAGCCCTCTCAAAACTGGTACATGTTCTGTTGCACCCATTCCCAAAATTTATACTTGCTCCTCTCCCCAAATTTACACTTGTACCCCTGCACCCCTTCAAAAATTTGTACTTATCCCCTCTACCCCAAAAAAGTTGTACTTGTTCCCCTGCAGCATCCCAAAATTTGCACTTCCTCCCAAGCACCACTCCCAAAGTGTATACTTCTTCCCCTGCACATCTCTTAAAATGTGTACTTGTTCCTCTGCACCAAACCCAATATTTGTACCTGCACCCCTCCTACAGTTTGTACTTCTACCCCTGCATCCCTTCTGAAATGTGTACTTATACCCCTGCATCCCTTCCAAAGTGAGTACTTCTTCCCCTGCACCCCTCTCAAAATTTGTACTTGCTCCTCTGCACCCTTTCCAATTTGTGTACTTGCACCCCTCCCAAACTTTGTACTTGTTCTGCTGTACCCATCTTAAAATTTGAACTTGTTCCACTGCACCCCTCCTAAAATTTGTACTTGTTCCCCTGTACCCTCCCAAAATTTGTACTTCTTCCCATGCATCCCTCTCAAAATGTGTACTCCTACCCCTACACTCCTTCTAAAATGTGTACTTGTACTCCTGTATCCCTCCCAAAGTGTGTACTTTTCCCCTGCACCGCTCTCTAAATTTCTGTTTGCACCTGTACACTGAGCCCAAAATTTGTACTTGCACCCCTCTCATAATTTGTACTTATACTCCTACACACCTCCAACAATTTGTAATTGTACCCATGCCCCCTTCCAAAATTTGTACTTGTATCCCTGCATACCTCCTTAAATTTGTACTTCTATTCCTGCATCCCTCCCAAAACTTGTATTTGTACCTCGGCATCCCAATATTTGTACTTGCTCCCCTGCACCCCTCCAAAAATGTGTACTTGTTACTCTGTACTCCTCCCAATACGTGAACTTGCAAACTTGCACCCCTACCAAGATTGGTACTTGTTCTTCTGTACCCACTTCCAAAATTTTTACTTGCTCCCCCCAAAAGATGTACTTGCATCCTTACACCCCTTTCTAAATTTGTTCTTGTTCCCCTGCACCCCTTCCAAAATTTGCACTTATTACTCTACACCTCTCCCAAAATTTGCACTTGTAAACCTGCACGCCTCCCAAAACTGGTACATGTTCTGTTGTACCCACTCCCAAAATTTCTACTTGCTCCCCTCCCAAAATTTGCCCTTGCACCCCTGCACCCCTCTCCAAATTTTTACTTTTTCCCCTCTACCCCTCCCAAAATTTGTATTTGTTCCCCTGCACCATCCCTAAATTTATACTTCTTTCCAAGTACCCCTCCCAAAGTGTGTACTTGTACCCCTGCACCCCTCCCAAAATTTGTAGTTCTAACCCCTGCATCCCTCTCAATATTTTATTTGCACCTCTACTCCCAGCACATTTGTACTTGTAACCCTGCACCCCACTTCCCAAATGTCTACTTGCTTCTCTGCACCCCTCTCCCCAAATTTGTACTTGCACCTATGCCCTACTCCCAATATGTGTACTTGCACTCCTCCCAAAATTTGTACTTGTTCCCCTGCACCCTCCCAAAACTTATACTTCTTCCGATGTACCCCTCTCAAAATGTGTACTTGTTCTACTGCACCCCTCTCAATCATTCTACATGCACCCCTCCCAAAATTTGTACTTCTACCCCTGCATGCCTTCCAAAATCTGTACTTGTACCCCTGCATCCCTCCCAAAGTGTGCACCTTTTCCCCTGCACCACTCTCTAAATTTCTATTTGCAGCTCTGTACCCATCCCAAAATTTGTACTTGCAACCCTCCCATAATTTGTACTTGTTTTTCTACACACCTCCCACAATTTGTAATTGTACCCCTGCATCCCTCCCAAAATTTGTACTGGCACCCCTGCATAACTCCTAAAATTTGTACTTCTACCCATATATTTTTATGCAATGCCAGGTCTATTAAAAACAAGACGGCTATTATAGCTGATCTTGTCGAGTCATCTGACCTGGCATGCATCACCGAGACCTGGCTGGATGAAAATGCTGGGCCTGTATTAGCCACAGCAATTCCGGCTGGGTACTCGGTGATACACTGCCCGAGGCAGGATCATAGGGGCGGGGGTGTTGCCATGTGTTTTAAGTCAGAACTGGGTCTGGTGGAGTGCCAGCAGAGTCACTAGATCCTTTGAGTACATTGTGGGCGGGGTGTGGTGCAGAGATACTTCTGCGTATCCGTCCACCAGGTGACGAGAATGTTTTTCTGCAGGAAATTGCAGACTTCATTGTCGACCTAACATTGGGGTCCCCCAGATGGTTGGTACTGGGGAACTTCAATGCCTGGGTCGATGATGAATTCTCTCGGTTTTGTCAAGATTTCCTCCAGTTGATGATATCACTGGGCTTCACACAGGTGGTTTCCTCCTCGACCCATGTGGGTGGACACTCATTGGACCTGGTGTTCCTTCTGGGGATGGGGATATCTGACTTGGTGGTGGAATCGGTTGGATGGTCAGACCATCACTCCATTAGATTCAGTTTGAGGCCACCCTGTTAGGTCTGCCCCTCACGGAGATGGTTCGACACCGCCTTTGAGGGTGTATCCCAGAGGACCTGATGGCGGTGTTGACCCATTTGCTTCACATAGATTGCATGGATCCAGTTGTTCCCACATGTCTATAATGAGGCAGTAGCAGGGGCCCTGGATTCTATTGCACCATTTGTGTTCATCCTCTTACTCCCTCGCCCCAGGTCTCCTTGGTTTGATGAGACCATGAGGGAATTGAGGAGAGTTGGGCAAAGGCTGGAGAGGCGTTGGCGAAAGTCCGCTCGTGATGATGACAAGCTTAGTTTGATGGACCATTATTTGGTCTATCAATCCTCAATCTCTCGTAAGAAGGCAGAATTCCTGTCCAGAGAGATAGCGGCTGCACAGAATAGACCGGCTCAGCTCTTTCGGACTGTGAACAGACTGTGCTTTTTCCCCTCTACCCCTCCCAAAATTTGTATTTGTTCCCCTGCACCGTCCCTAAATTTATACTTCTTTCCAAGTACCCCTCCCAAAGTGTGTACTTGTACCCCTGCACCCCTCCCAAAATTTGTAGTTCTAACCCCTGCATCCCTCTCAACATTTTATTTGCACCCCTACTCCCAGCACATTTGTACTTGTAACCCCATCATTGATTTAAGAAAAGCGCCTTTTAAAAATAAAGTTGAAATTGAAAATTGAAAAAATATCCCTCCCAAAATTTGTAGTTGCACCCCTGCATCATTCCCAAAATGTGTGCTTACTCCCCTGCACCCCATCTAAAATGTGTACTTGTTACTCTGCACCTCTTCCAATATTTGCACTTGCAGAGCTGCACCCCTCCTAAAATTGGTACTTGTTGCACTGCACCCACTCACAAAATTTCTACTTCCTCCCCTCACAAAAGTTGTACTTGCACACTTGTACACCTCTCAAAATTTGTACTTGTATCCCTGAACCACCCCAAAATTTGTATTTCTTAATCTGCACCCCTCGCAAAATTTGCACTTGCACCCTTGCACCCCTCCCATAATTTGTACTTCTACCCCTGCATCCATCCTCAAATGTGTACTTGTACCCCTGCACCATTCCCAAAATGTGTACTTCTAACCTGTGCATCCCCCTCAACCTTTTTTCCACCCATGCTCTAAGCACAAAATTTGTACTTCTAACCCTGCACCATATTCTCCAAATTTCTATCTGCTCCCCTGCACACCTCCTCAAATTTGTACTTGCACCCATGCCCATTTCAAAAATGTGTACTTGCACCCCCCAAAATTTGTACTTGTTCCCCTGCACCATCCCAAAATTTGCTCTTCTTCCCATTCACCACTCTCAAAATGTGTAACTGTGCCCCTTCACCCCTCCACACATTTCTACTTCTCCCGATGCATCCCTTCCAAGATGTGTACTTGTACCCCTGCATCCTTTCCAAATTGTGTACTTTTTCCCTTGCACCACTCTCTAAATTTCTATTTCCACCTCTGCACCCAGCCCAAAATTTGTACTTGCACCCTTCCCATATTTTGTAGTTGTATTTCATCACACCTCCCACAATTTCTAATTGCACCCCTGCACCCCTCCAAAGATTTGTACTTGTAACCCTGAATACCTCCTAAGATTTGTACTTCAACCCCTGTATCACTCCCAAAATTTTTAGTTGCACTCCTGCATCCTTCCCAAAATTTGTACTTGCTCCCCTGCACCCCTTCAAAGATTTGTACTTGTTACTCTGCCCTCCTTCCAATTTTTGCACTTGTAAACCTGCACCCCTCCCAAATTTGTTTTTTGTTTCGCTGCATCCACTCCCAAAATTTCTGCTTGCTCTCCACCTAAAATTTGTACAGGCACATTTGCACCTCTCCCAAGATTTGTACATGTACCCTTGCACCCATTCTAAAATTTGTGTTTGTGAATCTGCACCTCTCACAAAATTTGCAATTGCACCCTTGCACCCCTCCCATAATTTGTACTTCTACCCCTGCATCCCTGCTGAAATGTGCACCTATACCTCTGCACCCCTCCCAAAATGTGTACTTCTAACCCCTGTATCCCTCTCAAGATTTTATTTGCAATCCTGCACCCAGCACAAAATGTGTACTTGTAACCTTGCACCCAACCAAAGTGTGTACTTCTTCCACTGCACCAGTCTCAAAATTTGAAACTTGTTCCTCTGTGTCCATCCCATTATTTGAACCTGAAACCCTCCCAAAATTTATATTTCTACCCCGCATCACTTTTGAAATGTATACTTGTACCCCTGCACCCTTCCCAAAATGTGTACTTCTAACCTCTGCATCCCTCTCAACCTTTTTTTGCACCCATGCTCCCAGCCCAAAATTTGCACTTCTAACCCTGCACCATATTTCCCAAATTTTTACTTCCTCCTCTGCATCCCTTCTCAAAGTTGTACTTGCACGCATGCCCCATTCCAAAAATGTGCACTTGCACCACTCCCAAACTTTGTTCTTGTTCCCCTGCACCAACCAAAAATTTCTACTTCTTCCCATGCACCCCTCTCAAAATGTGAAATTCTTCCCATGCACCCCTCTCAAAATTTGTACCTGCTCCCCTCCAAACATTTCTAGTTCTACCTCTGCATCCCTTCTGAAAAGTCTACTTGTACCCCTGCATCCTTCCCAAAGTGTGTACTTTTTTCCCTGCATCAGTCTCTAAATTTCTGTTTGCACCTCTGCACCCAGTCCAAAATTTGTACTTGCACCCCTCCCAGAATTTGTATTTGCATTCCTACACACCTCCCACAATTTGTAATTGTACCCCTCCCAAGATTTGTACTTCTACTGGTTTTATGTCATAAGGTCAATCATGGAATAGCGACCGCCATTTGGGCGAGTGTACATTGCCAAAAATGAATTACAGCAATGTACACTCTCAGCGACTAGAAAATCGAAGACTGGCTTTCCAGCTTGTACAGGGGGCTGCACACCCCACATACACACCCCCACAGCAGGATTCTTACCCCACACCCCCTACTTAAGGATTCTTAACTACAGAGGGGTGCATGTTGGGGGGTGTAAAACTTAAAAAACATTTTTTTAAAAACAACACAACACAGAAAAAGGATCACGCCCTGAATTGAACCTGGCACACTCCCAACCCTAGCCTGCCACCTACCCACCATGCCACATGGCCAGTGTGGCAGCTGACCGCCGCACTACACCCCAACATACCCTCCCACCCCTGCACACATGTATATACAGTGACATCCCATTGCCGTACTTGCCTAATCCTGTATCTGGTCGCTACTGTGCAGGTAGCGCTGTACACAGGTGTCATGTTTGATTTGCCCTTTTTGAAAGCTATCAATTGCAGTCGCCTTGTACATGGCATACCACTTCTACCTCTGCATACCACCTAACATTTGTACTTCTTACTGTGCACACCTCCCACAATTTGTAGCTGCAAGCCTGCATCCCTCCCAAAATTTGTACATGCCCCCTACACCCCTCCAAAATTTTGTACTTTTTACTCTGCATCCCTTCCAAAATTTGCACTTGCAAACCTGTACCCTTCCCAAAATTGGTACTTCTTCTGCTGCACCCATTCCCAAACTTTCTACTTTCTCCCCTCCCCAAATGTGTACTTGTTCCCTGCACCACTCTCAAAATGTGTACCTGCACCCTTCCCAAAATGTGTACTTCTACCCCGCATCCCATCCAAAATGTGTACTTTTACCTCTGCAGCCCTCCCAAAGCATGTCTTTTTCCCTAGCACCACTCTCTAAATTCCTATTTGTACTTCTTCACCCAGCCCAAAATTTGTACTTGTGCCCCCCAATAATTTGTACTTGTATTCCTATATACCTCCCACAATTTGTAATTGTACCCCTGCACCCCTCCCAAAATTTGTATTTGCACCCCTGCATGTTTCCTAAAATGTGTGCTTCTATCCCTGAATCACTCCCAAAATCTTTAGTTGCACCCCGTTATCCCTCCCAAAATTTGTACTTGCTCCCTTGTACCCCTCCACAAATTTGTGTTTCTTACTCTGAACCCCTCCAAAAATTTGAACTTGCAAACCTGCACCCCTCCCAAAATTGGTACTTGTTCCCCTGTACCCACTCCCAAAATTTCTACTTTCCCCCTCCCAAAATTTGTACTTGTTCCATGCACCCCTCTCAAAATTTGTACCTGCACCCCCTCTCAAAAATTGTACTTCTACCCTTGCATCCCTTCCAAAATGTGTACTTTTACCCAAGCATCACACCCAAAGTGTGTCCTTTTCCCCTTGCACCACTCTCTAAATTTCTATTTGCACTTCTGCACCCAGCCCAAAATTTGTACTTGTGCCCTTCCCATAATTTGTACTTGTATTCCTACACACCTCCCACAATTTGTAATTGTACCCCTCCTCCCCTCCCAAAATTTGTACTTGTACCTTTGCATACCTCCTAAAATGTGTGCTTCTACCCCTGCATCCCTCCCAAAATTTGTAGTTGCACCCCTGCATCCCTCCTAAAATTTGTATTTGCTCCCCTGCACCCCTCCACAAATTTGTGCCTCTAACTCTGAACTCCTCCCAAAATTTGCAGTTGCAAATCTGCACCCCTCCCAAAATCGGTAATTGTTCCATTGCACCCACTCACAAAATGTCTACTTGCTCCACTCCCAAAATGTGAACTAGTACACATGCACCCCTCTCACAATTTGTACTTATACCCCTGCACAATCCAAAATTTGTATTTGTTTATCTGCACCCCTCGCAAAATTTACAATTGCACACCTGTACCCCTCCCATAATTTATATTTCTACCTCTGAATCCCTCCTGAAATGTGTACTTGTACCCTGAACATCTCCCAAAATGTGTACTTCTAAACTCTGCATCATCTCAACATTTTATTTTTCACCTCTGCACCCAGCACAACATTTATACTAGTAACCCTGCACCCCTACCAAAGTGTGTACTTCTTCGCCTGCACCCCTGTCAAAAGTTGTACTTGTTCCTCTGCACCCATCTCAAAATTTGTACATTCACCCCCCCAAAATTTGTACTTCTACCTCTGCTTCCCTCCTGAAATTTGTACTTGTAACAACTGCACTCCACAAAATGTGTACTTCCGACCCCTGCATCCCTCTCCATATTTTATTTTTACCCTACACCAGCACAAAATTTGTACTTGTAACCCTGCTCCCAATTTCCCAGATTTGCACTTGCTCCTCTGCACCCCTCCCAAAATTTCTACTTTGCACCTTTGACCCACTCCCAAAATGAGTATTTGCACCCCTCCAAAACTTTCAACTTCTACACCTGCATCCCTTTCTGAAATGTGTACCTCTACTCCTGCACCTCTCCCAAAGTCTGTACTTCTTCCCCTGCACCCCTCTCAAAATGTGTGCTTGTTCCACACCTATCCCAAAATGTGCACCTGCACCCTTCCCAAAATGTTTACTTCTACCCCAGCACTCTTTCTGATATGTGTACTTGTACCCTTGCACCCCTCCAAAATGTGTACTTCTAACCCTTGCATCTCTTTCAACATTTTATTTGCACCCCTGCACCCATAACAAAATTTGTACTTGTAATCCTGCACCCCTCCCAAAGTGTATACTTCTTCCCCGGCACACCTCTCAAAATTTTTACTTCTTTCTTTGCATCCCTCCCCAAATTTGTAGCTGCGCTCCTGCATCCCTCCCAAAATTTGTACTTGCTCCCCTGCACCCCTCTCAAAAATTGCACTTGCAAACCTGCATCCCTCCCAAAAGTTGTACTTATTCCCCTGTACCCACTCCCAAAATGTATACTTCCACCACAGCATTTCTCCTGAAATCTGTACGTCTACCCATGAACTCCTTCCAAAATGTGTAGTTCTATCACCTGTATCCCTCTCAATATTTCTATTTGCACCTTGTACTTAGCCTAAAATATGTACTTGCACCCCTCCCATAATTTGTACTTGTATTGCTACACACCTCCCACAATTTGTACTTGTACTCCTGCACACCTCCCAACATATGTACTTGTACCCCTTCACCCTTCCTGAAATCTGTACTTCTACCCCATATCCCTTCCAAAATTTGTACTTGTATCCCTGCGTCCCTCCTAAAATATGTGCTTCTACACCTGTATCCCTCCCAAAATTTGTAGTTGCACCCCTGCATCCCTCCCAAAATGTGTACTTGCTCCCCAGCACACCTCCAAAAATGTGTTCTTATTATTACCCTGCACCCCTCCCAAAACTTGCAATTTCAAACCTGTACCGCTCCCAAAAATATTATCTTTTCCCCTGCACCCATCCCAAAATTTGTAATTCTTCCCATGCACCCCCTCAAAGTGTGTACTTGTTCCTCTGCACCCCACTCAAAAGTTGTACTTACACCCCTCCCAAAATTTGTACTTCTACCCCTGCATCCCTTCCAAAATGTGTACTTGTACCCATGCATCCCTCACAAAGTGTTGTACCTTTCCCTTGCACCACTCTCTAAATTTCTGTTTTCAACTCTGCACCTAGTCCAAAATGTGTACTTGCACCCCTCACATAATTTGTACTTGTATTCCTACATACCTCCCACAATTTCTAATTGTACCACTGCACCCTTCCCACATTTTGTACTTCTACCCCTGCATACCTCCTAAAATTTATACTTCTACCCCTGCATCCCTCCCAAAGTTTGTACCTGCTCCCCGCACCCCTGCAAACATTTGTGCTTGTTACTCTTCACCCTTCCCAAAATTTGTACTTGCAAGCCTGTACCCCTCCCAAAATTGGTACTTGTTCCACTGCACCCACTCCCAAAATTTCTGCTTGCTCTCCTCCCAAAATTTGTACTTGCACACATGCAACCATCCCAAAATTTGTATTTGTTAATCTAGTACCTCACAAACTTGCAGTTGCAGACCTGCACCCTCCCATAATTTGTGCTCCCACCCCTGAATCCTCCTTGAAATGTGTACTTGTACCTCACACCCTCCCAAAATGCGTACTTCTAACCCTTGAATCCCTCTCAACATTTTATTCACACCCCTGCAAGTAGCACAAAATTGGATCTTGTAACCCTACACCCCTACCAAAGTATATACCTCCTCTCCTGCACCCCACAAAATGTGTACTTCCAACCCCTGCATCCCTCTCAACATTTTATTTTTACCCTACACCCAGCACAAAATTTGTACTTGTAACCTTGCTCCCAATTTCCCAGATTTGCACTTGCTCCTCTGCACCCCTCCCAAAATTTGTACTTTGCACCTCTGACCCACTCCCAAAATGAGTATTTGCACCCCTCCAAAAATTTCAACTTCTACCCCTACATCCCTTCCAAAATGAATACCTCTACCCCTGCACCCCTCCCAAAGTCTGTACTTCTTCCCCTGCACCCCTCTCAAAATATGTGCTTGTTCTACACCCTTCCCAAAATATGCACCTGCACCCTTCCCAAAATTTTTACTTCTAACCTAGCATCCCTCCTGATATGTGTACTTGTACTCTTGCACCCCTCCCAAAATGTGTACTTCTAACCCTTGCATCTCTCTCAACATTTTATTTGCACCCCCACACCCAGCACAAAATGTGTACTTGTAACCCTGCACCTCAACAAAAGTGTGTACTTCTTCCACTGCACCAGTCTCAACATTTGAAACTTGTTCCTCTGTGCCCATCCCATTATTTGAACCTGCAACCCTCCCAAAATTTATATTTCTACCCCGCATCACTTTTGAAATGTATACTTGCACCCCTGCACCCTTTCAAAAATGTGTATTTCTAACCCCTGCATCCCTCTCAACCTTTTTTGCACCCATGCTCCCAGTCCAAAATTTGTACTTCTAACCCTGCACCATATTTCCCAAATTTCTACTTCCTCCTCTGCATCCCTTCTCAAATTGGTACTTGCACGCATGCCCCATTCCAAAAATGTGTACTTGCACCACTCCCAAACTTTGTTCTTGTTCCCCTGCACCCTCCAAAAATTTCTACTTCTTCCCATGCACCCCTCTCAAAATGTGAAATTTTTCCCATGCACCCCTCTCAAAATTTGTACCTGCTCCCCTCCAAACATTTCTAGTTCTACCTCTGCATCCCTACTGAAATGTCTACTTGTACCCCTACATCCTTCCCAAAGTGTGTACTTTTTTCCCTACATCAGTCTCTAAATTTCTGTTTGCACCTCTGCACCCAGCCTAAAATTTGTACTTGCACCCCTCCCATAATTTGAATTTGCATTCCTACACACCTCCCACAATTTGTAATTGTACCCCTCACAACATTTTTACTTCTACTGGTTTTATGTCATAAGATCGATCGCGGAATAGCGATCGACATTTGGGCAAGTGTACATTGCCAAAAATAAATTACAGCAATGTACACTCGCAGTGACTAGAAAATTGAAGACTGGTTTTCCATCTTGTGCAGGGGGCTGCACACCCCACATACACACCCCCACAGCAGGATTCACACCTCACACCCCCCACTTAAGGATTCTTAACTCCAGAGGGGTGCATGTTGGGGGGGTGTAAAACTTAAAAAACATTTTTTTTAAAACAACACAACACAGAAAAAGGATCACACCCTGAATAGAACCTGGCACCCTCCCAACCCTAGCCTGCCACCTACCCACCTTGACACATGGCCAGCTCAGTAGCCAACCGCCGCACTACACCCCATATACCCTCCCACCCCTTCCACCCATCGCGCGATGTGGTCCCTCTGGCCCCTTCACACATGTATATACAGTGACATCCCATAACCATACTCACCTACCCCTGTATCTGGTCGCTACCCTGCAGGTAGCCCTGTAGACAGTGTCATGTTTTTGAAAGCTCTCAATTGCAGTCACCTTGTACATGGCATACCACTTCTACCTCTGCATACCACCTAACATTTGTACTTCTTACTGTGCATACCTCCCACAATTTGTAGCTGCAAGCCTGCATCCCTCCCAAAATTTGTACATGCCTACTGCACCCCTCCAAAATGTTGTACTTTTTACTCTGCATCCCTTCCAAAATTTGCACCTGCAAACCTGCACCCTTCCCAAAATTGGTACTTCTTCTGCTGCACCCATTCCCAAAATTTCTACTTTCTCCCCTCCTCAAATTTCTACTTGTTCCCTGCACCACTCTCAAAATTTGTACCTGCACCCTTCCCAAAATGTGTACTTCTACTCCTGCATCCCATCCAAAATGTGTACTTTTACCTCTGCAGCCCTCCCAAAGTGTGTCTTTTTCTCTTGCACCACTCTCCAAATTTCTATTTGTACTTCTTCACCCAGGCCAAAATTTGCACTTGCACCCCTCCCATAATTTGTACTTGTATTCCCATATGCCTCCCACAATTTGTAATTGTACCCCTGCACCCCTCCCAAAATTTGTATTTGCACCCCTGCATGTTTCCTAAAATTTGTGCTTCTATCACTGAATCACTCCCAAAATTTGTAGTTGCACCCCTACATCCCTCCCAAAATTTGCACTTGCTCCCCTGCACCCCTCCACAAATTTGTGCTTCTTACTCTGAACCCCTCCAAAAATTTGCACTAGCAAACCTGCACCCCTCCCAAAATTGGTACTTGTTCCCCTGTACCCTCTCCCAAAATGTCTACTTTCTCCCCTCCTAAAATTTGTACTTGTTCCATGCACCCCTCTCAAAATTTGTACCTGCACCCCCTCTCAAAAATTGTACTTCTACCCCTGCATCCATTCAAATATGTGTACTTTTGCCCAAGCATCCCTCCCAAAGTGTGTCCTTTTCCTTTCCACCACTCTCTAAATTTCTATTTGCACTTCTGCACCAAGCCCAAAATTTGTACTTGTGCCCTTCCCATAATTTTTACTTGTATTCCTACACACCTCCCACAATTTATAATTGTACCCCTGCACCCCTCCCAAAATTTGTACTTGTACCTTTGCATACCTCCTAAAATGTGTGCTTCTACCCCTGCTTCCCTCCCAAAAATTGTAGTTGCACCCCTGCATCCCTCCCAAAAATTTGTATTTGCTCCCCTGCAACCCTCCAAAAATGTGTGCCTCTAACTCTGAACTCCTTCCAAAATTTGCAGTTGCAAATCTGCACCCTTCCCAAAACTGGTAATTGTTCCATTGCACCCACTCACAAAATTTCTACTTGCTCCACTCCCAAAATTTGAACTAGCACACATGCAACCCTCTCAAAATTTGTACTTATACCACTGCACCAATCCCAAAATTTGTATTTGTTTATCTGCACCCCTCGCAAAATTTACAATTGCACCCCTGTACCCCTCCCATAATTTGTATTTCTACCCCTGAATCCCTCCTGAAATGTGTACTTGTACCTCTGAACACCTCCAAAAATGTGTACTTCTAAACCCTGCATCATCTCAACATTTTATTTGCACCTCTGCACCCAGCACAACATTTATACTAGTAACCCTGCACCCCTCCCAAAGTGTGTACTTCTTCGCCTGCACCCCTGTCAAAATTTGTACTTGTTCCTCTGCACCCATCCCAAAATTTGTACATTCACCCCTCCCAAAATGTGTACTTCTCCCTCTGTTTCCCTTCTGAAATGTGTACTTCTAACAACTGCACCCCACAAAATGTGTACTTCCAACCCCTGCATCCCTCTCAACATTTTATTTTTACACTACACCCAGCACAAAGTTTGTACTTGTAACCCTGCTTCCAATTTGCCAGATTTGCACTTGCTCCTCTGCACCCCTCCCAAAATTTGTACTTTGCACCTCTGACCCATTCCCACAATGAGTATTTGCACCCCTCCAAAATGTTCAACTTCTACCCCTGCATCCCTTCCGAAATGTGTACCTCTACCCCTGCACCCCTCCCAAAGTCTGTACTTCTACAACTGCACCCCTCTCAATATATGTGCTTGTTCCACACCCATCCCAAAATGTGCACCTGCACCCTTTCTCAAATTTTCATTTCTAACCCAGCATCCCTCCTGATATATGTACTTGTACCCTTGCACCGCTCCCAAAATGTGTACTTCTAACCCTTGCATCTCTCTCAATATTTTATTTGCACCACTGCACCCAGCACAAAATTTGTACTTGTAACCCTGCACCCCTCCCAAAGTGTGTACTTCTTCCCCAGCACACCTCTCAAAATTTTTGCTTCTTTCTTTGCATCCCTCCCCAAATTTGTAGCTGCACCCCTGCATCCCTCCCAAAATTTGTGCTTGCTCCCCTGCACCCCTCTCAAAAATTGCACTTGCAAACCTGCATCCCTCCCAAAAGTTGTACTTGTTCCCCTGTACCCACTCCCAAAACTTATACTTCCACCACAGCATTTCTCCTGAAATCTGTACCTGTACCCATGAACTCCTCCCAAAATGTGTAGTTCTATCACCTACATCCCTCTCAATATTTCTGTTTGCACCTTGTACTCAGCCTAAAATTTGTACTTGCACCCCCTCCCATAAGTTGTACTTGTATTCCTACACACCTCCCACAATTTGTACTTGTACTTCTGCACATTTCCCAACATGTGTACTTGTACCCCTTCACCCTTCCTGAAATCTGTACTTCTACCCCATAACCCTCCCAAAATTTGCACTTGTATCCCTGCATCCCTCCTAAAATATGTGCTTCTACACCTGTATCCCTCCAAACATTTGTAGTTGCACCCCTGCATCCCTCCCAAAATGTGTACTTGCTCCCCAGCACACCTCCAAAAATTTGTTCTTGTTACTCTGCACCCCTCCCAAAACTTGCAATTTCAAACCTGTACCTCTACCAAAAATATTACCTTTTCCCCTGCACCCATCCCAAAATTTGTAATTCTTACCATGCACCCCACTCAAAGTGTATACTTGTTCCTCTGAGCCCCACTCAAAAGTTGTATGTGCACCCCTCCCAAAATTTGTACTTCTACCCCTGCATCCCTTCTGAAATGTGTACTTGTATCCATGCATCCCTCACAAAGTGTGTACTTTTCCCCTGCACCACTCTCTAAATTTCTATTTTCACCTCTGCACCTAGCCCAAAATGTGTACTTGCACCCTTCACATAATTTGTACTTGTATTCCTACATACCTCCCACAATTTGTAATTGTACCACTGCACCCCTCCAAAATTTTGTACTGCTACCCCCACATACCTCCTAAAATTTTTACTTCTACCCCTGCATCCCTCCCAAAGTTTATACTTGCTCCCCCACACCCCTTCAAACATTTGTGCTTATTACTCTTCACCCTTCCAAAAATTTGCACTTGAAAGCCTGCACCCCTCCCAAAATTGGTACTTGTTCCACTGTACCCACTCCCAAAATTTCTGCTTGCTCTCCTCCCAAAATTTGTACTTGCACACATGCACCCATCCCAATATTTGTGTTAGTTAATCTATACCCCTCACAAACTTGCAGTTGCAGACCTGCACCCCTCCCATAATTTGTGCTCCCACCCCTGAATCCCTCCTGAAATGTGTACTTGTACCCCTACACCCCTCCCAAAATGCGTACTTCTAACCCTTGAATCCCTCTCAATATTGTATTTGCACCCCTGCAAGTAGCACAAAATTGGTTCTTGTAACCCTACACCCCTACCAAAGTGTATACTTCTTCTCCTACACCCCACAAAATGTGTACTTCCAACCCCTGCATCCCTCTCAACATTTTATTTGTATCCTACACCCAGCACAAAATTTGCACTTGTAACCCTGCTCCAAATTTCCCAGATTTGCACTTTCTCCTCTGCACCCCTCCCAAAATTTGTACTTTGCACCTCTGACCCACTCCCAAAATGAGTATTTGCACCCCTCCAAAAATGTCAACTTCTACCCCTACATCCCTTCTGAAATGTGTACCTCTACACTTGCACCCCTCCCAAAGTCTGTATTTCTACCCCTGCACCCCTCTCAAAATGTGTGCTTTTCCTACACCATCCCAAAGTGTGCACCTGCACCCCTCTCAAAATTTTTACTTCTACCCCAGCATCCCTCCTTATACGTGTACTTGTACCCTTGCACCCCTCCCAAAATGTGTACTTCTAACTCTTGCATCTCTCTCAACATTTTATTTGCACCCCTGCACCCAGCACAAAATGTGTACTTGTAACCCTGCACCTCAACTAAAGTGTGTACTTCTTCCACTGCACCAGTCTCAAAATTTGAAACTTGTTCCTCTGTGCCCATCCCATTATTTGAATCTGCAACCCTCCCAAAATTTATATTTCTACCCCTGCATCACTTTTGAAATGTATACTTGCATCCCTGCACCCTTCTCAAAATTTGTACTTCTACCCCTGCATCCCTTCTGAAATGTGTACTTGTACCCATGCATCCCTCACAAAGTGTGTACTTTTCCCCTGCACCACTCTAAATTTCTATTTTCACCTCTGCACCTAGCCTAAAATGTGTACTTGCACCCCTCACATAATTTGTACTTGTATTCCTACATACCTCCCACAATTTGTAATTGTACCACTGCACCCCTCCCAAATTTTGTACTTCTACCCCTGTATACCTCTTAAAATTTGTACTTCTACCCCTGCATCCCTCCCAAAGTTTGTACTTGCTCCCCCGCACCCCTGCAAACATTTATGCTTGTTACTCTTCACCTTTCCCAAAATTTTCACTTGCAAGCCTGCACCCCTCCCAAAATTGGTACTTGTTCCACTGCACCCACTCCCAAAATTTCTGCTTTCTCGCCTCCCAAAATTTGTACTTGCACACATGCACCCATCCCAAAATTTGTATTTGTTAATCTGTGCCCCTCACAAACTTTGCACTTGCACACCAGCACCCCTCCCATAATTTGTGATCCCACCCGAGTCCCTCCTGAAATGTGTACTTGTACCCCTGCACCCCTTCCAAAATGTGTACTTCTAACCCTTGAATCCATCTCAACATTTTATTTGCACCCTTGCAAGTAGCACAAAATTGGTTCTTGTAACCCTACACCCCTACCAAAGTGTATACTTCTTCTCCTGCACCCCGTCAAAATTTGTTCTTGTTCCTCTGCGCCCATCCCAAAATTTGTACTTACACCTGTGCCCCACTCGGAAAATTAGTACTTGAACCCCTCCAAAAATGTCAACTTCTACCCTTGCATCCCTTCCAAAATGTGTACCTGTACCCCTGCAACCCTTCCAGTGTGTACTTCTTCCCCTGTACCCATCCCAAAATTTATACCTCCACTCCTCCCAAAATTTGTACTTGTACCCCAGCATCCATCCAGATATGTGTACTTGTACCCCTGCACCCTTCCCAAAATGTGTACTTCTAACCCTTGCATCCCTCTCTACATTTTATTTGCACCACTGCACCAGCACAACATTTGTACTTGTAACCTTGCATCCCTTACCAAAGTGTGTACTTCTTCCCATACACCCATCTCAAAATTTGTCTTGTTACTCAGTATCCTCCCCAAATTTGTAGTTGCACCCCTGCATCCCTCCCAAAATTTTATCTTGCTCATCTCACCCCTCTCAAAATTTGTACTTTTATCCCTACCCCCTCCCAAACATTTTCCTTGTTCCTCTGCACCCACTACCAACATTTCTACTTGCACCACTCTCAAAATGTATATTTCCACCACAGCATCCCTCCTGAAATCTGTACCTATACCCGAATGCCTCCCAAAATATGTACCTCCAACTCCTGCATCCCTCTCAACATTTATATCTGCATCCCCACAAACAGCCCAAAATTTGTACTTGCACCGCTCCCATAATTTGTATTTGTATTTTTACACACCTCCCACAATTTGCACTTGTACCCCTGCATGCCTCCCAACATGTGTACTTGTACCCCTGCACCCTTCATGAAGTCTGTGGGCTGGATTCACAAAAGGCAAATCAGGACGCAAGGCAACTTGCATCAGAATAAATGGTGCAAGTAGCACTTACATCCTGAGTTGCATCCCGGTGGGATTCATAAAGGCAGCCTGTGACATGCTGCAGGCTGCCTGCGTCCAACTGCACCAATGCACCATAAACCCCCTTGTGACATGGCATAAGGGGGTTTATGGCAGCATTTGCACCCTATTCAGGTAGGATGGCTGCTGTGTCCACAAATCGGGATTCAGAGACAACCACCAGTGAACATCTGTCAAAGATCATTTACGTTAATTAAAAGCTGGCATAAGTGGTCTTTGCCATTCACTGGAGGTTGCCACTGTGCCCCAGCTCTACATCCCCTGTGGGCTACAGCCCCCCCATAAGCTCCAGGTCCCAGGCATAGCATGCACTGTGCCAGGATGGGTGTGTGGAACACCCCAATGCCCAGACACCCTCACACACACATGTTGAGAGCCCCCCACATGCTCTGGGCCAAGATCCCCCTTCACTCCCATAACTCCCTGTAGTCTAGTGGCCCTTCGCCCCCCACCTGACAGTGCTAGCTCTCACCCACCCCCAATACTTGCCAGTGACTGGCACAGCCCTTCACTCACCATGACGGCCAGTCACCGACTGAACTGTGCCAAGCTCATGTACTGTACTATTACGTGCTCTTTGAATGACAGCGGCTGTCATTCAGAGTGTGTATTATTACAGTACATGAGCTTGTCACAGTTCAGTCAGTGGCTGGCTATGGTGGTGAGTGTAATGCTGTGCCAGTCACTGGAGAGGTATTGGGGGGTGGGGAGGCTCGCACTGTCAGGTGGGGATGAAGGGCCACTAGTCTACCAGGGAGGTACAGTAGTGAAGGGGGGATATTCTAATAAGGGGGTTTAGAGATGGAGTCCACACCCAATGAGGATCAATCAGGGCAGGCATGGGGGCACTACAAAACCATTCTATGGGTGCATCTGCCACCTGCCCCATTCCTTGGCTTGCAGCATACATGGGGGCTGCGCCCTACCATGCACTGCTACTACAAGTCACTGGATGCAGGCTTCTAGACCCTGTACCTTTCTGCATTGGGCACAGGGTCCAGGACACAGGGGCCATTGCCGCAAGCTGCCATTGTTGCAGCTTGCAGCACACATCTGTAAATCCAGCCCTCTACTTCTACCCCTGTATCTGTCCCAAAATTTGTACTTGTATCCCTGCATCACTCCTAAAATATGTGCTTCTACCCCTGCATCCCTCCAAAAATTTGTAGTTGCAACCCTGCATCACTCCCAAATTTGTTTTTGCTCCCCTCACCCCCTCAAAATTTGTAGTTGCAACCCTGCACCCCTCCCAAACATTTTACTTGTTCCCCTGCACCCACTCCCAAAAATGTCTACTTGCAGCACTCCCAAAATGTATAATTTCACCACAGCATCCCTCCTGAAATCTGTACCTGTACCCTGAACCCCTTCCAAAATGTGTTCTTCTAGCACCTGCATCCCTCTCAACATTTCTATTTGCACCCCGTACCCAGCCCAAAATCTGTACTTGCACCCCTCCCATAATTTGTACTTGTATTCCTACACACCTCCCACAATTTGTACTTGTACCCGTGCAGCCTCTCAATATGTGTACTTGTACCCCTGCACCCTTCTAGAGATGCAGCAAAGTTAAATTCTGCCCGCCAAGTAGATGCAAAGTAGCCCAATTCTTGTTATTTTCAGGCTACATGAAGTGCCCATTAAAAATTGCTACTTTGCCACTTTGTCTTGTAATAATGCTGATAATGACTTTGCACTGCTCACTCCACCTTAGTTCATTTTAAAGAAAGGGAGAAGGGCTATGGAATCCACAGTCTCCACAGGTAATCGTTTTGCATTGTTGGATGAATCTGTGGATAATGGGAAGTCCCTGCCCCCTGACACTTTTTCCTCTGGTATCATCAATATGGGTTAGGATATGGATGGGCTTACTAATGAAAGAGTCAGGGGAATGGTATTTCTGGAGACCATAAATGTTAACAGGAATATACTGTATATATTCTGGGAGATTCAACCATTAGATTCACTGACCATGTCACTACAAAACTGCGTAAGGATTTGGTGATAAGCAGCTGCTTTCTGGATGCTGGCATGAGAGATATGATTGATATAGTGGGGGATTTAATGTGCAAAGTACCAAGAGAGTCTCTTGTAATAACACATATTGAGGCTAATGACATTAGAAATTCTACAGTGGATAACATTTTTAATGCGTACAAGGAAATTGAGAGATGGGTTAGGGAAAATCAGTGCGAATTAATGTTTTCTGAAATTCTGCCTATACCAAGAATGAATAATACACTAAATGTAAAAATTAGAACATTTAATAATTGGCTGAGAGAATGGTGTTTAAGAAAGGGCAATAAGTGTATTACTACCTGGAAATACTTTGCACATCAAAATCACCTATTCTGTCATGATAAGTTACTTCTTAATAGGACAGGGGGAGACCTGCTTGGTAAAATATTTTCTGATTATATATCTAAGGCATTAAACTAGGGTGTAAGGGGAACTGGGAGCCTCACCTGGGGAAAACAGCAGTAAAACACTACCCTAAGGAGAATACAATAAATAAGAAACATCAATATAGTAGGAACAAAAAGAAGTATAGCAGCAAGGAAGGAGAGTTAAGGATCCTCTTAACAAATACAAGAAGTCTCAGAAACAAAATGGGTGAGTTAAAAAACCTCTTGATAACAAATTACATTCATGTATGTGCAGAATCAGAAACTTGGTTTCAGGCTGGGGATTGGGGCATGGAAATCTAGGGTTACAACTGCTTTTATAAGAACAGAGTAAGTGAAAGAGGGGGAGGTATCGCATTATATGTTACAGAGGAAATCAAAGCCCATACCATAACAGTTGTAAATGAGTTGAAACAAAATGTTGAACTTCTCTGGGTTAAAATCCATGCAGTTAATAAAGCTATCTCTGTTGGTATAACTTATAAGCCACCCAACTTGAACCATGAAGAAAATGACATGTTTCTAGCTGCACTAAACAAATTTGACATCAGAGGGGATTTCATACAAATGGGGGACCTTAATCTCCCAGCAATTGACTGGGAAACATTACAGGGAAAATCCAGTTTGGATAATAGCTTTATTGACTATTGTTCACAAAATGGTTTAGAGCAATTGGTTAAAAATCCAATTAGAGGTGGACGTACCTTGGATTTACTGCTTAATATAGAGCAAGACACAGTTACCATTCAGGTTAGGGACCCAATTGGGGACAGTGATCATAACACTGTGTTCATATCTATTGACTATAATGTCACCCATCCTAGGGGGGAACAGAAATAAGAGATTATAGAAAGGCCGATTATAACGCCATCAAATCTTCTTTAAACACCTGGAATTGGAAACAGAGTCTAGGAGGGTTACACATGGAAAGTATCTGGGCGGAAATAGATAAAATAATAAATTACTGTCTAGAACAATGGGTTCCAAAGGTGAAAACATATAATGCAAAGGGAAGGAAACATAAAAAATAGCATTATAAGAAGAAGGAGGAAGTTCGCCAGGTATAAAAGTAATCCAGACAGTGGGAACTGGCTCTCATACAAAAAAGAGGCTAACTGCACAAAAAGGCTTATAAGAAGAGCTAAACAAAAGGCAGAGTTATATATGGTCACTACAGTTAGGATAATCAAAAATCCATTTATAGTTATATTGAGTCACTTAAGGGCAAACAAGTGAGTATTGGGCCTTTGGAAACACAGCAGGGTTTGGTAAACAATGAGCAAGATATTGTGACCGTCTTTAATCAACATTTTCAGAGTATATATCAACCTAAAAGTAACAGTGATATTCCAATTGGAAATATACATTCCAGTTGTGATGTACCCTGAATTGTAATTAGTGAAAAAGAAGTCACGGACAAATTTATTAAGTTAAAGAATAATACATCAGCAGGCCCTGATGGAATAAACCCAGGCTTTTTAAAAGAACTGAAGGATAGTCCAGTTGGTCTGGTTACCCTGCTGTTCAATGCATCCCTTCAGGAGGGGAGTGCTTTAAGGCAATGGAGAGAGGCTAATATTACACCGATTTATAAGAAAGGGGACAGGAAGGAAGTTGGAAATTATAGATCGATAAGCCTCACGTCGGTCATGAGTAAGCTGTTAGAGGGCATAATTCAAGATCTCATGGTCAATCATATGAAGAACAAGGGGTATGTTGATCTATCTCAGAATGGATTCTCTAGTGGAAGGTCACTCATGTTTAACAAATTTGTTGAGCTTTTTTGAGCCTATAAGCGCAGCATTAACAGAGGGTTGCTAGTGGATGTAAAGGCATTTGATTCAGTGGCACATAATGTGCTGATCAAGTAGTTGATTTCTGTCCAGTTACCCCCAAGCATAGTGGCATGGTTAAAATCATGGCTGACTAACAGATATCAGCATGTTGTTATAAGAGGGTTTTCATCGGATTGGTCTCAGGTTATGAGTGGTGTCCCTCAGGGCTCTGTACTTGGTCCAACACTTTTTATCCTTGTTATAGCCACTATGAAAGTAACTGGTGGTGTCTGGATTTAAAAATATGCTGATGATAGCAAATTGGGATCAGTTGTAAATGCCAAGGAAGCCACAGATGATTTCCAGTATAATCTGTCCTCTATAGAAACACGGGCAAACAATAATAAGTTTCAGTTCAATTATGACAAGTGTAAGGTGATGCATTTGGGGAGAAACAACCACCAGTTTAAGTATTATCTAAATGGCAAACACCTACAAATTACAACAAATAAACGGGACCTGGGAGTAATAGTGGACAATAAGTTAGTTTTTGATATAAATACTAGACACATGGTGATGCAGGGTAATAGGATCCTGGGATGCATTAAAAGAAATATTAAGAGTAGATACCCAGAGGTGATATTGCCTTTGTATATGGCCTTGGTGAGATTACAGTTGGAGTACTGCACTCCCTTTTGCACTCCAGGGACTAAGAGAAAAGCTATTAATTGAGGGTGTGCAACGTAGGGCAAGTAAGTTAGTTGCACAAGTTCAACATAAGAATTATGGAGAGAGAGAGACTGAGCTATCTGGGTGTGTACTCATTGGAATACAAACAGCTAAGGGGTGATTTATGTTTGGTGTTTAAGGCCACCAAAGATAGACATATGTTGGGAAACCATTGGCCTGACTGACTATACAGGTCTATGAAGCACAGGTAGTCACAATTTAAAATTGTCAGGAGATATAAATAAAACTAACAAAAGAAACAAATGGTTTACACAAAGAGTTGTAAAATGTTGGAACTCCCTGCCAGAGTCTGTGGTACACAGTTCCATAATGGATGTGTTTAAAAATAGATTGGACTCCTTTATGGGAGCACAAAAATATAAGTACCTCCACTAAGTCTAGTGGCAAGCTATTAATGGGTCTTTGGCCTACAAGCTTGTACATTTCTATGATTCTATGAAAGACGGAATGAGAATTTACAGGCAGACCACACTCATCACATGGCTTACACAGTCTAGATCACCCCTGGCCTCAATTGTGCAGCAGCAGCAGCCCCTGGCTCCAACTACACCGGGGACCCCCCCACACACCTGTTCCTGGTTTTCCCCACATCTCATTAGTGTGGAAGTTCTTTACTACACTGCCTGGGGACAGCAGTGTAGTGGAATGTAATCTGTGTGGTGTGGAGGTGCGCCATGGCTCAAAAGGAACTCACCTTGATACAGGTGGTCAGCGCACCCACCTGTACAACCACCACTGTGTACAGTGGGAGGCCAAGGTTGCAGAACAGGGCAGTAATGCACCTGCTAGACCTGCTGGGGAAGAGGGGGCAGCACAGTGTCCACCCGCATGTGATGGTGTGAAGTGAGGGTGGGCCAATGATCAACTGGCTGCTCCACCACCACAACCTTCACCAGGTGACAATGGCAACCCTGTCCAACTACTTGCCACACAGGCCAATTTGGGCCTGATGTGGTGTGAGTTGAAGGCTGTTAACCACTGTCTTGACAACGTTGAGCAGCAGTTGGAGCAAATTGAAGGGAACCAGCTACAAATTATGGGGATGCTTCAATTGCGGCTGTCCCATCAGAATGTTGATCATTAGTTTTAATTTGTTCTTGAACCCACCACCATCTGTGTGAATAAATAGTTCCCGATGTTGCCCCTGATCCATCTCCCCTCTATCTTCAAATTTTGGGCCCTTCTTCATGCACATCTCTTTTTCTGAATGATGCTACCCTCTTGTACATTGTTGATTCCCTTTTGGTACTTGATAATTTCTATCATGCCACCCCCCTTCCTTGCATTTATATGTAATGTCCTTTAGTGTCTCTTCATCTGGTTTCTTTCTGGTGCATACCCTTCAACATTTTTGCTGCCTTCCTTTGTACAGCCTCCATCCTGTGTATATCCTTGCAAAGATATGCTCTCATCACTGCACACTGTAGCTAAGATGAGGTCTTACCAAATATATGTACATAGGGATAGGAACATCCATTTTTGGACTTCATTTTAATGTGATGGCTCCCAATGCATCCCAGTATACCCCCAGCCCTCCTTACTGCCTTCTCACATTTCTTGCATACCTTTAGGTCATCTGACACGGGTCACTGTCCATTTTTGTTGTTGTTAGTCTTTCCCCCCTCATTGTGCGCTGTTATGTGTATAATGTTTAGTGTGTGTTCTGTCTTTCTTTTGCATAACCTTGTTTACCTCTCAAAAATGGTAAGAACCATGCCCAAAAACAGCTGAAATAAAGTAAAGTACAAAAGTGGTGTCCTCACCCTCATTATATTCCTACTTAACAAAAACAGAAAACCAGCACTCCAGATGAATAAGTGCCAAGAAAAAATGGTCACAGCTAGTGCAAATTTATTGATGGCAAAACAAGCCACACAAATGACCCCTGTGCTTCGGCATTTAGGCCTTCATTAGGGGGCCCCTCTAAAATGGCTAACTGGTCAGGAGTGGAACTTGGGGTAACAATACTCATGCCAGCAGCAACTGCACTAAAACCACCAGTGGGGACAACATCATCTCCTCCAACTATCAGTGACGCAACAAATTGCGCTGTAAAAAACATTGATGGAGAAATCCCTTTACTGACATCAGCTAAGCACTTCTGCATACTACCATGCCCATGGCCAATCTTGCCACTGGTAGCAGTGCCATGGCCAGAAAAAGCTTTGCTTGCACGTCTCTTTGCGGGCATTTTTGGGCATCACCATGAAAATTCTAAACAAATTTAGGTTTATGAACTTTCAGTCTGGGCCTGTGGATGGGAAGCCAAAAAACAACAACTGCAGCTTGCAGATGGAGATTGGGCACTAAACGGATGCAAACGCACAGACAGATGAAGATTGTGCTGCACACTCAAGAGATGTAGACACAAAGGCACAACAACACCTTAACCAGTGCTCACAAGTCACAACACCAAATCTGGAAAATAATACCTTTTACTGATTGGGGGGGGCAGTGCACTGCAGTAACAGTCCACTACCAAGATACCACAAAGCAGTACAAAATAACTCAGACAGATAGCAAGTTCATGGTGCTGCAATTATTGTGTGGCACAATAAAATGTGTCTGACTTGATGGAACGCATCACACACACACTCACACACACCACACACACACACACACATACAGGTAACGTGCAGCAAATTGAAAACTTCAGTAATATAACCAAATCTTTTAAACAAACTGAAATTATGCACTGCACCAAAACAATCAGCAAAAAATTGGAAAAATTTACTGAAATATTACTGTGTGTACATGAACACAGTTATACAAGAAAAATATAACTAAAAGAGAAAGACTGCCTTTCTCCCAGTTAATCTACCTCCACCACAGATATGCCCCTCCCCCAAGCACTCCTCAAGTGTCTATCAGTACACCGACTGAATGTTCTAAATTAATATTCAAAATCCATACACAAACAATAAACACTCGATGATATGAACACAGGAGGGTTTCCTACAATCAATGTCCTAAATTTTTAGAACAAAATGGCTCAAAAAAGCTTTTTGAACAGTTTTTAGAGGGTTTGAATCTCAGAGCTCTGAGAGCAAACTGTCTCCAGCTACCACTACACAGAACTGTGGCTATGCAGAACAATCTAGAGCCCATGTGCCCTGCAATCCCATGAATCACTTCAAAATTCACCTTGGAGCTCACCAACAAGGCGGAGCGATGTGAAGTACATTGATTTCAAAGTACTTTGCATTAAAATTGGTGTAGAAGTGGTTGTGGAAAGGCAGAGTTAACACAAAGTCATTCTTTCCAATGGACTTCGTGATCCTAATTATAAGGCGAAGTACTCCACTTCGCATTGCGGATTATTTCGTGGATTATGCCTTAATACACAAATTGCTTTGCGTAGCATATTTTGGCCACTTCGCCCACTTCTACACCTTTCCTGAAATCTGTACTTCTACCCCTGTATTCTTCCCAAAATTTTTATTTGTATCCCTGCATCACTCCTAAAATATGTGCTTCTACCCCTGCATCCCTTCAAAAATGTGTAGTTGTACCCCTGTATCCTTCCCAAAATTTGTACTTGCTCCCCAGCACCCCTCCCACTATCTATTCTTGTTACTCTGCACCCCTCCCAAAATTTGCAATTTCAAACTTGCACCACTCCCAAATGTTTTACCAGATCCCCTGCACCCACTCTCAGAATTTCTGCTTGTTCTCCTCCCAAGGTTTGTACTTGCACCCCTTCACACCTCACAATATTTGTACTTGTTCCCCTGTACCCATTCCAAAATGTGTACTTCTTCCTATGCACCCCACTCAAAATGTGTATTTGTTCCCCTGCACCCCTTCCAAAATGTATACTTGTACCCCTACATCCCTGCCAAAGTGTGCACCTTTCCCCTGCACCAGTCTCTAAATTTCTATTTGCCCCTCTGTACCCAGCCCAAAATGTGTTATTGCACCCCTTACATGATTTATACTTGAATTCAAACACACTTCCCATACTTTGTAATTGGACTCCTGCACCCCTCCCAAAATTTGTACTTCTACCACTTCATCCCTCCCAAAATTTGTACTTGCTCCACTGCACCACTGCAAACATGTATGCTTGTTACTCTGCACCCCTCCCAAAAATTGCACTTGTAAACCTGCACCCCTCCCAAAATTGGGACTTGTTTCACTACACCCACTTCCAAAATTTCTACTTGCTCTCCTCCCACAGTTGTTCTTGCACACATGGACCCCTCTCAAAATTTGTACTCGTACCCCTGCACTCATCCCAAAATTTGCATTTGTTAATCTGTACCTCTTGCAAACATTGCACTTGCACCCCTGCACCTCCCCATAATTTACACTTCCACCCGTGAATCCCTCCTGAAATGTGTACTTGTACCCCTGCACCCCTCTCAAAATGTGTACTTCTAACCCTTGAATCCTGCTCAACATTTAATTTGCACCCCTGCACCCAGCACATAATTTGTACTTGTAACCCTGCACCCCTCCAAAAGTGTGTACTTATTCCCCTGCACCTCTGTCAAAATTTGTACTTATTCCTCTGTACCCATCCCAAAATTTGCACATTCACCCCTCCCAAAATGTGTACTTCTACCCCTGCATCCCTCCTGACATGTGTACTTGAACCTCTGCGCCCCTCCCAAAATGTGTACTTCCAACCCCTGCATCCCTATCAAAACTGAGGATGCAGTATAGTGCAGTGGTTTAAGGCTCTGAGCTAAAAATCTGGATACCTGGATTTTAATCCCATATCTCCCACTTACATACTGTGGGACCCTGAGTGAGTCACATAACTTCCATTTGCTCCCAAGTCACACCTGTAAACAAGCTTCAGCTTAGTGTGTCTCTCCTGGTTAAAAAGAAAAGTTTTTGCTCCCCTGCTCCCAGCACAAAATGTGTACTTGTAACCCTCCACCACATTCCCCAAATTTCTACTTGCTCCTCTGCACCCCTCCCCAAATTTTTACTTGCAGCTGTGCCCCACTCCCAAAATTAGTAGTTGCACCCCATCCAAAAATGTCAACTTCTACCCCTGCATCCCATCCAAAATGTGTAAATCTACCCCTGCACCCCTCCCAAAGTGTACTTCTTCCCCTGCACCCCTCTCAAAAATTTGTACTTGTTCTGCACCAATCCTAAAATTTGTTCCTGCACTCTTCCCAAAATTTGTACTTCTACCCCATCATCCCTCCTGATTTATGCACTTGTACCCCTGCACCCCTCCCAAAATGTGTACTTCTAACCCATGCATCCCTCTCAACCTTTTATTTGCGCCACTGGACCCAGCACAAAATTTGTACTTGTAACCCTGCACCCCTCCCAAAGTATGTACTTCTTCCCATGTACCCCTCTCAAAATTTGTACTTGTTCCTCTGTATCCCTCCCCAAATTTGTACTTGCAACCCTGCACCCCTCCCAAACATTTTACTTGTTCCCTATGCCCACTCCCAACATTTCTATTTGCAGCACTCCCAAAATGTATAATTCCACCACTGCATCCCTCCTGAAATATGTTCCTGTACCCCTCCCAAAATGTGCACTTCTAAGACCTGCATCCTTCTCAGCATTTCTATTTGTACCCCTGTACCCAGCCCAAAATCTGTACTTGTACCCTTCCCATACTTTGTACTTGTATTCCTACACACCTCCCACAATTTGTACTTGTACCCATGCAGCTTCTCAACATGTGTACTTGTACCCCTGCACCCTTCCTGAAATCTGTATCTCTATCCTTGTATTCCTCCCAAAATTTGTACTTGTATCACTGCATCACTCCTAAAATATGTGCTTCTACCCCTGCTTCCCTCCAAAAATTTTTAATTGCATCCCTGTATCCCTCCCAATATTTGTACTTGCTCCCCAGCACCCCTTCCAAAATTTGTTCTTGTTACTCTGCACCCCTCCCAAAATTTGCAATTTCAAGCATCCACCCCTCCCAAAATTTGTTCTTGTACCCCTACATCCATCTCAATATTTGTACTTGTTCCCCTGCACATCCCCAAATTTGTATTTGTTACTCTGCACTCCTCCCAAAATTTGCACTTGCACTCCTGCACCCATCCCAAAATGTTTACTTGTTCCCCTGCAACCCTCTCCAAATATTTGATTTGTCACCTGCACCCCTCCCCACATTTGTTATTGCACTGTGCCCCACTCCCAAAATTTGTTCTTGCACCCCTCACAAAATTTGCACTTCTTCCCCCATACCACTCTCAAAATTTGTTCTTGTTGTCCTGCACCCCTCCCAAAATGTGTACTTCTTCTCCTGCAACCCTCTCAGAATTTATACTTGTTCCCCTGCACCCCTCCAAAAACTTGAACTTGCTCTCTACACTCCACCCAAATTTGTACCTTCACCCCTCCAAATATTTGTACTTCTACCCCTGCATCCCTTCCAAAATGTGTACTTGTACCCTTGCACCCCTCCCAAAGTGTGTACTTCTTCACTGCACCCCTCCCAAAATGTGTATTTTCTCCCTACACCACTCCCACAAATTTTTGCCTGCACCCCTCCCAAGATTTGTACTTCTACCCCTGCATTCCTCCTGAGATGTGTACTTGTACCCCTGCACTCCTCCCAATATCTGCACTTCTCACCCCTGCATCCCTCTCAACATTTCTAATTTCACCCCTCCACCCAGCCCACAGTTTGTACTTGTACCACCTCCCATAAGTTGTACTTGTATTCCAACACACCTATCACAATTTGTAATTGTACCCCTGCACCCCTCCCAACATTTGTACTTGTATCCCTGCACCCTTCCTGAAATCTGTACAGCTATACCTGAATCCTACCTATAATTTGTACTTCTATCCCTGCATCCCTTCCAAAATTTGTAGTTTCACCCTTACATCTTTCCTAAATTATTACCTGCACCTCTGCTCATACCCCAATTTTTGCAATTGTACCCCAGCACACCTTCAAAATTATAACTGTGCCCTACGCCTTTAAATCATGCACCTACCTCACCAGCCCTCCTAAAAATTGTACTTACTATCCTTCACTTTTCCCAAAACGTATACTTTTACCCCTGCACCCTCCAGAAATTTGTACTTGCATCCCTCTCAAAATTTGTACTTGCACCTCAGCTGAAATAGGCATCCCTCCCAAATGTTACCTTCTCACAGTTCTTAAACTGTACAGAGGGCTGTGATATAGATTTTGGGAGTAGTTTGTGAAAGGTACAACACATACCTTTGGAGTAGTGTGTGGTGAAAGGTACTTATATGTGGGGGTGTATAATTGTAGGGATTTAAATTCTGTGAGGGTTGCAAGAGAAAGGATAATCGTTTAGTGGTCTTCCAAATTTTGCTATTTGTGCAAGGAATGGGGTAAAACATTTGATAAAAGTGGGATTATGGAATGAATTTTGTGAGGGGCACAGGAGAAGGGGTAGAAACCTTGGGGAGAATGGAGGTAGGGTAAATGGTTTTCAGCATTTGGGGAAGGGGTAAAACTTTGTAAGGTTTAAATTGCAGTGGTGGAAATTTTGGGAAGGGAGTGAGGAAGAAGTATAGATGTAGTGTTTGGTGGGGGCAAAGCTGTGAAAGGTTGCAGGTTTGGGGAGCTTTGTAGGGTGTACAAGCTTCAGGAGTCATGATGGTGCAGTACGATTGATTGATTGTAGAAGAATGAATGTTATAAATCTGGGACATGAACAGATGGGCACACATCTTAGGTGAGTGGGGTTGGGATACAAATGTTGTTGTGATGGGTTGGCTGTACAGCCTCTGCAAGGGGTGTGAGGCTTAAGGGAGGAATGTTAAAATAGGTACAAGTTAGGAGTAGAGATATCAAGGGTGAGTGAGCAGTTTTAAGGATGTACAACATTTGAGGTGTGCAGAGGTAAGCATTTTAGGAGGGGTGCAGTGGTAAGTATACTTCTCAGGAGGTGAGTGGCAGAAAGGGTATATGTCACAAGAGCGGTGCAAGGTGGAGTTAGAAACTGTGTGGGCATGTTCTGGAATAATTGCAAGGCAAAGGAAGAATAAAGTTGTACATGTCTGTGGGATTATACATCTGGGTAGAGGTACTGTGTTAGTAATGCCCTTTTTGTGAGTTTTTTTAGAACAAATGGAGTGAATCTGAAAATAATAAATACAGGAGGGAGCTGTGGTGGTTGCATTCAGAGCTGGAATGGGAACACAGGAAAACAAAGTTATGTTTTAAGAGTATGAGATTTTTTGGGGGGAAGGGCATATGGTTGGTGATCAATCTTGGTAACTTGCCAGATATTTACCATTTTGTTATAATATTATACTAGTATAAGTCCATTAAAATAAAAGCCCCATCAGAAAACGGGTAGCAAAGACTGATATTTAACAATTTGATATACTGTGCACAGTATATTAAACTGACAGGACCTGGAGGAAAATGACGTCATTGTTGCTTGAATGACACTGGTACCAATCCAAGATTCTGCTGGCTGGTTTGAAAAAGTCTGGGGAATTTTTTAATAAAAATAATTGAATAAGAGGCAACAAAATAGCATTAATTCATGATTACAGTAATTACAGTTCCTGAACTTTATTTGCAACAAATAAGGCCAATTTATCCTCATGAGGGGAGGGGCAAATACTGCATTTATTTTTAAAGCTTTACATTTGATCTTTAATTTCACACTTTACACATTTTCATTTGCATAGTGCATTATTAATATTTCTTTGTTGCAGTTAAGTTTTGGCTCATGTGCTCCAACTATGTCTCTCCAATTCAAGTTCTCAGTTAATAACTGGGAAGTGGTAATGGATACTTATCCTAAAAAATATGTGGTTTGATTAGAAGGGGTAGCTATAGCCCATGAATTGATTGTAATTCATTATAACTATTTAATTCTACACACCTGGGATGTTTGTATAAATATGTTGTAAAGGTGTAGGTAGCCACACCCTCTGAGGAAGTGGTTTTCATCTCAAAGCATTAGGGGTCATCAGTCTGTGGTTCAACACAGCTTGTAGTTTGTATTTTAGTTTTGCACGCATAGTTAGTAAAGTATAATTTTTTCCTAATACAGTGAAGACCTTGTCAAGTTTGTGCATATTTATACAAGCACCCAGTCTTTGCTGAGAGTGCAGCCCTTGTTCAGTTTGTATTTGTCCAATGTATTTGGCTTAGAAGCCTAGTCAGTTAACCATGACCTTCTGCATTGGGACTGATACTGAGAAATTGGCTTGAACAACCTAGTATTATGCCCATGACTCATTGCTGATGCAGCATTCAGAAAGGGCCATGGCATTTATGCTGACGAGCACCAGTTTGGTTGCAAGAAGAACAGAAACTGAAACTGATACAGAAACTGATGCAGAGGTTTTAGACAACACTGAGGAAGATCACATAGCAGAGAAAGACAGAGATAAATGATGACACATGATCAGGGAGTTCAACCCTACAGAATTCACAAATCTCAAAAAACAGTAATAATGACAGGGAGGTGGAGAAGAGGTGCAGGAGGGGCAAGATCAAAAACAATTACGACTTTGCAACATTGTGAACCAGCTGTAATCGTCTTTCTGTTTTTTTAGAAGGAATCTTATAAAAATTCTGTCTTATGTTCTTTCCTTTGTCTTGGTACACTCGGTGGACAAATTTAACAATTGATGGGCTTTATTCACCAATGAGTGGGAATTACACGCTGGAGGTGGCTATCCCACCCACATAGGTCAGCACCTGTGGACAGGTGCATGCTGGCAGAATTCAACACCTGCTGCCACCTGTCTATGCCCCCCCCCAGCATGCAGGACTCTGCAGGGTGGCCAGGAGTGGAGTCATGGACCCAGCTGGGCATCCAATTGGATGCACAGACCAGGTCACTCTGTGGATCCCCTATGCAGCGGGGTACACATTGGCAGTGCACCCCACAGTTGTTCGATGGCCGGTAGCTGTGGAGGAGAGAGGAGGACAAAGCTGCCGGCCCTCCTGCAATGTGGCATCAGAAGGTAGGGATGGGGTGGGGGTCTTTTGGCAGTGCTGGGGGGCACTATACCTCACCATATGTCCTGAGGGGTCAATGGTGGGTGTTGGCTGGTGGTGCCATTCAGGGGGGCAGTATTCTTGGGCTGGTGCCCCTGTGTGGGAGGGGGTGTGTTGGATGGGGGTGCCTGGTGGGGGCCACACACCACTGTGTGCTGGGTGGGTGGCACCGGGCGGCCATCCAGAATGGCTGCAGTGGAACCACTGGAGGCTGCGTGGGCTATCCACCCAGACTGGGTGGCAACGGCGTGTGTGCATGGGGTGCATAGGGGGCTTACAGCAGGGTTCTCCTTGGCATACCCTGCACCCCCTTCTGCACCCTCTTGGCCAGCATTAAGCACCACTGTGCATGGCGCTTAGTGCTGGCACACCCCCAGACCACCCCCCACATAGTGTGGTCCACGGACACTGGGGATCAGATGTGTTGAGGCTGCACACCCCCTGGTAGTGCATCCAGCATGGGGGGGGGAAGCAATGAGTGCAGCGTGGCTATGTGCCACAGTTACATGCTGCGTAACCGTTCCTCAGGATCATGCACAGGGGCCAATGTGACTTATTTAAATAGCTGGTGACATATTCAGGAGACCTTTAACAAAACCTAATATTTAGATACAGTCCAGCTTGTAGTGCTGTATTCCTCCTCCCCATTATTTATTACTGAGGTCATTTGTATGAAAACGGGATCTTTGCTCTTGAAGTGTTCGTCTATTTCTGCAGCTTTCTCTCTACCTGAAGACATAGAGCACTGCTTGTGATATCACAGTTACTCCCATAACAACAGATTGTGATGTCGCAACAGGGGATTATGACTTGAAATAAGGACTAAGCTATAGAGGTAGATGGACCCTAAAGGAACTCTAAGGGATAAAGATCATATATTCATGTAAATTTCCTTAGTAATAAATAATGGGGAGGAAAAATATACAAAATATAAATAGAATGCAGGCAGTATTGTACCTAATTATTATTGCCAGGCTATTCAAAGGAGATGCGCCCTGCACAACTGAGTTGCACTGGTGCATCCCTGAAATGTACCCCAGAGCCATATTCAAAAGGGGCTGATGCACCACACAAATCCATATGTGCCACAATGCAAAGTTAATGTATGCGGTGCATCCGGAGGAGGCGTTTCCCTGCATATGTGGCACATCTCCATATTCAGCCAAGTAGTGCAGCACAACTGTCCTAACATCTCAGAGATGTGCCGCGTAAAAATAGGCATGGAAAATACATGCCTCAGTGGTAGCCACCCACAGGTGGGCTGCTGTACTGCACAGTGCAACACAGCAGCCCAGACCCTGGTTGGCTACCCCCCCAGCCATGTACACATGCCGAACAAAAGGGCATCCATCCCTGGTACAGTAGTCTAGTGTCCCCCTGCCCATCCCCGATCATATAATACTAGAAATCCCCTATCCCTGGTAGTCAAGTGGCTCCACTCCCTACCCCGAACCATGTTCAAATACTTAATTATCCCCAAAACACCCTGGTAGTCTAGTGATACCCCCCTCCCAGCCCCAATCACAGCAAATCCCACACCTGAGAACTCCCTGGTAGTCCAGTGGACCCCCCCACCCACTGAGGCAACCAAACCCCACCCTGCTCCCCATCCCAGCATAGGCATGAGAGCCGGTGGGCAGCAGAACCTACTGTCATACCTCCACGGATGCCCGCCAACTGTGCTGTCACTGAATGACAGCTTACAGTAAGCTCTGCAAAACCATTGGTCAACCTCGTCAACCAATGGGCTTGCAGTGAGTACTGTAAGCAGTCATTCACAACTCAGTGTCAGCCACAAGGCTATGAATGAATGCTTACAGCACTCACTGCAAGCCCACTGGTCGATGATGTCAACCAATGGTTTTGCAGAAGGTACTGTGAGCTGTCATTCAGTGACAGTGCAATCAGTGGGCAGCCGTGGAGGTGTGCAGGTGGGTTTTGCTGCCCTCAAGCTCTCATGCCCATGATGGGACAGAGGAGAGCGGGGTGGGGTTTGGTTGCCTCAGTGGGTGGGGGATCCACTGGACTACCAGGGAGTTCTTGGGTGTGGGATTTGCTGTGATCGGGGCTAGGAGGGGGCTACCACTGGACTACCAGGGTCTTTGGGAGACAATTAAGTATTCAGATATGGTTCAGGGTAGGAAGGGGGGGCCACTAGACTACCAGGGATAGGGTGATTTCTAGTATTATATGATTGGTGATGGGTTGGGGGGACACTAGACTATCAGGGATGGAAATTAGTAATATATCAGCTTGTCGGGTATTGAGGGTGGGAGGGGGTACCACTAGACTACCAGGGATAGGTTGGTAATACTATTTCATGTGTGATTGGGATACAGAGAAGGGGGGTCCACTAGACTACCAGAGACTATGGCCTGACATCTACTGTCAGGGCACCCTGCCCTTCCAGCCAGGCGCATCCCTGCACAGGACATGCAAATTGGGCCATAATGGCATGCAAATGACTCCATTTGTGCCTTGCATAGCTAATGGCCCCATTTACATGTTTCGGTCTGAATATCTAGAATGTGTGCTCGGCACATCCGCAAGATGTGCGGCGAATTCCCATTCCAGGTATTCAGACTTAGAAGGAAGATGTGCTGGTGCATAGTTGGTGGCCTCCATTTGCGCTGCTCACGTATCCTGCTATGTTCAGACGAGATGTGCTATTACGCATCTCGTTTGAATATATGAATTTTGTGCTCCGGTGCATCTCAGTTGCTTTGAGCAGCCACTTGCTCCTTTTCATGGCGCAGTTTGAAAATCCTGCCCTATGTTTTTTAATGTTTTCTTTGAGGTGTCAGTAGCTCTTTAAGTTGTTTATAAAAATCAACTTTAAGAAATATTTTTTAGAGTCTGACAATATTGATTCTTGTAGCAATGAATTACCTCCAGTAGCACACGATGAGCTTAATGAGCAGATTGGTCTTCCTGATTCAGAACGTTCAGTGTTTGATATGGGGAATAATGTGTTTGATGGAATTATGGATAATGAGTTAGAACTATTAATTGAAGCAAACAATAGTGGTTCTCAAAAAGATACACAAGTCCTATCCATCAATCAGCAAGTGATAAGATCGAAAATAAAAGTAAAATTAAAACTCAGTCTGAACTGCAGCAACAGTGATACCATTCAGACATTTTTAGAAAGCAGTACTGAGGATGTGGCCTCTATAACAAAAAAATGAAATTACCCAGGCAATTCGTGGGGAGATGAGCTGAACATTAGCAGAATTGAAATCTATGAAAGACGTCATAAATTAAAAGGCTTAAAACCGCATGATTTCAATATATCAATGAATTGGGGAAACATCTTTATGAATTTATACCTCAGTGGCACTAGAGCTGTTGGATATTTACTATCAATTGTTTTGTACAGTATATATTAAACTACAGTTGACATATTTATTATTGTTACAGATTTTTTATTGTTAAAAGTTTGATTTTTTGTGACTTGCTCACAGTGCGTTTTTAATCCATTTGGCACATGCTATTTATTGGGACATATTAATTATAGCTTTTCCCATTTCATTTTAATGGTCCTCATTCCTTCAAACTCCCCACCCAACCCCACCACCTTTATATAATTTCTACTTCATTTTACATGTTGGTATTTCAGTAATGTCAGGAACTTTGTAATTTATGGCATGGTACATACATTGGTTTTCTTAAATTAAGGAACTGCCACGTCCTTCATGAATTATTTAACATGTAAATAAAGCATTAAGCTAGTTTTGCTCTTGCTTTAACATAATCTGCAACAGATTTGCTCCTATGAAAAGGTTAAGGATCAAAGAAAAAAACAGGAGTAGCTAACCCTAGAATTGTTACAGCTAATGTGAGTTACCGACAAAAGAAATGGAAGGCCCCCAGACTGCGGCAACTCTTGTAGTGTACAAACAAGCTTGCAGCAACTGCAAGTCTTTGATTAGAAAATCAAAACAACCATTTTTCATTGACAAACAAAAACAGTTTGCTAGAAAAAATGTTGTGGCTACCTAGAACCTAATAAATAAGTTGCTAGGTAAAAAATACAAACCAGCTCCTGAAATGTTAAACACACCAACTGGGATACTAAATGAGCTCCAAACTATAGCTATGGAATTTATACTTTTGTTTTACTGATTTAACAAATTATAGTCTCAGTGACAATGATGGATTTTAAAAGGTTAGTGCTGAAGTCCCCCCATACCCTTAACATATACACACCCAAAGTTTTATTTTAGGATACCGCCCCCCTGCGGAGGTTTTGTCTTACCTTGTGAATTACATCCACAGCCTTCAGTTGGTGTGGTTGAGGTGGCTTTAGGCTCATAAGCATCACTGCAGACATCGTGTTGTTCTTTAACAAAAAGTTTTAATTTGTACTGCTGTTCCGATCATTTTCCAGAAGTTAGGAAAACTTCTGCTATTGTTCTGGTTTACAAATCTGGAGATTCATCCAATGTACAAAATGATGGTCCCATTTCTCTATTGGATCCTTTACCCAAGGTACTCAGGTGAGTCACCTTTGAACAGATGCTGGAGTACCTGCTCGGACATGAGGTTCTGATGCCAGCTCAGCATGGATTCCAGCCCAGACACAACATGGCGATGACCCTGGTGGAGTTCATGCAGGTGGCTCACGAGGCCCTTGATAAGAGACAGATTTCAGTGACCTTTTTTGTTAACTCCACAAAGCCCTTCAACCCAGTGAACCATAATGTGTTACTGGCTGCCCTTGATAAACTAGGCATGTCCAGGGATGCGGTGAGCTTGTGTCAGCATTACCTTCATGGATGAACACAAAGAACAAAAATGATGGGTCATCTTTCTTGTCCATCCCCTTTTGCACTGGCCATTCCTCATGGATTAGTCCTGGGTTCCCTTTTATTTAGTTTATTTTTGAACATGTTACCTTCCATTTGTAGCAATACGAAGCTGCTTCTTTATGCTGAAGACACATTTATCCTCACAAGTGAATCCAGCCTTCTTGACTTGAGTCAACTATTTTCATCTGACTGCAAATTTGCAAAACTGGTTCCTTCAAAACAAAGTGGTTTTGAGTGCTAAATAATTCAGTCTTTTTTTGATAACCAAAGAACGTTGTCTATTAAGCTGGTTCATTTTTTATGTACTCTAAAGAGAATAGAAACTGAGCAAGTAAGGGAATTTAAATACAGTATAAACCTGTTTATCTGAACCTCAGATAACTGAAAACCTCAGCTTTCTGAAATTCAGGCATGTCCCTGAGCTTTTTTGATGCAATTATCACTTGTACCTGGCTCCAGTAGAAATGTGTTAGCACATTAGCAGTTATAAAATGTAGGCTGGCAATTCGTAAATGGGTTTCTAGTGGTTCAGTTCTCAGGTGATACACTAGTTTTTTCAGCTCTTTTATTTCCTTAGTAAAAACTCTTCTCTGATCATGTGGTCTCCCGCCTAGGGCTATGCTCCTTATTGACAGTGCCGGCACCCACTCAAGCAGTAAAAGTGATTACCGCAGACAGCTCTATACACTGTGGGTTCCTCCTTGCAGACACCACTGCATTTTCATACAACCTCTCAAAAAAAAACCTTAGACCTGCCTAATCAGGTGCAACAAGGGCCCAGGCCATTTGGCCACTAGAACGAAATCATCCCATTCAAAGGCAAAAATATAGGACTTCAGAGGAGCTGACTTTAATAAGGTGACCAACAGAGTTAAGCTAGCCCTGGCAAGAAGAAATACAGGTGTGGGGGTACAGGCAAAGTGGGCAAGCATTACGTATGCAATACTTGAAGCAACATCCCATTCTGTTAGAGAGAAAAGCAAGATCAAAAGATGAAGGAAACCACTTTGGTTCTCAAAAACAGTAGCAGAAATGGTCAGAGCCAAAAGGCTGGCCTTCAGAAAATATAAGGGAATGCAGAGGGGCATAGGGAGGCATACCAAACTTCCCTAAGTGAAGCAGGGAAGGCAGTAAGGCAGGCAAAGGCACAAACTGAGGAAACGCTGGCACTAACAGTAAAAGAAGGGGACAAGACTATCTATAGATACATTAGTGAAAGGAGAAAGCCCAAATGGGGTATTGCTAAGATCAAAGGGGATAAGGGGGAGAGTGAGGAGGAGGACCAAGGAAAAGCATCTATCCTAAATAGATACTTCTGCTCAGTATTTACTGAAGAGAAGGTAGGGCAGAGCCCACAGCTCGGCACCATGGACACGGGGAAGAGAGGTGTGCACTAGTCCTTTCACAAAAGAAAGGGTCCTACAAGTGCTTGCTAAGCTCAGGGTGGACAAGGCAATGGAACCTGATGGCACATATCCCTGGATATTAAAAGAGCTAAGGGTGGAACTAGCACAGTCATTATCAAAACTGTTTAGTGAGTCTCTGAGCACAGGAGAGATCCCAGAAGACTGGAGAAGGGCTCATGTGATCCAGCTTCACAAGACTGGTAGCAGGGAGGAGGAAGGGAACATCAGACCAATCAGTCTTACCTCAGTAGTGGGCAAGATTATGGAGGCATTCCTTAAGGAAAGTATAGTGCAACACCTGGAATCCATAGGGGCACAGGATCCAAGACTGCATGGGTTTACAACAAGAAGGTCCTGTCAAACTAATCTCATAGATTTCTTTGACTGGGTAACCATAGTGGTGGACTATGGCTCTCAAAAGAAGTGTCAGGGAAGGTTAAGGAGAAAAAGGCTGCATTCAAAAAGTATAAGGAATCACAGACTGAGCACGACAGGGAACTGTATCAATTAAAGCAGAAAGAAGTGTGGAAGGCAGTCAGAAAAGCAAAGGCCCAAACCAAGGAAAGGATAGCCAACTCAGTTAAGAAGGGGGATAAAACCTTTTATAGGTACATTAGGAACATAGAAAGGTTAAGGGAGGCATAGGGAAGATTAATAAAGAGAGAGGAGGTGGGCAGAGGAGACAGTGAAAAGGCATAGATAATGAATGAATACTTTTGCTCAGTATTCACAAAGAAGAAGAGGGAAGTTACCTAAACCAAACAGTAGAAGCACTCTGATAGTGGGGTTGATACCAGTCCATTTAAAGAAGAAAGAGTACTGAAAGAACTCAAAACTCAAGGTGGACAAAGCAATGGGGCTGACGGCCTAGAATCCTAAAAGAGCTAAGGGAGGACCTAGTGACACCACTAACCATACTTTTAACAAATCATGGGAAGATGGGATGGTACCTGAGGACTGGAGGAGGGCAGATGTGATTCCCCTCACAAAGTGGGAGCAAGGCAGAAGCGAAACTACAGACCTGTTAGTTTGACCTCAGTGGTAGGAAAATGATGGAATCACTTCTGAAAGAAAGGAATTGTTGAGTACCTAGAGCCAGCTGGGCACTGGACCCAAAGCAGCATGGATTCACAGCAGGGAAGGTCATGTCAGACAAATCTAATTGATTTCTTTGACTGGGTGACCAAAGTAATAGACCAGGGAGGGGCTGTGGATATGGCCTACCTAGACTTTAGCAAGGCATTTGACACAGTCCCGCACAAAGATTAATAATCAAGTTAGCCATCCTGGGAGTGGGTCCCAGGGTGGTAGCCTGTGAGACAACTGGCTGCACAACAGGACACAGAAGGTAATAGTGAATGGAACACATTCTGAAGAAGGGGGTTACTAGTAGGTACCTCAGGGCTCAGTACTGGGTCCAGTCCTCTTCGCGTCTTTATAGGTGACATTGCAGAGGGTCTGGAAGGAAAGGTATACCTCTTTGCGGATGACACAAAGATCTGTAACAGAGTTGAAACACAAGGAGGGGTAGAAAGGATGAGAAGGGACTTGGCAAGGTTGGAGAATGGTCAGACATATGGCAACTTAGATTCAATGCAAAGAAGTGCAAAGTAATGCACCTGGGAAATAAAAATCCAGGAGAAGCGAACACAATAGCAGGGGAGGTACTAACAACAACAATAATGGAAAGGGATATGGGTGTAGTCATATCAGATGACCTAAAGGTGGGTAAGCAATGTGAGAAGTTAGTAGGGAAAGCCAGGGGGATACTGGGATGCATAGGGAGGGGCATCACAAGTAGAAAAAGGAAAGTGGTTATCCCTCTATACAGACAGTTGGTGAGACCCCATCTGGAGTACCGTGTGCAGTTTTGGAGACCTCATCTACGCAAGGACATAGACAGGATGGAATCAGTCCAGAGGAGGGCAACTAAAATGGTGCAGGGTCTACATCAGAAACCATATGAAGAGAGACTGAGAGAGCTTAATATGTATATCCTTAATGAAAGGAGGGACAGGGGACATGATAGAAACTTTTAAGTACCTCAAGGGAATCAACAAAGTCCAGGAGGTAGCATCTTTCAGAAAAGAGATGTGTAAGAACAAGGGGCACAATTTAAAGTTAGAGGGGCGGCTCAGGGGTAATGTGAGGAAATTCTTTTCACGGAGAGAGTGGTGGATGCATGGAACTGCCTTCCTGGAGAGGTTGTGGGGTCTAAAACAGTGGAGGAATTCAAACATGTATGGGACAGACATAAGAGGCAATTATAGTGGAGGGTTGCAGGAAATAGGCTGTTGGTTAACTAGAATCTGTAGCTTATCCAGTAGGTAGGGAAATGGGCAGACTGGGTGGGCCAAGTGGTCCTTATCTGCCGTCAAAGTCTATGTTTCTATGTTTCTTTGACCAAGAGGGAGCAGTTGATGTTGCCTACCTTGACTTCAGCAAAACTTTCAATACTGTTCCACATAGAAGATTTATTAGTAAGCTGAGTAGGCCCGGGGTGGGTCAGAAGTTGGTCAACTGCATGGCAAACTGCTTGGCGGGAAGAAAACAGAGAGTGGTGGTAAATAGTACAGGCAGAAGAGATGCTAGTCAAAAGTGGGGTACCTCAGGAATCAGTTCTGGGGCCAGTACTCTTCAATATCTTCATCAGTGACATTGCAGATGGACTGAAGGGTAAGGTTTGTCTGTTTGCAGATAACACCAAGATCTGCAACTGAGTAGATGATCCAGAGTGGGTGGGCAGAATGAGAAGAGATCTGGATAAACTGGCAAAATGGTTGGAAGAGTGGCAAATGGGGTTTAATGCAAAGAAGTGCAAGATCATGCACATAGGGAAGAGAAACCCTGAAGCCACCTATAGGTTGGGTGGGGAGTTGCTGGCAATCTCAAGGGAAGAAAGAGACTTGGGCATCGTCATCACAGATGACCTGAAATCATCCAAGCAGACCACTGAAGCAGTAGGTAAGGCTAGAGGGATGTTGGGGTGTATTAGTAGGGGTATCGCAAGTCGTAAGAGGGAGGTAATAATCCCATTTTTCAAGACACTGGTTAGGCCCCATCTGGAGTACTGCATGCAGTACTGGAGGCCACAACTGCACAAGGACATTAACAAAATGGAGGCAGTCCAGAGAAGGGCAACCAAAATGGTGCAGGGACTGCATCAGAAAACATATGAGGAAAGATTAATGGAGTTCAGTATGTATACCCTAGAGCAAAGGAGGGAGAGAGGTTACATGATCGAAACATTCAAACATCTTAAGGGCATTAACAAGGTGAAAGAGTCTAACATGTTTCAATATAAGAAAAATAGCAGGACAAGAGGACACAGCATGAGATTAGAGAGGGGCCGAGTAAGGGGTATTGTGAGGAAGTTCTTTTTCACAGAAAGGGTGGTGGATGCATGGAACGTCCGACCTCAGGAAGTGGTGGATATGAATACAGTGCAGGGCTTCAAACAGGCATGGGATAGGCATAAGGGAGCAATAAAGATGAGTATGAATATATAGGCCATTGTCAGAGTACAGGCCTAATGCACATTCATAAGGTAGAAAAAATGAGCAGACTGGATGGGCCTTGCGGTCCTTATCTGCTGTCAACTTCCATGTTTCTATGTTTCTATGACATGAAGAGTGTTCTCACTCCAAAATCCTGCAGCCTGTATCTACCTGCACTGTGGTGGATAATAATAATAACAGCAGCAGTGAGAATGAAGGAGAACACCACCTGCTGTGCTCACTGATACTGAGGTTGTGGAGTCGTTCAGCCTGAAACTGACCCCTTCCTATTCTACTTCTCCAGCAGCTTCAGCCAAAAGCATTAAGAATTAGTAAAAGAAACAGAAGGGCACAAAAGACTATTTTTAAAGTAATCTAACATACTTTAATAAAGATTGACAACTACTGAAACAGCATGCCTGCTATGTCCCTACTTATAGCACTACTAATTATCAGTGATAAATATAGTTCCCTCGCTTAACCAAATCCCTGTTTATCTGAAAGATTTTTATGTTTCCCAAGACCTTTGTATAAACAGGGTTTTACTGTATCTTGGACTCACCCAGGACAGCTCCCTCTCCTGTGAACCACACATAACCCCTGAGGCAAAAATAATTCATCAAAGACTGGGAGCTCTATACAGATTAAATTCTGTACTCACACCTTCTATAATGATGCTTCTGTCACAGAGTTTTCTCCTCATGGTAATTGCTTATGGTATTTTGTTTTATTATTCAGCCCAAGAGGGACTGCTATCCAGGTTGAGGACCCTTTTACACTTAAGTGACAAAATCTGGAACACAATTACCATGTTATACCCACCATTGTATACTTTACAGCCAAATGGGCTGGCTCCCGTTGGACCAGATACCTACTACAGATAGGGAGTCTCACTAAGAAGGTGATTATGGGGTGAGTTTCCACTTCATTTCATTCCATTTTCAAAAATCATACCACTTCTGTTTCAACCTGGTCATCTATGCATTCTCAATTTTCTGTACTGAGAATAAGGACTACTACCAGTCCAAAAAATATTTTTTTTAAAACTTTCATCATCTTTCAATTCATTACTAGCTTCAATAACCAGCATTGATACCTCTGTATCCTGTTTTAGACTCACACTAAAATACTATTTCCATGTAAACTGTCAATGCAAATGTTTTCAAAGTCAAAATTTTGCCTTTTGTAATGTATATTTATATCAATTACTGTTTTATTTGTATTATTCTTTATAAGTTCTCTTGTCATATCTTCTGATCTCCCATCAAAATGGGTCAGCAGCTCATGGACTCCCCAGATTTTTTTTTTTTGTTATTAAATCAGTTTTATTAGTTTAACAATAGTCAATACAGTACTCAGCAATCGTACAAATATCAGATATCAGAACAATGAACTACAAGGTCAAACTGCCAGGTCAATCCCTCCCTCCCTCCCCGACTACACAGGCAGCCAGCTCTTGGCTTCCAACTCTTGTAGTAAGTTCAGCCATCAAGGCTTCCAGGCCGTCAGGAGCACCTCGAGAGAACCCCATAGAGATGCATATATCTTAGATCTACCATACATGTAGGCTATGTGCCTCTTCAACTGTAAAGCCAGCATGCTTTCCTTGTACCACTCCATCAGAGTGGGAGGCTTGTCACCAGCCCAGTGTCTCAAGATTGTTAAATTGGCTACTGCAGAGATAAGCGACATGTGGGCCCTTCTAGCTTTGGTGGTACCCATTGGAAAAAGATTGATTAGACAGACTTATGGGGTAAACAGGGTTTCAAGACCAAGGATAGGGTCAAGAATGTTATTAATAGACTTGCAAAAGGCCTGCACATAAGGGCATAGCCAGATCATGTGAAACAGGGAACCGTTGTCCCTCTTGCATTTTACACAGAGTGGCGTTGTCACTGCCCCATATTTACAAAGCTGAACAGGAGTTATATAGATATTATGCATAATATTAAAATGCACCAATCTCAGTCTGTCTTGCTTTATATATCTATACATTGACAGCCAGAGTTTCTGCCAGAGACTAGGGTCCTCCGGAATTCCTAGCTCCCTTGTTCAGTAATAACAAGTCCCTGATGGTAGTCTAAAGTCCCACTCCTGAAGAGTTTTATACAGGTTTGAAACTGAGCGTGATTGGGAGGCTTTTTGAAGGAGCGTGGACAGGTCCCTTTCACTAGGATCTATTGGCGAGGCCCGGGAGAAAAAGGAGATTAGGGCTCTACTAACTTGCAAATATTTAAATATTTCCTCATGCGAGGCACCTAAGGACTTTTGTAAATGAACAAAGGGGAGTGGTTTCCCGTTCGACCAACAGCCTGAAACCCTGGCATGATTTAATTGAGGCCAAAAAGCAGAGGACAACGGAACCCCCCCGACCTTAAAGTGTGGATTACCTACAATGGGCTGGTCAGTCGAGTGGTACCACCTTACTGCAAGATATTTTTGTATCTGATGGGAGGCTTTTAGCAACCATCCTATAGGATTGTTTCTAAGGGGCTTAGGGATAGCCGATGGGGAAACATATAGAAGAGCCCTCACCGAGCATTTGACCCGTGTTACCAAGTGCTGCTCTATATCTAACCACAACGGTAGATATTCCGGGTGTCCAATCTCCCTATTCCAGTGGGCCAATTTGTTTATATTCTGGGCAACATAATAGAGAAAGAAGGAAGGGGTGGCCAAGCCTCCTCTTAACTTTGGTGCTGTCAATTTGAGATAAGATCTGAGGACTCTTTTCTTGTTCCATGTGAAAAGATTAACAGCACTTTGCAATTTAGAAAACCATCCTTTCGGCAGGTAAACCCCCAGCACACCAAGGGGGTACAATATCCTTGGTAAATCATTCATTCATTTTGATTATGCTTAGCCTACCCCAAAGAGAGAAGGGGAGTAACCGCCATCTCTCCATATCCCCTGTTATTACCTTAACCAAATTGCCAAGATTATCTTTTATTGTAGATTTCAAATCTTTATACACATTAATACCCAGGTACGTGATTGACTTTGTTTCCCAGGAAAAACCAAAGGGGAGAAGCTCGGCCTTATTAACTCTGCTATTTAAAGGAAGGATCTTTGTTTTGGTCCAATTTAATTTATAATAGGATATTTTGGAAAAAACTTCGACCTCCGTTAGGGTGGCTGGAATTGAAACACCTGGTTCCTCAATATGCAATAGAATATCATCTGCATATACTGAACAGGCGTACCTAGCATTCCCTATTTGAATTCCCTTTATGGCAGCATTCCCTGCCAATCCGTGTACCAGTGGATCTACATATAAATTGAAAAGTAAAGGAGACAAGGGACATCCTTGTCTTGTGCCCCAGGCTAATTTAAATGATGGGGACAATACCCCATTGCACTTGACCCTAGCTGAGGGAAACAGATATAGAATTTGCACCCATCTCTGAAATTCTTTAAGTAGTCCAAATGAAGCTAGTGTAGCAAATAGGAAATCCCAGGAAACCCTGTCAAACGCCTTCTCAGCGTCTAGCGATACCAGCACCGTTGGCGTATCAGAGTCCCTAGCAATTGCCATGAGATGTAGCAATTTTCTCATATGATCTTGGGATGACCTCCCCATCATAAAGCCCACTTGTTCACAGCCTACCAGGCTACCTATAACTTTCTAAAGTCTATTTGCGAGAATTTTGGCCAGAATTTTAACATCTGTATTTAATAGGGAGATGGGGCAGTAACTAGCGATATTAAGAGGATCTTTCCCTTGTTTTAAAATTAGAGAAATCGTGGCTTCTTGAAAGCTAGGATCTGAGACCCCGTTGTCGTACCAGTACATAAACACCTCCTTTAAGACAGGAATTATTACCAAATGACAGGCTTTGTAAAAATTACTAGGCAACCCATCTGGCCCGGGGGCTTTATCAAGGGGCATCTGCTGAACGGCTTGCTGTATTTCAGTAAGAGTAATTGGGGCACTCAGAGATGCTGCCTCTGCATCTGTAAGCTTAGGCAGATTCATCGAGTTAAGATAGGAACTAACATCGTTGTCAGTAGGCCGTTGGGCTGGGTCCACTGCGTATAACCCTTGGAAATAGGAACCAAAGGCTTTCGCCATTTCCAGAAGGTCGGTACAAACCTGACCATCCCCCCCCCAGCTTAAATCCCTGTAATGAATTGAGATGAATCTAATTGATGGATACGCATGGCAAGCAACTTACTTGCCCTCTCCCCTGCCTCCAAATATCTGAGTTTGGTCCTCAGAAGGGCCAATTCCGCTCTTTGAGATACCAGGCCAGCATACTTGGCCTGTAGTTGATAAAGTCTGGCCCAACTCTCCACCGAGGAGGCTCGAGACAGGCTATGATCTAAATTCTTAATGGATACCAAAAGAGAGCCCAACTGAGCCCTTTGAGTCCGAGCCCTCTTGGAGGCCATCTTTATCATCTCTCCTCTTAGGGAACATTTCAAAGCTGCCCAAATTAAATCATATTTAACCACTGGGCCCTGATTACTATTAAGGAATGTGGTAATGAAGTCCACTATGTGGCCCAGAGAAGCCTTATCCCTCAGTATCTGGCTATTTAACCTCCACTGGGGAGACCATTTACTCCCTATTCCTAACCAGAATTCCAGACTAACAGGAACATGATCAGACAGGACTCTGGCTGATATATCTGTCTGCACTACCCCAGACGTGGCAAAGGAACTTATAAGTATGTAATCGATTCGGGAATATGTCCTATGTGCTGTAGAAAAAAAAAGTGTATTTCCGGACAGCTGGATTTATGACCCGCCAGAGATCGACTAAAGCAACATCTCTGATGAGATCCTTCAGTGCTCTTTGCGCTGGAGATAGCCCTCGACTGTCGCGGCCTGATCTATCCAGATCTGTCTGGAGTACTAAGTTCCAATCCCAACCCAGAATAGTAAGCTTAGGTGGATTGGACACCACAATATTTAGTAACCGCATGAAAAAGGCTGGGGAGTCACAGTTTGGGCCGTATACTGAGCCGAGTAAAATCAGATGGTGTTCTAATGCGCCATGCACAATAATATATCGGCCCTCCGGGTCCCAGACTTCCTGGGCCAGTTTAAAAGGGACATTTTTTGCTACGAGAATGACTACCCTTCCCTTATTCATGGACAACCCTGCCCCAAAAACTTGCCCTACCCATGATCTTCTAAAAAGGGGAATATCCTCTCTCCTCAGGTGCATTTCTTGCAGAAAGGCAATTTGCGTCTGCAATTGTTGCAGGTGCCTTAGTATGACTTGCCTCTTGACCCTATCCTTGGCTCCCTTAACATTCCAGCTGATAAAGTTGTATTGACTACTCATGCCCTATGGTGGTAAAACGTGAGCGTGAACACACTAAGCTACCCCCGGTGGGTAATGCCGAGGTTCTGCTGAGAAATTGGAATGTGTCCTGGTTTTAGCTGGAATTAAGATCCCCTGACAGTGTGTAGTCGTGGTCCCCACCCCCACATATAAAATCCCTACAATTCCCTCAAAATCAACAATCCTATAACCCCCCAACCCTAACAGAACAAACATCCCCCAGTTCAAATCAACTGCACTACCAATCCTGTTGTGCCACATGAGTAACATCTTAGCAGTCTTAGCAGCTTAACTGTTGTGAGGTTTAAATTACTTGTAGAAAGATCTAGTAAGTAGGGGGAGTAGCTTAGCTAGAAGGAAGCTACATTTAAAGACTGCCTTAGAAAGATTCTGCTAATAGCTTGGCAGAAGACACCAGGAGAAAGGACTGCTGTGTGACTGAACTTCTCTGCTGGGACTATATTGCCTCCTTCCCTCCCTCCACCCCCAGCCAAAGCTAGTTCTATTTTTATAGGCACAGGATTTGACTGACAACAGGAACTTCCTGTTTGGGAGCAGGAAGTGAGTGATCACAGAACCACCAAAGACCCACCATCCTAGAAGGGCAAGAGTAGCTCTCCGGTCCCTCTAGCTGCTGGAGGTCTGCCTCTGAGCAAGTAACTGGTCTACTGAGAAATATAGGATATTCTTGTCTCAGAACAGGACAATCAGGAGCTTAAAGGGCACACAGGCAGAAAGTAAGAGAGGGAGAAAAAACAGAGGGAAGAGTAAGGATTGCAAACAGTTAAGGGCCAGAAATAAGACATGATTGGAGTGGTGCAGTGCAGTGGCTGTGGAGCAGCAGTCTTCGGGAGGCGTTCTGGAGGATGCGGTGTTGTCCCATCTGCAGGCACCTCTCTGGGCTGAGGAGGAGGTTGCTCATCTACAGGCTGAGTTGGCCAGGATTTGTGGGACCTCCTCTTCCATCCAGGGACCACCAGTGCCTCTGCCGTTTCCTCAGAGGTTGCCAAGAAAGAGGAGTGGTTGGACCACAGTGGGCTCAGGGAGGGTGAGGATGGTGGAACAGAGGTGCATCCCTTCAGTTGTACCTCTCCACAATTCCTATGCCATTCTGGCAAAGTGTGGTTCCTCTATGGAGGCACCCGCAGTGGAGACCAAGGAGGATGCTGGGAACCTCCACAAAGGAGACCCACAGGAGGGTGGCAGGGGACCCTGCAGGGGAAGGAAACAACTCCTGGTGGGGGACTCCATTGTTAGGAAGGTAGAACTGGGGGAGGAAGGGGAGAGGGAGGTGAGGTGCCTGCCTGGCGCCATGGCTTGGAGGGACAGGGAGTGAATCCTCAGGATTGCCGGAGCAGCTGCACAGAGGAGGGAGCTGGATGTCATTGTCCACCTAGGGACAAATGACCTGGCTAAGAGAGGGATTAGAGAAGTACAGGAAGAGTTTATGGAATTGGGGAGGGGCCTTAGTCAAGTAGCGCGCACGGTAACCTTCTCGGAGGTGCTGCCCATCTATGGCATAGGAGAAGCTAGGGTGTTCCACACCATGGGATTCAATCAGTGGTTGAAAAACTGGTGTGGAGCTCAGGGATTTGGCTTCATTGGGGACTGGGGGTCCACCTGGAGTGATGCAAGCCTATATTGGCATGATGGGCTGCATCTGTCCGGGAGGGGAACCAGGATCCTAGGTGATAGGTTTAAATGCTTCATTGGCAAGCTTTTAAACTAGCCAGGGGAGGCACTGGAAAGAGCAGGAAATCCTAGCACCCCCAAATAATCACGGTAGTAAGTGTGCAAACACCAACATAGAGGTGTCGATAGGGAGAAGGGCAGGGGTAAATGGAGAAAGTGACAAAGGCAAGGAGGACAGGATGGAGCAAAGGGAGTAAGGCCATCAGGAAGTGGAGGGTAATGAGTACCAATGCCCATAGTCTGGGCAACAAGCTCCCTGAGCTGGTGGCCTTGATGGAAGAGGGATGCCTGGATATCGTAGCAGTCACAGAAACATGGTACACAGAGAACCATGACTGGGATGTTAACATACCAGGGTACATAACCTACAGGAGAGACAGGCAGGGAGAAGAGGGGGAGGAGTAGCTCTCTATGTAAAGGAAGGGATAAAAGCAACTGAACAAAAGAGTAAACAGGGAGGAGAGGAGGCACTGTGGGTCACCTTGGAGACTGGAAAGGCACCACAATCCGCACAGGGGTTGTGTACAGACCCCATGTCAGGGGAGAATGGACAAGGATATGATGAAGGCATTCTTAGAATGGCAGAGAAAGGGAGATACTGTTGATGGGAGACCTGAATATGCCAGATGTTAACTGGAGCACATTTGCTGCAGCCACATCCAAGAGCAGGGCCATTCTTGATGCCCTACAGGTGGCAGGCATTAGACAGCTAGTTTCAGAACCCACTCGTGAGGAACAATCTTAGACCTCGTACTCTCAAATGGGGCAGTGAGAGGATCTCTGATCTAGAAGTGGGTTGCCATCTGGGGACAAGTGACCATCAAACAGTGTGGTTCACATTAAACTCAGCTACAGAGTCAAGCCATACAAAGTGAGGGTACTGGACTTTAGGAAGGCTGACTTTGGCAAAGATGGAGAGTGCCTCAGAAAAGCACTAGCAAACAGGCTAGAAGGAGGTGTGGAGCAACAATGGGGAATCATCAAACTGCCATCACAAAGGCAACAAGCCTTTGTGTGAAGCAAATAAACAAATCAAAATGAAAGAAAAAGCCACTATGGTTCTCAAAGAGGTGGCTGTGAAAGTCAGGAAGAAAAGATAGCATTCGGAAGTATGGAAACACAGAAGGAGCAGGACAGAGGCTGTACCAGTTAAGGCAGAAGGAAGCAGGGAGGGAAGTCAGAATAGCAAAGGCCCAAACTGAGGAAAAGATCGCCAACTCAGTTAAGAAGGGGATAAAAACTTTTATAGGTACATCAGCGAGCATAGAAAGACAAAGGAGGATAGTGAGGCTGAATAGAATGAGCGGTGGGTGGGCAGAGGGACAGTGAAAAGCAGGGATACTGAACGAATATTTCTGCTCAGTATTCACAAAAGAGGAGGGAAGTGCTCTAATCCAATTAACAGAAGCACTCTTGATAGGGGTCGATCCCAGTCCTTTCACAGAAGAAAGGGTTCTGCAAGAACTCCTAAAACTGAGCGTGACATGCTATGGGTCCTGATAGATTTCACCCCAGAATTCTAAAAGAATTAAGGGAGGAACTAGTGAAACCACTGGCTACTCTTTTTAATAAATCATGGGAGGATGGTGTGGTACCCGAGGACTGGAGGAAGGCGGATGTGATTCCCCTTCACAAAAGTGGGACCAAGACAGAGGCAGGAAACTACAGACCTGTCAGTCTGACCTCTGTGGTAGGGAAAGTGATGGAGTCACTTCTGAAGGAAAGAATAGTTGAGTACCTAGAGGCCAGTGGAGCACAGGACCCAAGGCAGCATGGGTTCACAGTGGGAAGGTCATGTCAGACGAATCTAATAGATTTCTTTGACTGGGTGACCAAAGTAGTAGACCAGGGAGGGGCTGTGGACATGGCCTACCTAGACTTTAGCAAGGCATTTGACACAGTCCACACAAAAGATTAATAGTCAAATTAACCAGCCTGGGAGTGGGTCCCAGGGTGGTAGCCTGGGTAAAACATTGGCTGCACAACAGGACACAGAAGGTAATTGTAAATGGAGTCCACTCTGAAGAAAGAGGGTTACTAGTGGGGTACCACAGGGTTCAGTATTGGTCCAGTCCTTTTAATGTCTTCATCAGTGACATTGCAGAGGGACTGGAAGAAAGTATGCCTTTTGCAGATGACACAAAGATCTGCAACAGGGTTGATACACAAGGAGGCGTGGAAAGGATGAAAAGGGACTTGGCAAGGTTGGAGGAATGGTCAGAAGTATGGCAGCTAGGATTCAATGCAAAGAAGTGCAAATAATGCACCTGGGAAACAAGAACCCAGGGAAGAATACAAATGGGTGGGAGGTAGTAACAACAACAAAAAGGAAAGGGACCTGGGGTAATCATATCAGATGACCTTAAGGTTAGAATCAATGTGAGAAGGCAGTAGGGAGGCTGGGGGTATACTGGGATGTATAGGGAGAGGCATCAGCAGCAGAAAACAGGAAGTTGTTATCCCTCTGTACAGACAGTTGGTGAGACCCATCTGAGTACTGTGTCCTGTTCTGGAGACCTCATCTCCGCAAGGACATAGACAGGATAGAGGTAGTCCAGAGGAGGCAACTAAAATGGTGCAGGGTCTGCAAGAGAAGCCGTATGAGGAGAGACTAAAGAAGCTTAATATGTATACCCTTGAGGAAAGAAGGAGAGGGAGACATGATAGAAACTTTAAGTACCTCAGTGGAATCAACAAAGTCCAAGAGGGTAGCATCTTTCAGAAAAGAGACTTACAAGAACAAGAGGACACAATTTAAAAGATAGAAGGAGGGCGGTTCAGGGCAATGTGAGGAAGTATTATTTCACAGAGAGGGTAGTGGATGCATGGAACAGCCTTCCTGAGGAGGTTGTGGGGTCTACAACTGTGGGAGATTTCAAGAATGCATGGGACAGACATAAGGCAATTCTTGTGGGGGGTAGGAAGAAATAGGCTGTTGGTTAACTAGGATCTGCGGCCTATCCTGTAGGTAGGGAAATGGGCAGACTAGATGGGCCTAGTGGTCCTTATCTGCCATCAAAGTCTATGTTTCTATGTTTCTATGTTTCAGTCTAGGCTCCACAGTCATATCCCCCGGAGCCCCCCGCTCAATATTGTCAGATTAAGCGACTCCACCCCTTAGAAAACCCCTAGACCCTGCCAGCATCATTACCAGAGAACAGATAACTTTATTTCTATGAATTCGGCATTTAATTATAATGGAAAATGGTCAGTGACTGGCTCATCAGTTTCAGCATCTCACTGTACAACCCCCAGTTGCTTTCAAAACTTTGTGCTGAAACCAGTGATCCCATTTCCCCTATCAGCCGTGGAACATTTTAGTCAGGAAAAAAAAAAAAAAAGTTAGTTAACAGTCAGTTGCACTCTACAGGGCTCAAGCCATATCCTCGGGTCCTACTTAATGAAGAGCCATTCTGCAGCACATAATTTCCTGTCGAGATCTCTCGACTGTGCATAATAGTCAAGGCTCCTGCTGCCGCTGCAAGCGTAGCCTCATGTCTGATCCTCACGACTCTCTCGTGTACCCCAAAGTCGGGGCCATTTGTCCCTTTTCTTAGCCGTTCCACGGTTACCAGTAAAAAAAAAAATGTTAACTCTTTAACTCAGAGTTGAAAGCATTCTGTCCGTCATAGGAGTCATGGATCCAGGTAACACATCAGTATGCACTCATCTAAAATTAGGATGCCCCTTAGCAAGTAGATGCAGCCAATCATCCGACCAATTCGCACTCAAACAAATTTTAGTGGCTTCAGTATGGCGTTTAGATGCAGTGGCAACGTAGTTCGAATCCCACCCTATCGTACTCGGCTCTCACAGATGCTAGGGTGATCTTTCCAAATTTGCTCCGATACAGACCTCTTCTAAAGTGGAAGTCATGGTGGTTAAGCACAGAGCCATCTGATATAACAGGTGCTTATGCACAATCCTTATCCTTCTCGGGGAAAGTTGTCAGTGCGATGTACTCTGTTGAATCAGTCCTTAGAAAAAACAACCAACAATAACTTTGCCATGTTTGTAACCCAAGGCATGCCCCCCTGCCATTCACTTGAAGAGATCCGGGAAGGTATTTTTAAGCTCTTGCAACGCTTGTACAGGCGATTCAAATGAGAACCATTCATCCTCATTCTTGACCATCAGAATAGCGGAATATTTAACTCTGAACGGCTTTGAAGCTGCCACCAGTTTGGAAACCAATGGATGGAATTCCTGTCGGCGTATCCGTACTGAGTGTGGCAGGTCCGGGGTAATATGGATTTTCCTTCCTTCCCAAGTCACTTCACTGATGCCTCTAACTTTAGATAAAATATGCTGCTTGTCTAAATAATTTAGGAGTTTGAAGATAATTGGCCTGGGCGGCTGACCTTGGGCTGGTGGAGGGCGTAATGCTCGGTGGGCTCTCTCTATTGTATATTCCCCTCCGCCCGGAGAAGAGCCGGCTATTTTGTTGCAAAGCTTCTGTAAAAACGTAATCATCATGCTCCCTTCCTCTTTCTCTGGAATTCCTATTATTATTAAGTTATTCCACCTACTATGCCCCTCTAAGTCCTCTAGTTTGTCTTCGAGCTTCTTCATTCTGCATTTCATATTCACCAGCTCTACCTCAGACTTCTCTTGTTTTCTCTCCAGTAGACTATTTTGATTTCCGAATCGCTGACCCTTCTTGTCAGCAATTCTACTGAACCCTTGATTTCTTGTAGGTCTTCAGATATGGAGGCTATAGCAGTCTGAAGAGGCTGTATAATTTCCAGAAATTTGCCTTTGACAGGGCTGCTTCTGTGGTGGGCATCTTGACTGCGCTAGCTGCCTGCTGCTTAGGCCATTTCGCAGCCTTATCTTTCTCTGGCGTACACGGAGAAGAATGCCTTGGGGGCGCCTTCTTCATATATACCTCCATTGATCAGCCCGTCTTGCGCGTCAGAGGTAAGTTGACTCGTTTTTAAGCTGCTTTTGTGGCAAATTTTGATGTGGATTGCCGTTTATTTGTAGAAAATTGGGAAATAGGGAACGGAGCTCCGAGGGACCACTGCCGTAGCTCAGGCTGCCATCACGTGACCCCCCGACTCCCCAGATTTTTAATAACCAAAACAAAACAAAAACAGCAGTCCTCCAGTTTAACTACATAAACCAAGAAGTGTCTGGGAACTCATAGTACAGCCAAAAATATATTTATGCTGTCCATACAAAGGCCATAGTTGTTTCTTGGTTTAATCCATATCAAATCCAAAAGTATGCAGTGTAACAACAGGTAAACTTCACCGACATAATGCCCAGTGCTTTGAGTTAACAGACTCTTTGTCAGGGGTTGTGGTCAGGGAGTAAACATCATCAGTTTAAATACAAGGGCCTGGATATTCAAACTGCACCAGGCTGTGGTGCAAGCCTGGGCGCAGCTCAACTTTGTTGTGCAGTGGTGTGGTCTGGGCGATATCCAACGGAGCTGCGTTATGGCGCAGCAGCTTTGAATATCGCACCCTGGCCACCCCCACTGTGCATGGCGCAGTGGCACTGCGCCAGTGCAAGTGGCCAGAGTGGAGCATGGAGATGCGCTGGCGCAAGTGCCATTGCGCCATGCACAGCACCTGCAATATTCAAAAAGGGACATGCAAATGAGCCATAATTTATGCAAGGCAGACAAGGGGCCATTTGCATCTCATTATGGCCCCATTTGCATGCCATTAGCATGCAGGTGCACCGATCCCCGACGACTTGCGCCTGGCACCCTGCCAGGCAGCAGCCGTTGGGGACCAACGCCCCCTGCAGCCCGATTGAGGGCATTCCTGTAATATAAAACAAAAAATGTCCAATATCCCTGGTGGTCCAGTGGACCGATCGCCGCCAATCGCAGGCATCCGAAACACATAACAGACCTCACCACCCTGGTGTACTGGTGTACCCCTCACCCACCACTGAGTCCCACCGCCCCCTCCACCCCGTCAGCCGGCGGGCGGCAGCGCCCACCATCGCCTGCGCCGACCGACAGCTCGGGAGCTGCACGCTCATTAATTCACAGTGAGCCAATGGGCGCAGTTCATACGAATTACTCAGTCCAGATATGTGAATGAATCATTCACATATCTGGACCGAGTAGACGGTGCGAGTTGCACGCCCATTGGCCCACGCCAGAACCATCGGGCGGCAGCCCCACGGAGCTGTCAGTCGGCTGGTGGTAGGGGTGGCAGGCGAGTGGGGTGCTGCCACCGCTGGCTGGACGGAGGGAGCGGGGCGGTGGGGCTCAGTGGGCAGGTGGGGAGGGGGGTACACTAGACCACAAGGGTTTTAGGGGTCTGTTATGTGTTACGGATGCCCACAATTGGGCGGTGATCAGTCCACTGGACCACCAGGGATATTGGACCGGGGGGGAGACTATACTGATGCCCGCGATCGGGCACATAGAGGTCCACTGGACCACCAGGGATATTGGACAGGGGGATTGTGCTCCAGGGATGCCCATGATGGGGCAGGGGGGAGCGCCGCCAGGTGCGGCAGGAACTCGGGTGGCCACCCACAGGTGGCAGCTGCCGTGTTGCACCCTGCAATGTGGCAGCTCACCTGTGGGTGGCCATCACTTGTTCCTTTTTTTGGCTTAACTTTGTGCAGGCGGTAGGATTGGCGATGATGACTCTGCACATCCCGGCTGAATATCGGGCTGTGCAGGTTATGCATGGGCACGCCCCACCTGTGCCTGCATACATTACTGATACACTCTGCTGCGTCGGGACTTGTGCGGCGCACTTTTCCCTTTTGAATATCACGCTGGGGCACATCAGTGGGTTGCACATGGCACAACACTGTTATGCCATGCGCAACCCTTTTGAATATCTGGGCCAAGATCTCATAAATATTCATGAGTGTTCATACATAAGAAATGGAGGTGCTAATTAAAAGAATAGAAATCAAAAAGTGCATTAGTCTTTCATATTCAGTTCACAATAAAGAATACCTTCTTTTTTGCTGCATTTAGCCTACGCTAACAGCAGATATTGCTGTCTTACACAAAAAATGAAAACCACTCATAAAAAATGTTGAAAACCTTTCAATATAGAGTAAAAGATTGCTGGTAGTTCATGCAATCTCACCAACCCTGGTATTTTTCATATGTGCCCATTGCACCGTATCCACATCACTGAAGAACTGGGGGTGTTGCAGAATGAAGGGAGAGTCCCATCAGCTATAGTATATTTACCTTAACTGTTGATTGCACAACTTCCACATCACTGAAGAGTGTGTTGGTGGTGGGGGAGAGAAGATCTACAACCAGAACTGCCATGCTAGAGACAGAGTCACCTTGAGTGCAATCTCTATCTTCCACAAAGTCACTAGGATCTTGGTTTGCTTGCATGACGTTCTCATGTGGCAAGGATTCTCATGCCTCCAATTGAAGTGCTTCATTTGCTTCTTCAGCTGAACTTAGTGGCAAATGTAAGCCCTGTGGTGGGTTGCTAATGGTTTCAAATTTGGACCCTCCATCCATGGCTGCCATGAAGTAATACAGGTCTTCTGCAGGTGCAGTTGCCATTTCTTAAGGAAACCCTTTTCAGGCCAGTCAAAATCCAATGCCATATGTTGCTTTGTGAAAAAATGTTTGAGACGTAGTTTTCAAAAAAATCTCTGAAAATCTACAAAGATTTGAAACTGGTTAATATATGGTTTGGAATAAACGGGAGTCCTTTTTGTAACACACAGTTCTGTGGAGTAGTAAGTGTGTGGGCTGAAAGATTAATATTTGTAATAGGCAGTTTTCCTCTCTCAGTGTTCTGTCTGGTGTAGTGTTTTTTTTGTTTGTTGTTTTTTGTTGTTGTTGCACCTCTCCTCTTGCTCCACCATGTTTAAATTTTTCTTTTGTTTGATTTTTTTTTGAGTGGTTTTCATTTTTTGTGCAAGATAGCAACATCAAAATCCAAAGGTAAGCGCTGGCTGGGAGGAGAGGAAATTTGAAACACCAAATAAGGAAAGAGATCCGGGGATCATTATTTCAGATAACTTAAAGGTGACAAATCAGTGCAACAAGGCAGTGGAGAAGGCAAACAGAACGCTGGCATGCATAGGGAGGGGTATCACGAGCAGGAGGAGGGAGGTGATCATGCCGCTGTACAGGTCCATGGTTAGGCCGCACCTGGAGTCTGGGGTTCAGTTCTGGAGATCACACTTGCAAGGGGACAAATATAAAGTGAAGCAAGTCCAGAGAAGGGCTACCAAAATGGTGTAGGGCCTACACAAGAGGTCATATGAGGAACAACTGGAGCAGGTCACCCTGTATGCATTGGGAATGAGAAGGGAGAGGGGGGAAACATGATAGAAATGTTTAAATATTTGATGGGAATAAATAGGGTAAGAGAAGAGAGCATTTTCAAAATGAGTGATAACACAACAACAGGGGGGTACAGCTTAAAACTGGAGGGAGGAAGTTTCAGAGGGAGTGTGAGGGGACAATACTTCACTGAGAGGGTGGTGGGTCCCTGGAATAGGCTACCGGAGTGGGTGGTACATAGATACATAGACAATGTTGGCAGATAAGGGCCTATGGCCCACCCAGTCTGCCCATTTGAGCTTGTAAGTTCAGTTTATGTTTTCCTAGAAGTCTGCTGCCCCTTACCCCTGACCTCCAGAATTCCTTTATGCTATCCCATGCATTCTTAAATCCTGTGATTGTTTCAGCCTCACCACTTCCTCTGGCAGGGTGTTCCACTTGTCCACCACCCATTCTGTGAAGAAATTCTTCCTCACGTTTCCTCTGAATCGTCCTCCCATAACTTCATCCCATGCCCTCTAGTCCTGGAACATCTTTTTCGCTTAAAAATAGTGTATTCCTGCACCCTGTTCCTCCCTGTAAGATACCTGTATGTCTCTATCATATCCCCTCTCTCCCTCCTCTCCTCCAGGGAGTACATATTCAGTTCCTTCAACCTGTCCTCATACGACTTGTGATGCAATCCATGCACCATCTTTGTTGCCCTCCTCTGAACCTTCTCTACCCTGTCTATGTCCTCACATAGGTAAGGTCTCCAGAACTGTACACTGTACTCCAGGTGGGGCCTCACTAGTGTCTTGTATAGTGGAATTATGACCTCCCTTTTCCTGCTGGTGATGCCCCTGCCTATGCATCCCAGCATCCTATTTGCTTTACCTGCTGTCTTATCACACTGTTTCTCTACCTTGAGGTCATCAAAGATGATAACCCCAAGATCCCTTTCCTGCTTGGTGCATGCTCTATCCTCACCCCCCAACTGATATATTGTGCCAGGATTTTTGTGCCCCTTATGCATTATCTTGCACTTCTTTGCATTGAATTTCAAATGCCAAACCCCTGACTATTTTTCAAGTTTCTGAAGGTCCCTTCTCATTCTGTCTACACCCTCTGGTGTGTCTACTCTGTTACAGAGCTTCGTGTCATCAGTGAACAGTGAAATTCTGCCTTCTAGATCCTGCACAATGTCACTGATGAAGATGTTGAATAGGACCGGTGCCAGCACTGATCTCTGTGGTACCCCACTGGTCACTCTTCCCTCTGTGGAGTGACTGACATTTACCACCACCCTCTGTGTCCTGCCGCCCAGCCAGTTACCTGCCCACCACACTACTGTCCTGCCCACACCCATATTCCCCAGTTTGCGTAATAGTCTTCTATGTGGCACAGTTTCAAAGGCCTTGCTGAAGTCCAGATAGGCCATGTCCACTGCCCTCCCCTGATCCACCTCCCTAGTCACCCAGTCAAAAAATTCAACGAGGTTGGTCTGACATGACCTCCTCCTGGTGAAACCATGCTGCTTTGGGTCCTGTAGTCCATTGACAACCAGATGCTCCATCAATCTCTCCTTCAGTAGTGCTTCCATGATCTTCCCCACTACTGAGGTGAGGCTGACTGGTCTGTAGTTCCCTGCTTCCTCTTTGTTCCCACTTTTGTATAAGGAGACTACATCTGCTGTCCTCCAGTCTTTGGGTACCTCCCCTGTTTCCAGTGATCCGCTAAACAGGATAACCAGAGGTTCAGCCACCACCTCTCTTAGTTCTTTATGGTGGGAGTGAAATTGGTGGGGGAATTCAAGAGTGCATGGGATACCAATATGGGACTGAACATGAGAGACAAGTGTATAAAAGAAAGAAGGGAATAAAGTCATGATGGCAAAAAAAGCCATGGGGAGGATAAAGGGCACACCAGGTTGGCCAAGTTGACTTTTTCTGATGACGGATTTCTACATTTCTATCTATTGTTAGCACAGGCTAAATACAGCATACAAAAAGGTATTCCTTATTATGAATTGAATATGAAACAGTAGTGCACTTTTTGATTTCTGTTCTTTTTATTTGCACATCAATTTTGTATGTATGAATACTCATCAATATTTATGAGCTCCTGTACAGTATTTAAACCAATAATGTTTTCTCCCTGACTATACCCCTGACGAATAGTCTGTTTACTCGAAGTGCTGGGCATTGTGTGGGTGAAGTTTACCTGTTGCTACACTGTCTACTTTTTTTTTTTTTTTTATAGATTAAACCAAGCAACAACAACAGCTTTTGTGTGGACAGTATATCTTTGGCTCTACTACTAGTGCACAGGCACATCCCTGGTTTTGCACATGCATTACAGGACTGGCTGCCCTTTCTCCTGTGTGCCAGCCCAGCACTGCCATTTCTGCAGTACAGCCCTTCCTGAATTGCTCCAGTTTATCTACTCTCCCTTAAGTGCAGTAACAGAACCCTATAAGTTTAAATAGGATCTGACCAATAAAAAAATATCTAGGCATGTGCACATCAGCTGACTTGGCACATCTTCTTGATCTCAATTATCATCCTTAACATGCAAATAATAGAAGATCTGGCAACATGGAGCTGCCTCTGCTTTTGCTTTTCAACAGAATTGAATCGATCTGGATGAACATTCTTCCCCAGCTCTTATATTTATTCCAGATGCTGCCTATGAACATATCCAAACATCAGTACATGAGTTGGAATAAATATATTTCCCCTTATCTGTACAATGGTGCTAAACCTTGCATAGCCTGCAAACAATTACAGCTGCCTACACAAGTGGGAGGCCTTGCCCTCCCCAACTTGGAAAAATTCAACCAAGAGGCTAAGCTCAAACATATATGTTCCTGGTTAATCCCTAACTACTAGGAACACTGGAAACATTTAGAAACCACAACATTTATACCCATGCCTCATTACAAGCTCTTCGCACATCCATTATCACAGGTACTACAATTAATAGATGGTGGCATCAGCCAGCAAGTGTTACCTACACTGCGCACAACTACAAAGACAAAGCCAGCGCTACAGATAATATTCATCTAATGAAGCCGGCATGGGATGTTACTTATTACCCAACACAGCCTGTCCACAAATATAGACTTTGGAATAAGATAGGCCTATAGCAGATTTACCAGTTTCACTTGACAGATGGGAATAAATCCTTTGCCCCGCTTCAACAACAGTACCGGTGACAATCTATTGGATATTACAACTATCTCCAAGTCCACCACTAGTGACTTTGCAGTTTTGACTGCATTGTAACTTGGAGCACCTACATCTCTAAATATGGTTAATTATGTCAACACTGTCAGGCTAACGCTGACTACATTTTATATCAAATAGTTACCATATGTTGAGGACAAAGAAGCTCTCATGTTACATCCACAGTGGATGAAATTGGAGAAATATTTACATGGCCCCATTTTTCAGAAGAATGGAACCGACCCATTTTTTCCAGTGCAAAGTGCTATTTTCCCATATATGGAGAGTATATGTCTGGAAAATAACATTAAGATTCTTTAAAATGCCTGTAGTCACTGCTAGGTATTCTGCCCAGCATCATGTTGCCTGCTGGAGGCTGAGAGGGGCACAGCAAGCAGATCACATTAATATTTAAAGGAGCTGTGTAGTGTTACAGCCTTTCTGGAATCACATCCAAACTGAACTTCAGACATTATATTCAGAACTCCAGGGATTGACACCAAAGACATAAATATTACTAATTTACCATATAGCCACAAGAATAAACATCAAAAATATTTAATACCTACATTTCACACAGCAGCCAAAAATGTATTATAAATTCTCTTCTTCTGCTTGAGGATGAGGGGGTGATGTAGCCATGACAGGGGTGGTTAGAGATGGAAAGGGAGTGGGGGGCAGGAGGCAGGGGCCAGATAGCAGGAGGAACAGGGGGGAACCTGGAATGCAGGAAAATGGGAAGCAGTGAATCAGAGCAGGAGGGCAGGGGAGAGGGAGGAAAGCGCAAGGAGAAGAACCAGTTTGGAGGAAAGGGCAAGGGAGAAGGACCAGAAGTACAAGGAGGATACAGTAAAGGGAGCTGAGGGTTTAGGCCAGGGGAGCACGACAAGCAAGGAGGGACTAAACGGAGACAGGAAGGAAGGGAGGATGAGCCAGGCTAGTTTAGCGGATGGGGAGAAGGACCAGTCATGAGCAGTGAGGGGGGAGTTAGCGAGGTACAAAAGGATACTCGGGAGGAGGAGAGGCATAGGATCGGAGTGGAGGGGGTGGCCAGGGTAAATAAGGAGGGGACGGCATGTGGCACCCAGATAGGGGGAGGAACAAAAAGCCGGCTGGGTGGAGAGGCTGATAGAAAGGATGAGGGACATGGAAGTGGGGAAATGGAGGAAAAGGAGCAGTCAGAGTGCTCCTGTTGGGGGAATTCTATGATCAGGGGTATCAAATGGGATAGGGAGGGAGAAGCTTGGCCAGTTAGAACAAAATGCTTCCCTGGACTAACGGTGCACAGGGCCAAGCATGAGGTATATCAGCTGGCAAAGGATTGTGGGGCTTCCCCGGACATACTGGTCCACCTGGGTACAAATGACATTGAGGTAAATAGTGAGCTAGAGATACAGACAAGTTTTAGGGAGCTTGCCATGGTCTGTCATGACATAGGATGTGCAGTTTCCTTCTCAGAAATCCTGCCAGTGACAAGGGCTAGTGGGGAACACAAAATTAAGATCAGGGAGATAAACCAGTGGCTCAGGGAGTGGTGTGAGGCCAGAGGGTATGGGTTGATGGGGGATTGGGGGGAGACCTGGGAGGATAAGAAGCTGTATGCTAGAGATAGGCTCCATCTCAATTTGGAGGGGAGGGGAATCCTTGAGTTGAAAATAGAGGGGTTCATTGGTGAAAAGTGGGGTTTAAGCTTATGAAGGGGAGGGATGGGAGAAAAAGGCTGTCGAGGGGGGGCTGATAAAGGAGGGACTCTATCTCAACCCCTCTGGGGAGCTGGAGGAATGCGGGAAAAGGCCGACTGGTAAAGTGCAGACCAGGGGAAAACAGAATCCCCATGGGAACACGAGCAGGGGAAATGGAAGTATAGGGAAAGGGTGGAAGATAGTCCTGCTAAATGCCAGGAGCTTGGGCAATAAAATGCCTGAGCTCCAAGTGATGCTAACTGAGGGAGCGGTGGATGTGGCAGCGGTCACTGAGACCTGGGCCACCTCAGGACATGACTGGGACCTGAACCTGGAGGGATACACTATGTTCAGGAAGGACAGGGGGGAGGGAAGGGGAGGAGGGGTAGCAATGATAGTCAAAAACTGCATTGGCATGGGGGAGTAGAGGAGGCGGAGGGAACCGAAGAGGTGATTTGGGTCACCTTGATAACAATGGGGGGGCAAGAGAGTAAAAATAGGAGTGGTGTATAGACCCCCTGCATTGGCAGAGGAGCTGGAGGAGAGTCTGGTGGCAGATGTTGGGAGACACTGCAGACTGGGCAGGGGAAGGGTGGTGGTGTTGGGGGACTTAAACATGCCAGGAACAGACTGGGAGACTATGACATCCTTAGTGGCCAGGGAACAGAGGTTGTTGGATGTCTTTCAAGACGCGTTCCTAACTCTGCAGGTGGGGGAACCGACCAGGGAGGCGCGGGTACTGGATGTGGTCCTGGCAGACAGTGACCAGATTGGGGGCCTGGAGGTAAGGGACCCGTTGGCGGGGAGTGACCATGCCACGGTCTGATTCTGCCTGGACCTAGGAGGGGTAGAAGGCTGCACAAAGATGGAGGTAACTGACTTCAAGGGGGTGGATTTTAAGGAAATGGGAAGGATCCTTAAGGAGCATTTGGATGGGATTGGGTCAGACATGGACGCTGATAGTAGGTGAGAAATCATCAGGAGAGGGGTGCAGGATGCTACCAGCACCTGTGCAAGAATAAGATGAAAATGTGGCAGGGCCTGAAAACCCTGCTGGTGGACCAGAGAGGTACAGGAGGTGGTGCAGGGAAAGAGGCAGCCTATGGCAGTCAATTCTCAAGAGGTGAAAGAGATCGAGGGGGTGCAGGCTAGATGGCCAGGAAGGGCCACTAGGGTAGTGAGAGGCTCAAGAAGGCAGGAAGGAGCAGAACCTGGGCCAGGGAAATTAGGAGAGGGAACAAGGGTTCTTAGATACATTGGGGAAAAATGTAGGTGAAGGGGCAGATTAGCAGGATTAAAACAGGGAGAGATGGGCACAAGACCCAGGGAACAGGCTGAGGCACTAAATGAGTACTTCCTCAGTTTCACCAAGGAAAATGGGGTGCTGCATCATACATGGGAGGAGACAGTGATACTGAGGAGGGGGACCCTTACCGATTAGGGGTCTGGGGAGAGGCATCACTGGCAGGAGGGAAGGCTAAGCAAGGAGAAGAGGTAGCAAGTGGAAATCACAGCAGAGAGAGTGAGGGAAGTCCTCAGGTCCCTTAAGATGGAGAAAGCACCGGGGCCAGATAAATTACATCCCAGAGTGCTGAAGAAACTTGCGGATGTCCTGGTGAAACCCTTGGCAGAGCTTTTCACCATCTCTCTGAGGACAGGGTGGGTGCCCCAGGACTGGAAGGTGGTGCATATAGTGCCTATCCACAAGGGGGGATCAAGGGAGGTGGCAGGGAACTACAGGCCTGTCAGCCTGACATCGGTGGTGGGCAAGGTGATGGAGGGCATTGTCAAGGAGAGACTAGGGGGGGACCTGGAAAAGTCAGGGTGCCTGAACGATAGACAGCATGGATTCGTCCCCGGGAAATCATGTCAGACAAACCTTGTGGAGTTCTATGACTGGGTGCTGAGTGCCTTGGACCTGGGTAGACCAGTGGATGTCCTATTTCTAGACTTCAGCAAGGCATTTGACTCTGTTCCTCATGTGGGCCTGTTGGATAAGCTGGGAGAAATGGGGTTGGGGAACCAGATAATCAGATGGATAGGCAATTGGTTCCAGGACCGGACCCAGAGGGTCATAGTTGGTGGGACAGTTTCATCCCCAAGGAGGGTCATTAGTGGGGTCCCACAGGGATCAGTTCTTGGGCCCCTCCTGTTCAACGCCTAAGTCTCTGACATAAGGACAGGTATCAGGAGTGAGATGAGTCTTTGTGGATGACTCAAAACTGGGGGCGGTGATGGATGGGGAGGAGGGAAGGGTGGCCCTACAGGGGGACCTGGAGGCTCTGGAAAGATGGTCTAGAAAGTGGAAGCTGAGGTTCAGTGCAGGGAAATGCAAGGTACTGCACCTGGGGGCAAGAAACCTGGGCCAAGTGTACACCCTGGGGGGGGGAATGCTACAAGTCTTGATGGCTGAGAGGGACCTGGGGGTGGTGGTGGATGTCAAGATGAACAACTCGGAGACTTGTAGGAGGGCAGCAGCAAGACCAACAGGATGCTGGAATGCATCGCTAGGGGATCACCTCCAGAAGGAGGGAAGTGATATCCTCTGTATAACTGTTGGTGAGGCAAGACCTCGAGTACTGCATGCAGTTTGGAGGCCACACTTAAAGAGGGACATTAAACTCCTGGAGAGGGTCCAGAGGAGGCAACCAAAATGATTTGGGGCTTGGGGACAGGACCTATGAGGAGAGGCTGAAGAGCTAAATATGTACACATTGGAAGACAGAAGGGACCGAGGGACATGATAGAGGTCTTCAGGTACATGAAGGGGTAAATAGTGGAGGAACAGTCAGGGTGCTTGAAGGAAGGACGAGGGGGGCCACTAGAGCGTATGGGTGGAAGCTAGAGGGGGGAAGATTCAGGAGAGAAAGGAGGAGGTGCTACTTCACTGAGAGGGTTGTGGAGCCATGGAATGTGCTGCCTAGGGGGCTGGTGGAGGCAGAAACGGTGGAGGGGTTCAAGAGGGGGTGGGACAGGTACAGGGGAAGGGTTCTGGAACCAAAATCCAATGTGGCGAGAATATCCAGAACTGGGAAGGGAGAAGCCAGAGAAGGTGAGGGGAGCAGCAAGGTCAGCTCCCACGGTGGGGGCTGACCAAACGAGCAGATGCGAAAGACCGTTAGGCCTATTCTGCTGGCATTTTAGTATGTTAGTATGAGATGGCTGCAGCCAGATCCTCCTACTGCAAATACGTAGGAGGACATCATGATCCAACTTTATTGTATAGAAAGGATGACACACACACACCAAGGAACCAGAGGACACTATTTAATGGTAGATGGACTGCATGACTTTTCTGTCACTGCATTGAGAAACAATTTTTTACCATAATTCTCTGAGAATAGCATAGATGGCTTAAACAGTAGTAAATGAAAAACAATAGTGGGTAGAGTACCCCAGTCACAGTACAAGCTCTCTGCCTAAACAGGGCACAGTATCTCTCCTGTCTTTAGACTTTCAGTGCCTCTCTCACTGTGCCTCCTTTCTATTCAAGTTGGGGCTGTGCAGGACTCAAACAGTATTTTCCAAACACCATAAATAGTAGGGCTTCCAAATATTCAGGAGCCCTTCCTGAATAGGGGACTATTCATATTCAGGAAAGAGTATTTGGCTACCTGCAAAATAGACAAAACAAAAGAAACAGCTAACCACTCTCCTCCCCCAGTCCCACAAAAATAAATAAAATGTAAACCTCATTCCCCCACCCCCTAGCAACAGCCCAATCACACTGTCCTCTACCCCAAAACCCACAATTTGTTATAGTCATTAAATCCCCTGTCCGATAATCAGCTCAACCTGCCTGCCTCCACAGCCTGCTGCCATTTTTAACCTAAAGCACTAGTATGCTCTTAAAGAAATATAATTTATTTCCTGCACAGCACCCAACTCCCACCCACCCAGCAGTATGGTCAGCTGGTTTTACTATAGCAAGGGCATGAGCACTTTCATTCATGAGAAGGTGGCTGGCCATAGAGGAGGGTGGGTTGAGCTGGTCACCTTCTCAAACTTCTAGAAAGAATTGGGTGCTGCTGGGTGGAAGGGAGTGGGTTGCTGTGCATGGGGGTACAAAAATTATGTTTCTTTAAGAACAAACTAGCACGGTATATTAAAGATGGAAGCTGGCTGTGGCGGTGAGTGGGTTGAGTCAGTCACCCATTGGGGGATTTAATTAGTATTTTATTAAATTGTATAACAAATTGTGAATGCTGAGGGGAGGAAGCTAAAACTGAGTTATTGATAGAGGGTGGGGGATGGGGTTTACATTTTATTTGGTTTTAGGCTGGGAAGAAAAGAGGGGGGTATTTATTTTTTCTTTTCTTTTCTATTCCTTTCTTTTTGTGATCAAATATGTTTTCCCAAATAGATGGCTAACAATCAGCAAATATTTAGTTGAATGTTCATGAAAAGGTATTCACACAGCCCTAATTCCTGTAGTGACTTTCCACCCACCCCTTCTACTGTTCCTCCACTCCCTCGTCTCCCTGCTTATCCCTTCCACCTATTCATTCCACTCTTCTGAGTCCCATATGTTCCTCATCCCCCACAGCTGAACCAATATGGGTAAAACCATATTCTGTTGTGCATCTTCCTGCCATCAAGAATAACCTCCATGCTCCCATATGCCTGTCTTACCTTTTCTTCTCCCTGAAATCATTTCATAATGACATCTTTACCTCCACTTTCAACTGCCGCTAGCTACCCCTGAGATCTCCTCTGTGAAGCCAGTGTTTTGCAAGCCATTTGTAAATATTTTTGCTTTTGTACTTTATCTTTCCTGTACTAGAGATTAAATATTTGTATGCCATTTGTAAACATTTTAACTTTCATGTCACTGTACTTTACATAATTCATTGTACTGATTTTTAATTCTTGGTGTCCCAACTCTTACCCCTCCCCCGGAATGCATGTAGAAATGATCGAGTCTTAGCTTAGTGTGTCTTTCCCAGTCACTAATGTTCAAATAAATAAAATAATTAGAAAATATACTTTAATTTCTGTTTGATGTCATACTGTCATACTTTTTCTGTAAATGAACCGTCTGAGACACTTGCTTATTATAAATGCACCAAAAAGCATTTCTTTAACTGGTTCTCTGTTTATTCACAGAAAACGATTAGAGAGGGAATAAAACATCCCTGAGGGACTTCAAAATAGAACATGGATCTTACTAACTTACAGTCAAATGTAGGCCTGCTAAAGCCAAAGCACAAACCAAATAAATCAAATTGTCATCTCTACTTGTACCCAATGAAAAGCAGCTGAAAAGCCAATTTAAACCTTTCAGCATGGCCCCCTTGAAATCTTTATTTATGATGGAGATTGCAGGCAGCTGATACAATAAAGTTAAACTCTTAAAGAGATTAAATATAGTAGTAGCTCAAAAAGAATTTTTCAATTGTCTCCCAGAAGGATGTGGGGAGTTTTAGAGGCATGTTGTGTATGTGAATATTGTTAACATTTTCAATGCCTTTGTCAACCTGTTTGGGTTTTTTGTGTTCAGAGTAATGCCATACAGGATGAAGAATGCACCAAGCACCTTTCAGTGGCTCGTTGACTGCATTCTGAATGGGGCAGGGGCTTTTGCGCTGGCTACATGGATGAGATTGTCGTCTATATCCAGACCTGGAATGAGAATGTGAGGTACATGACCAAGGTGTTTTGTCAACTGCAGGCCACTGGGCTGACAGTCAAGGTGGAAAAGTGCCAGACAAAAAATGGCAGAGGTGTCATACTGTACCTTGGGCACATGATGGGGAGTGGATAAATCCAGCCAGAGCCAGTGAAAAATTAGGTCATTCAGGGATCGGCCACACCTACAACTAAGAGAAAAATACATTTTTTCCTAGGCATGGCAGGTACTACTGTAACTTTTGTGTCAAATTTCAGCAGCCTGGCTGTAACCCTGTCTGATCTCACCAGGAAGAAACCGTCAGACAAGATTCAGTGGACAGAAACCTGAGATACCACATTCTGCCAACTGAAAGAGGCATTGTGTTGGGCACCTGTGCTTGCCCACTAGGACTATTCTCTAAGGTTCACTGTGCATTTAGATTCATCTGATCAGGGGCTACGCATGGTTCTGAGTCAGGTTATACACATGAGACAAGAACACCCAGTTTTGCTTACCTAAGCAGGAAGCTGCTGCCCAGAGAGGAGTCCTATGCCACAGTTGCAATGGAGTGTCAAGGTATTGTCTGGGCTTTTTAGAAACCTCAACCTTATCTGTATGGGAGGGAGTTCACCCTGGTAACTTACCACAATCTTCTCACATGGTTGCATAGGACCAGTTGACAGAACCCTCAATTGCTAAGGTGGAACCTGGTGCTGCAGTCTATAATTTGGACATTAGACATTGCAGTGGGTCATAGCACAGAAATGCTAATGGGTTTTCTAGACAATAGCTAGGTCCAATAAAATGGGGGGAGGTGCTGTGAGGAACTACTGTGGTGTTCATACAGAGAGTGAACCAAGGGGGCAGCAAGTGAAGCCATCTGGCTCACATGAAAAAATAAGCTTCCATAGGAGTGATAAATGAATGTGTTTTTCACTTTTTAGGGGCAGAGGGATGTAACAATAATGTTGTACTTTTTTTTAATTTAACTCTATCTGTATTGAGAAATGAGTTTAAAATGATTACCACAGGCAGAAGCAGCTACTCCTGAGAGGTTATTGCACTTCATTTGTCCTGTAATGAAAGGACCCCCGTGGTCAGTTAATGATAGAGATTAAAAGAGCCCAAGGTCTTTCATCTCAGAAACTGTCCTGTCCTTGTAGATAACCTCTACAGAGGCAAACATGGTTCAGAACAATGAAAAGTGTCCTGAGTCCATAGAATCCAAGGTTATGATTTAAGTCAGCTTTCCAGAGAGGTGGTAACCCCAACAGATAAAGTAAGTGTCAAATCCATGAGGACAGAGTGACATATTTGATGATGCAACATGGGGGGCTGGCAGCTGAAAGCTTTTGAGGTCTATACCAGGCCCTAGCAAGTCACTCAGTATTGGGACTTCATAGTCCCATCATCTAAGGTTGGAGTCTACCATGGCTTCCAAAGTTATCCTGTGTAGTAAAAGACTATCTCTTCTGTTTGATTTAGGAAGAGATATGAAGATTTTTCTATTTTATTCTTCTGCTCTGTGAAAACCATTTTCTTTTTAACTTCTATGGTAACACTGTAATTCCCATAGCTTTGTATATGTGTAATATCCTGTAGATGTGTAAATATTGTTAAGTAGCAAACATTATTTTTATACACTTCATGCCTCTGTGACTGAATCTTTTGTGGAAATAGCTAACTGTTGCCATTGGCCAATCCACGATGTGTCTCTGAAGAGGGAGAAGATGGCTACAGTTACCATATTTATTGATTGATTGATTGATTTCAAATGTTTCACCAGGAAAGACATACTGAGCTGATAGCAGCTTATTTCCAGATGCATCCTGGGGGAAAGTGGAACATGGAAAATCATATATAATACAATAAAACAGAAGCATAATCATCAGTACAAAAGATATGCAAATAAGGTGCAATTTGCAGTTCTGTTGGCAAGGATAAATCAAATCAAGTAGAGAAAAGATTAATGGAACAAGGCGTCAGAGTAAGAGGGTCATGGACAGTTGCAGGAAGGAGAAAAAAAGTCATGAAGAAGAGACTTTAAAGAAAAAAGCAGAAGAAGCAGAGCAAAAAGACAGGGGAAGAGAGGATCAGAACTTAGGGAACCTACTGATAAAAGAAAGCAGATTGATCAACATTAGTTTTTTTCTAGAAGGAATAAGGAAGGAATGAGAAGTACTTACTGCCGAGGGGGAAGCTGGATTCAGGGGCCGTGGATAAGAGGGATGAAAGATAGGGGGGGAAGAGCACCAAACCAGAATTTAGAAATGAAGGATACAGAGTGAGAAAGGCACCTGGCAATAAGAGATGGGAGAGAAAGGGCAGAGTACAGTGAACAATTGTGAGTATGAGAAGAACAGTCTAAAGCAAAACAACAGAAAGAATGAAAGATTGGGGCCAGTCTAGCAAGGGAGGATTTTAAGAAATGAACGGTTTTCTCGGGAGTCAGTGGCAGGAGAAGGCCGTTTGCCATAGCCAGGGAAGGACTGTACTGTATGGGTAGTGGCTCTGGTGGGATTCAGACTGAGAAAGTCCCCAGGTCAGAGAATCACTTCTGAGTGGTAGCAGCTACCGATGTATCCTTGCAGGTGTTGAGGATTGAGAAACTTGGCAACTTGTTGCAGACACCGTCTGAGCATGGACAGGTTGTGACAGAGAATTATGTCAAGTATTTGAGTAGTACCTACTGTAGCTTGTAAACACGCCATCTGCTCAGAAGAGCAATGTGATATGGTGATTGACATGAGCCGAGGCAAGGTAAACAACAGAAGAGGGGACATGGTGAATGGGAGAGAGGAAATATAATAGCTGAGTGGCCCCTGTCTTGTATAGTCTTGGAAGTCAGCTGTCTGCAGACAAAAGTGACTTGGTGACAAAAGGGTGGCAGGAAACAATGAATCACAGTTTATAGATTGAGACCACATAGAGTGTAGCATTCTGCACATGGAGTAGATTTGGGCCCTCCCCCACACCATTTATGAATTGATGTAATTTTTTACGTAAATCAACTGTTTGTTTTTCTTTACAGTAAGCCCCCACATTTTGAGTGTCTGTGTTTTTTACTCCAATTGTGGATGACAATGCACATGCATATTACACTTTTATCTATTCATTTATTTGTCATCACTGAATGAAAATTACTAAGGGCCCTATCCACAAAAGATTTTTATTCTAGGCACACCATGAGGGAAACTTCTGTGGATGGGAACCAAAGAAATAGGAGGTTGGGGCAGCATACAGTAGTAGCACTGAAGACTAAAATTTGACGTTATCCATTGATGTGATTTTTCTTTTTTCATATATTTTTTTTTATTTTAATCCATAGATGAGTATCCCATCAAACACAACAGATCACTCAGCAGTACAGTGGAGAAACAGGAAGAGTGTATCCAGGACAGGTTTATCATAGGGTATAAGACAGTATTGGGAGAGCTTAAGCAGCAAGCCATCAGTATTAATTTCATAGAAACAAAATATTATGGCAGAAAAAAAGACCAAAGGTCTATCTAGTCTGCCCAGAGTTCCATATCTGCCTCAGAACCTATAGTCTATAAGGGATTTTATCCTTTTCAGTCTACCCCCTGCTCCCTTCTCTACTGCTACTGACCTGAGCAACCACTAAACCTTTCACTCCATCCCAGCCATGCTTGAAACCATTTATGGTCTTGGCACCCACTGTCACAACCCCACTCAGCAGGTCAGGCCGTCTGCTCCCACAGTGCCAAACTCCGAGTGCAGTATTGTGAACAGGAACAGAACAGAGTAACCCTCCTGTCTGTTTTGTGGGTTCGAATCAACCTTTGGTCTCAAGCTCTGGAGGGATTCAAACTGTGAACCTCTTGCTAGCATACCCAATGTACAGGTTCAGATAATTCTGCTCTTTGGGGGGGGCAGATATCTTTCGCCTACAGGCACCTAACCAGGTGTAAAAAATGAACCCTTAAAACTCTATTAAAGACCTCAGATTAAACTCTTAACTTTTCCCAGTTTGGTAAACCAGTAAGCTTTGCACAGTGTCAGCTTTAACCGTATATGCTTCACTTGTCAAAGAAAGAATTTCAAAGGCACACAAGTAGTCCCTTAAAATGAGATGTTTACTTAAAAATAGATAAAAATGTAAAATGTAAAACACAGAACAATATATCACAAAACATTACAATCACTTAAAAAACAGGTTTAAAAGAGTAATTTCCTACCAACCATACTCTTAGACTTGCCTAGTTAATGTATTCTTATATTCTTACAGTGCTGAAAGATGTTGTAGCTTCAGTGTCCAAACATGTGTGTCTAAAGGTCAGTTACAGCATAATTAAAAAAATGTCTTGACCCTGCCTTCTCCAAGATGTCACCCAGCTCCTCCTCTGTTTATTCAAAATTATACAATCAGGATGTCTTATCAAGCAGGAGGTAAATTAATAGGTGACATCAGCAAAAACTCATGTCCCCACATGACTTCCCAATCAAGTCTGTCATTTTCCAAGTTCTTTCTTTCATCCATGAGCAACATCCTGCTCTTTACAGACATCAAAGAGCATTTATGACTTAGCACCTAAGTGACATACCTGTATTCTTTCTCTAAATGTCATAAAAGTTTTATTTGATTTCCAGCTTAGCAGCTGGCAGCTAAAATTAAGCTAGATAAACAGGAGATCCTTAATTTAGGTCTCTTCTTGCCTTTAATCATCTTCTGGCTTTTATCTTTTAGCTGAAACCTGGGGGAATGTTAACCCACAGGATGTCTCAGCATGTCTCATGAGAGACACTCAATAACACATTTTTATATTACAAAAAGCATAGATTAATCAGAACCAGCTGTCCAAGTGTCACACCCACCACCTCCACTGGCAGACTGTTCCATGGCTCCTGCACCCTTTCCAAAAAACAGAACTTCCTCACATCCCTCGTATACCTTTCAGCAGACAGTTTCCACTTGTGACTTCAGGTTCTTGACTTTGTGCTCCCACTAAATAGTTCCCCACAGTTCACCATGTTTAGCCCCCTCAGGAACTTGAAGTTCTTCACTCTATCTCCCCTCTCTCACTTGGTATACACTGAGTGCATGTTCAATGCCTTGACATGATCTTCGTAAGATCTAGTTTGCCCTGTTGGCCCTGAATCACCTTGGGCAACCTGTGTTGCACCACCTCCAGCCTGTCCCTGTCCTTCCTTAGGCGAGAACTCCAGAACTGAGCACAGTATTCCATGTGCAGCCTCACCAGTGACCTATATAGAGGTAGTAGTACCTACTTTTTCCTGTTGTGAATTACCCCTTCTGATACACCCCGATTAGTGTATAGTGTATAGTGTACGGTGGATAGTGTATAGTGCATAGGCCTTGCTATACTTGCCTGATAGTTTGAGGGAGTCACTAATGACTCCCAGGTCCTTTCTTCTGCTGTAGTGCTTATTTTAACTGCAGTATTCAGTCCTTTTCTTTTAGCCTAGGTGCATCGGCTTGCATTTTTTGGAGTTGAATGTCAGCTGCCAATCCTTAGACCACCTCTCTATCCTTCGTATATCCCCCTGCATCTCCCTGATCCCTTTGTCACTATCTACCCTACATTAGAGCTTTGTGTCATCTGCAAAGAGACACAGCTTGCACTGGATGCTCTCTCCAATGTTGCTGATGAACATATTGAAGAGAACAGGAGTCAGAACAAATCTCTGTGGCACCCTACTCGTGATCTCCCTCTCTTCTAATTTGACCCCATTTACCACCGCCCTCTGCAGTCTCTCATTCAACCAGTTTCCTACCCATCTAACTATAACCCTAGCCATACCCAGGTCCTCTAGGTTCATTAGCAGTCTTCTGTGTGGCACTGAGTCAAAACTCTAGACGAAACTGTGGTAAATGAAATCCACAGCATGGACCTTATCTACTACCTTTATTACCCAGTCCCTGCTTCGTGTTTTTCCTTTAATATCTCTGAAGAATTGTTTTTCCCCACCCATGATTCCCTTAGCAATAAGCAGCTCTTTGTCTACCTTTGCCTCCCTGACTGTCTTCTTTGCTTCCCTAGTTTTTGTTTGGTATTCTTCCCAACCCTCCTCCCCCTATTTTTCCTTATATTTGGTGAAAGCCTTTTTCCTTGACTCTCACTGCTACTTTGGCCTTTTTCTAGAACTATATTGGTCTCCTGTACCTGTTTTGTTTTGTAACAATTCTTGTGCATGACTGTGTTGCTTCAAGAACAGTCCCCTTGATTTCCCCAATCTTTCCTCTATACCTCCGATGCTGTCCACCCTGGTCAGTCTATGTCAAACCAGCTTCCTCATCCAATTGAAGTCTGCTCTTCTGAAATCTAGGACTTTTGTTTTTGATAGGGGCATTCTGGTCCCGAGGGCCAGCCTGAACCAAATGGCATTATGGTCGCTGGACCACAGTTGCTCCCCTACCCTCACCCAACCCATCATCTCAGAGCTGTTGAGCACCAAATCGAGAATGACTGCCTGTCTAGTGGATTCCTAAACCAACTGTACCAACAGGCGGTCCTTCAATTAATCCAATAGGGCCTGACTTTTGATGTACCTGGCCACTGGAATGTCATAGTCAATATCCAGCAGGTTCAGATCACCCACAACCACTATTTCACCCTTCTTTATTCCCTTTGCCAGCTCTTCCCCAAGCTCACTATCTCTCTCTTCCCTTATCTTGGTGGTCTGTAGACCACCCACAAATGATTTTAATGACTGATGGTGCCATGAGGTGAACCCATAGTAACTCCATTTTCCTTTGCATTCCTTAAGGTGTAGATCCTCCACAGCCTCTGTTCCCTCCTGATACTGTATATAGGGCTATGCCCCCCTTTGCCTTTCCCTTTCCATCCATTCTGTCAAAACATTGTGTAACCTGAGACAGACAAGTTCCAGTCATTATTCTTTGTGACTCGAGTTTCTGTGATGGCTAATAGGTCTGTTTTATTGTCTGCCACCAATGCATGGAGCTCAATGATTTTTATTGCCCAGAACCCTGGCATTAAGGCAGGCCCCTTTCCAACTAGTTCTAAGTCCTCAATTATTTTTTAATTTGTAATTTTTCCTCCTACCTGTGTTGACTGGCCCCCTTTCACCTGTCTCCCCAGCCCCATCACCCTATCATCCACCAGGACTTACCTCAATGGCACAGAGGTGCCCAGCTGGTCGAGTAAAGAGCCTGCGGAGGACTGGTGTCATCCTGCCAGTCAGCACCATTTTCCATTTTCTGCACCACCACCCTCCTCCTCGCAGTGTGAGCGTGCACATGTGGAGGCACACGCACGCCACGTACCTGCACTGCTGTGCCTCCCTGACTCCAGTGCTGCCCTCTGGCATCCACTAAGGGGCAGCCAATGAGTGGGATGACAGCCTTTCCTTCCCTGGGAGAGAAGAGCAATCCATTGGACACTTGATCGTCTCCCTCCCCTGCTGACCCCCGGCAACCTGAGGTCACTTCTGACCCTGGGTCACTGGGGTGGTTCAAGATGTGGCATTCAGCACCTCTACCCTCAGAGCCACCGGGCCGGCTTTCTGAGTTCTTTTTTGATGTTTTGTGATCCTACATCTGCATTCTTTCCCATTTCTTCTTACCTTCTTATTTTTTCTATTGCTTGCAGATCCTGAAAAACTTCCCTGCTTTGTTTCTTACAGTACTCTTCTTGAACTTCCACTTTATTTTTACAGACCTTACTGTTACTAGTCCCCAGTATAGGGGGAGGACTAGCTAGGTTCCCTTCCCTCACTCCTTCACCATGGTTCTCCTAGCCTCAGTATCCCCTGCTGTCATTTTAGCTATCTAATGTATACATCAAATTCCTGCCCCAGCACACTGGCCCCCTCTCTTGTCAGATGAAAGCCAGGCAGTCAGGGCGGCCCTGGAGATCCATCCAACTTGAGCGGTGTTCTGCAATTCCAGGTCCAACAAAAACAAGACTGCAATTATTGCAGATCTTATTGGGACAGTGGATCTGGCTTGTATCACTGAGACCTGGCTGGATGAGAATTCTGGCACTATATTGGAGGACGCAACTCCAGCAGGGTACTCGGTGATACACTGCTCAAGATTGGATTGTGGTGGGGTTTGCTGTCTGTTTCAAGACTGAACTGGGCCTCACTAGTTTACCAGTTGAGGAGACAGAGTCTTTTGAGTGTACTGTAGTAGCAGGTTTAGGTTGTAGGATCGCCCTCATTTACCATTCACCTGGGGATGAAAAGCGCTTCCTTCAGGAAGTGGCAGATTTTGTGATCGACATGGCATTTGAGTCACCCAGACTGATGGTCCTGGGTGACTTTAATACCTGGGTCGATGACAAACTCTCACAATTTGGACAGCACTTCCTCCAGTTGATGACATCTCTGGGCCTCACACAGATTGTTACCACTGCTACTCACAAACACAGTCACTCTCTTGATTTAGTCTTCCTCCTGGGGATCGAAGCCTCTGATTTGGGGGTGGAACCTATTGGATGGTCCGATCACTGCACCATGGGGTTCAGTTTCTGCACCCCCCTTCATAGGCCTACCCCTGTGGAGATGGTCAGCTACTGCCCTTTACGAGATGTAAGCTCTGAAGGCCTGGTGGTGGTGCTTGACCTATTGGACCTTCCAGTGGCAAACAATGACCCAGAGGCCTTAGTGATGGCCTATTATGAGACCATTTCTATGGCCTGGGATCTCATTGCTTCTGTCCGAGTTCTTCCTCTCTCTCTGCACCCTTGGTCCCCTTGATTTGATGAGACTTTGAGGGAGATGCGGCATCTAGGACAAAGGTTAGAGCATTGCTGGCAGAAATCCGCCCTTGATGCTGACCACCTTAGATTGATGGAACATTATTAAGTCTATCAATCCGCTATCACTCATAAGAAGGCAGAGTTCCTGTCCGGGTAGATTGCGGCTACTCAGAACTGACCAGCTCAGCTCTTTCGAACTGTGGACAGACTGTGCAACCCAGCCTGCCTACAGATTTGAAGATCTTTTTCACAAGTAGAGTGTGATGAGCTTGCTCTATTCTTTGCAGCTAAGGTGGCTGACATCAGGGCGGAGCTCCAACCTGCACACTCTATGGGTGTTGCTTTTGATCGGCGCTTGGTCAGAGTCCCTCTATTTTCCTGGAGTTCCTTCGACCAGCCGGAGTTCATGGATGTCATGCGGATTGTCCAGGGTATGCATCCTATATGCTGTAGTTTGGACCCAGGACCAACAGCCCTGATTATGGGCTGTAGTGACATCATTGGTCCAGTCCTAGCACAGATAATCTGGTGCTCCTTGGAAACAGGTGAGTTTCCTAGCTCCCTGAAGGAGGCAGTGGTGACACCTCTCCTGAAGAAAGCTTCCTTGGACCCAGATTGCCATGCAAACTACAGACCAATCTCAAACCTTCCTTTTATAAGGAAGGTGATTGAGAAAGTAGTGGCCTTACAACTGGAGAACCATTTGACCATCCATATCTATGAACCTCTCCAATCTGGTTTTCGTAAGAGGCATAGTACGGAGACTGCACTGGTTCAGGTGCTCAATGATCACCTGATGGCAAGAGATCGGAAAACAATGTTCTATCTTGGTTCTTCTCAATCTTTCATCAGCATTTAACACTGTGGACCATGGGGTCCTTCTCGACCACCTGAGGTTCATCTGTGGCCTGTCTGGTACAGTTCTCAGGTGATTTACATCTTTCCTCACTGGAAGATCTCAGAGGGTGGTGTCGGGGATTCATTCCTCTTACTCAGTTCCCCTGTTTTGTGGGGTTCCTCAGGGGTCAGTGTTGTCCCCCATGTTGTTTGCAGTGTATATGCTTCCCCTCAGAGACATTGTAAGAAGGTACGGACTGAGGTTTCACTGCTATGCTGATAATACCCAGCTCTACCTTTCTTTTGCTCCTGATCAGGATAGCGTTCTCTCAGTATTTAACAATTGCCTCGCTGAAATCCAAGATTTGATGAATTCGAGCTGGTTGAGGTTGAACTCAGAAAAGACTGAGGTATTGGTTGTGGACCAGGTGAACCAGATAGAGGGGTTGGGGTGGGTTCACCCTTGGGACTTTTTCTTGGGGGCCTTCCATTCCCTATCTCTGAATGGGTGCGTAACCTGGGGGTGATTTTTGACAAGAAGCTGACACTGTGATCGCAGGTGCCAGCAGTCATCAAATCCTCTTTCTACCATCTGAGGAACATCTCCAGGATTAGGCACCTTGTTCCATCTGGCGATCTCCCCACATTGGTCCATGCCTTTGTGTCCTCGTGTCTTGGTTATTGTAACTCCCTGTACCTAGGGCTACCTGGGGTGGATATCCACCGCTTGCAGCTGGTGCAGAATGCTGCAGCCCAGTTATTGATGGGAACCCCTCGGTCCTGTCATATTTCTGCAGTGCTGCTCGAGCTGCACTGGCTGCCTGTACAGTGACAGATCACCTTCAAGGTCAAACTTCTGACTTATAAAGCCCTACACGGACAGGGCCCAGACAACCTGAAAAAGCGTCTGGTTCCTTACTGCCCTGGGCGATCACTCCGCTCAGCTAGCAAGGAGTTGCTAGAGATTCCAAGGGTGTGTTTAAAGTCCTTAGGGGCCATGCATCTATGCACATGGCCCAAACCCTCTGGAATTCTCCACCCCATCAGCTACAGGAATGCATGACCATGGAAGGATTTAAACAGGACCTTAAAACCTTTTTGTGGAATCAGGCATACTCTCAGTGACTAAACTGTGTTTTTACCAGCATTTTATAGTATCTATAAAGTATGTATTTATGGCATTGCTGTTTATTTAATTGTTTTGTAATGGCGCCTTGGTATTTTGAAAGGTGCATTATAAATAAAGATCTACTATTATTATTATCACCTTTGAAGATCCTCCTGCCCCAGAAGTCCCCCCAGTCCACCACAAAATGGTTCCCTTTCTCCGTACACCATCCCTTTAACATCCCATTAAATTCCTCTATCTCTTCCCTCCTTACTATATCTTTCCTCCCCCCCATTCCACTCAGGGAGGACCTCAGTAAAAGCCAGGAAGATCGAGTGTGCCCACAATCTGCCCCCAGCCTCAGAAAACTCCACTTCACTTGCTCGTCTAGATGGTTCACCAGATCATTGGTACCCAAGTGTATCAACATACCTAGCCCCCCCTTCTGCTCTGCTATCCTCCCTAGTCTGACTGTCCCATATGGCTGATGCCCCAGAAATGGACCAGACCATCCCCCACCCACCACCCTCTCCACTCCCCTGATCATAGTATCCCCAACCACTAAGAGTCTCCTAGCTGCCTTCTTCTTATTTTAACCACTGGGTGCCACCAGATCATCACTCCTATTTCCCCTGATTGATCCAGAGTCCCCCCAGTGGAGTCAGTTACCTGAGTGTCCACCAGGAAAGAGATAGCTCTCCTGTGGCACTGGCTCAGGGATGGGTTGATCCTTACAAAAACCCTTAGATTTCTACATTAGTAGCTTTCACCACTCTCAATGACATCTGATGTTATAGAACACCACAGTGTGCTATCAGGCTGTGAACATGTCATCCAATGTCGGAGGAGCAAATATTGACTTTTGTAATTCTTTAGTCTTCCACTAGGTGGCTTGTTATCCATTGCTCTGTTTGGCATGGTTGCGTAGCCACTGGCCATGCGGAGTACACATTTAAGATGCAACGCCTAATAACCAATACACATTTATGTCAGATAGCACTCAGTTTTGTAATTTGTGTAACAGCACAATTGCAACCTTCTTCCCCTTCCCCAGGACCCCCTGCATCTAGCTAGAACACCAGACCAAAGAACAACAGCAACATTAACTAAAACTTATCCCATATGATCCCATCCCTGCTGCTGCTAGCATATTTCTACCTCCCTCTTTTAAGTCATGGTGTGTCAACCCATTATTTCCTTTAGAACCACTGTACATATCGTTCACAGAATAACTGAGAACTCAGATTCCTTTAACTCATTCTCTCCCAGTGGCCATTTTGGGTCAGGTTCAGCAATGGATGGTTCCGACACCATTTGGCAGCTATGGGATCTAATGGGACTTTTAATTTCAAACAACCAAACACTGTTGTACAAGTTACTATACTGAGTTGTGTAACCAAACCATTTCAGTATACAGCATGGAACAAAACCAGAAATACAAATACACAAAAATACTGTTTTTGTGGGGAAAACTGCAGGGGATAGCAGGATGTTATTCAGAATAGCACAGCCCATTTTATGTGTTGATACATCCCCCGGAGCCGCTCGTTGCTGAAAACTAGTGGTTTCATGCACCTTCAGCTGAGCAATGACAGCGAAGTGAAGCTGAGCTGTTCTAGCTCAAGATGAAGGCAAATGAAACCACTCCTTTACAGCAATGAGTGGTGACAGGGAACATATTAATATATTACTGATCGAGAGTGATCAATAATATATTTAAAAAAGTTGTTCCCAGAATGTGCCCGCTTCCAGGGCATCTGCGCATGAAACACTCTTCACAGAATAAGAGTGCCTCACGTGCAGGGGAAAGGAGTGCTCCGATTGGTTGGGAGTGCTCCCCCGATCTATAATATCATTGATGAGTTAGCAATGTAACTATAAATATTTTGAAGGCAGTAATATACAAACACTCATTTTTGGGGGACAAAAACAAAATCACACAAATACCCTTCTTTTTGGTATTTATACAGAGCAGCACAATCTGCAATGTAAAAAGAAATATTTGGAAGACAGCAATACAAAAACACCCATTTCAGGGCCAGAAGGTACAGTACTTTATTAGAAGGGGTGTGCTTCACCTTTCCGCACCATTTTTAGCTATTTGTTTAGTTTGTTCCTTATTTTCTAAGCCCACCGGGGACTGAGACAGGACAGATCATAAAGGATTATATTAATTACTTGGTTCCTTTGCTTTGCTGGTGGTGCCAAAAAATCTTTAGCCATTCCAGTACCCCTGCTACCTATTGATCATGGCAATGCTTTTGGGATTGCTGCCTTAGATAATTATTTTCTTAACATATTTGCCCTATGCACACGTTGAGCTGTAGAACTGTCCTCTGCTTCCCAGACACCACCCAGAAATATCCCTCAGAAATCACTTCATCACTTTTTTTTAGAAACATGGGCATTTGGGGGGGGGGGCTTCAGGGGACACTTTGGGAAACATGTATACTGACTTTCATGTCTGTACAAGGAGAAATTCAAATTAACTTCTGTGTATTTGCTAGTAAAGCTAACCCAGTAGCTGCCTGAAGACAGTTTACATTCTCTTTCATTCACAGACACCTTCAAAAACCAGATAAAACCCTTCAAAACCACGTTACCCTTTAGTTTAGAAACATAGGCATTTGAAGGGCTTCAGTGGACAGTTATGCCTGCTTCTGTGGGGTGCCTATGAAGTGAAAGTAGTCCCTGCTTTCATATCAAGTTGCACTCTGCTTTATTGACATACATTATATAGATGTACCCCTCACTTCTATCCATCCCATTCTGAATAGGGAGGCAAATACTTTGCTCAACACACAACCCACATGCCACGCAAACAGTGACTATCACCAGGTCCCCATCACAACATCATAATGAGGTGGAGCAAAGTACTTGTAACATTGGTGCCTATGCTCAAATGGGTGGGAACTATGTGCCGGAGGCGCATATCCTGCCTGCATAGCTCTGTGGTCCCAGACAGGCACAGGGTGCATGGTATTCACTACTGCATGCACCCGTAGGGCACCTGTCCTTGACCCCGCCCATCCGGCATGCAGCACTGTGCAGGGCGGCCAGAGGCAGAGTAGTGGACCCAGGCGGGCATCCAATCGAATGCCCATCCTGGGCCCCAGAGTAAATCCCTTGCACAGGTGGGCACAGGGTCAGGTGCATGAATAGCCACCACATACACCCAGCCCTGCGTGCCAAGGCCCCATTGTCAATGGACCCCCCACCCAATACCCATCCCCATGGCACATCCCAGTGCACATCTGACCCCCCCAGAGCTGAGTTCCATCCCTGTGTGCATAATGCCAAACTCCCACACACGCAACCGAGCCCCATCCCCATTAGCAGACTGATCATCTCCACACACATCTGAGCCCCCTTCCATGTGAAGAATGACATCCTGACCCATCCATGCCCTGGCACAGTAGGTGATGTAACCCCCTCACCCGGAACCCCATTGTGACAGTCAGGACCCGTACATCAGTGCCTACCCACTGACCCAGCCTGGACCCAAGCATCTTCACGGTGGTGGACAGTAGCCCCCCACCCGTGTGCACCAACAACCCTTCCCCATCCCCATATCAGCATGGCAGTGCCAAGGCTTGGGACAGCCAGCGGCACATCTCTCCTCACACCTCCCCAGCCACTAGCCATCCAACTGATGCTGTTAGCATGCTGCCTATTTATAGCAGCACACTCCCAGCATCAGTTGGACAGCCGGCAGCCAAGGAGGTGTGAGGAGGGATATGCCACTGGGCATCCCTAGCCATGGCACCACCATGCTGGTACAGGGGATGGGGGGGGTTGTCTGTGCTGTGGGGGGAGCCACTGGCCACCAATAAAGATGCTGAGTGGCCAGGTTTGGGGGTGTTTTCACTGGGAATTTTTATTTATTTCTCTATTTTGCACAGGTTTCACCAAGAACGGCATACTGAGCTACAATAGTTTGTTACCTGATGTGCCCTGGGGACTGCTCCTCTGTGTTTGCTGGAGGGCTGATTTGTAATACTCCAGGGATGGGGATGACAAGTGTTTGGGGGGTGGGGTGATTATGCATTTACAACTACAAGAGGGGATGATGTGTGTGGGGGTCTGCCATGAAACTGTGGGGATGGGGCTGGCATGTGTGGGGGATGGTCTGCCTTGCGATTATGGGAAAGGTGCCAACATGTGTGGGGGGGGAGGATATGCCATGCAACTATGGGTATGGGGCAGGAGTGTGGGGGAGGCTGACCTATGGGCATAGGGCAGGGGTCCAGTTGTATTTGAGGTTTTCTGCTGCTGGAGCCAGCCAGGAGTCCTGTGTGAGCAGGGCTAGCTGCGTACTGAAGTTACAGCAGGGTCCACCCTGGCATAACCTGCATGCTGCTGCACCCCACTGTGAGCAGAACTATGCACCTTTGTGAATGATGCGTAGTGCAGGCACGCCCCCGGCTCACCCCCCTGCCTGCCCCCGGCACATTACTGTCTGCACAGCCAGGGGATCGGGCCTGTAACTGTCTTGTGCCCCATTTGTGAATGCTGCTGGGGGTCCATGGGACCCTGCTGCATGGCATTCCCGGGTATCAATGCCTAGGCACCCGGTTTCCATGGCATGTCGGCATCGTGCATAAGGCCAATTATTAGCAATGTAATAACAGGTCCAAAGGAATCTATGAAACTATTCAAGGGGGGGGCTTAGAGAACATGAGAAGGAAACAATGAATAAAAACCAGGTCAAGTTTAATCCCTGAATCGAGCCAAAGGGGTGATGGAACATCAGCTGTGTTGTAGAATCAGTCTATCACAATTAGGCAATAAGGCATGACAGGGTGTGTTTTATTGTATAATAATATCATGCCTTGGATAGTTGAAGCACAAGGCTGCAGGCTGAGTGCATTCAATACCCCAAAAAGTGACTTTATTACACATTATAAAATGCGTAAAGGAAATCATGCCTCCTGATTGGTCAGGACCTATGTTGTTACAGGACAGCAACCCCCCAGCTGGTGCTTTTATGCCAAGCCCAGGATACAGCGCACGCAGTGATCCATGCCTGCAGAAAACTTTGAAATATTTCTGCACCCATGTTAGTTATGTAAACACTCATAACTTGCCATTTACATTTGTACAATATTTTACAAAGTATTAGAGAAAAACCTGTTCCCACCCAACAGCTAATAAATAGTAGACAGTCATTAAAAAAAGTATTTGTAAACTAACCTTTCATAACTATGTTTTTATGTTCTTTCGATGCAGGCCTGTAATCCTCTACCTGTGTTACTGAACTACTCTGACCACCTACTGCCTGGCCATGCCATGGTGCTCCTGTTTCTCTCCCCTTAACCCTGTGGCCCTCCATCGCCCCTGACAGGCAGTCATGCAGGCTGTAACAAATGGGGCTGACAATACAGTATACATTTAAAAAAAAAGACCACAAATGCCATCTGCTCGTCAGCACTACTCAGTGTCAGTGATTCTCACAGCACAATTGCTCACAGCCACTGATGGCTTTCAATGCGATTGCACTGCCAGTAACCATTGGATAAAAAAGAAATATAGAGAAGTGCCCCAAAATACATTTTCTTTCTCTTTTTTTAACTAAGACTGTGAACACCATCTGCCCACCAACACTGCCAGCAGCTCTCGGTGTCAGTGACTATCTTAACACAGTCTTGCATAGCCAATCATGGCATTCAAACCAGTAACTGACAGCTTAAAAAAAATATAAACAAGCTCAGGCAATGATTCTCTGCACAGAGGAGGGAGGATTGCAGAAGTGGACTGGCGAAAGGCAAAGAAGACCAAAAGGCAGCTAACTGTGTGTGTGTGGGGGGGGGGAGGGTTGATGACAGGATAAATAAAAGCAGTAGTGCTTAACATCTGCAGCGCCCTCTGGTGGTACAAATATAGTATGGCATACATGATGAAGGGGAACTACTTTGAGAACAAAATAGAAAAAAACAGAAACACAATTTAAAATTCTTTTAATTGTTTTTAAATGTATTACATTTTTTTATATTTTTATAATGAACTCATTTTATAAGTGCAATAAGACCCCAGGGTGTGAGTTTCTGCCTGATAAGAGCACTTCCCAGGTACTGATGGCACTCCTCGCAAGCCCCTTATGCCTCACTGTGCACATGGAAGTGCTCTTATCAGGCAAACACCCAAACCCTGTCATGCCTTATTGCTATTATACAATGGCTTGTTTGGTAAACAAGCCAAAAAAGGGTTAAAAAGTAAGTTTCAAACATGTTTTTATTTGATGTTTTTGTTAGAGTAAGCTTATGAACTGAAAAAGAAGTCCATAGTTACTGTTTTGCCCAGTACGCTGTTGGTTGTGTCTGTTCTTGCTCTGTTCTCTGCCTCCAACCCCCACCACCGCTCTTGGTGTCTCTGAGCCAGGTGACTTGTTCTGTGTGTTGCGCATCCTGCCTTACCACCTGGTTGCTGTACACAGTCTGTTTTTGGCAATACTGCGGCCATTACTAAGCATGATCATCAAGTCACTAACCAGCACAGTGCTGTCGTAGTGGGCATGTGCTGTGACGATCATGCTACTGACAGGAGAGGGAACGAGAAGCCTTTCTGGAAGATTGTGGTTTTGTTTCTGGTTTGGGACTGGAGTTTCTGAGGAGAGGGAAAGAGAGAAACATGCTGATGTGTGGCAGTTGTTGGACTTTACCAGTTTTACTCACAATCTCCAGTCACATGATCAGCAGTTTCAGTTTGTGATGTTTACCACTTGGAGTGGAGTGAGTATAGCAGTGTGGTAGGCGTGCACTCACAGGATCATGCTGGCAAGTGAGGAGAAGGCCGATTTCAGTTACAGCTTATTTTAATTTTATTTTACATTTTTGTTGTTGTCAATTGTGTTGGAGGCAGACAGGAGACTGTTGGGTGCTATGTGCGGCCACAGTACTGAAGGTACAAATCTAAAGCTTAAGGTGTGAGCAACTGGATGTGGGTCAGACCAGGTGGACAGAGTTGTGTGCAATGATTTCTAACAGGGTTTCTTTATGTGAGATTGTCATGTGTGTGTCTGGACTTCATACAGTAATGTTATGCTGGGATAACATCACTGTTCTAGGCAAACACTGACCAATCAGAGGGCAAGAAATGTTCTTGCCATTGTATAACTGCACACTACTCAATCATGCACCACCACTCCAGTGATACAGTGCCTGTTAGATGCTGATGCTGACTCCAGTTCCACCTGTTTTGGGAAGGGAGATGCTTAGACAAGTGTGTTTGCCAGAACACATTATCAGAGATACTGATATTACAGTGGGCCATTTATAGTATATTAATATCACATACTGTAATTTGTGAATTTCTATAACAAAATTTTGTACTAGTTAGACTATGTTCACCCCATTTTTTCCAAAAATGACACTGCCGGAGTGGGAATCTCAAAGAACATTGAACCTATGTGACTCTGGACATGCAGTGCTCCTGTGCACGGTTCATCACTTTTTAATTCTTCAGTGAATCACATTCACAGACTTACTCTAGATGCAAAGGATGGCAGCTACCAGAAGATCAGCCAGACCGCCAGTACCTCCCAACAGTTTTATTATACAAAACTGCACACATGAGGCAGAGGCTTTTGTGTATGTTTTATTTATTTATTTATTTATTTTATTTAAGTTTTGGAATTACAGTACCTTTGATCCAGACACTCATTTATGAAGGTTCTATGTCAAGAGTGTACAGGGACAAACACATAATACATCATACAATTATTCATAAAACATCATACAACAATTGAAGTCAGATGATACAGAGAGTACCGAGTCACATTTATACATCGTTATAGAGTTAGCACTAACAGAGTTTCCAAGCATGCTAAAGAGTCAGCTAGAACAATGGCTCCTACAGATAAGTTGCAGGAGAATTAAAAGCAGTTGGGTAGGTGGGGGGGGGGTGCTGTCAGTAAGGTGACATTGTCAGTAGCGTCAAGCTCTGAATACCTGTGCATCAGAAACAGACCATGTAGGAAGTAGCAAGGGTGGTGGCCAGAGCTAGCAACAAGTACACCAGCACAGACAGAGAGCGAGACAACCTAAGCAGACAATAATGTCTTTGTCACATAAATTAGCTTAGGGTAAGGGGTAGAAATCTGAGTGGTGTTGGGGTAGGTGATGTTAGGAGGAGTAGAAAAGGTTGGATGGGGATGTAGGAAGAGAAATTAGTGGAGAAAAAGGGGAGTAACAGGGGAGAGGGTGGAGAGGTAGATGAAGAGATGAAAGGGTGGCGGCAGGGTGGAAGTGGTACTTGTGGGCAATTAGGCAAACTGACTCGACAGACTACTATGAGCAATCACAGCTACTATGTCTGAGGAAGTGCTGCCTGAGTCTGAGTTTGAAAGGGCCTAACTTGTGTTCAGACAGAATGTGGGTGGGTAGGGCATTTAGCCAGGCAGGTGCCCTGAACATGAATGCCTATTGTCCTTGACCTGTCCAGCTGAAAGGGACTTGATAGGAAATCTTAGCGGTGCTCCTCATATGTATCTGGTGGGTACACAAGATGGCTGGTAGTTCTCTACACCATGAGTACAAAAAGTTTCATCACTACAGTGCATGCCATAATAACTTTCAGCCATTACTGTACTATAGGTACAGTACAGGAATATGTCTTTTAGTGTTCCCGAAATTTTTGTATCATTACAAGGTGAAAATATTGGTCTGAAGGTGGTGATGATGCAGTTTGTTGAGTCAGGGTACTTTTATATGCCCTGCAAGCACAACCACCACCAAATCCTGTCTGATGGGACACCATTACCAGTAGTGGTGGAACTTGTCCTGTATGGGGAGTTCTATCAGGACAACATCAGCAGGACATGGCCAGTTGATAGCTAGTTTGTAAGTGTTGCCTCACCATGTTGCACTGTACCGTAAACTTGCCATGCACAGTACAGTACAGTAGTTGTAGAGTTCAAAGACAATGTTGTGCTTTTCTTTTTCTGCAGATGAGCAACAACACAAAACATGTTGAAACCCTGTGCCTGGAGAGGTGGCAGCAGTGAAGAACAAGACTTACTTAAGGACGTGGTTAATTTTTGTGCAGGTGTGCTTTTCTGGGGGGAGGGTTGTTTTTGTCATATTTACAGTATCACTTTTTGTATACAGTATTTTTTGGCAGACAAGTAACAACAGACATCATGTATGGACACCACACCAGGAGGTTTGACAGCTGCAGTGAAGGACAGAATTTACTATAAAGTTCACAGTATCATACCTGGGATTTGAGGACCTGTTTGGGGTGGGGGGGTTATTTTGTTGAGTTTGTGGTAGCCATTTTTTATACACTGCTGCATATTTCAGTGCTATACATTGTTGGAATGCTACTGCTTTCTTCCAAATCAATGATTACTGTATATTTTGGATGTGTTTAGGGCCCCCACTCCTCAGTCAGAACTATATCCCCGGCCTGCTGAATCGTTAAGTAATCAGGTAGGAATAGCACAGACTGTTACAAAGGGCCTTATTCAATTGTGAATGGCATAGTGTTTCAATGGGTCCTCCTCTCCTCAGTCAAAGCTGTATTTCCAGGCCTGCTGAATCATTATGTATTCAGTTGGGAATGGCACAGAGTGTTTCAAAGGGTTGTGCTCATGGGGCTTAGTACAGCCCACTGACTATATCTAACCCCAGGAGAACAGCAGACCAGCAAACAGAAGATTATAGCTCATAAAAAACCTTTGACATTTACTGTATGCTATCGAATCTCCCACTGCTGCAGTCCTCCTCTGATGTAATTTGCAGGAGAATCTGGCATTTCTGGTTACAGGAAATGTCAGCTTACAAGTCAGTGAAATTAGCATGATACAATCTACTACACTGCAGTAATCATTATGTAAAAAAAGTGTTTTTGCACACAAAGGGCTAATTGGGATCAGTCTCACATGGTGTGAGGCTCGTATTGCTAACAGTTCCCCTTTAAAGAACAACTGACATGATGTTTAGCTCTAGGCAGGCAACACATACAATGGAGTTGCCTACCCTAGGAGCTATTTTAGCCATATTTCACCTTTTCTGATAACTTACAGAAAAAGTTATAGCTTTTGTAAAGCCCAGCTCATAACTTCCATGTATGAGCCAAGCAGCTGCTAAGCGCTGTAGCCCCAGCCCTAAAACCAGCATAATTATGATGTGAGGCAGGGAACTGGGCTGCAGGCAGTCTATGGAGATTCAATTCCATTTCAATTCAATTCGCTCTATTTACCGGGTAAGCACACTGAGCTAAAGTCTGTTTTCAGGAACAACCCGAGCTTCAAACAAAAGATGGAAGCTAAGATGATATACACAATATCATAGAGTACTTCAAAGAGCCTTATCATCAGTAACTGCTGTGTCCCCTGGCCTGCTGAATTTATTTATTTATTTACATTTTGGTAACCAGGAAAGGCACACTGAGCAGGGGCTTGTTTCCAGGTGGGATCTGGAGGCATGGGAATAGAATTACAATAGAGGCAAAACAAAGACAATATAAAATAAATTTTGAAAATAGAATAGCAAATAGGCTGATACAAAACCATGGTATAGCATAATGAGTATTTTAGTGCAATGTATGTATTAAATAATTACAATTATTTACACAGCATACTTAAATAAAAGAGATAAAATACACAGGAGAGAGAGAGAGCAGAGGCTCACCTCATTAGTTTTGGTGGGGCAAGGAGAAGGGGAGAGGGGTTAGGGAAACAAGAGCATGATGGGGGAGATAAGAGAACTAAGTGTTCTTTGATTGAAGAGAGAGAGAGAGAGGCAGAGTTTCAGAGGAGGGAAGGGAGATGATTCCAAAGGGAAAGAAGTCTGTAAGAGAGTGCAGACTGCCCGGCTGACGTGGGGATGAGGGAGTGAGAAGGAGCAAGAGTCTCTGGAGCATAGGTTATGTGAGGAGGGAGCAGCAGGGGACAGCATAGCCGTGAGATGGGGGGAAGTTGGCCAAACCAGAATTTGGCGATGAAAGTTAGCACATGAATATGGCATCTGTGGAATAGAAGTAAAATGCCTAGGAAGGAATAAAGATTACAGTGATGAGTGCAGGGCAGGGGAGTTTGTTGCAAAATGACAGAAAGAGTTTAGCAGGGTATCTAGTCTGGACAGAAAGGAGTCTGGAACTGTGCCATATACTAGATCAGCGTAGGCGAGAATGGGAATTATCATCTTAATCACTAGCTCTTGAAGGGTAGGGACGGTGAGGCAATCTTTGAGTTTCAATTCAGTTGAGAACAGCACAGAGTGATTCAAAGGGCCCCATCCCTTGCTTATTCAGTTGTGAAAGGCACAGAGTGTTTCAAAATGCCTCCTCTCCTCAATTACATCTGTAAACACAAGTCTGTACTCCAAGCTAAAGCTGATTTCCGAGGGGGGCATGTGATGTCTGACAAATAGCTTTCAGGTCATAGAAAGCAATATATTTCAAGTCTCACAGCAAATGGGGGCTATGTTTGGCATTTCTGCATACTTTCACTTGAAATTCCAGATTTGTGTTCCCCAAGATGTCCCCTAACCACCTCTGGAAGCACAAGTTTGGACATTAAAAGCAAAAGTTGATTTTCAGGGGTGGGAGAAAATTAAGTAGTGATTGTCACACAAGTGAGATAGAAATAAACATTGAGTAGGAACTGGATTATTACACAATACATTTTAGGACAGGAAAAGTAGTCAGTAATACATTTTAAGTCAGGCAAATGTAGCAGTGCCCCTAATTAATAATAATCATCACAAAAGTGAGATAAAAATAAACATTTACTACATTAAAATGATGTTATAAATAAAGTTTTATATTACATTACTGTAAAAGGAAAACTGCGCTGTATGTGAAGACCTCTTATACAGCAAAGAGGTCTTCCCATGCAGCAGTCAACATAATAATTGAAATTCTATGGCAGATTATATAATTAAAAAAATAATAACAACATTTAAGTTTTTGCCTCCAGTGTTGATGCTTCCCAAAGCCCAGCATTTGATTAACCCCCCCCCCAAACACACACACACACACACACACACAACCCAACCAGATCTGGTTTATATAAAGTAGCAAATTTAAAAAACAACTATAGATCCAAAGCAAGTTTGACATATAATGATACCCGGCATTTGCCATTTCAGTAAATAACACACTAGTCAATACTAGTAATCAAAGCCGAGCAAATGTTTAAAGAAAAATACATGATTTCTCTGAAACCCACTGTGCTGCCAACAGATGACGAATGTACATCTTTTCATTATGTTTGGGAGAGTGTGTGGCAGCAGGTGGTCGAGTGTAATCAGACAATATTTATCTTGCCATCTATTTCCATGTGTCATTTTCTGAGTTTGGGCGGTTGAGCGAGTAGCTATGTGTGGAGGGGTGGGAGCTGGATCTGTGTCTGTGTGTGGGGATTGTGATGAGGGCTGACTTATGAAGTCCCTTTTCTGAAGTTCAGTCCGTGATCACCATGAACACTGGAAATTATCATAGCACATACAAAAACAGATACATTTACAGCATCTACTTGATTTTTAATGCAGTCTTTTGCTTCTGACAAACCTTCCATGTTTTCTCACAGTTTGCATCTTAAGAGAAAAAGAGACTTAACTGATAAATCATGAGTGAGGCTTTTGAGATGCATCTTGGCTTCACAAGAACATCATCTCATGCCTCCTTAGGGCTCCAGGACTGCTCAGCTTTGCTTCACAGTTCTCAAACCATAAGAAGTCATGAGGTGACACTCTTGATAAGCCAAGAGATGTCTCAAAAGCCCCATTAACCTATACAGTATTATCAGGAACTGAAGCAACTGTTTCAGAGCATGGCAGAGGTAGAAACGTGCCCTTGAAACATCTGAGGAACTAAGCAATTAAGGTAGGAAATGTGAGAACACCTTTTTGGTTGACTCGCAAACGTGGTCACAACATCAAAGGTGCCGCTTGCACCTGTGCGATCCACATGGCACCTCGGTGCACTGGCAAAGTGGGAGATCGCAATTTGAATTTTGGAGCTCAAACTGGGCTAAAATCACACTGGAGCTTTTCTGGGGCACAACAGGGCACAACAAGGACTGGAGGATGAAATAAAAAAACAGCAGGATTCAGGAGGCGCTTTAAAGAGGAGCAGCAATGGGAACTAACGGGCCATAAGGTACACCCCCAAATTGGGAGGGTGTTACAATCTCCACTGCCAGCGAAGCTTGGCATCCACATCAAGCAGATGCCAAGCTTGGCACCTCTAAATGGCATCTAAACATTTGCAAAAACACTTAAACATTTAGACAGCTTGACTTAGGCATATGGCCCCTTAGCTAGCATTGGTTACCATAACAACCTAGTCTAGACACATACTTTCTATTCTAGATAGCAATAAAACATTTTTAAGCAACTGTGAGCATGTTCAGAGATTGCATACCCCGGGGGACCCTTAACAGTGACAAATTTTACATGCAAATTAAATTTGGGCGTAGTTCTTCTTTTGGCCACTAGAGGGCATGCACACTCCCCACAAGCTGTCCCTAACCAGCAGTGAGCAGCATATAGCAGGATTTAGTGCCGAAACACATTTTGAACAGTTACTTAGCTGGCAGCCATTTTACAGGTCTCAGTAAATATAAACTGGGGGGGGGGGTCCATGCTGGGCATGACATAGTGAAACAGGAGATCACAGCGGTTCCTCCATCATGTAACCCCTAGGCAGTGCTACTCCAAAGGCTACTACCCCTGCCTACTACCTAGGATGTAGGTTGAGGAGCCTGGGTTCCCAAGATCTACTGTACTTTAAACTGGTTCTTATCCAAGATAGTACTAGTATATAGTACTAGAGTATAGCTTTAAGTGAGCTAGCTTTAACCTGGTACAACCCTCTGGGATGCTTTGCCCACCCACTTTCACCATAAGCCACACCAAAACATAACCCAATAACATTTCCCTACATTTGATAACTTTTACCATTTATCAGCAGGATCCTAATACTATGCTCACAACACAGGTATCTGCAAAAACAACAATGAACAGTTTATTTACAGAGGGAAAGGGCTTAGGATGGGGAAGAGAGGAATAGAGGTTATGCATTTACAGTATTTACATTTGGTTTGATTAGTGATAGTGAAACCCTCCAGCTGGGTAGGTAAGTTGCATTTTAAATCACACATTACTTATATATGCATACCACACTTTTGCATAACCAGAGCCCTGGCTATCTAACTAAGCTGCATAAATCAATTGATACAGTAGACATTGCATTACCCACACTGGTACCAGTCCCCAACCTTTGGTATGAGACCCCTCAATTCCAACCTAAATCTGGATGCCCAGTATCCACAGTCCAGACAAGATGCAGGCCTGATAAACAGTGCAGCTGCACATGGGCTGGCTAAATGAAGAAACTTAAGACTTGGCTTGAAAACATTAAACACTTGGGGTGGGATATTCAGACTGCGCCAGGCCGTGGTGTAAGCCTGGGCACAGCACAACTGGGATGCGCATGGGCAGTGACAGGGTGATATTCAACGGAGCTGCACCATGGCACATTATATTAGAGAAAAGCACCCTCCCTCCAGATGCAAAATGCAGTATCAGGACTGAGGGGAAGACATATCAACTTACCCCTATAAAAGAAGTGCCTCCCTGTTAACTGTTACTGTTAAAAAAATACTGATCCACTGCACCCCCACTTTTCTAGCTATAATTAAAATGAATATTAATCTTTCACCAGAATCCCATCATAGCTAGATATGAATAAATTATTTTGCCCACAACCATGGAGTAATGTTAAAACACTACCATATTTAAAAATTTCCCATAGTTATTTTTGGTTTCTTTTAAAAAGTAAAAACGGATGGGGCATGGCCTGACCAGGCAGAAGATGGCAGCATAGTTCAGAATCTCTGCAGGAATGACTGCAATCTAACCTCATCCAGCCTTCACCAGACCTTTGGTTGGTACCAACTCCTGTGACCATCCTGTAATCTTACTGCCTGACACAGTTTGTAAGTCATTTTTGATCCATCATCTACTTATATTCAATTATTCTACACTGTACTGCAGCATACTAGGGCTCATCCTTCAGCATTATGGCAGATCTCCAAGTACAGCAAAGCTTACTTGCTAGAGTGGAAGTAATGTTTTCTAAACTGATGGCTGAGATTAATGATCTAAAAACCTCCACCTAACAGAATGCGACCACTCTTGAAACTTTTAGCCAGGAAATTGCATTTAATGAGAAAGCAACGGCCTGTAACACCACTACTATTCATGGTCTCCAGGCTACTGTCCGCAATCAAGATCGAACTATTAAATCCCTACAAGCCAAAATTGAGGATATTGAAAATCGTAATTGTTGCAACAATTTATGATTTTTTGGCTTCCCTGAAGGTGTAGAATTAGGAGACACTACTGGGCTTTTATTATATGTGCTGCCTGCAATGCTTAAACTGCCTCCTGACCTAACGTTAATCATTAAGCGGTCTCACCGCACTCTGGGACCCAGGCCAACATCAGACCAGCGACCAAGGCCTATCATTGCTAGCTTCTTGAACTATTCCCACACAGAATTAATATTGAAACGAGCCAGAGAAATGGGGAAACTTCAGGGGCAAGAGTTTAATATTTCCATCTACAGAGACTTTTCAAAAGATTTAACCATCAGAAGGAAGGCCTACAATCCACTTAAACAAATCCTCCACCAAAGAAGCATTAAATTTGCTCTACGTTACCCTGCAACACTATGCCTTTTCTCAGGCTCTTCCTTCAAGGATTTTGAAACCACTGATGCCTTAGCCAACTATCTGGAGGTCTCTCTTTGCAATCTTACCCTGGGAGGCTCAGCAGCAATTGGCAACCTGAACACAGCTTTGGTATCTGCACGGAAGGTGGACGACGAGGTACAGGAATGTGGGGAAAGTGTTGCAGAACTCGCAACACCAAGCAGCAATGTCACAGCTGATTGATTTAACCCCAAGGCAATCAACACGGCTGCAAGAGAAGCTTCTGTCAAGGCGTTATTCTTCAAGACTTTCATGCTGTTCTAGTGAGGTTTCACCCCAAACACCCCAAGCTGCAGCCTCTAGCCTTCAAATCAACCCCTCTATTCCCTTGTGTAAAAAGTTTGGTCTCTTGGAGGATGACATGCACTCCTTGCAGGAGGATCTTTCCCAGCAAATTTCAGACAGACATCCCTCTAATTTGGGCCCTGTGCCTCAGTGATGTATTTCTGCTAATACTTCATGGGCAGAAGTTGTTGCAATTTCCCCCCTCAAGTCTTTAGAGCCACCCAAAAAGAAACGTATTGCAAAGACCAAAAGCAAGAACATCAATAGTCACAATCCTGTTAATAAATCTAAGATGTCATGAGCTTATATGGTCAGTAATATGGTCACAGTTGCTATATCTTGGTAGGTTTTGCTTCCAGGATACTTAAAGGGAGGGCCAGTACACTTTTTCTGAATAGTTGCCCACTCTACAGTCTATGCTACCTGGTTGCTTTTGCTCCCAGCGGGTGCAGAAAGCAAAGGCTGTACATCGTGGCGCGATCAATTTACTTTTTCTTGCAGTGTTTAAACAAGCAGCTTAAAGGTCTTCAAGGGAACTTTGGTATATCAGCAATGCTTTTCTAACCCATTATTTTAGTGTTAGATCTTATACATTACCTCACTAAAGAGGCTGTCTGTATCTAGCCTTGTACTCTCCAATTTAGCAGTGCATCAGGTTTATAGTCTTTTGGCTGTTCAGTTGCATATCTTCAATCAGTATGCATCCTGATTATTGCCTTTTCTTTTTTCATATGTGAATTATTATATATTACAAGGCAACTTACCCTTCCTCCTCGATGACAGGTTCTAAGTATTATTGGCAACTACATTTAATCTATCTCTTCCCTACGCTTAAATTATTCTTACTACCTCCTGTTTACAATATGGAACTATCATTAGCACTCAAAGAGGTGGGCTATGTTTGGTGTACTGTTGCAAAGTAATGTCAATCTACATCTTCCTTATGCTCCTTATTTTACTCGAAGCCTACAGATATTATAGAAATCCACTGCTGTGTGGTCCCTCCTGTTTTGGGGCTCACTGGGCCTAGTCTTCTAGACCTAGCCACCCCATATAACACCTATTTAGGTGATTTTCGAGTAATCGGAGCTGATCTTTACTATGACTATCTCTTCTGTCTACAGTTATCACCGAAGCCTATACCTCTCCACATAATCCCGATTTGCATTTGGCTCAGGGCATAAGGGCTTAAATTGACCTCCCCTCTCTTCTTTCCCCCTCATTATTGTATTTATTATGTACTTATTCTGTTGCACTACAAAGTATACTCAGAGTCACTCTAATGTGGTAATGATCTACTTTTCCTTTTATATTTGTTCATTTGCATTTCACCTGGCTCCCTGAATTCCTTGCTCTATGTCTAGGCTGTACTGGCATCTCGTATATGGTTCTTTAATTTACTGTTATTTTGAGTTGGTATATCTTGTACTGTTACTACTAATGTTTATAAATAAGTTCTGGTGTTTAGCTTTATCCTTATACTTTGTCCTGTTAGCTTAGGATTAAGCTGAGGTTATTACAGTCCCCTTTCTTTCTTGGTATTATTCCCTTTCAGTTTAGCTTATCAGGAATACTTACTTTATTATATTACTGGGATCAGACTTAGGTTTGGGCCAATATTTATAACTGGTCCTCCCTAGTCTCCTCCCTACATCGACGCCCCAGAGTGTGGTGAGAGATTCTCTTAGCCAGTTGGCTGACTCATATCTCCTCACACCCATAAAACATTTTCTTTGTTATTTAACTTACTAGTATTGTTGTTATAGTACATGGTAAGGGCTTATTGTGACTAGAAAGCCGTGGCTTTCAAAATCTTGTTGTAGGACAGTTCAAAGGTCAAAAAGTTGTTGTACTATCGCTCTGATGTCACATCAATAGTACAACAACTTTTTTGCCTTGCCCTGCCACCTGATTGGCTCATTGAACAATGCTGTGAGGACAGAAAAAACTGTACAACATGGCAGCATGACTTAGCGAGCGCTGGTCGGAGGAGCCTCCTCGTTTTGACACGGAGAGCCTCACAAGGCTCTGTGTCACAAAAGTGAATCGCAGTCATTTTGTGTTTTAGTTTTTTTTTAAACTAAATGGGTGACGAGCTGGTGGGACGCTGGGGTGAAGCTGAACTAAGTCCGAGCGAGACAAACGGGAGAGAGCCGGAGCGGGAGCAGCAAGACATAACTAAGGTAAAAAAAGGAAAAAAAAAAAAAAAAAACAAGCAGGGAACCATATACTATATAAAATAGTGGATGGTTAACCATCCACAACTATGGCTGTGTTTTCATCTCAGTTGTTGAAGACATCATGGATACCTCTCGAGCTTCACTCTCGAGGTCTCTATGATGTCATCAACAACCTCGATGGAAACACAGCCTGGTTGTGGATGGTTACCCATCCACTATTCTATATATTGTTAATGACTTTTCTCCTTCCCCATCTCTGTTCTAACTTTAATAAGATATCTGTGCTACTCATGTATCACACATCTCACTTTTTTTGGCTTGAATGTTCCTGCCACTCTCTGCATATACGTAAGCTCTCTATATTGTATTCTAATCATCCTCTACCTCATTTATTTGTCCCTTCACACTCCAGCAATTATTCCCTTTCTTTAACACTAACAAATATGAGCGACATACTTTTATATACATGGAATGTGAAGGGACTTAATTCTCCTTGTAAGCAGAAGCAAATTCTTTCACATCTCAAAAACCATAAAACACAAATCGCTTTCCTTCAAGAAACAAAATTATTAGCAGAGGATGTTCATAGACTTAAAAAAGATTGGGTCGGTCAGATCTACGAATCATCCTATACCTCAAAAAAAAGAGGAGTTGCTATTCTTATTCAAAAGAGTCTCAAATGGTCCCTTGTAAACTCCATTTCCGATACTGAGGGCAGATGGGTGATGGTCAAACTGAATACCAGCTCTGGTCCTCTTCTGCTTGTTAATGTCTATGCACCCAGCTCCAATTCCCTGGAGTTTTTTCATAATTTAGCTCAACAGATTCTATCATTTAACACTGATAATACACCAGTTATTCTTGGAGGGGATCTTAACTTAGCTTTAGAAGCCAGCATTGACAGAAGTAGCCCCACTACAGAGGCCCACACCAGAAGTATTAAAGTCCTTTCAGTACTAATGCAAGATAATAATAATAATAATAATAATAATAATAATAACAACCTGTATTTAATTAACCGCCTTTCAAAATTTCAAAGCACTGTACATCGAGAGCAAACATAAAACATATTCAATACATACAAGAAAACAAATATAAAATATCTTCCAGTACTGCAATATAAAATTAAAGCAAAGAAGGAAACGCCTTCTCCCACAAAAAATATGTTGGATTAGCTGATGTATGGCACCTCCTTCACCCCCGTGATCGAGAATTTACTTTTTACTCCTCTCTACATAAGACATAAAGTAGAATTGATTACTGGTTAGCCTGTCCTGTTATAATGGAAAAAAACTATTGATTCATCCATCTCTCCCATCATAATCTCGGACCATTCCCCTGTCAAACTGCAATTTTTGTGGGGCCCGTTAGCACCTAAATCTTCTTACTGGCGGCTGAACCCTCTCCTTCTCAAGGATCTCAATTTCTTACCCATGATAAAAGCACAAATTCAGGACTTCCTCTTTCACAATACCCCAACCGAATCTTCTATGTCCTCTATATGGGAGGCTCTTAAAGCTATGATTCGAGGGAAAATTATTAGTTATGCTGCACATAGGAAAAGAGTAAGGGAACAACAGCTGGCTGACTTGGAAAAATATTTTAAGGCTAAAGAGAATTTATACTTTTCTTCTAATAAGCACTATCCTGATTCTCAACTTCATCTTGAAATTATTCAACTTAGAGTTAAAATTAACGAATTAATTTCTCGTAAAACCGAACTGGCCTTGTTTAAACTTAAATATAAGGTTTGGGAACACGGCAGTAAAAATGGGAACTTCTCTCTTACCAGCTCAAAGCACAACAAATGGAACGACACATCCTAAGCCTAAAAGATGAACAGGGTACGATTCACTTTGACAACCCCTCTATAAACCGTATCATGAAAACCTTTTATCAAAAACTATTCTCTAACATAAATCCTCCATCTACTTTACAAATTCAACAGTTCCTTAAATTGTTACATCTTCCTCATCTTTCTACTCTTGAAACAAATTCTTTAGATGAACCCTTCTTGCTTTAGGAAATCCAGAAAGCTTTGTCTTCCTTGAAATCCGGCAAATCGCCTGGGGGTGACGGATTCCCTGTCAATTTCTATAAAATGTTTTCCAGCACCTTATGTTCCCTTCTTCTTAATGTTTATCAAGAAGCTTCCAATACTGGCAAGCTTCCCTCATTTTACACCGAAGCAATCATAACCCTAATCCCTAAGAAAGAAAAAGACCCTACTCACCCCGCAAGTTACAGGCCCATCTCTTTATTAAACAAGGATGCGAAGATATTTATTAAACTACTGACTTCTCAACTTGAATCCTTGATTCCCAAGCTAACTCATTGTTTGCAAGCTGGTTTTATTAAACATAGATCTGGTTCTGATTACCAACATTCCTTTATGCAATTTAATTCCCAAAGCCAAATCCCTCAAGACACCAGCTGCAGCCATAGCTACTGATTTCAAGAAGGCCTTTTATTCCTTAAACTGGAACTATCTTCATCAAGTTTTATCTTATTTTGGTCTTTCTCATACCTTTTGCTCCTGGATCAAGCTATTATATAACTCCCCTGTTGCTAAAGTACTTATTAATTCCACCCTTTCCTCTTACTTTTATCTAGCAAGGGGAGCTAGACAAGGCTGTCCTCTATCACCTTCTCTTTTTATTTTAGCCATGGAACCCCTGACTGCTTGTTTACATCAATCTTCTGGCACTATGGGCATACCTGTGAGCAATTCAAGATATGTTTCGCTCCTACACAGATGACCTCTTAATCTTACTCGAAAACCTGAATGAGGCTGGGCCCCTGTTGGTTGATTTGCTTAATAATTTTACTAAAATTTCTGGCCTTGCTTTGAATTATGGCAAATCACAACCTATGCCCCTTAATGACCACAGTAAAGCCTTTATGGATTCCGCTGGTCACCACAGGGTATAACATATCTAGGAATCAAAATTACTAGTAACTTAGGGAAGATATGGGACATTAACTTTAACCCCTTATTTGATAACATCAAAACAATTCTGGACAGATGGAAGCTTCTTAATCTCTCTTTCATGGAGAACATTGCAGCCATTAAGATGTCCATTTCTACCAAAATTCTTTGCCTCTTTGCCAATATTCTTTTAGTCTTACCATCCTACTTTTTTACTAAAATTGATAAATTAATAGGTAACTTTATCTGGGATAGGAAACCACCAAGATTTAACCACAACAAACTTCGATCACATTGGAAAAAAAGGGGATTTGGACTCCCCTGGTTCAAAGGCTACCTCTGGGCTTTCTGAATGGCCCAAAGCATTAAATGGTTTCAGAAACCCTCCCCTCACTCACCACTATGGGTTGCAATGGAATCTGCATTGTGCCCGGGAGGAGTTCCCGCTTCCTTAATTTTTAATTCCATTTCATCTAAACTAAAATCTCACCTGACTATATCATCCTCTGTTCTTTATTGGAAACTAACCCACAGATTCTTGAAATCCAATCCAACCCCATGGTTTTATGCCCCCTTATGGGGCAATCCACTGCTCACTCTAGAAGATCACCCAATTTTCTGTCATACATGGAGGAACAAAGGCATTTTCTTTCTCGGAGATATCTTGGACCAGAATTCACTCACTCTTAGATCATTCTCAGACTTGCAGGTCACATGGAAACTTCCTAAACAGGACTTCTGGAAGTTTTTACAAATTCAGGCAGCTTATAACTCTCTGTCTAGTTTAGTGTATAGGCATACTCTTCTAAACCCATACATCTCGCACTGGAGTAATTTATCTGTAAAATTAAATAGCTCCATTTACAAAGACATTATTGATAATCTACCTTATCAGTCTATAAAGGCCAAAAATAAATGAAGTACTCTTCTTCACTACAATATTTCAGATGCACAATGGAGTAGTTGTTGGCATATTGCACATAATAGCTTTAAAGATGCCCGTAGTTCTTTAATACAAACTAAATTCCTACATCTTTGGTATAGAACCCCCTCTGTGCTTCAACGGATGTGCCTATTAAATAATAATAATTGCTGGCACTGCAATTTGGCCAATGGGGATCTACTTCATATCTTGTGGTCTTGTGCTCCCATTAATAAGCTCTGGCATAAAGCCTGTTTACTTGCCTCCAGAGTAACAGGACAAAAACTACCTTTTGACCCCAAGCTATTCCTTCTAGGCATCCTTATCACATACTTTCACTTCTGGTCAAATGTCTGATTCTTATGAAATGGAAATCAGCTCTGGTGCCTTCTCTTTCAGATGTTCTTCAAAGCCTCTCTCAATATGCCTCTCTAGACCAATTATCTCATGTTACTCATAACCGACTCACTGTATATGACAGATGTTGGCAGGATTACTTCAAGTCCATGAACCTAGATCTTCTAGACCCTAATTCTTAGGGATATTTAGCCCTCCTTCTTATTTTGCTCTCAGATTAGGTTTTCTCAAAACTTTTGTGCGCAGATTTTTCCTTCTTTTTCCCTTCTTTCCTGTTTTCTCCCTCTCGCCTTCCCTTCTTCCTTGTTTTTTTCCTCTCTTCTATCTTTCCTTGCACACTTTTCTCTTATCTTCACCTCTCCATTACTGAACATTGTTCATATTACAACATTTATCACTTTTTGCAATTTACTAAATAACTTGCCATAGCCTGCCCTAGCATGTATTTCGTACATGGTTGCTATTTCTGATCCTATAATACCCTATTAATTGTAACCCTTCTGCTCTTCACTTACATCCTCTCTAGGTTTGTGTTTTATTATCAATATATTTATATAAGGCTTCTCCAATATGTTTACCCTAAATACTGTGTTTTGTTAAGTGATATTTTATACCTTACATGGAGGATAGTCTTCTATTGTATAAGATGTGTGCTTTCTTATATACTCGAATTTCAATAAAAAGATAAAATGAAAAAAAAAAAGTAAGAACAACAAACATTAACAGCTTTCTACAGATAATCAGAACAGCTAATTGTGTACCCCAAGACCATCTTCCATCAATGTCACTTATTGAATGATATCAAATGTTAGTCAGCACCGAGTTGAGCTGTGTAAAGAAAATGACTGTCTGGTCAGTCCAGTATCATTTAACCAAGAATGCCAATGTGTTTCAACATGATAAATAAGACACAAAACATCCATAAACATATAAGAAGGATCCCACATAATTTTACTAATGTCTACAGTAAAACAGTATGCCTAATGCAGGATCCAGACTGCTTTTATGGTTCCTTGGAAATCCACTGTTATTTTTCGTTGATCAAAAATGGTACTTTTATATTGATAATTGCAGGATGGAGAATAAAGACAAAACAACACATTTTACCACATCTCCGGTGCGGCAGGTGCAGTTATAATACTTCTGGATGTTGCCAGTGACAGGTGCATACACCCTTACTGCAATACCTCACTGGCAAATCCCTTTATGTCCCACTAATTGTCTCCTAATACGTTTTTTAAAATTCATCTGAAGGCTTTCTAACAGGTGAAAATTTGGGTTTTTTTGTTATTTTGTCTTGAGAAAATCTATGTTCAAACCAACTATAGTTATGCAAGCTGATGTTATTTAGTAGACTATCAGTGAGGCAGCATTCCATTGAGGATGAGCGGGAATAAAACTGCAAGTGGGGGGGGCAGACTCAGTGTCCAAAGGTGAATATCCATGATGACTGTGAAAGAATAAATACAGAGTACGTGCTTGACTTGCTCATATGTATCTCTAATTGACACGCCAGTGATTACTGTAAAAGCAAAGATCAATTGCGTGCCCTAAACTGGCAGACAGCCTTTGCCATGTAAAAGGAGTTACACAGAAAATATATCTGACCATTTTGTTTCGGTATTGTGATGCTGTACTTTTACAGTCAAACCATAGCACTATATTGTAATGCTGTCATAGTGAAGTACCGCATCATCCTTTGGCAATTCATGACATACATTAACAGTTGCTGTGAAGGATGATACATTGCTTCACTATGCCAACTTTTTAATATAGTGCTATAGTTGGACTGCAGTTAGACAATAAAACAGTCACACAAAGCTATATAATGCTTTCTCGATGATTCGCCTGTACATGGCAAAGGTTGGGTGCTGACATGCTGTGCAGAGCGGGATGACAGAGTGAACATAAGTGCCTACAGTTGCAGCAGTTGTCATCATACCTTCATGTCTGACTGTACAGAGACTGTCTCCTGCTGCTTTGTAATAAAGAAAATAGTAGTAAAAAAATATATTGTGCTTTGTATCTTATTTATCATGTTGAGACACATTGGCACACTTTTTTTTATCAGTATCAAACTGACAAGCCGATCATTTTTTTTACACTGGTCAGGTCAGTGTAGACTGTCTCTGACATCATTCAAGGAGTGACATGAGTGGCAGATGTGTGTGGGGTATAAGATCAGCTGTTGTGATTAGCATGCTCGAGATCCTTTGACATAGTTTACTGAAAGATTACCAGTTTCCTATGATATACCACAATCACAGTTTGTAATCACAGATGTGTGTAAAATAAAATGACGCCATTCTCCATGTTAGTGCCTGCTGCAGTGACTATCTTAGGCATAGTTTTCTTAAAAAAATTAAAAAAATAATAAGCAGAGCATATCAGGTAAGTAGACTAGAAGCACCTCACAAAGTTCAATGCTGGGGGTAATCATGAAGAAGCACCCATGTTTCAAATGGATGTACCTAGTTGTGATCAGCAGACTCGCACAGGACTGCTAGGCAATGTTTTTATAATTTTATTTTACATCCATTTATGATTTCAAGCGGTGTTTTACTAAGTGAATAAATACTATAGAGAATGGGAAATTTGGAGGGAAACCAAGTCTCTGGATCTTGAACCAGCTAACCAAAACAGCTGATTGTGTACCTCAAGCACATCTGCCATTGATGTCAGTCATTGAATGATATCAATGACAGTGAGCAGCAAGCCGAGCTGTGGAAAGAAAATGATTGGTTGGTCAGTCAATTATCAATTTGATTTCCTTGGAAATCCGCTGTGATTTTTCTCTGATCAAATGAAGCCCCTCAATATTGAAAATAACTGGATGGACAAAACCGACCCAACAACAGAGTTCACCACATCTACAGTGGCAGATGCAGTTGTAATACTTCTGGATGATGCCAGTGACAGGAGCAATTGCACAAGATAAACTGGCAGACAGCCTTTGCCATGTCATGCACAAACCTGCCTCGGAAGCAGTTTAAATTATGAGAACTGATATCCTGAAATGCGATTACATGTAAATGAGGCAAACAGTAGCATAAACATTGACAAAATGTGAAAGGCAACAGAAAATAATAGGAAGGAATCTGATAGAAACAGCCACAAAATATTTTAGAAAGTTAGTTAGGATACAAACTGAAAAAAGTACAATTTGTCAGCACTGTGCTGGCTTCTTCGATGGCAACCAAAGGAGAATAGTAATTGATTTTACTATGGTACAGATAAAGAGCAGGAAATGCTCGGGCACAGGTGCAAAAAGAATTTAAAAGCGTACTGCAACACATTCACAACGTGAAAGTGTGATGCAACTATGTGGGGGATGGAACAAGGAGATGGGAGATTTACTTGCAGACCAAGGGTAAAACAAAAAAGGGAAAAAATACATAAAATTAAAGACCAAAAAACAGAAAGAAAACAGATTAATGTAAGAGGTGGACAGCCCATTCTGAAATGTACACTTGCTACAGTACACAATAACCTAAAAAAAAATGGTGGAGAAACTCTGACAGTGCAGCTTTAATATATTTCTTTTATTTTTATTTTCTTCACTCTGCTGTTGTCTGTTGTTGAATTTGTTGGTCTCTCTGTCTCTGTCTCTCTCTCTCTCTCCTCTCTGACAAAAACAGGTGTTTTTTTCTTTTCATTTTTTTTCTTTGAAGTCTGGAACGTCTGCACTCTGCTGCTGTCTACTCTGCACTCTGCTTTTGAATTCATGGTCTCTCTACTATCTCTCTCTAATAGAAAAAAAATCCTTTTAATAAGAGTACTCTGCAGTCTGATGCAATATCTGCACTCAGCTGTTGAATTTGTTGGTCTCTCAGTCTCTACTCTCCCTCTCCAACAAATGATTTTTACCTTTTTTTTTTTAATCTACACACACACAAACACACACACACACACACACACGACTGTCTCCATTGAATGCAATGCCCCAGATGCTCTCGATACTCTGTTTCATAGGGATGTCCTCTGGTGGTTGACACAGAGGATTGGCTAGAACATATATCAATCACAGAACAAAGACCCTTATTGATTGGCTCCCTTCAGTGCCCCAAATTCATGAGTGTTTCCCTTTGTTGGTCATGTGATGGTCCAGGGACTCAGGAGATTTCAGCAGAGATTGAGAAAAAAAGAAATAAATTTTTTTCCTGCACATTTCTGTACTCTGCCCCATCTTTTCTATACAGTACTGGTGGTGAGAGCATTATTCCAGACAGGACCACACTTCCAAACTGGGCCAATTCGGCAATTTGGGTCAGGCCACGAAAGGCTTGGTTTTCCCAGTCAGAGCAGAGCTGCCCGATCTGGGGGGGGATGGAACTGCACCACAGCCAGCTCGCTCATCACTAATATAAATAAATATAAGCAATGCAAATTTCCAGAAATACAAGTGCAATCTATCAGAAAGTGCAAGATGTCAGAACAAAGGCTATAATATCACTTTTTACAATGATGCACTTGGATTCACCTCAGGCCTTACCACAAAACAATTATTTTCATAAATTACCAAAAATAATTATATAATTCAAATATGATTTTATCCTATGCTCTTCAGATTCCAAATAATGGTAATAACATTTTTTCCACACTTATGAATATAAAATATATATATATATATATATTATTAACACCTATACAATAATTCTAAATATTCCTCATTAGCATAAATATAAAGCATAATAAATGTAAACATCAACAAAATTGTTTTAGAAAATCAAGCAGACTAATAAATAAAAAATGTTTTAGCAAATAAGCAATGCAAATGAATAAGCAATATTCAGCATAATAAATGCATTATTTATATACTGGGCTTTCAGCATGCTTAGTATTATAGCCTTTTTCTATAAGAACTTGCAACAACTTATTATGTCAGTGTTTTGTATTATACTTTTATAAAACTCAGTTTTAACTTTTAAGATAATGCAAAATATTTCTCAGTTTAAACCTTGTAAACTATATACCCCAAGTTCTGTAGTTAAAAATAAGTTCCCTTGTTACTTTCCCTGATAAGTCAATTTAAATTACTAAAACTATTAATTAAAATTAATTGGTAAAAGTAAAGTTATACTTACATTTATGGTTGTAGAAGTGGTTTCTTCTTCTCTCAACTTAGAAATCTTGATTGAGTCTCGCTCTGAGTAAGAACATCTCTTTCAGTCAGCTAATGTTCTTGACATAGAAACATAGAAGTTGATGACAGATAAGGACCTCAAGGCCCATTTAGTCTGTCCATTTCTTTTTCTACCTTATAAATGTGCCATCAGACTTTGCTCTGTCAATGGCCTATCTATTCATACTCATCTATATTGCTCCTTTATGCCTATCTCATGCCTGTTTGAAGCCCTGCACTGTATTCATATCCACCACTTCCTGAGGTAGGCCATTCCATGCATCCACCACCCTTTCTGTGAAAAAGAACTAGCTCACATTATCCCGTAATCGGCATCCCTCTAATCTCATGCTGTGTCCTCTTGTCCTGCTATTTTTCTTATATTGAAACATGTTAGACTCTTTCACCTTGTTAATGCCCTTAAGATGTTTGAATGTTTCGATCATGTCACCTCTCTCCCTTCTTTGCTCTAGGGTATAAATATTGAGCTCCATTAATCTGTCCACATATGTTTTCTGATGCAGTCCCTGCACCATTTTGGTTGCCTTTCTCTGGACTGTCTCAATTTGGCATAGTCCTTGTGAAGGTGTGGCCTCCAGTATTGCATGCAGTACTCCAGATGGGGCTTAACCAGTGTCTTGTAAAGAGGGATTATTACCTCCCTCTTACGACTTGTGATACCCCTACTAATACACCCCAGCATCCCACTAGCCTTACCTACTGCTTCTCTGCTTGGATGATTTCAGGAAATCAGTGATGATGATACCCAAGTCTCTTTCTTCCCTTGTGACTGCCAGCAACTCCCCTACCAGCCTACAGGTAGCTTCAGGGGTTCTCTTCCCTATGTGCATGATCTTGGACGTCTTTGCATTAAACCCCAGTTGCCATTCTTCTGACCAGTTTGCCAGTTTATCCAGATCTCTTCTCATTCTGCCCACCCCATCTGGATCATCTACTCTGTTGCAGATCTTGGTGTCATCTGCAAACAGACAAACACTACCCTCCAGTCCATCTGCAATGTCACTGATGAAGATTTTGAAGAGGACTGACCCCAGGACTGATCCCTGAGGTACCCCACTTGTGACTTGCATCTCTTCTGACTGTATGCCTTTTACCATCACTCTCTGTTTTCTGCCCATCAACCAGTTTGCCATCCATTTGACCAACCTCTGACCCACCCTGAGCCTACCCAGTTTATTAATCAATCCTCTATGTGGAACAGTATCGAAAGCTTTGCTGAAGCCAAAGTAGGTGACATCAACTGCTCCCCCTTGGTCCACCACTCTGGTTACCCAGTCAAAGAAATCTATGAGATTAGTTTGATAGAACCTTCCTTTTGTAAACCCATGCTGTCTTGGATCCTGTGCTCCTATGGATTCCAGGTGTTGCACTATCCTTTCCTTAAGGAGTGCCTCCATAATCTTGCCCACTACTGAGGTAAGACTGACTGGTCTGTAGTTCCCCACCTTCTCCCTGCTACCACTCTTGTGGAGTGGGATCACATGAGCCCTTCTCCAGTCTTCTGGGACCTCTCTTGTGTTCAGAGACTGACTAAACAGTTCTGATAATGGCTCTGCTAGTTCCACTCTTAGCTGCTTTAGTACCCTGGGATGTATGCCATCAGGTCCCATTGCCTTGTCCACCCTGAGCTTATCAAGCTCTTGTAGGACCCTTTCTTTTGTGAAGGGACTAGTGCACACCTCCCTCCTGTGTCCAGGGTGCTGAGCTGTGGGCCCTGTCCTACCTTCTGTTCCGTAAATACTGAGCAGAAGTATCTATTTAGGATAGATTCTCTTACATGGTACTCCTCCTCACACGCCCCCTTATCTCCTTTGATCTTAGCAATACCCCCTCTGGACTTTCTCCTTTCAGTAATGTATCTATAGAAAGGCTTGTCACCTTCTTTTACTGTTTGTGCTAGTGTTTCCTCGGTTTGGGCCTTTGCCTGTCTTACTACTTTCCCTGCTTCTCTTAGGGAAGTTTGGTATGCCTCCCTATCTTCATCCCGCTGCATTCCTTTATATTTCCTGAAGGCAAGCCTTTTGGCTCTGACCTTTTCTGCTATTTTTTTTGAGAACCAAAGTGGTTTTCTTCTTCTTTTGCACTTCCTTTTCTCTCTAACAGAATGGGATGTTGCTTCAAGTATTGCATCCTTAATGCTTGGCCACTTTGCCTGTACCCCCTCACCTGTATTTCTTTTTTCCAGGGCTAGCTTAACTCTGTTGGCCATCTTATCAAAGTCAGCTCCTCTGAAGTCCCATATCTTTGCCTTGGAATGGGATGATTTAGTTCCAGTGGCCAAATTGAACCATACCACATGATGGTCATTGGCCCTCAGGTGACCTTCTACCTGGAGATCTGTGATCCTTTCCCTGTTAGTCAGTACTAGATCTAGGATAACCCTATCTCTTGTGGGTTGTTGTACCAGTTGTTTGAGGCCCTCCCCTGCAGGGAATCCACCACGTTTCTAGTTCTGACAGATGTTCCTGCTGGTATTGACCAATCTGTACCTGGCATATTGAAGTCTCCCATTATCAGAACCTCCACTTTAACTGTCATGCTTTGTATATCTTCTAACAGTAATGTGTCTATGTCCTCCCCCTGATCTGGGGGCCTGTAGGCAACCCCAGTTTGTATGGCTGTCCCATTTCCTGTTTCCAGGGTGACCCACCGTTCTTCTGGCTCCTGATGTGTATTCTGAATTTCTGTAGCTTTGATATTTTCATTGACATACAGGGCCACTCTACTCCCTCCCCCCCTTTTTGCACCTCGGTCTCTTCTGAACAGTACATAGCCAGGTACTGAAGTCTTCCAAGTGTGGTTACTGGTAAACCACATCTCGCTAATTGCTACTATGTCCAGTTTAGCCTCTGTCATTATTGCCTGCAGGTCTGGGATCTTGTTTCCCAGACTGCAAGCATTAGTGTACATGATTTTCCATTGGCCAGATTTCAGTGTGTTAGTTCTTGGGTGAGGTCTGGCATTTCCCCTGTGCATCATATGGGAGCCGGACCTTTATCCTTGCCTGCTGATGCAAATGAACTGCAAACATGCTGAACTCCTGTTTGACCACTAGCTGGGGGGGAGGGGTGTTCTTCCCATTCGACGTATGGGGTGCTGCACCCCTCTCCCAATTTTCCAGTTTAAATATTCTGCAAAGACATCAAACTTCTGCCCCAATGCACTGACTCCCGCCTTAGTCAGATGCAGTCCATCAAATTTAAAGAACTTTTGCTCCCAAAATTGTTGCCACTTCCCTACAAATTTGTGTCCTTTTTCCTGCTACCAGCCCTTGAGCCTCATGTTTAGCTCTCTTATCTCCCCTTCTCTGACCTTCTGTCCATCTGGCCCCCTCTCCCAGACTGGCAGGATCTCAAAGAAAGAGATGCCAGATGAAATGGATGATAGTTTGTCACCCAGCCTGGTCAGGTGTTCCTTGGTCTCCACAACTGACTGGCTGGTGAGATCATTAGTCCCTATGTGTACCAGGATGTTAATGTTTTCTCCTGCTTTCTGAACAATTTTAGCAATGCGGTCACTGTCTCTCCACGCTCATGTACCTGGGAGACATCTGACCATTACCTCTGGCTGGAGCTAGGTATCAACTCCCTGAATCATGGAGTCTCCTATGATCAGAAGTTGTTTGGATTTCTTTCTTGCTTATTTTGTTTTGGTTCCTGTTTTGGGTGCATTTTGTTGTGCTAGATCCTGTGCTGCAGTGTCCTGCTCTGCAGTGTCCTCTGCCCCTTTGTTTGATTTCAGAGATAGAGGCAGATACCTGTTTGTAGTTTTTATATGGTTTGTGGAGGTAATATGTTGGGGAGCACAGAGTGATGGGGCATCTGATCTGCCCCTTCTAACCACCTGCCAACCTCCCAGACCAACTACCCCCTGTAGTCAAGGTGCTTCTGTTGGAAGTTGGGGAAATGGCGGGTGAGTATTATAATTTATTTCCTCTTGAATATGCAATTTGAGGTGCACAATCTCTGCCTATTCTGCCTGGAGCTGAGCCCTTAGCTCTCCAGTGGTCCAGCATGTAGGACAGTGTCCTAAATCCTATAAAACTGTCCTTCTGAAAAGTGTTCTGCAGTACCTGCAGTTAATGATAGCCATTCCAGATAAGTTGCTGGGTTTATAACCTGGTCAGAGTAACTAGAAGGAAGAAAATGAAAGCAAAAGTTTGATTTTGTGTTTTGTTTGTTTGTTTTTGTATAACCTGTTGACCCTGGAACCTTTTGGCATGGTCAAACATTGCAGGTTAAATTTACCTTGATGAAAGACACTTCACCAAAAGTCAGTTCTTGGATTTGTAGAAAACAGCTTCAATCTGCACAGTCCATAGCAATACTGGATTCAAAGAACTTTCTTGTGGATAGCAAAGTTGTCTTTACAGGATTTTGCCTTTTTAACATTGATTTATCTGCACTCAAAACCTTAGGACACTAGACTTTCTTTTACTCACAGCACTGCATAGCTTGTGTGAATTTTAAAGTTAAGTCTCCGGTCTAGGCTTTAGCAGACAACATTACTTTAGTCAAAATTGTTCAGTAAATAAAACACAAACCTCGCTTTGTACCACAGTGAGAGTTCTTGTAAGTTTGCATCTGGGCCTTATGGCAACACTGCATAAGCTTCCTAGCTTTCCCTTAGCATTCACCTTTTGGATACATAAATGGTCAACCAAGGTTGGTCCCAGTATTCCAAATTCAGGCATGGTCTAAGGCTTTTTGGCCTAACTATTGCTATAAAGCCACTAGAATTTTCAATCAGACTAGCATAGGTCCTCTTACATCAGTATTTTGGCTGAGACTGGGGAGTGGTCTGTAAAATTCATTAATATGACCCTGCTCTGGTGAGGTCATCGCCCAATTTTGATTGGTCTGAGTCACCTGGGGCTGGGTTTGTGGCTCCCTGCAGATGACGAATAATGACAGTGGCCATACCTCTTCAAGGACTGCCCATTAACTCTCAAGTCAATTTTGGAAAGGAAATTAATTTTCTCTTATAACTCTTTTCTGCAAATAATTGAAATGTTAAACTTTCATATCTGAACTTCTCTCATCAAATGGAGTATTTTGGTATGCTTTCTATATTCCTAGCACTGATACTTTTTAAGTTACGCTATTAAGGGTTATAACTTCAGAATTTTAATAAAACTTCTTAAAATAAAGTGATAGTCTTGCTCTAAATATTCTAAGCTACAGAATAATATAAGATTTGTTTAGAAAATTTGTTATTAAAACCTTTAAAACATTACTTTTTTATTTAGGCACATAACTTACTTTGTCTTGTCTAAAGGCAATCATAAATCATCTAACTTTTAGATGTTTTTTCTCTGCATAGCAACAAGGTGCTTACTTAAGAGTCATATTTTCAGACTCCTCAGGATGTCAGCTATCATGAGAGACTTGATTTGTCTAGTTATCAATAAAATAATGTTATTACAATAACTTGTATATGTAACTTTTAATTCCTGTAACTTGAATGCACGAAACTTGGTGAAATTATTTACTATAATACTTTCTATCATCTGTGAAATTTCAGATCTGCACCACATTGTGTTTTTAAGTTATAAGCAAAATACTTTTCTTACTATACAAAGTTAAGGCATTTTTTTCTTTAAGGAGCATAGTAGGCTATACCAGTTACTGACTGGCACAAAAACCATGCATTTTAATAAAAGTGTCTTCCCTGGTATGTGATTACCATAGTAACCTCTTTTAGCTGGGTAAGCTGGCTAGCAGCTATCCAAAGGCACATGACAGTCCTGGTTCTGTGGAGATGCCAGTCTCAGGGGACTTTCAATTTAAAATAAGACTTCACTGGAACCTTTTTGTCTGAAGTAACCTTCTGTATGCTATATTCCCTTTTTGTTGTCCAAAGTTTTACATGTTTTTCTTTTTACAACTAAATTCATGTGTACATCAAATTTAACTGGAAATTATAGTAAAACTTCCCATAATTAATCCCATATAAAATCATATAAAATAATAATTAAAAATCAATTCTTGATAATAAAAATAAAATAATTTTTCCATCAAGGATTTTGTTCCTACAAAGCAGTGTAAAAATATTCTTAAAGAACCTTAAACGAGCACATGGGAAGGAAGTAAATTGAGGTAGGAGAGAAGGGGGGGACAGGAATGGGAAAGTTAGCAGGGATAACTTTTGATATAAGAAGTCTAATTTTTAACCCATAATACATATAAATTGCAAAACATTTGTTAAACCTCAGAATGCCTTTGGCAATTTTCAAAAGACTGTCTTGGACATTTGATGCCATGATTACTAAACAGAGACACTAACTACTAGGTACAGTACATACAAAGAGCATCCTTATGTACAGAGACAATATAATTTAGCATTTCAAGAAATAACATAGTTGAAATGTGTCATTTAGTCTAGGTGCCCTAGTGGCCTTCAATTTATACTGCCAAAAGCTCTTTCTTTTCAGGAGCATATTGTCTAAATCACCCCCTGTGAAGGCCTGAATAACCTTTTCTACACCAGTAAATGTAAAAGCATGCCTGCACCTTTACAATGCATTAAGTTTGTGCACTTTCCAGACACTTTTCAAATGTTCACCAATCCTCCTCTTGAATATGTGGGATGTGTTGTCCACATAGCATACTGAACATGAACACACTTAAATAAAATACAAAATAAAAGACACCTGTAACTGTCATTAAGTCTCTTCCTTCCCCATGTGTGCCATATTTATCCACTGGTAAGGTATAATTGATTTGTCATATTAACAGCTTTCCCTTCCCCTTCTACTCCTGGCTTTATCTTTGCATATGCTCCACTGCTACTCTATCAAATCACTCCTCCCCCCCATATCAGTTGTAGACTGTTGTTTTGTTCTAGCTGTAAAATACTGTATATGTAATTGCACACACCAGTCATCATGTTTCATTTATCAGTATGCAACCTGTAAGTCACTCCCTGTCTCATATCAATGTTTACCACCTGCGGTCACCCTATGTGGTACCCTTGTATGTATATCCAGCCTGTATCATGTAACGTGCATTTCATGTATATACTGTTATTATCTATATGTGCTTGTACTTTAAGTGTTTATGTCACAGGACCTCCTTGTGAATGAGCTTGCTCAATGGAGTTTTCCTGCAATAAACTTGAACTTGAACTTGAACACTGCCAGGGTATTCAGTTGACTCAATCACAGAATTTATAAAATCTCGTACCTGGTAAGTGTCCATAGTCACAGGGTGTGTGAAACAACTTCCTGTAAGGATAACCAGGCAAAACTTGCATAAGCCACATTTATGAGTTCCTGGTGGTCGGGGTATCCTAGTAGGACTGTATTGCACCTGGCAAAGGCTGTGGACAAGCTTGCAGCTGCATTTCTTTCCCTCTTGAAAACCATTCTTGGAAGCTGTGACATTACTTGCTGTAGTTTACTCTCACTCCATAGAATGTGCCCTGTTTTTTTTTTCAATTATGTTAACTGGTGAACCTGCAGGCTGAATGTTGTGGCAAAGTTTAACTAATGTTTTTCTCACTGTTTTTAGGTTGACCATGTAACAAATAATTTCTGAGACAGTTACTGTATCTACCCTGTTTGTTGCGCGATGTATGTTATTTTGATTGTATCCCTTGCTTATACCACATTTCCAGAATTGTAGTGGTATTATTGCACTGCTTGCGCATTCTGATATAGGGAACAAGGAAAGGGAACTGAAAGAGAACACTGTTTAACCAGGAGTAGCACACTAAATTGAAGCTTGTTTCCAGATGCGACATGGGAGCACAAGTAAGTTAAGTGACTTGCTCAGGATCACACAGTATGCACCTAGGTGGCTGTGGGATTCAAACCTAGGTCTCCAGATCTGCAGTTCAGAGTCTTATCCCACTGTACTATACTGCCTAATATATTGCACTTATATCACCTGAAATTGGAAAAATATTTAATTATTTATTTAGTGCAATATATGCACCATCACTTTAAGACACAAGTTTAAAATGACTACATTTGGACTGTGGATCCACACCTTCAGAAATACAAAAGGAGGCCATGCAAAACATTGATAGTGGTCAGTGGGCTGAGTTGTTGATTTTTATCTCCAATTAAATGGTTTTGTAATCTTGTGACCAAGACCCTGGTCTTCCTTTTTTGTGTTATTTGTGTACAATGTAGCCATATTCCTTTACAGTATATGGTTAACACTTATTGTGGACTGAAATCAGTGCCTTTCTAAATGTTGTTGTGGGAAGTTCAAAGGTCAAAAAAGCTGTACTATCGTTCTGATGTCACATCAATAGTACAACTTTTTAGCCTTGTCCTGCCACCTGATTGGCTCACTTGATGAGGACCCACTGAGAAACACACAGTAAACATGGTGGAGTAATTTAGCAAGCACCGAGTTATAGACCCACACAGTGACATGTCTGTGTCATGAATCAAAATGACCTCTTTTTTTACTTTAGAAATGAAACTGTATGGACACAGAGGGACAAGGCTGCTGCAGAGTTTGCTCAGACTAACACAGTCTGGCTGAGAAGATGGAGGAAGTGGGAGTGGCAGAAGCTGGAGCAAGCTGAACTGGGAGCAGCACGAGAAAACAAGGAAAAACAAAGGTAAATGCTTAGTAAGCCACTGATTTCCATCTAAAGTAAGAGCTATCCACATACTACAGTATATAAAACAGTGGATGGGTGGCCATCCTCAACGACGGCTGTGTTTCGATCTCGGAAGATGATGACATCTTTTGATAGAAACACAGCCTTGTTGTGGATGATCACCCATCCACTATTCTATATATGTTGTTCTGGACAATAATTACATGTTGGCTACAGACTGACACCCCCTTAGCTACCTCTCATTTGACAATCTATTCCATTGTTACACCACCCTCTCAGCGAAGAAGGATTTCCTAACATCCCTTTAAATTTGCCCCTGACAAGTCTCTGCTCATGCCCTCTCATAACCTTATTTTCATTTCTAGTGAATAGGTCCTTTCTGATAACTTTTTGTATCCCTCTCAGGAACTTGTAAGTCTCAGTCATATCCTCTTCTCTCTCTCTCCTGCCCTCTCCAGCAAGTACATGTTCAGTTCTGCTACTCTCTCCTCATATGTTTTGTCTTGCTGACCCAGAATCATTTTGTGACCCACCACTGCACTATCTTCACTCTGTCCTTGTCTTTCATCAGATGTGGGCTCCAGAACTGAGCACAATACTCCAAGTTGGGCTTCACAAGGGTCCTATATAGGGATAATATTACCTCCCTCCTCCTGCTATTAAATCCCCTTCCTATACATCCCAAATTCTTCTGGTTGCCTTGTTATACACCTTATTGAACTGACCCGAGGTTTTGAGACTGTTGCCGATGATGACCCAAGACTCCACTACTCAGCTGATGTTGCTAACTGTACCCCTCCCAGCCTGAACTTAGTACATGGGTTCTTCTTACTGATGTTTGTGCATCATTTTGCACCTTTTGGCTCTGAACCGCAACAAGTTTGACAGTGTGTTTTTTTTTCTTCATAATTGCGTTCTTGGTCTAATTCTTATGGATGGTTGTAGATTTTTCACAGACAAACTCCCATCTTGATATAGTTTAATAAATCTAATTCAATTAACAGCTGCTGAGGAATTCTTCAGTGAAAGCCCCAGGTACCCTTGATCTCCCAGGCAAGACTGAGTGCAGGCCAAGGGCAGGTAAGAACTGGTTAGCAAGACTACATGCTAATGTATTGGATATGCAACTGTTAAAGAACCACACAAGGCATAAAAGATTGACACAAATCTGGTATGATTTATTTCATTTTCTAATTTTAATTTACAAAATAATATTCTTGCTTGAACACAGGTAAATGTCTAGTGATGAGACAAGATGGGGACTCAATAACCAGAGGGCTGTCCCCTCCCTTACAAAAAAGCTTCACACCTGACCTAAGCCTTTGCCAAGTTTGGTACAATGTTTTTACTGGGATATTGAAGAACAATATTCCTGCCTGCATGCAGGCAACTGGCTAGTTAGACTAAAACTTCGGACTATTAAACCGGCCCAGTGGCACTGAGGGCTGAGGCACTGGACACCTTACCTCACAGTACGCCGGTGACCAGTGTTCAGGAATGAGCATGGCCCACCAGGGATCAGCAGGGGATGAGAGGGATTGAGCATCCATAGGACTGCTCTCCCTCTCCAGAAGTGAGGGGACTCCAGTGGTCAGCACGAGTCTGTCCCCCAGCAGAGGCTGAGGGACAGTGCACTGGTGCTGTACAAAGAGGGGCATGATGGAGCAAGGCACTGGGAGGAGAACGTGTGGATGCATGCATGCTTCTTCCACTGGCATCATTGCACACCCCTCACATCAGGGAGTAAAAGAAGAAAAAATTGGTCCTGGTCGTGCAGTATGATGCATCCACCCACTGCAGGCCCTGATCCTGAATGGCACTTCCCGAGCTGGATCCTGTCAAGGTGAATAAAGCCAAGGGGGGTCTCCTCATCACCCCACCATGGGGGGCAAGCCATGGGGGAAGAGGGGTATTGTCTGATGTCGGGGTATGGGGCTGGACGGGTGGATGGGGATAGTAAGCTGACTGGAACTCAGGGAAGAAATAGAGTAAGGAAAAAAAAACTTCAGGCTAGTCCACTTTCAGAGGGATATACCTTCTCTCCAAAAATTGGCTCCACATATGGCACAAGCATACACTAAGTCTAGTACAATTTATTTCACTTGAGCAACAAAATTTAAATATTGCTGATTGCACCCGGGTTAACTGGCTATTAACTGAGTCTGCAAGACAGTACTTAACTTTCAGAATTCTGCACCATCTCCTCAAAAAGGCTTTACACACAGCCCAGTCCAGTGGTGCTGAGGGTTGAGGTGCTGGCCGCCACACCTCACGCTATGCTGGTGACCCAGGGTTGGGAACAGACTCAGGGTTGTTGGGGGCTGGCGGGGGGATGGAGGATTGAGCATCCCAATGGATGCTATGCTCCTCCAGGGCTGGGTTACCAGGGGTGCCTCATGCACCCAATATTCCTGAGGACCAGTGGAAGCATGGGCTTACATGGGCAATGGTGGCTCTCCAGAACCGGGGAGGGGAGGATGCTCTGGGTGCTTGGCAATGGTGGCACGTCGTCTGTCTGGACACATGTCCTTCATGCCGGCATCCTCAGGGGTTAAGGGGATAAAATCATATATACATCCATAGCCCCTGAGCATAATGAAGCCGGGGTAGGAGTAGCCCAGGCAGATGGAGTAGGAGGGGGTACGAGGCCTCCTCCAAAAGCCGTGGGAGCTGGGCAAGTGCAAAAAAAAAAAAGACTTTACACACAACCCAAACCTTTGCCAAGTCTGTTTTTTGTTGGGGTATAGAAGAAAAATATAGAGTTTCTGCTTGCATGCAGGTAACTGGACAGTGAGACTGCAAGACATGAGCTACTCAACTGTACGGTATTATGCATGATATAAACCTATAGCAAGGTCTGCTGCGGTTGTTTTTATAGGACTATGAAAATTTTTCTGTTTGCACACAGCCACCAGAAATATGCCTTCTAACACATACCCTAGGGTGAGCGTACATACATTTTGTCACAATCCCAATGATTCTTTGTATTTTTTTCTATTCTGAGGCTGAATAAGCAGCAGTACTTCAAATTAAAAAAATGTATGCTTAGCTGCCTGCCAGCTGGTCCAAATCTGGCAGCATGGCTGACAGCCTAACAGACACAAATATAAACCTTTTTTTATTTCTATGTTTTCTTTTTTCTTTATTTTTCAAAGGCTTAGACAAAACTACATAGCCCCCGCCCCCCCCCAAGAAAACCTAGTGCCATTGTATCCCTGCCCAGTCTCAACACATAGTGTGTGGCTGGCCAGGCTATCATGCTTTGCCCATTACAAAAATGTTCTTTTCTTCTTTTATTATTATTATTATTATTATTATTATTATTATTATTATTATGCTTCCTTCTTTTCTCTGTCCCTCTCATCTTTTTTTGCTCCTGCTTGAGTTCCAAGGTACTGTTCTCCCTCTTGGTCTTGAGTGGCTCAGTCAGAGCTCAGAGCTGCTTAGCTGTTGGAGGAGGACATCTTTTATATACCTTTGGTAGCATGCATTGCATGGCATGTGTGCTGCTGCCCTGCCCTGAGATTGTCAAGTGGCCCAGAACTAGGGCTAGGTGAAATTCTCAAATTCCAATTCCATGGAATTTTCATGAAATTACGTGAAATGTTGTGAAATGTCATGAAATTGTTTGAAATTTTTTGACAGTGTTTAATTTGACATACCTCAGTCAGTGTTTTAGCTAGAGATCAGAAATTTGGCATATGCATTGTTTTCTGGAATCTCTAAAAGGGTGATAATTTTGTATGACATTTACATGAGGGAAGGGGAAGTTATAGGGGTTCAGAATCTAGCAAATTATTCATGTGACATTTTTGGAAAATATCTCTATGCTTACAACACAGCCACCTTTAGAGACAGATAATTAAAAATGTATATTCACACTTTCTTGAAAGTATAATAGAAACTGTTAAATGCAGAGGTAATTGGTTATTTAAATTGTAAGTCACGGTCTACATAATTGTGAAATGTAATTTTAAAATTTCCAAACTTTCAGAGGCTTATAACTCAGTCAACTTTAAAGAAATAGATCTGAAACTTGGTACACATATGTATGGGCTTTGTTAAAATCAGCCTAATAAATGTGGTGCAATTTGCACTAACAATTTAGAAATTCTGCAATTGAAATAATTGTGACATAATTTTGAAATTTCAAAAGTCTGGAGGCTAATAACTTGGTCACCTTTCAAGACAAATCTCTGAGACTTAGTTCATTACTGTATTGATCCTGTGCATGTTGGCATGCTACATTTGGTAATACTTTTTCAACTAGATGGAAATAACTGAAATCACAGACATTTCATGAAATTTTATAGAAGTGAAATCAGCATTGCACCAGGATTTCACTGGAATAAGATAAATTTCACCCAGCCCTACCCAGAAATCCTGGGATCGACTCAAATAATAGGCAAGCAAGGCAGGGCTGAGGACAGAGTACAGCTGCAGGGAAAAAGTTAAAAAACAACACTGACTAACCTGAGCTGAACCAGTGAAAATCAGCTTAAGAGTCATTAAAACTGTGGCATTCAGGTTCAGGATGATTGCTTTACAGTATGTGCAGAGGTTTTTCCCACCACTAAAACGTGCTTTTAGACAAACATGTTCTGCTGAGGTTTGTTTGTTGCACAATTTTGGGACTGCACATGTAAACCCGTAATAAAGCTATGGGCAGAGGTAAGAAATGGCATCATGCTTCTTTGCATTTAGAAAACCATACTAGTGTTAGTAGTGGTGGACTGTGTCCTGGTGGACAAATTAGATTGGCTTGAAATAACCCTGGTTTCTTGATTGGCTGGAACAACTTGCAGGAATGGGAGCAGCAGGGGAAGTGCCAGCAGTTCAAGTGCTCCAAACTTGCATGACTGCCGCCGTCTTTCAGTGATCACCAGGGAATGGACTAGCACCTTTTTCTATTACAGGGGAATGGGGATATGGGGGGGTCTGCTAGACACCAGGGAATGGTATATAACTTATAGGGGGTTGGGATGGGGGACCACTGGACACCAGGGAAATGTGTTACATTATGTCAGGCAGGTGATCAGGTTGGGGAAGGGACCACCTGGTTAGGTCCACAATTCATCAGAGTAAATCAGAACCTTTTGGAAAAAAATCAGAGTCAGAATCAGAACTAGGCCATAGCCAGTTCACTCATCCCTAACATATATGGTGGTTGAGCAGTGTAACAGCATACCTACTAATATGGTGGAAACAAAACCCATCCATGGTTTCAAGTATGGGTGGGACAGAGTTAACGATTATAAATCACTAATGTAATTTCAGCCAATCAGTGTGCAGAGCCACTGTACCTGTTATTCTAAGTACAGTGTGTTCTCATGTAGGAATGTTAGGAGGGAGCACTTCACTTTGGTGCTGGGGGAGGATGGCACAATAAAATAAAATAATAATACTCTAAACTTATTATAAATCACTTGTACTAAACTTGAGTGATTTAAAATAAGATAATAGGGTCTCCAAGGGATGTCTCATGGTATAAGACACTACTCTCATAAGGTTTGTGCAGACAAAACTGCTCAGCTTCAGTTTGTGGTCCTCTCACCCAAACGTCCACTCGGAGTCTCTTACACCTTAAGAGACATCCCTCAAAGGCACTATTAACTTACATTTCCTCAGTTATATGACTGAATTGATCTCTGACCCCACTCACCTAAACTTTATATCACTCTCTGTTAGACTAGGTCTCCCCCATTCTATCCCCACCATATTGTGGATGCAGGAATCCTTCTTGACACCATCAGAGACCATTATATGGTTTACTGCATGAGCGAGATACATCATCCTAAGACCCCCCCAAATGTATTCATTTCTGGTCCTTTAGGTCACTGGACTCATCCTCTCTTCTAGCTGACCTAGTAATATAAATGTTTCCCTCTAATACTTTCAATTCAAATTTCTGGCAGTATGGGATTGTCATGCTCCCCTGAGAAAAAACAAAGCATGGGGCTGTCATCTACCCTGGATTACAGCTGAGGCTATGACTTGCATCCATACTAGAGCATTATCTGGCATTATTTTAAGATAACTGGCTCCCTGGCTGCTTTTGCAAACTATCATCACCTTTGTAATGCCTGTACCAAGCCATAAGACATGCAAAGTTGGAGTATTTTGCATCCACACACCAGAACATCATTAATCATCCCTCTAAATTCTGGAGGCTTAGCCATTCTGTTCTCCCCTCTGACCCAGTCTACCACTCCTGTTCTCAGGGCCGATGACTCCCTCATCTCTGGCCCTTCTATTGTTGCCTCTTCCTTTAATTCCTACTTTACTACCTGTACCCTCTCTCTCATCCCTTTGTCCTCCTCTACCCCCTTCCTTCAATCTCTCTACTTTCTCTTATTTATTGAAATCTCAGATTACAACCTTTGAGCTGGAAGCTCATTTACAAAGGTCCCACTTCATGACAAAACAGGGATACAGTAGTTAAATTATATAAGTCAAAACAGTGTTAACAAAGAAAACAAACAGGTGATTCAGATACAGCCATTTAACATGTAGGATTATAAAAGTACAGATATGGCACAGAATATGCAGCAACAAAATCACGTGTAACATAAGTGCACTAATAATGCAAGGCAGGAGAGGGAGAGAGGACCATGGATGGGAAAGGACTGGTAGCAAGGGGTAAGGGGAAGAGAGGGATAGTGAAGGAAGGACTAACAGAGGGGATGAGTGGAGGACTGGAGCAGCCAAGTTCTTCTTTAAATCTCTCTTTTTCCTTCTCTTCTACCACCACCTCTGCTTCCCTTAAGTCCTTGCTCATAAATGTGGTAGTCCTGTTAGCCTTGATCCCAGACTTTAACTTCTCTCAGCCCCTGCCACACTGCCTATTACCCTGTTTCTCAACCTTTCTTTTTTCTCTGCCACTATTCCTGAAGCCTAGAAGCTGACTACTGTCATTACTGTCCCTAAGGTGGCAATCCCTTTTCTCCTGGGGACTTTCATCTTATCTCTTTCTCCTTCCTACCCTAGCTACATTACAGAAAAACCTGTACTATCACAACTCTCTTCTCTCCTTGACTCCTCTGCCGTCTTCATCCCCTTTCAGTCTGATTTCATGAAACCCCACTCCACTTCCACTTCCCTCCTTCAGCTTACTGACTCCATCCTCAAAGGTATGGATCAGGGTCTGATCATGTCCACCATTTTTGTTGATCTTGTTAAAGCTTTTGACACAGTGGCATGTTCCCTCCTTCTGGACAAGCTTAAAGCAGAGAGTTTTTCTGACTCTGCAGTCAGCAAGTTTTATTCTTACCTTGAAGGAAGGTCTCAAGGTGTCCAGATAGGTAGCTCCATTTCATCACCACTCCCTATCTGTCCTGCAAGGGTCTTTCCTGGGCCCTATTCTCTTTTCTCTTTTCTTGAATGACCTCCCCTCTGTCTGTTTATCTGCATCCATTCATATGTACAGTGATGATGTTATGTTTGCCTCTCACTCCTCTTCCTATGATCTTACCTCACAGCTTCAGCTGGATTTTGACAATATTCAGCACTAGTTCCAGAATAACCAGCTATCCTTTAATGCCAAAAAAAAACAGTGACTGTGACTTTTAGCACCCTTCAGAGACTTTACAGACTCACCCCCTTTCCTTCATTTTACACCGTTGATGGTGCTGTTATTGCAGATTTATCCTCTTTTAAGTACCTTGGGGTCTGGCTTGACTGTCATCTTGATTTCTCGATTCATATTTTTGCCATACAACAAAAGCTCCACCCTAAGCTTGGTGCATTGTACAGGAACAAAGCGTGTATCCTGCTTCCTGTCTGCTGAGAGATTGTTTTAAAGATTATTCTCACTATTTCTGAGTATGGTGACATAGTCTATAGTGGAGCTCCCAAAACCTCCCTTGTCAGGCTGAATCCCCTCTTCCACTGTTTTTGTCATTTTGCTTTAGATTGTTCCCCTTATTTGTACCATTGCTCACTCTACTCTGCCCTTTCATTCTCCCCCTTGATGCCACATGCCTTTCCCATTGTGCCTGCTTTATATCTAAATTCTGGTTTGGTTCCCTCCCCTCCTGCCTTACATCCCCCTTATCCTGTCCCTGAGATTCCTACTACCCTTTATGCAATAATACTCCTCCATCCCTCACTATTCCTTTTAGAAAATCTACTGTTGTTCAATCTGCTTTCTCTTACCGCTTGCCTAAACTCTGGTTCTCCCTTCCCTTGTTAGTTCCTTCTGCCTCTTCCACTTGGTCCTTAAAGTTTATCTTCCGTCACTATTCTTCTCCCTCTTGCAACTGTCCATGACCACCCCGCCCACTAGTTTTGCCCTGGTAATCTGTTTCTATCATTACCTGTTCATGGTTCTGTAGGAGTAATTCCATCACCTAAATTATCTCAGGGTTTTTTTCTATTACACATATATGTTATTCTGATTTGTCTTCCATATTTGATTATGCTCCTTGATATATTTGCTGTATATGATTTTCCACATCCTCTACCCCCAGGACACATCTGGAAATGAGCTGTTAGCAGCTCAGTATGTCTTTCCCAGTGAAACTTTTGAAATCAGTCAATAAGTAAATATTTATAGTCACTCAGAGGTGTAGCGGTAAGCAAAGGGTAAAGGGGAGAGAGGGCATAAAGCCTGTTTGGACATTAGGTCCCAGAGTAGCTTGTAGTATAACAGGGCAGACTGGATGGACGATGGACTTTTTCTGTTCACATTGCCTATGTTTTTATGTTTCTTGTACATGAATGCTATTTTGTAATTTGCACTGTATATGTTTTGTTTTTGTGCTTTATTGACCTGATGATGTCTTTTTTTTATTTTCAGTTTTTGTCCTCCTGTCTCCCTGGATGGTTCTCCTTCCTTCTGATCCTCCCAGCTCTGCCCCCTGGTTTCTCCCAGGACTTACTTCTCCCTGAGTCCCCATGGCTTGCCCTCTGTTGCAGGATGGTGGGGAGTCCCTCAACCCAAAGATGTCCAGATCCAGATCAGGAGGAGCCTGAGTCACTGGGTGCAGGACCTGCAATGGTCAGCTATCATCCTACCAGCAGGGTGTTTTTCTGGTCTGCCACTGTTTGGGACTACGTCCTCAGCATGAACATGTGGTGGCATGCTCACATGATACTCAACTTGGCATGTCCCTCCTTCCCCGTGTCCCATGTGCCCTACCACCCACACATCTGTAGGTGGCAGTGCTGCAGCGGGACGCAGCACCCTCGCCCCTCGGAAGAGAGCATTCTTGCATCCTCCTGGCCAGTCCCCGATGATCCAGGCTCATTCCCAAACCCGCTCGCTGGTGTCGCAAGCAGTAGGTAGTTCTACCACTGCACCAATCGGCCAGCTTTGATGTGATGTTTCTCTTTTAAGAACTTGCTTCCTGAGAGATTACCTGTTACCAAATAAAATAATTTAATTTATTTTTTTTATTTGCTATCATACACATTCTTCTTTTCTATAGCATTGTTAGCATAATGTATCTGCTCAACATGCACAATTTTCAATGTATAAATGATTGTTTTTGAAAATTATCACCCTGATTATTTTCACCCTACCTCTACAACTGTTTTGGTCACCAGAGATATAGTATTATCAATAATAATGTAACATACAAACTTCCTGCGATTTTCGCAGTTAATGAGTACATCATTATAAAGTTCATTTTTTTTATTCATAGTCATATTTTCTGTCCATATGACCAAGAATTTCAGACATCACATATTATTACATTATATGGACTACTACTGTATATTTCACATTATTAACACTTTACTTTCAGTATATTTGCAAAATAGAACATTATTCTAGTACTTCACTTTCCTATTTTAATAAATCCCCTTCTATATTTGATTTATCAGAGTGAGTGAAGAAAGAGATGCATCCAGCTATTGTACTTTTATGTTCCAGTATTGAAGAGAGTGCCATTTTACATCAAACACATGTTCAGACTTCAGTATAATGAAGGATGCAATATTTCTCTTTAATCTTAAAATTTCTTGTGGTAGAAAAAAAGTTTTAGAAAGCAAATTTATTTCCCATATTTTAATTGATTTCCTAACACATAATTGTAACCCCAACCACCCTTTTTTGTACACAACATGAGGCAACAGCTACAAAAGGTAGAAAGAAAGATATTATCCCTGGCATTAGGGCAACTCCTGGCTCGGGCATTTCAGAGGTTGGGGGGGAAGGGCACAAAGCAACATTTCTATTTAACCCTGGTCCGAGAGAGTAGTACCAGGTCTATGGTGTGTCAACTAAGTCTGAGGGGGCCCCAATAAATGCACTCAGATCACAGAGATGGAATGGCCACAAACAGGAATGGGATTGTATTGTATGGCTTTTATTCCTGACAGATGGTACACAGAAACTGGTGGTGCCCCCAGGTTTTTTGCAGGTACAAACTCTCCTACACAGAGCTCACTCTCTTATGATATAAGACTAGTTACACTCCAGAACATTTCCCATTGAATGTCCATCCCTTTGTTTAGGGACCTCTGGACAAATGAGGCATCAATGATCCTTCAGCTTCTCCAAGTGCATATTTCAGTGGTTGTTGCCACAGTGCTTAATTAGAGCACACACACTGGATAAACTTTGTTACTACCCTGACCATTTCCATGCAACCAGTTAGGTCCCTTTGCAACCTGGATTGAGTGGTCAGCTCAATTTCTGCCAAAGCCAGACTCTCTCTGCCATTACATTACAGGAAGAACTTTTCAGGCACACCATGGCCACAAAAGACAATCCCCCCACAGTACATCCTTGTACAAAGATTCTCTGAACCTGCATCTGTACCTTGTTGGGTTCCTTGCAAGCCAACCAGCCAACCCAAAATTGAACAGCAAGTGAATCTTATAGTCTAGGCAGTGTTGTACCCACAAGACATTTGTAGAACTCTTAAAAAACTACACAGTTCTGATACTCTGTAGGGGTCGTCTTTCAAAGACCCACCACAGCACACTTGGATAGTCATAGCAGTAGCTACATTCTAGCCCCAGGCTGAAGGGCTTTTTGGGTACTGAATTAAATGACAACAGTCCAAAGAAATTAACATTTGAAAGTCCTTAGCTGTCTAATTTGGGCAGCACTTTAGAGCTGACATGGTGAAAGGGGATTTGACCCATAATCAGTACTCACAGATACCAACTCCAGATGATCACCCCTGAGGGGCACCGAAACAGAAGGTCTCCATCACTAGCTAGTGCACAGACCAATCGCTAGCACTGCTAGGGTGAGAAGAAAACCAGAGGGGCCCTCCCTCCGAAGTTGGTCTGCTCACAGGCAGAGCACCAACTTGCACACACTCTGAACTCCACCCAGCTCTACTGACTGAGTCAGAACACTGCAGCTCCACTAGCTCTGTGGCTCATGAGGCTGCAAGAATTCAATATGCAAATGAGCTTCACTCTGATCAGCAGCACTAATAAACAGAGAGGGCTTATTTGAAACTATCAAGGATTCAACCTTATTTTGTGTGCTGCCCAAACCTACCTACACTATACTGAAGGGGTTATAGTAACCCCAGGGGAACCCAGGTGTTACATAATAACTGCTTAAATCTTAATACAAGAAAAATACTTAAACTAAAAACACTTTTTTAAATTACCTCAATGCAACTTCATTTGGATATTTAGTACTTTAACCTATATGCAGAACCACAATAATGAAAGCTATAAGAATGGAAGACAGAAAGAGGTAATATACCAAAGGAAAATAACTGTCTGAGCACAAAAATAATCTTAACATAAAAACTCACCCTCAGCTTAAAGTGATTTTGCGAGCTTTCACAGATGCCTTTTTCATATAGTATGCCATTGCCGCCCATGCTTCAGATGCTGAAGCTGCAATTTGCTTTGTAAAAAAATCTGTCAGTCATTCTTATTTATGTTTTATCAGCACTGTGTTGTTCAGTTTTCTGTGTGCGGCCACACCCCCAGAATTATATCACGCAAGAGAACTGTCAATGTTTTACATACAGCACCAAGGAATTCTGGGTAAATTATCATGTTAGTAACTCAGAGGTGCAGTCCCTTATTTTGGTTGTGGTGACTGCACCTAATATGTAGATGTGCATAGCAAGGCACTGTGGGTACAATAAGAAGTTGTTTTCCAGTTCCCTTACTGTGAGGTGCAGTTTCGTATATCTGTAGGGGCTTCAACAGTAACAGCTCTCATATGTTTATTTTCCAAACAAGGCATTGTGCATATAGTATCTAGCCAAGAGTTATTTACTGAGAGATGTAGTCTCCTGTCAGTAGTGTAGATGTCTGCAATACCAAGATTGACCAACAGAGGCCTCTGTTTCAAAACAGTGCTTATAAACTTTGTTTCCCCTTGCATGATGTCACGCATGGGGGTTGCAGCGTTGAGGAAAAAAGGGCAGGTTATACAAATGAAGCAGAGAACAGAAATAAAATTTATTTAATTAAAAAAGGCACTTTTTGGCAGTTTGAGTGGTAAGAGACCGAATCACAACTCCTACAGGTTATTACAGTTTACTGCTATCATTTGCTAGCAAAGTTCTCTAAATCACTTCAAAGGATTTCCTTTTGAGGTAATATAAATAGCATTTTGGTATTGCTTTACATCTGACATGAAGTGAAGAGGCACATAGTCTCCATTATGATATGAACCACACCAACGTGGACGTAGTAGGTAATACTTACATTGCTATGAAATTGTAAGCAGTTGTGAATGAGATGCAGTCATAAAAATTACAGGAATTTCTTGAGACAATAAAGTTATTTCATAAACATTTTATTTTTTTATAAACTAAATCTTAAAAAAAAGAGTTATTGATCCCATATTTAGAAGGTTAGCATGGCACTAACCAGAATAGTGTTCTGCTAACTAGACTTATATAACATATCAAAAGGGGCATGCCTTAATTCAGCATGTCCTATAGCATGGATCTCAGTGGATAGCACAACTGATTTAAATACACCAACACACCATGCAAATGAAGGAAACCCCCTTTAAATACAGGGCAAAGTGGTATATTGAGATGGTTTGGGAAGTTTTTAAAGGCAGCCCAGGCAATACAGGCGTACCTAACATTTCCAAAACCCTACTCTTATCTGTGAACGGTGATGCATAACCCCCACCCAAAATCACTGGTGCCAATAACACCTTCCCCCTCATGCGCTTATTCCTGAAATGACATATGTCAGCTCCGTAGTAGTCCAGTGGTACCCTTCCCACCCAAACCCCAGTATTACACTGAGAAACTATGTGGTAGTTTAGCAGTACACCCTTCCACCCATCATTCTTTATATGACACTGATCTACACCCAGGTACTCCAGTGGTACCCACCTCATGCCTGATCCCCAATATGGAACTGATTAACTCCCTGGTAGTATAGCAGTACCCCCTCCCACCTGATCCCCAATATGGCAGTGACCTACTTTATTGTAGTCTAATGGTGCCCCCCCACACATCCTGATCCCCATTATGATAGTGATAAACTCTAGTCCAGTGGTAATCCTTCCCACCCCTCTCTTCAGTACTACTGTAGTCTAATGTAACCCCCCCAGACTTTGATCCCCATACAACAGTGATCAACTTCCAGGCAGTCCAACAGTACCCCTTACCACCCTCCTTCCTGATATGACAGTGATTAAATACCTAGCTGTTCTGAGTGCACTCCGTCTGGTTGGGGAGAGTTTAGACCAGTGGAGGTTAGTGAGGTTATTGAGGTAGCAACCAATATGAAGCATACCTTTTGTGAACTGGACCCGGTGCCAACGCATTTTTTAATGAGATGTGTTGACTCTGTTGGCCCGGTGTTTGCCTTGATTGTACGGTGTTCCCTTTCTGAGAGTGTCTTTCCGGATGCCTTGAAGGAGGCTCTGGAGAGGCCCCTCTTAAAGAAGCCATCTTTGGACCTGGAGATCAAGGCAAATTACCGTCCTATCTCCAACCTTCCATTTTTGGGGAAGGTTGTTGAGAAGGTGGTAGCACTTCAGTTGGAAGACCACGTTGTAGCTCATGAGTTGTACGAACCCTTCCAGTCGGCTTTTCGTGCCAGACATAGCACTGAAACTGCACTTGTTTGGGTGCAGAATGATCTCCTCAGGGCTAGAGATCGGGGATACAAGACAATTCTTATTCTCCTTGATCTCTCTTCAGCATTTGACATTGTGGACCATTGTGTGTTGCTCGTCCGCCTTAGGGACCTATGTGGACTTACCTGTACTGTCATCAAATGGTTTGAGTCCTTTCTTACCAACAGGAGGCAATGGGTTATGATGGGGAATTCCTCATCTATACCCAGTCTCCTTTTTTGTGGAGTTCCTCAAGGATCAGTACTGGCCCCAATGTTGTTCGCAGTGTACATGCTGCCTCTGGGTGGGATCATTAGGAAGTATGGTCTGAGTTTTCATTGCTATGCTGATGATACTCAGCTATATCTTTCCTTTGCCCCAGGAACATCAAATACCATGGATGTGCTAAACATCTGTCTGGCCGAGATCAACAACTGGATGGCCTCCAGCTGGTTGTGACTAAACCCCGATAAGACGGAGGTATTGGTAGTGGAGTCGAACAGAGTCCGTGATAGGATGGCCTCTGACACAGAAACTGGGCTTGTTCTTGGAACTGTGTCATTGAAGGCCTCCTCTTGGGTACGAAATCTGGGAGTGATTCTGGACAGGGACCTAACCATGGAGGCTCAAATATCCTCCACGGTCCGCACTCTGGCTTTTATCATCTCAGAAACATTGCCAGGATTAAGCCCTTGTTCTGCCTCTGGACCTCCCTACCTTGATACATGCCTTAGTCACATCAAGGCTTGATTACTGTAATCGCTCTATCTTGGGGTCAGAGGAGGATCTCTCTGCAGACAGCAGCTGGTGCAAAACACAGCTGCCCGGTTGTTGACTGGACAGCAAAAGTCTTGTCATATTACACCGGTCTTATGCGAATTGCACTGGCTGCCAGTCAGGTGGAGAGTCCTCTTTAAAGTGGGCCTTTTCACCTATAAGGCCCTACATGGGCTGGGCCCTGGTTACCTGTCAGATCTTCTGTTACCTGCCCTCTCCTCACGCCCTCTTCATTCCTCTAGTGGTGGCTTCCTGGCCATTCCCAGAACTAGGCTAAAATCCACTGGTGATAGAGCGTTTAGCACCGCGGCTCCTGTTCTGTGGAATTCTTTGCCAATCATGGTCAGAGAAGCCCCCACAGTAGATATCTTTAAGGCCCAGTTGAAGACTTTTCTTTCTTCTAAAGCATTTGATGTTTAGATTGATATTTATGGTAGTGTTTCTGATTTATTAGATTTTGCATTTTTATTGTGTATAAATTGTATATTTACTATGTTTAAATGTTTGTTTTAAAATTTGTACAGCGCCCAGAGCCTCTGGGATTGGGCGTCTTTTAAATAAATTTTGCCTTGCCTTGCCTTGCCTAGTAACCCCCCCTTCTGCCCTGATACCTGATGTGACAGTGATCAGCTCCCTGGAAGTTTAGTGGTACCCCCATCCTGCCCTGATACCATAGGTTAGTGATCAACTTTCTGGTAGTCCAGTGATACCTTCCTCCCACACCAGTCTCTGATATGACAGACATCAACTCCATGATAGTCTAGTTGTGCCCGTACATCCACACTCACTCCTGATATGATAGTAATCAATTCCCTGATAGTCCAGTGGTACCACTCTCACCCCAGCCCCAATAAGACAGTGGGAAACCACCTGGTAATCTAGTGGTACACTATCCCTCCCTGATCCTTGATATGACATTGATCAACTCTCTGGTAGTCCAGTGGTACCATACTTCTTGTCTTATCCCCTATATGTAGGGTTTGCAGAATTCAATTTTAATTTTTTTTATAATTTTGATGGAAAATATTGATTTTAATTTTAAACCTTTTCCCTGAGTTTTATCAACTTAAATTTTCACAGTTGCACGAAATGATGGTTTTTTAAGCATTTATATCGATTTGTATTGATTTAATTTTCACAGTTGCAGTTATTTGACAGTAAACTCTGATGATTTACAAACTAATAAAACACAAATTGTTATCACATTTCAAAATAGCAATATAACTTACTTTGCCTATCTGTAAATTTAGATTATTATTGATGGAAATATTTTTTCATCGGTTTGTATGTGTGCAGTGAAATCGACATTTATCAACATTTACTGATTTATCTAATCCTGCCAAGCCTGCCTATATGGCACTGATAAATCCCTTGGAAGTTTAGTGATACCTCCTCCCACTCGATCCATGATAGGGGTATCACCAGCAGAAGGAGAGAGGTGGTGTTGCTACTGTATAGATCATTTGTGAGACTCCAACCATAATACTGTATCACATTCTGGAGACCACATCTCAGGAAGGACATAGACAGGGTAGAGGATATCCACAGGAGGGCAAATAAAATGGTGCAGTGGCTGCATCAGAAGCCCTATGAGGACAAACTGAAGGATCTCAAGAAGTACATCCTGGAAGAGAGGAGGGATATGATATAGACTTATAAATACCTCATGGGGTTGAACAAAGTACAGGAGGAGAGTCTTTTTCAGAGAAGAAGGTGCATGAGAACAAGGGGGTATGCAATGAAGCTGGAAGAGGCAAAATTTAGGAGGGATGTGAGGAAGAGTACTTCCTGGAAAGAGTGGTAGATGCCTAAAAATGTCTTCCAGCAGAGGCAAAGGGGGAAAAATGGTTGCCAGGCAGGGCAGGCTGTCGGGTTGGAGCTTCTACTCTCACTTTTTTTCTTAGTGATTTACGCTCTCTGCTGTTTTTTAACTGCATTTATTTGCTTAGATTTTGGGTGAAGTATATTTTTTAATTGTTAAACTTTTTAGCATTGTGTTTATTTTTTAGGGTTTAAAGGATACCGAAACAACATTTTGATAACAAACTATTCAAAACTCTGACTCCATAGGTGACTATAGGAAAGGATGCTGTATTCATTAAGGCTAAAACTACATATATATAAAATTTGCCTAAATGTGGTTCCAGAGCATTTGAGCATTTGAATATTGTAAAATCAGCCTTCTAATTTAAAAAAAAAAACTGTCTTACCTGCTTCCTAAAATGGCCGCCAAATGTGTTATGTGATGACATCATTTGAGCCAAAGTCAGAAAGATATATGGCTCTCTATAGTGCTAACTAGTTATTTTTTTCCCTTTGTATAGAATTGTTTCACCCAAAAGGTCAAAACCATGTGCATCATTTTGTATAATACACATGCTAGGCTATGGTTCTGTTCATTTTGTTTATTTTAACATGCTGAAATTGTGTTTTAATCTAACCGACTTTCTCTGTGGCAAACCACAGTGCAGTACAAATCTTGAATAACCTGGTGGTCTAGTGGTTATGGTGGATCCAAGATGTTACAGTGGGGGTGCTGGGGTGGTGTGCATGCTTAATATGCACTTTTTAACATTTTTATTAAACCTCTATATTTTCTGCTATTCTTTTCTAGTACATTTTTGACAGAACCTACAAATGTAATCCATAGTTTGAATGTAAACATTTGTACAATCAATAAATCAGACTTCTTCAACAAAGTGAAATGAAGCAGCAGCACGCAAGTACATTATTATGTGTGTATGGGGGGATGTGCAGCCACACGCTTTGCCACCCCCTAGAGCCACCACTTTTTTGTAGCAAAGTTCTTGTTCAGTCCAATGTTAGAGTTCATACTTTCTCAAACTCAAATACATGCTTGTCTTGTCTTCTCTTCTTTTCCATGGGAAATAAGAAGAAGAATCAGCATTTATGTAGTGGTTTTCATACACATTGTATCCCAAAGTGCTTTACAAGCAATACTAGACTGGTAGTGAAGTGAATGAACATGTAGTGGCAGCCATTTCATACATTAATATCCACACACAGCTTTGGACAATTGCATGAACTGGTTTTATGGGAAGGGGAATGTTGGCCAGGACAACAGGGTCAGGTAGTGATCAAGGTGCTGGCAGCTCACATCTTATTTCTGACAGTTATCTGCTCATATTTCTCTCCTCTGTCTTCCCCCTTCCGTGAAAATAGCAGTACCTTGCAAGAGTGGCCTTCTCAGTCGCCCTTTCGTATTCATTCGTCACTATTCCTCCTCACACCAAAAACTGGTGAGCTCATCACCCTTCTGCATCATGAATGCAAGTAGTAGAGTCCCCGTTTTATTTTGACATATCAAATATAAACATATCTTTCCAGTAAGTCAGGCTGATAGCAACAGGGAACAAGGAGAATGATGGGTTTTCCTATCCTTAAAAGATCTAGGCTACCTTTGATTAGGCACTGCTAAATGATGGGTGTGCACATCATTATGCATTTCATTTAATAGTACCCAATCATAGATGGCTTAGATCTTACATGGGTAGGAAAGCCTATTTTTCCACTTGTGCAATGCAGCTATCAGTCTGGCTTACCAGAAGATCATGTTTATTATTAATATGTAAAAATAACACGGGAGACTGTACTAACCACATTCCTGATGCAGAAGGGTAGTGAACTCACCAGTTTTTGGTGTGGGGTGCAGGTGAGAAGAATGAATGCCAGAGAGGACTGAAGAGGCCATTCCAGCAGGGAATAGCTATATTCAGGATAGTTGTAGACATGAAGAAGGATGTTGAGCAGATCACTGTGAGATCTGAAATGTGGGGCTGCCAACATCGTGATCACTACCTGACTGTGGATGAGAGTAGCCAGCGATGACAAATACTCAGAATGGCAAGGCTGCAACTAAACTGTTACTTGAATTCAGTGTAGGGAGATTACCCTCAGGTGGGGTGGGGGTGACTTTTGTTAGGACAGTATTGAGGGAGTTCTGTATAGCTCATTCAAGATTTGGAAGGGTGATAGCCAGCCAACTCAAATTGTGGAGTACAGCACAGAAAAGTACTGGAGAAGAATTGCTGGGAACTGTCCTGTGGGGTTCTGCAGATTACAGGTAAAGGAGTAGACTGACAATGGAAGTCGGGTGGATTTGTTCAAGGTATTAGTATGCCTCTCCTGCTAATAATATCGTTACCCATTCTAAGTGCAGCCCTTATGAGGGCATGAACAGCAACTTTTTCTTATAGGTCGTGATGCTTATTGCTTGGCCCTCTCGGGGTTAGTGTCTCCAAATGTTTAGGGATTTCTAATACCGTGGCAAGAATGGACCCCATTCTTTGGCCAGGGCATATTCAAAACTCAAGAAATTAGTACTGTATTAATCTTTGATGTTTGCTGAGAGTGCTCTTCTCAGCACACGCAACGTCCCCAAAATAGCTTCCTTTTGCAGTTCATAAGGTGTCACAAATATTGGTAGCATATTTAAATGTGCCTGAAAATTCTTTTGATTAGTCCCATTGCTCCAAGCACTACTGGAACAATCTGTGTGTCCTTATTCCACATCAGTTTGGTTTCTGACTGCATATCTTGGTATTTCATGATTTTGTGTCTCTCTGTGCAGCACACTGTAGTCACTAGGGGTGGCTATTTCAATCAGTAATGCTACCTTTGTCCTCTTTTCTTGTATTACAATATCAGGCTTTCTTGCTTCCACTTTCTTGGCTGTTGGTATGGGGTGATCCCATGTGATCATTACTTCTTCGTTCTCTGTGATTCTTTGTGGTTCATGTTTTCAGTGTCTCTCTGCTACCTGTATGTTATAGTGTTTGCACAGTTTCCAGTGGATCAATCTTGCTACATTGTTGTGTTTCAGTATACAGGCCTTCTGCCATAAGTACTTCACATCCAGCCACAAGATGCGAACTGTTTCTAATTCTGTACTGCAGAACCTACACTTGTCTGTTTCTCCTGTTTTTCTATGGATTTTGTGAACTATCTTGTGCGTAGCTCACTATCTTGGGCTGCCATTATTAGTCTCTCATCTCGTGGCCTAAATTCACCCTTTTTAACCAATCATGGGTCAGGGCTTGATCGATCTGTGGTTGCTCCAGTAGCTCCTCGTATTTTCCACTATAATTATGGACTTTCCAATTGTTTTTTTTTTTCTGTTGGTCTTTATCCTTATACTCCTTTTCTGATTCTTTGTATTTTCTGTTGCTGACAATTCTTATCTACCTTGATTGACATCAATCTCTGCATACCCTTCTGAAGGCTTCTCCAATTTGATGAGTGAAGTCATTTTAGGCTTATTTTCTTCATGATGCAAGACCTTGACTATATTTGGGTCTAAGGATGTCAGTAAGTATGTATGTAGCCCCACTATTGTGGATCTATATGTGTAATCAATCTCAATGAGGCCCATGCCTCTCTGCCCTTGGGATGTATAATCTTGGCATACACTGATTTTTGTATATTAATTGGTGAGCATGAAACATTTTTCTTGTTTTTATATCTAGCTGGTTCAACACTTTCTGTGGCCAGTCTATCACACCAAAGCTGTATGATATCACTGGAAGGGGCGAGTTGATTTATAGCTTGCACTTTATTTCGTGTTGTCAAAGCAGTTTTCAAAATTAGCTTTAACCTTCTAAAATATTCCTTGCTTATTTTTACTCTCATTTGTTCATGTTGTGCTGTTGCTCCTTCTTCTATTCCCAGATATTTATACACCTCTTGCTCAAGTTCTTTTATGTCACAAACCTCCGCCAGATTCATGTTTTCTATTTAGTTAACTTTCCTGCTACAAATGTTGCTTTGGCACATTTGTCTAGGCCAAACATCATCCGTATGTCATCAGAGAAGGTCTTAACAATTTGTAGTTGTTCTTTCAAATGTTTGTCAGATGAACTGTAAAGTTTTAGGTCATCTACAAATAGAAGGTGAGATGTTAGCTGTTGATTGTTTTTGTTTCTGGGGTTCAAGCTGTATCCATAGCCTAGGTTGTTGATTAGGCTACTCAAGGATTGAGGGCAAGGCAAACAGAAGTGGTGACAAAGAGTCACCTTGAAATATCCCTCGTTGGATACTTATATTTGGAATGGTGATTTGACCTTTCTCATGATTTAATTGCAGAGTGGTTTGCCACTTTGTCATTGTTGTTGTGATGAAGTTTATCAGTGTGGGATGTATCCTGTAGATTCGTAAACACTCAGTGATCCAGGAGTGTGGATACTGTCAAATGCTTTGTGAGTCGATCCATGCTACTAAGATTTCGGCATTTTTGCAGCTCTCCATAATGGCTTTGTTCAACATGAGATGGTCCTTTGTGCCATATGATTTTCTTTATTACCTTTTTGTTCTATTGCCATGAGTTTATTGCAGTCTAAATGGTTGTAGACTCTATCTGCATCGATTCCAGTATATAGTTTATATGTTGTTGGTAAACAGGTTATTGGGCGATAGTTCTTGGGGAGACTGGCAGGTTCAGATTTAATAAGGAGTGTGGTATTCTGTTGTTAACCAGATGGGTGTCAAGTCAGGTGTGCGATAAATAGTTTTTGAGGTAGCTAAATCTTGGTGCAAAGATGTTAGTACTTTCAGCCAGAAGTTGGGTACTGCATCTGGACCTGGGGTTTTCCAGTTGGAGGCCTTCCTTATCTTCATTTCTATCTCCTTAGCAGTTACATCAGGCCACTCCATATCTCTAGTAGTACCATTTTTAATGCTGTCTTTTATTTCCTGTATCCACTCTGCATCCCTATTATGTTCAACTGGGTCTTCATAAATACTTCTCCAGAATTCCTCAATTTCTTTCTTTACTGGTGGAGTTTTTATGTTAGCTGTTTTCTTCCCAGCTCCTATAGAATTTCTTGGTCTTCTAAACCATCTATTTTGCATTTTTCATTGTTCCTTTCACGTATCTCCGAGCTTCTCGGCTTGAGCAGAGATCTTAAGCTTGTTATTTGAGATGGTAAAATTTAGGTCTTGATCTGTTTTAATACAGCATTTTTCTTTGATTTCACCCACTTTCCTGATGACTTTCATTGATCTATTACCTTTTCTAAACTCCTCCAGCAGTGATACTTTGATCTTAGTTCCATAATTGTCCCTTCTATCCGCTTTTCCATGGTGGTATGCTGAATTTCCTCTTTTTGTTCCTCATTCCTTGCTTTTTGGCACTCTCTATTTGTTATTAGTCTGCTGCACAATAATGTATTCTGTTTATTTCAGTGACATCATATGGATCCTCTGGATGGTTCCAATAACTTTGTTTATCTGTTTTATGTGTTTCCTAACTGTGTATGTCAGGCATAATTTTGCAGTCTTTCCTTTGATGTATTTTAATATATTTGTCCATGTCAATTAGGTCCAGCAAGTCTTCTCTCATGTTTTCTTCCTCTTGGTTAAGGGTTGTTCCTGTAGTTGGCATTTCCTGCTCTTCCACTCTCTGTATGGGTTGAACTGGAACTTCAGCTGTTTTACTCGGATATGTCACTTGATGTGCACTTTGCTGGGTGTCTTTAGGAGATGTGTCATGTTTCGCTTCATGTACCAATATTGGCTGAGCAGTTGTCTGCTGTAACGGCTACCAGATGATATTGGTGGAGGCTGAGTCTCTACCTCAAATCCTTCTTTCTTTAACTGTTCAAGGACTTCTATTTCGATGTGTTGCCTTTCTAGATCACTAAACTGTGCACTTTTCATTACATTCCACTTTTGTGTGGTTATTCTTTTCTTTGTGATGTTTGCCATATCTGGATGTCTCTGTCTATATGTCTGTTCGAATATGTCTGTAATTTTCGTTGCTGTGCTGGTAAGAGCTGCTTTCTTTGGCATAAATGCTACCATATCAGATCCTTTTCTTTTATGTGTCCCATGTATCTGCTCTTCCTGCTATGAAAGCCTCTGGTACCTCTTCCTTCCTTTGCTACCTCTTCACTTGCTTCCTTCTGTAGTCTGCCCAAGTTAATCTCATCTATGTATTTTTTGTTTTTATTTGTCCTATTAGGGATCTAAAGTTTGCATCTGTCACACTGTTCAGTTTGTCTGTGGAATTATTTCTCTCTGCTGCAATTTGTTCCAAGTCTGATGGTATATCCTCTTACTGGAAACTCAGGGTGCGTCGCATAATAATAACAATACATAATTTCTAGTTTGTCCTCGTAAGTCCACTTAACTGTTTGCAGTCCTCTGGGCTGGCCTATCAGTCTTTTTACTGTTTGTGGCTTGCTGGCTTCTGCTGCTACCACTGTGGGACCATGCATTCCATGATCTGACACTGTGGCAGGGATGGTACTATTACTCGAGGATACGGCACTATCACATCGTCCAACCCTTGCCCTAGTGCCTAGGCTAGGGTTGGGCACTTTTTTATGCTGGGATCTGTGCGCCCAGCTTTCAGTTTCATTTTTGTCTCTTTCCATACTATATATTGTCTATACAGTAGTATCGCCTTGGTGAGATTCTGTTAAAACAGGGCCCACCACGTGAAGGTACTCACCAAGACTTGAGCACGAAATAACTGTGGCTTGTCACTAGTGTCACAAATTGCTCCACCAACGATTCGTCACTCTCACTTCATCACTCCATCCGAGCCCCTTTCTGGCCCTCCAGAAAGACTTAGTTGTTGGTTAATGAGGTGGGAAAAAACACAACAGGGGAACTGTACATACTACAGTCACTGTGCAGAAGGGTGGTGATCCACTCAATGTTTACTGTGGGAGCAGAAGTCAAACACTGAGAATGTGAACCAGAGAGTGATTTGGAAGGCATTTTTCAACAGTGACAGCTGCTGATGCATATTGGTATAGGTGTGCACAACTCTCTGAGGTACAAGATTACAATCTGAGGTGTGATAATTCTCCTCATGAGACTGTAAGCATATATGCGGCACCAGGCAGTACTAAGGACAGGGTATGGATGGTGGGGTGTTCAACAGAAGGCAGGCTAGGTGCAGGGGGTTCACATGAAAAAAGAAAGCCTTATTTGTGGATTAACAAGACAGCATGGGTTTTGGAACTGAACCAGACCAGTACTTTGCTCTGTGACCCTGAGCAAGTCATTACACTTCCTTGTGCTCCCAGGCCACACCTGTAAACAAGCTTTCAGCATAGTGTGTCTCTCCTGCCTAACAAAAAAACAAAATTCTGTGCATCACATAACCACTAGATCATTAGGTAATTGAAGTGTTGTACTGTAATGCAGTTTGCCAAGGAAAAAGTCAGCCGGATTGCAAAATATTTTCCACAAGTTAAAGTAAACTAAATGAACAAAATCATAGCCTAACATATGTACTGATCAAAATAATCCACGAGTTAATACACGGTGTTGATCATTCTGGTACAACAATTCAAAACAAAGAGGGAAAGAAGAACTAGTAAGCACTATAGAAATATATGTGGGTCTGTCTTTGGCTCAGATGATGTCATCATGACTCATCACTTAACAGACTTGGCAGCCATCTTAGGGAGAAACCAAGGCTGTTTTTTGAAAGTGAAAGGCTGATGTTTACATTTTCCAAAAGCTATGAAACTGCATTTATATTATTTACATAAATGCAGTTTTAACATAAATGTAAACAGCAGCCTCTACTTTACCTTGTTATGAAGCCAGATTTTGGAGTTTGCAGTTTTAAAAAACTGTTTGTTTAGGTACCCTTTAATAGTGGATTGCCATTAAAGTACTTAGGGATTTTAGTGGGGAAGTAACAGGACTGATAGTTTAATTTTATTTTATTAGAACTAGTGTAACAGTGATGTATTTTTTGTTTTCCATTCTACCTGCTTTGAGCTCACTGGCATTGTTCATTTTGTAGCAGAGAACTTTGTCTGCCTGAGAAGAAAGTGTAAAGCAGCTGCTGGCATCTGGAGGTCCCGGAGTCTGGTGAACTGAGTGTGGGGGTATTCCCAAATTTCCTCGGCCAAGCGAATGAGTCAGAGCATGACAGGAGATCCTGCAGGTGTGTGGATTTGGCATTTATGTGGCTCTGACTCCACAGTGGAATAGTATGCCTGACTTATGAATGGTGACAGCATTGGGTGTCAGGCAGAGCTAGCCAGGAGGGAGAAGATGAGAGAGTCATCCTTAGCCTTAGGACAGTTTTTGAAGTAGCTGAGGTTGTTTGTGGTGAGGGTGCTCGTTCATCCACTGATGCTGGAGGCTGTATACTTGCCATACTGAATTGCAGGAGTACTGGAGGATTAATCTTGGATTCTGGTGATATGGGCTGTGTGGGCCAGCAAGCAGTGAGAGTGCCTGCTTGCTCAGAACACAATCTGCACTTTTCCTGAGAAGTAAATTGTTTTAAACAAAAGTGAGGGTTCTGTCCACTTATCTCACATATAACTGGGCCAAGTTCTGGTGAGAGCAGAACATTTCTTACTGTGGGGCTGTTCCACTATCCCCCCTCCCCCATTTCCTCTGTTTGATTCTTTAGACATGGTTTTGATGCTCATGGTCTGTGCAAAGTGTACTGCACTTGTCTAATTGGGCACTGCTGGCTCTGTTACACATTAAAAGTTTTGAGCTGAATTTTAGATCTAAAGTTTTGTTTTAATTTTTTACTTTGGTAAGTGTGTGATGGGTTAGGTTTAGGTTGAATGGTGTGAGTCGGTATACAGGGACTGTAATGTATTAGGGCTGTGTGTGAAGTGGTTTGAGTGGATAGGGTTTGAGTTGTGAGTGGAATTGTGTTTTATTGTATTAAGGGTTGTGATCTGTGTTTGGGGTGAGTGTTTAAAGTTTTAAATTTTTGTTTCTGAGCTCATCTCAGTAGCTATGGTCATGCTTCATAGGCCTGGCTGTGATCCCCCAAGGCTTAGTTACTCCTCTGCCCAGCTGCTTGAAATGCATCCCTTTTTTATCCCCTCCCCACCCACCTGGGGCTGCCTATCATAGGTACAGGGTAGTGGGGATTGTGAGGAGACGAGGTGGTAGGCAGTGGAGCATGGGGAGTACTAATGGGAAAAATTACTAGGATGGTTAGCACCAGGAGATGCACTGGGGAGACATGGGTACGAGAGAGAGGTGAGGCTTGTCTGGTTCTCATATCCAGGAGTCCCACTGGACCAAGTGAGCAGGTAGCTGGCAGGCTGGCTGCTGCACGCCGTCCTTTTGGAGTGGTGTTATGCAATTCAAGGTCAATAAGGAACAAGACTGCCATTATGGCAAATCTTATGTCGGGTTTCTCAGTCGATCTGGCTTCCATCAAGGAGACCTGGATGGGTGATGATGCCGCACCTATATTGGAGGCATCAATACCAGCTGGATTCTCTGTGGTTCACTGCCCCAGGAGGGAGTGTGGGGGGGCTGGCAATCTGTTTTAGATCCAAGTTGAACTTCACAGTGAACCCAGTGGGGTAACCTCATCATTTAAATGTGTGTGGGGGTCCAAATGCAGGTTGCAGAATCCTGTAGGTGTACCAGCCTCCGGGGGGGGGGTCCTATAGGAAATCACAGACTTCATCACTGAGAGGGTGTTTGGAGTCATCCAAATAGCTTATTCTGGGTGATTTCAATGCATGGGTCAATGACAAATGCTTACATTTTGGGAGGGATTTCCTCCAGGTGATGGAATCATTGGGCCTAGCACAAGGGGTTACTTATGTGACTCATCAACATGGGCATGCCTTGCACTCGAGGTGAGCAACCTCAAGATTGATCTGGTCAGTTGATCGGATCATTACACTGTGAAGTTCTCCTTTGGGGCCCCCTCCTGTGGTCCTTCCCCAGTGGAGATGGTTAAGTACTTCCCCTTAAACGGGCTTGACCCAGAAAAACTACTGGTGATGCTCAACACTTCGGAGATGCTGGCAGCTTATGAGATGAGACTGGAGAAGACAGCTTCAATCTATAATAGGGTTGTTACCAAGGCCTTTGATTCCATAGCACTGATCCACATACAACCTTGGATCTCACGCTTAGGACCCCCATGGTTTAATGGAGAGCTTTGGGAGTTGAAGACCAGAGGTCAGAGGTTAAAGCACTGCTGGAGAAGGTCTGGAGCCGAGAAGCACAAACTGGCTTTGATGATTCACCACAATGAATATCAAAGGGCAATCCCCCATAGAAAGGCAGCATTCCTATCCAGGGAGATTGTGGTTGGGAAGAATCAACCAGCTCAGCTCTTCTGGACTGTGGACAGGCTATTACATTCAGCCTGTCTTCAGCCAGTGAGAGCACTGTGAGCAGTTAAGTGTGATGAGTTTGCCCAATTTGTCTCAGTACATAGTGTCCTCTACTTGGGTCTGGATCTCTCCAGATGGGCTGTTGTGGCCCGACAGACTTGGGCAGGGATCTCATGGATGCACTCAGCAGTCCTGGGCAGACTTTTGGCCAATCTCAGTGGATATGGTCTGTGAGGTTATTTCAAATTGGTGATGCACCTTTCATGAACTAGACCCAGCCCCACGCATCTACTAATGAGTTGTGTGGGGTCTCTGGAGTCAGTGGTCACTGGGATAGATCACTGCTCCTTGTTGGATGGAGCCTGTCCAGCAGCATTGAAAGATACACTGGTTCAGCCCTTCTTGAAAAAGCCAACTTTGGAACTGCATGTTCTAGCAAATTATTGTCTAGTCTCTAACCTATCTTTCTTAGGAAAAGTTATTGAGAAGGTTGTGGCACTGCATCTTTAGGCACACTTCTCTGCTCGTGACATCTATGAGCCCCTGAAATCTGATTTTAGATCTGGATATAGCACAGAGACAGCATTAGTCAGAGTGTATAATGACCTTTTCAGTGCAAGAGACAGGGATGAATGGTCAGTTCTCATTCTCCTTGATATCTCTTCAGCATTTGACACTGTGGAACATGGGCTGTTGTTGGATCATCTCAGGGAGTAAGTTGGACTCATCGGCATTGTCATCTACTGGTTTAAGTCCAGTCTCAGGGACAGGAAGCAGAGGGTGGTGGTGATGGGTACTTTCTCATCATCCCCAGTTCCCCTGCTCTGTGGCATAACCCAAGGCTCAGTCCTCTTATCCATGCTGTTCACAGTGTACATGTTGCCCCGGGAGGGATCATTTGACAATACATATTAGGTTTTCACTTATGTGGATAATACCCAGTTGCATTTGTCCTTTGCACCTAGGACACCAGACACTGTTGAGGTGCTTTGTTTGTTTATTTTTATACTGAATAACCAGTGAACAAAAAATGCCCATTTTCCCTGGCGGCCAGTTACAAACACACAAAAAATACATAATAAAATACGTACATACATAATCACAAAGAATGTGTAGCACAAAATACAAAATCAATTAAACCATCGACATTCAGCTTCAGATAATAATTTTAAAAGAACAAGCCAGAAGGTGAATTTTAAAAGAACAAGCCAGAAGGTGAAGGAAGGAAACATATTCAATTCAGTGCTTTAGAGTAACTGGTAATTGGTATTTTTCTTTTAAACTTAGATTGTAGGCTTGTAGTGACACTATACTTTCTTTCTGTGTTGTCTTTACTTATAATTCTTTTTGGGCTGTTGAAAATTTAAAACATAGTGGTGGTGTAATTCTGTGCTGTCTTTAATTGCTGCAAATTTTATCTTGGCTTGTCTGACTGTCCTGTAGCTGGGTGAAGGGTGTTAATTGTCTGGCCTCTGACCTCAGCTACGTGATAACTGGAGGTGGGGCTTAGTCACAGTTAAAGCAGCAAACAGAGGTTCATCTTCTCAGAAGAAGCCAGAAGGTGAAGGAAGGAAACATATTCAATTCAGTGCTTTAGAGTAACTGGTAATTGGTATTTTTCTTTTAAACTTAGATTGTAGGCTTGTAGTGACACTATACTTTCTTTCTGTGTTGTCTTTACTTATAATTGTTTTTGGGCTGTTGAAAATTTAAAACATAGTGGTGGTGTAATTCTGTGCTGTCTCACCCCTTCCCCCAACTCTTAATTATATGCCCTGATAAATCTGATTGACAGGAGCTAAACACAGGGTATAGTAAGAGGTGTGAAGTAGGAGGGGCATAAGGGGGAAGAAGACCACCCTCAACACGACAAGTGTTTTGACTCATTTATTTATTTATTGGTTTCTTTTTCCTTATAAAAAAATATATATATCTGATGATCAGTTACAGGATTTTTAGTACTGTAAATAAATAAAAAGAGAACTAAGAGAGCTTCAGTAGCAGAGAAGTAGTGGAATTGCAGTATAATGTGGGGAGTGGTGCAATGCAGTGGCTGTGGGGCAGCCATATTCAGGCAGACCTTCTGGACACTGAGGTGCTGCCCTATCTGCATGCATCTCTCTGGACTGCGGGATGAGGTAGCCAGACTCAGAGTGGAAGTAAACTGGGTCAGGAGTACCATCACCCTATCCAGGGACCACCCAGTCCAATGCAGCTGCCTCAAAGGATGCCGAGACGAGGAGCACTTGGATGACAGTGGGCTCAGGGAGGGTTAGAGCAGTCAGGCAGAGGACATCCCAGATCCTATTCCTCTCAAGAACTCATATGCCACACTGGCAAATGAGGACAACCAAATAGAGGTACCCAGGGAAGTGGAAGGAAAGGATGTGGAGGTTAGGCAAGGAGGTGACTCAGTGGGAAAGCAGTGGACCCCAGAGGAGGAGGAAGTGAATCCTGGTGGGTACTCCATCGTAAGAGGATCCAGCTAGGAACACAGGAGGGGAGGACAGGAGGGAGGTGCCTACCAGGTGCCACGGCATGGAGGGATGGAAGGAAGATACTGGGGATCACTGGGAAGGCAAGGGGAGGAGGTGATCTGGATGTCATTATCCACCTAGGTACTAATGACTTGGCAAATGGGGAGCCAAAGGAAGTTCAGGAAGAGTTTAGGAAACTGGGAAGGGTCTCAAGCAAGTAGCTACTTCTGTCACTTTCTCAGAAGTACTACCTGTGAGAGGCAAGGGAGACATAGAGTGCATGCACCGGAACTTTAACTCATGGTTGAAGAACTGGTGCTGTGGAGAAGGGTTTGGATTCATTAGACTGGGGACCCACCTGGAGGGATGGAGGTTTGTTCAAGCCTGACGGCCTGCATCCATCCTGGAGGGAATCCAAGCACTCAATGATAAGTTTAAATGCTACATTGACAAGCATTTAAACTAGCAAAGGGGTGCAGGCCAGAAAGGATGGTACCTACTTGCTCACCCCCACAACTAGTAGTGGAACCAGTGAACCAGAGGGTGGCTATCTCTGCAAAGCAGTGTGCAAAAGATGGAGATTAGTGTCCAAAAGGTGGATAAGCAGAAAGGGGCAAAATTCAGCAGAAGGGCAAACAGCAAGGAGAACCAGGGATAAATGACAACCAAGGAAGGGCTGAGTAGAACAGTGAAGCAGTCTAGGGAGGTCAAATCATGAAAGCCATGTGTGCAAATGCCAGGAGCCTTAGCAACAAGATGGAAGATCTGGAGGCTGTCATGGTACAGTCAGCCTGGACATTGTGGCCATCACTGAAACCTGGTGTAATGATAACCATGACTGGGAGATGGCCATACCTGGCTACAACATATTCAGAAGAGACAGAGCAGGCAGGAAGGAGGAGGAATGGCACTGTATGTGAAAAATGACATAAGGGCCACACAGATCCAGGAGGAACAAAATGGGGAGAGATACTGTGGGTTAAGCTGGAAAGGAAAATGGGGCCAGCCATCCACACAGGTGTGGTCTATAGACCACCAGCCCAGGAGGAAGAAACAGATAAGGAGTTGATGCTAGCCATCCAAAGGATGGCAGACAAGGTGAGGTAGTACTGGTTGGAGACTTCAATATACCAGACGTGGACTGGAGCATCCCACAGCAGCATCAACTAGAGCATATTTATCCTGGACTCCTTCAGGGTGCCTTCCTCAAGCAACTGGTCATGGAACCAACTCGGCAGAAGGCAATACTGGACCTTGTGCTCACAAACAGGGACAGTGTGATGGGGTAACAGTGGGGAGCACCTGGGCAATAGTGACCACCAGTCATTGTGGTTTGAAATCACAGAAAGAGCAGAACCAAACCACACAAAACACGATCCTGGATTTTAGGGGCAGACTTTGGGAAAATGGGGGATACTTGAAAGAGGCATTAAGGGAATGGGACAGGAATCAGGGGTTGAGGAACAGTGGGCAGATTTAAAATGGGGATTATAAGAACAACAGAATTATGCATTAAGCAGGTTAGCAAGAGGAAAGGAAGAGGAGACCATTATGGTTTTCCAAAGAGGTAGCAAAGAAAGTGAAAGCCAAAAAGATTGCATTTCAGGCAATACAAAAGACACAGGCAGAAGGGATAGGGAGAAGTACCAGGAGAAACAAAGGGAGGCAGGGAAGTCAGTAAGGGAAGCCAAGCTCAGACAGAAGAACACATTGCAAAATCATGGGTAAAGGGACAAAACCTTTACAGGTACATAAGTGAAAAAAGAAAGACAAAGGGAGGGATAGTGAGACTGAAGGGGAGGATGGGAGCGTGTGGAGGATGACAACAATAAAGCTGACATATTGAACAGGTATTTCTGCTCAGTCTTTACTAAGGAAGAGGGGGTAATGGGTCTGAAGGGAGTACAAGGGTGAGAATGGTGCAGAAATGGACACAAGTCCCTTTACACGAGAAGGGTCCTGAAGGAACTGGAAGTAATAAGAGCTGATAAAGCAATGGGGCCAGATGGGGTGCACCCAGGGTCCTTAAAGAACTAAGAGAGGTGGTGGCTGAACCTCTGGCTATCCTGTTCAGCCGATCACTGGAAACAGGGAGGTACCCAAAGACTGGAGGACAGCAGATGTAGTCCCCTTATACAAAAGTAGGAACAAAGAGGAAGCAGGGAACTACAGACCAGTCAGCCTCACCTCGGTAGTGGAGAAGATCATGGAAGCACTACTGAAGGAGAGATTGGTGGAACATCTGGTTGTCAATGGACTACAGGACCCAAGGCAGCATGGTTTCACCAGGGGGAGGTCATGTCAGACCAACCTCATTGAATTTTTTGACTGGGTGACTAGGGAGGTGGATCAGGGGAGGGCACTGGACATGGCCTATCTGGACTTCAGCAAGGCCTTTGACACTGTGCCACATAGAAGACTATTACACAAACTGGGGAATATGGGTGTGGGCAGGACAGTAGTGTAGTGGGTAGGTAACTGGCTGGGTGGCAGGACACAGAGAGTGGTGGTAAATGGCTGTCACTCCACAGAGGGAAGAGTAACCAGTGGAATACCACAGAGATCAGTGCTGGGACCGGTCCTATTCAACATCTTCATCAGTGACATTGCACAGGATCTAGAAGGCAGAATTTCACTGTTGGCTGATGACACAAAGCTCTGTAACAGAGTAGACACACCAGAGGGTGTAGACAGAATGAGAAGGGACCTGCAGAAACCTGAAGAATGGTCAAGGGTTTGGCAGTTGAAATTCAATGCAAAGAAGTGCAAGATAATGCATATGGGGCACAAAACCCTGGCACAATATATCAGTTGGGGGTGAGGATATAGCATGCACCAAGCAGGAAAGAGATCTTGGGGTTGTCATCTCTGATGACCTCAAGGTAGGAAACAGTGTGACAAGGCATCAGGTAAAGCAAATAGGATGCTGGGATGTATAGGCAGGGCATCACCAGCAGGAAAAGGGAGGTCATAATTCCGCTATACAAGACACTAGTGAGGCCCCACCTGGAGTACAGTGTACAGTTCTGGAGACCATACCTACATAAGGACATAGACAGGGTAGAGAAGGTTCAGAGGAGGGCAACAAAGATGGTGCATGGGTTGCATCACAAGTCCTATGAAGACAGGTTGAAGGAACTGAACATGTACTCCCTGGAGGAGAGGAGGAGAGGATATGATAGAGACATACAAGTATCTTACAGGGAGGAACAGGGTGCAGGAAAACACTATTTTTAAGCGAAAAAGATGTTTCAGGACTAGAGGGCATGGGATGAAGTTGGAGGAGGAGGATTCAGAGGAAACATGAGAAAGAATTTCTTCACAGAACGGGTGGTGGACAAGTGGAACACCCTGCCAGAGGAAGTGTGGGGGCTGAAACAATCACAGGATTTAAGAATGCATGGGATAGACATAAAGGAATTCTAAAGGGCAGGGGTAAGGGGAAACAGACTTCTAGGAAAACAAACTGAACTTACAAGCTCAAATGGGCAGACTAGGTGGGCCATAGGCCCTTATCTGCCGACACTGTCTATGTATCTATGTATCTATGTATCTATGTATCTATGTAACACCTTTAAAAGATGATATGTTAGCAGACATAGTAATCATTTGAGGTAAATCATTGTACAATTTTACAACATGAAATTGTAAAGAATCCTGAGACATTGATGTTTGGAAAAAATTGAATCTGAAATTTGTATCCTACCTGAGACCTAGTTGAAATTAAATTAATCTGTCTAGGAAACAGCTCTGCAATTACAACAGGTAAATATCCTAAGTGTAATTTATGAAGAAAAATTAGTGCACACAATCTGAATCTGTCAAAAAATGACAAACACCCAAAATAACTATATAAATGACAATGATGTGTCCCTTTGTTCTGTCTGGTGACAAAACGTATAATGTTATTATAAGTGGTTTTAAGTTTTACAAGCATTCTATCTGTAGAAAAATAATATATAATCAATCCATAATCAATTATTGAAAACAAAAAACTGTGTGCAAGTATAACCCTTGAATCATAAGTTAAATGTCTGTTTAATCGATATAACATTCCCAGTCTTTGATGTCCCTTACTAATTAGTTTTGTAATATGTAATGTAAATAAAAGACATGAATCTATAATATGTCCCAAGTATTTTTTGTCAGTAACTTTCTCAATAACATTACCATAATTGTCACACAATGACAAATCAAAAGTGACATTGGTCCTAGGATTATTAAAGACCATACATTTTGTTTTACTTGAATTAAGGACTAATTTGTGCCCAATAAACCATTCATGCATTAAACTAAAATCATTTTGTAAATAATGTTCTACCCTTTGACAAGATTCTCCTATAAATAATAAAACAGCATCATCTGCATATAAAATAAGTTCAGAGTAGTTGCAAACATTATGTAAGGAATTAATAAAAAGTGAGAATAACAGGGGTCCCAAATTGGACCCTTGGGGAACCCCACAATCCGATTTACCCTCAACAGATAAAACATCTTTGATTAAAATTTTCTGCCCTCTCCCTGATAAATAATAATTCAACCAAAGTATCACCTCATCAGAAAAGTTAACCTTAAGTAAACTTGTCAGTAATTCTTTATGATTTACAAGGTTGAATGCCTTGGTGAGTCCACAAATACTGAGGAAACTACTTTACACTCATCTAGGGCTCTATGGACCTAGCTTGTGAACCTCACCAAGGCAGTCTCAGTGTTGTGTCCTGATTGAAATCCATGTTGAGAAGAGGACCATAACCTATATTTATCTAAATGGTCCATAATTTGCTATGAAACAATCCTTTCTAAAAGTTTGGATAGAGGAGCCAACAATGTGATAGGTCTGTAGTTAAACATTTAAAGCACTACCAGTTTTATATATTGGTCTAACTATACCACATTTCCATTTAGAGGGAAACACATTATTACAAAGAGAAAAGTTGAAAAGTTTGGTCACCTGTGTGGCCAATACTGAACCAAGCTTTTTCAGAATCCTAAAGTCAAGCCCATCAGTATCAATACTCGGTCTTGGATCCATCTTAGTAATACAAGACAGTGTCTCATTAGAAGATAATAACCTAAAATAAAATTTAGGAGTTCCTATACATTCTAATTTTGCCCTCTCCTCAATCAGAACCTCATTCAATTTAATATTTAAAACCTGCCCCATAGGTCTATACCTATCAAGATCAATAAAATGTGAATTAAACCCATTAGCAACTTTAACTGGATCACTTACAAGTTGTCCATTAACCTCAACTGAAAAGTTATCTGGTTTATTTACTTTACCCATTAAACAGTTTAAGGTTTTCCAAATGGCTTTGGAGTTGCCATTCTCTGAAATTTATGTTCTCTTATAATAATCATATTTTGCTTTTCTTACTTCTGACTTACATAAATTATGTAACCTCTTATATTCTTGCTGTAACTCTAATGTTTTATACTTCCTGAATCTATACTGAGTCTTATTTCTTACTTTCATGAGCTAAACCAATTCTGCATTTAACCACAGTTTATTATCTGTTCTAATTCTGGCAACTTTCATTGGTAATAATTTATCACAAATGTTAATAAAATGGCAACACAATGTCTCAAGAACCGCATCTATGTCCTCAATGGCATCCAAAAATGACCAATCAATTAACTGTATCTCATCAGAGAATGACTGTAGCTGAAAGTCATTTACTCTGCTGTACTTAATAACCCTAGGGGGCTTTTTACAGCCCTTCACTGACCACCCACAGTAAAACATACAGTGGTCACTCAGACTGTCTGCTTTGATCCCCAAAGTGACCACATGGCCAGGAAAGTTAGTTATGACCTAATCAATTGTTGACTCATACCCAGTTCGATAATTATACTGAGTAGTATCAACTATTAACTGATGCATCCCCAAACCAGATACCAAGTTTCTAACATCAATAGCTTGAGGTGAAGACCAGTCTAAATTAAAATCTCCAACAAACAGCAGTTCCCTTGACCGTGAGAAGGACATATGGAAAAAGCATCAATACCCATTTTAAACTTCAACAGTGGAACATATACATTAATTAAGGTCAGAATTTTAATGCCTCTTAGGACCAAATTGATTGCAAGTGACTCATAATAAGTACTGTCTGTGCCTAACTAAAATCCAGAAATGGTTGGAATCTAGTTGGCTGAGGCTTAACCTGGATAAGTCTGAGGTGCTGGTGATTGAGCTGGATCAGAACTGGGTAGCAGAGGTAGTCATGGGAGAGATGGGGCTTTGGTTTGGGTTTTCCAGGCCGTTGACCTCTGCTATGGTAAAAAATCTGAAGTCATTATTGATGAATGGCTGACACTGGATGCTCAAGTGTAGGTAGTAGTCAAAAGTAGATTTTACTATCTAATCTGCTTCCAGGATGCTGACTAGCCTTTTGAGGTTTAGCCATGTGACCTCGGTGCTGCATGATCTGCATTGGCTGCCTGTGAAGTGGCAAGTTACCTTCAAGGTTGGTCTTCTAACCTATAAAGCCCTACATGGGTTGGGTCCTGACTGGGTATAGAGTTCCTACATCCTATCCAGTCCTTGCAAAACTTCTGCTCCTCTGAGGAGAGCTTCCTCTCAGTCCCTAAGGCTCAACTTAAGTCCTCTGAAGATCGCATATTTTCCATAGTTGGCCCTCTGCTAAGAGACTTGTTGTCTAGGGGACTGAGAGAGGTCCCCTTGGTGGAGGCCTTTAAAAGGGGGTTAAAAATGTTTCTGTTTAACCAAGCATTTTGGGAGTAAAGGATCATGGTTCCCAGGTATTTGGCTTATTATATATATATATATATATATATATATATATATTCTGTTTTTAGAGTGTTATTTAAATTACTTATGATTGTTTTAACTTATTTCCTGTCATTCTGTATGGCACCCTGAACCTTTGAAGAAGGGTGCCCTATAAATAAAGCTACTACTACCACTATAAAACAGTGGTGGGCTTCAAGAACGCATGCGGCAAACACAAGGGAATCTTAGTTTGGAAACAGGGGAGTGGAGGTAGTTGAAGATCAGATAGGGTCTGCAGTGAAAGTATAGGCAAGGAAAATAGGGCAGACTGGGTGGGCCAAGTGGTCCATATCTGCTGACAATTTCTATGTTTCTATTACAGTGAGCTACTCCACTGTAGTTTAACAGTGCCCCACCACCCAATCCCCATTATGATAGCTTTAAACTCTCTGGTAATACAGTAGTAATCCCTCCCACCCCAGTCTCTGATATTACAGTGAGAAACACCCTGGTAGTCCACTGGAACCCCCTCCCACTTTGATCCCCATATAACAGTGATCAACTCCCTGGCAGCCCAGCAATACCCTCTCCCAACCTGTTCACCTATATGACAGTGATTAACTCCCTAGCTGTACAATGGTACCCCACCACCCTGATATCTGATGGTGACAGCAACCAACTCCCTGTCAGTCTTGAGGTACCCCATCCTGCCCTGATAGGATAATAATTAAATTCCTGGTAGTTCAGTAGTACCATCCTCCAACCCCAAGATCCAGTACGACAGAGATCAACTCACTGATAGTCTAGTTGTACCCCTCCATCTACACTAACCCATGATATGACAGTAATCAACTCCCTGGTAGTCTAGTTCTGTCCTCTCCTGCCCGATCCCCATTAAATGAACTGTTCTACTCCCACACCCTTCCCTGGTGAACCCATCCCTCTGTCTGGTACCAAATCATGCTAGTAAAGCCAATTTATGACTGCAGTCAAAGAGCTGGTTAGCAACTGGTTCAGACTCTCCTTGCACCACCTTTGCCAGCTGCCATCTGAATGACATGGACCAGGCACACACGTATTATATGCTGTCACTCAGTAACTGTCATTCAAATGGTGGCCAGCTGATGTGGTGATAGGAAGGTCTGTGCTAGTCACCATCCAACACCCAGACCACAGTTTTAAACAGGCTTGGCTAGGGAGATTCAATGTCAGATGGGGGAGTGGGGTGCAGGTGAAGAGTTGGTGAACCAGGGAGGGAAGTGGGTACAAGAGTTTATAACAGGGATTGTGGCAGAAAGTGCCAGTAGACTACTAGGGAGTTTACCACTGTCATAATGAAGATGGGGGTGAGAGTGAAGTATCACTGGACTGCCAATCAGTTTAACTCTATGATATTTATTTATTTATTTATGACTTTGATAACCGGGTAAGTACACTGGTCTGATGGACCATTTACAGGCATGACTCGGGCCAGAAGGCACTTGTACAGACAATAATTACAGGATAAAGGTACAAACAGAACAAAGCATGGTACAACATCATTGGCCAAACAGTGATGGGACATAACAATAAATAATAAATAGACTTACAGGAGGTGATAGGTTACAAGTAAACAAGTAAATAATTGATAGTCAATTGTGCAAATTACAAAACAAGTTGGCAGCAGAGCAAATGACCTTGAGAAACAGAAATGAGCTTGAGCAAACCCAGTGACCCATCAGAAAATGGGATGGAGGAGGCTAAATATTTCTTTACATATAAATTATTAAAGAAATGCTACCTTTACCTTTGCAACTGTATTCACCATGAACTTGCCTTCTGGCTACTCTAACCATAAAAATTGCTTCATGGAATGTAAAAGGATGAGATCAAAAACTGAAACTATATCCATTTTAATATGTATAAAATCTTGAGGCTTTAGTTTTTTTGCAAGAAACTCATTTACTATACTCTGAGGTGGAATGGCTTAAAAATTTTAATTTTAGAACAGTATACCGAGTGGGTAAATATACTGCCAGGTCAGGGATGGCTATTTTAATTTACCCCTCAGTAGACTTTCACCTTTTGAAGCTGATCTCTGATAAGGAAGGGAGCAATGGTTTAGCAATAGGTGAAACAGGCCATTCTATATATGTTCTAGGCTCAATATATGGACCTACTTCAGGATCTACATCCTTTTTCAACACCTTAATTTCAGTCCTAGCCTCTTTTTATAATTACTGCTTCATATTGGGAGGTGATTGGAATCTACCTCTTGAGCCCCTATTGGACAAATCTCCCCCTCCATATTATTTCAACTCAATAGATAATAAAGCTCTTCTAGGCCTAATTAAGATAAATAATCTTTCTGATCCCTGGAGAACATTATTCCCTAATCAAATTTTTTTTACTTTTTTCTCTCAAGACCACAAATTCCTATCCAGAATAGATTATTTCTTAATCTCTAAAAATATACTCCATGCTACCAATGAAACAGAGATTTTTCCACGTATCTTATCTGACCACTCTCTAGTTAGTTTAATACTAAAATGAGGTATTCCTCATGCAAAATGCTTCTCTTGGAAGCTTAACCCTAATTTATTAAGACAGGGCTACATTATAAAGCATATATGTAAATCCACTGAAATCTTTTGAGAACAGAACTTTCTTTCAATAGACAAACTTGATATGACTTGGGCAGCTTGTAAATGTTATATCAAAGGGGAATTTATTAGATGTGGCACAAAACTTAAAAAACAAAGCTCTGAAAAAATAACATTACTTACCAACAAGCTAAAGATTTTAGAATTAAAAGATCAACATACATATTCTGTTGAGGAAATTAGGGAAATTCAAACTCTAAAAGAAGAATTATAATTTCTTGTTAACAAACAGGTGGAATATCTTATTAGATCTAAAGCTACTTATGCTGACATAGGGGAAAAACCTAGCAAACTTTTAGCCCATAGATTAAAAAAAACTTGATCCATAGTTTCAGATAACAATAACATAGTTTTAACAGATCATATAGATATCCTAAATGAATTCTTTTATTTGTATTCTTCCTTATACAGTATGGTCCTAACCTCAATCCCCCTTCAATGGAAATTACTGATAATTACTTGGTAAATTTCTCTTGTCCTTGCCTTAATGAGACTGAGGTATCTAGCTTAATTCTTCTGATTACCTTCGAGGAGATTGAAAAGGCCATAGATAACCTTATAATAAACAAAGCTCCTGGCCCAAATGAGCTCACAGCAAACTTTTATAAATCATTCCAAAAAAAAACTTGTTCCCTATTCTAAAATAATGTTTCAACTTTATTTTAAAAAATGGTGTGTCTGATAGTACTATATTAGAGGCCAGAATAATTTTACTCCCAAAACCTAATAAGTCAAAACAAAAAGTTTCAAATTACCCTCCAGTTTCATTAACCAATTATGACATTAAAATGTTATCTTATATTCTAGCACAAAGAGTTAAAAAATAGGGCATTCACTAATATGTCATGACCAAGCAGGATTTATATCCTCTAGGCAAGTGGCCGACCATTTCAGAAAGTTAGCCCACATATTTTCCATATCAAGGGAGACCAACTTATCCTTGGCTTTGGTCTCCCAGGATGCAGAAAGGCATTCGATAGAGTACACTATGATTTTCAGTATGCTACATAGCTTAAATATGGCGTCCCCAAAACTTTTATTAGGTCTTTGAAGGTCTTATATTCAGGTGGTACAGCCAGAATTTGCTGTAATGGCCTACTTTCTCCTTCTTTTCAACTATTTCAAGGTACAAGGCTGGGTTGTCCCCTTTCACCAACTTTATTTAACTTTTATCTAGAACTGTTACTTTATTTTCTTAACTCAGAGAAAAGTATCAAAGGAATAACTATTATGAATACTCAATTAAAATGATCAGCGTTTGCAGATAATATTTTACTTCATGTATCGGATCCCCTTAACTCAATTAAAGCAGCCCTCATGGTCATTGACAACTTTAGCCAAGTCTCCAATTATAAACTCAATAAGGAAAATACAGAGGTGATGCCTTTAGCCAATTGTTTTATCAAGGAAGACATGAGCAATCTTGGATTGTCTTGAAATCATCAGGGATTAAATATTTGGGAAACCTTATATTCAAAAAAGAATCTCATCTCATACGATTCAATTTAGATACTATGCTACAACATATCTCCCAGGATTTATAAAGATGGGCATCCCTGCCCATATCCCTCAATGGTGGGATGAGCATTGTAAAATTGAATGTTTTTCCCAGATAATTTTTTCTCATTAATATGTTAAATGTTTTTTTACCTCTCAGTTGGTTTTCTAAATTACATGCAATTATTAATCATTTTTTGTGGTTAAGTGTTACTCCCAGAATAGCCTTTGAAAAACTCATCTTCCCTAAAAACCTAGGCGGCCAAACAATTCAGAACTTTGTATTTTGTTATAGGTCATCCCACCTGAATAAATATCTGAAGTGGTTATATAATAAAGATCCTTCCTTTTCATATCTACCCCCCCCCCGGGTCATGTTGGAAAGAAGAATGCTTCAAGCTTGTAATATTTGCCCTGAAGTCATCCTATATATGACCACTAAACGTATTCCTAAAAAACTTAAAATTACAGTTATAGGTATGTCCTTGAGAATACATAATCAGTTTTGTCAGGTTTTCAAACTAAACTTGGTTCAAAGTTTATACCAACCAATTTTACATAACCCAAATTTTTGCTTTCATGGTAAAACTTTGACACTTAAGTTTTTGCCTGGCTCTGCTAACATTCGAGTAAATTCTTTAATGGACAAAGGGGAATTTCAATCTTTTTTGTATTATTCCAAGGAATTTAATTTGTCTAAAAAATATATTTCAAACTTTAATATTTTAAAATTATTAGTACAATATCATTATAACCAATCTTTACTCCTCATTAATGAACCCAATATTATCTCTGATTTGGGTTTGGCTTCCAACAAAGCTCATCCTGTTTCTAACCTTTATAAATACCTTCTGAAATTAAAGTTTTTGGATATCCTTTATAGCAACCCATTTTGGGATAGTAATACTCCTTGCAACACTTTAAGTTGGTCTAGCATGTGGACTAATGTTTATAAACTAATCCCGTTCATAATTGTTATTTAACTCCTTCAAGACTACACAAAATGGGCCTTACACAATCCAACCTATTTTATAAATGTGGAAAATCTCCTGGCTCTTTAGATAGTATGCTCTGGTTTTGTCCATTTAGTTATGAGTTATGGCAGGAAATTAAATTTAAGATCTTGGACAAATTACTACGCACTTATGATTTCAATATTGATGCTTATGTCTTAGGCAATTTACCTATAGATATGCCAATTATTGATAAATCTATTTGAACTTTAGTCGGAGTTACAACCACAGAGTTGATACTTAAATATTGGACAGAGAACTCTAAACCTTCCTTTAAAGAATGGACTGCACTAATTAGACAAAATCTAACTTTTACTCACATAATTTCTTACTTTCGTAATAAACAACTCTTTTTTAGAAATGCTGACAGAAGCTTTTAGACTTAAGTAATGTCCTATTATACAATATACTCCCACCAACTGATGGTTATTATCTCAAGCTGTATATTCGTTTTTCCTTTCTATGTGTTCATAACCATTGTATTCACAATTTTATATTTTTCTCTTTATATACTGTACAAATTCATAGATAGCCTTTCTTCTTAACTTTCCTTTATCTGTAATGTCATTTGTAATTTGAACTGTTTCTCTTTTGCTCATTCAAGTTAACTAACTGTCCATTGTTATACTGCTGCCTTAAAAGCAGGAGGGATGGGAAGGGTACTGGGGCTTTTATGTGTATCATGTTTGTTTGTGACTGAATTGTATTTTAGGTGTTTTTTATTTGATGGTTATTTGTTATTGGAAATAGTAATAAAGAAAATTAATTTAAAAAAAGAAAACAGGATGGAGAAGAAAGGGAGTAGTCAGATAGAGTGGGACAGAACACAAGTTGGGGCGGTGCTACTTGTGGAAGCATTTGCAGGTGTCACAAGCAAAAAGCCAGGATTTAAGGTTATGCTTAAAGGAACGATGTATGTTGGAGGATCAGAGTGGTACAGGAAGTGTATTCCAAGGTGAGGGTGCCACAACCGGTAGAACATTGCCACCCATTTTGGTAGATGTTTTCAGAATCACCACGGGAGGGACGACAGAGGACTGGAGACTCCTTGGTGTGGTGCAGTGCTCGCAAAGGGAAAAAGGGGTGGAAGTAGGACCACTAAGGATGATAGTATCTGTGATGCATCTGAGGTTAAAATCAAACCAACCTTGCAGGGGCAGCCAGCCAAGGAGTGTATATAGGGAGTAGTGATGAGTAGAATAGGGGGCAGACAGGGCAAAGCGGCAGATGCTGTTGTAAACAACTGATAGTCAGGCGGTAGGGCAGTAGTGACATAAGTATAAATTGGGGAGCAGTTGTCCAGTATTGGGAGCAGGTTTCTGAGGGCTATGACCAGGTGAGCCTCAGCAGTCAAGTAGTGCTTGACATGATAGGCAGCACCGAGTTTAAGACTTATCCTGTGGACTATGAGATTTATATGGTCAGTGAAGAAGAGGGTGGGATCCAAAGTGACCCCCAGGTATTTAAAAGACGGGATGACTTCAAGAGAAGGGCCATCGAGCGGGAGGATATAGAAAGGAGTTACCTTTCAAGGTACTGGCAAGGTATGGTTTAGACCCAAACAGCATGGCCTTGGTTTTTTTGGCATTGACCAGCATCAAGCTGGAGGAGAAGCAGTTTTGCATGGCACAATAGTTCTGGGTGAAACTGAAGATATGAGTGGGAGGGGATTTGTCACTGTGGAAAATGATGAGATCATCTACATATAGGTGGGACTAGCAGGATAGACAGTCAGAGGAGAAGGTATTAACACATATGGGGTGGTACCCGAGGACTGGAGAAGGGCAGATGTGATTTCCCTTCACAAAAGTGGGAGCAAGGCAGAAGCAGAAAACTACAGACCTGTTAGTTTAACCTCAGTGATAGGGAAAATGATGGAATCACTTCTGAAGGAAAGAATTGTTGAGTATCTAGAGGTCAGAGGGGCTCAGGACCCAAGGCAGCATGGATTCACAGCAGGAAGGTCATGCCAGACAAATCTGATAGATTTCTTTGACTGGGTGACCAAAGTAGTAGATCAGGGGGGCTGTGGACATGGCCACCTAGACTTTAGCAAGGCATTTGACACAGTCCACACAAAAGATTAATATACAAGTTAGCCAGCCTGGGAGTGGGTCCCAAGATGATAGTCTGGGTAAAGAATTGGCTGGAGAATAGGACACAGAGAGTAATAGTAAATGGAGTCCACTCTGAAGAAAGGGGGGTTACTAGTGGGATACCGCAGGGTTCAGTATTAGAACCGGTCCTCTTCAATGTCTTTATAAGTGACATTGCAGAGGGACTGGAAGGAAAAGTATGTCTCTTTGCAGATGACACAAAGATCTGCAGCAGAGTTAATGCACAAGGTGGGGTGGAAAGGATGAGAAGGGACTTGGCAAGGTTAGAGGAATGGTCAAATGTATGGCAGCTTAGATTCAATGCTAAGAAGTGCAAGGTAATGCACCTGGGAAACAAAAACCCAGGGGAAGAGTACACAATGGGGGGTGAGATACTAACAACAACAAAAATGGAAAGGACCTGGGGGTGTCAATATCAGATGACCTAAAGGTGGGCAAGCAATGTGAGAGGGCAGCAATGAGGGTTGGGGGATACTGGGATGCATAGGGGAGGCATCACCAGTAGAAAACAGGAAGTTATTATCCCTCTGTACAGACAGTTGGTGAGACCCCATCTGGAGTATCATGGCAGTTCTGGAGACCCATCTCAAGAAAGACATAGACAGGATGGAGGCTGTCCAGAGGAGGGCAACTAAAATGGTGCAGGGTCTGCACCGGAAGACATATGAAGAGAGACTTTAGGAGCTGAACATGTGTATCCTCGAGGAAAGGAGGGAGAGGGGGGACATGATAGAAACTTTCAAGTACCTCAAGGGAATCAACAAAGTCCAAGAGGGTAGCATCTTTCAAAAAAAGAGGTGTGCAAGAACAAGGGGGCACAATTTGAAGATAGAAGGGGTGGCTCAGAGGTAATTTAAGGAAGTATTTTTTCACAGAGAGGGTTGTGGATGCATGGAACGGCCTTCCGGAGGAGGTTGTGGAGTCAAAAACAGTGGTGAAATTCAAGCATGCATGGGACAGTCATAAGGCAATTCTGGGGGGTGGGGGTAGGAAGAAGTAGGCTGCTGGTTAACTAGGATCTGCAGCTTATCCATTAGGTAGGGAAATGGGCAGACTAGGTGGGCCAAGCGGTCCTTATCTGCCATCAAAATCTATGTTTCTATGTTTCTATATCATAAAGAGCTGGGTGCCTAGGATGGAGCCTTGGGGTACCTTGGATGAGACAGACAGGGCAGGGGAAATGGCAGAGCCAGTGCACACAGATTGGGATTGATTGGTGAGGTAGCTCTGAAACCAGCTAGCGGCCCCAGCAGAACACCCAATAGAGCATAACTTGGAGAGGAGGAGAGGGTGATTTGCAAGATTGAAGGCTTTAGATAGGTCTATGAATATCACACCAGTGCCATGCCCTTGGTCCATATTCATGAGGATGTGACTGGTAAATAACACCAGGGCAGTAGTGGTGCTATGGAGTCTACAGAAACCATGCTGCTGGATGCATAAGATATTGTAGCTATCAAGGTACTTGGATAGTTGCTAGTGAACAACCCATTCGAGAAGCTTACTAAGGTGGAGGAGAATGGAAATAAGGCGATAATTGTCAGATAATAGGGGGTCCCCAGATTTGAAAATAGGAACCACCTTGCAGACTTCCAAAGAAGGGGCATGTGATGTGCTCAGGGCAAGACTGAAGATATAGGAGAGAGGTTTGGCTATCACAGAGGAGACAATCATAGCCCAGATTACCCTGACTGGGTAGGCCTCTAAGAAGTTTACATGTGTCCTTGGCAGAGATGGTCTTGAAGTAGAAAGGGGGGCCAAAAAAGAGTACCAGACAAGGGGAGGAGGACAGGGGGTGGCGCAAAGCCCTAGGTGAGAGGACTGACTAGGTGGAGGGTGAGCAGAGTGAGGGGAAGGGGAGGGAGTGGGGAAGTGTGAGACCCCTGCCTCGAGGAACTGCTAGAGGGGATTTTGCTGAGGAGGGCTGACAGGTCTGAGAATTTGCTGTTGAGTGCCATGGCTACTCCGGCTGGGTCTTTAAAAGGCCAGAAGGGGAGGTTAGTTAAATATTGGTGCTTGCAGAGTGAGGAGTGAGAAGTGAGTTAATGGAGTCCCAAAACTTCCTGAGATTTCCAAGGCTCTCTCTCTCTGTTGGTTGGTGTAATAATTCCACTTTAGGGTTCTGATCAAGATTACACATCGGTTGCACAGTTGCCGGTATTCATTCCTTAGGGAAGGGGAAGGTGTCAGTTCATGGGCAGCCCACTTTCAGTCCCTCTCTTTCATAAGGGTGATGAGTTCTTTGGAGAACCAAGGGGTGTGTCTACCTCTGACTCTGCGTGTGATTGTAGGGAAGTGGCAGTCATGGATGTCCAGGAGAACTTCTGTGAAGTGAGTGACCACAAGGGGCACATCGGTTAGAGCATATAGACCCCACTAGTTAATAGCTCTTTGTTCATCTAGTAGTAGGCAAGTGTCAGGGTGGTTTAAATTGCAGAAGGTTAGATATTTGGGAGGGGAATGAGAGGCCTTGGAAGACCATATAGCAAAGGTAGGGAGTCATACAGAGTGCCAGCATGTATAACACGGTTACCACAGTTAGTAATCAGCGAGTCAGTTAGGGAGCTAGTAGAGGTACGAGGGTTAAGTTGAATAGTAAGGGTGATGCTTTGCAATAGATTATGCTGCTTAAGCATGTTAGCGTAGTTGGTTTCTTGGGCATCCAACTAACTGAGGTTGAAATCACCTAGTATGATGGATTCCCTGGGAGGGGATAGAGACTCAGACCCAGTGAGTAGGCTTTGTAGACCAACTACTCCCCCATTCAGGGGGTTGTAGCAGCTACACAGATATAGTTTCTTAGTTTTACCCAACATAACCTCAGAGGGAGGTGGAGGCAGAGATGGGTTCACTGATAAGAATAGCAACACCACCGCCCTTTTTTTACCCAGCCTGTCTTTGCACAAAATGGTGTAGCCAGGTGTAGGAATGTAGTATCAGTATGGTGTGGCTTAAGCCAGGTTTCCGTGAGACAGGGTACATGGGGTTTATGGAGAGCAAGCCAGGCTTCAAGATCAGTGAATTTTGAAGGGAGGCTGCATACGTTCATGTGGGTGATTTTTATTCCAGGAGTAGTGGCCCATAAGGTGCAGGTAGGTGAGATAGGGGAGTTTGGAGGGACAGGGTTGGATTCAATGTCTCCACCCAGTAGGAGAAGGGAGAAAAGACGGAGATAAGGGCATGGTGTGCCAATGAATGAAAGGGGGAAAGAAAGGGAGTGGAGAAAAAAACCTAAGAGGCAACGCTCAAAGTTAAGGAGGAAGACCAGGGCGTGAGGTCTGAAGAGGGTATTTTCCCACCTTATGGAAAAGGTGGGGAGGGATCTTGGGTGCCTGAGACTTTGATGAAATGTAGGAGGTCGGCCTGATCATAGGATAGAATCAAGGCTGTGAGGTCTATGGTCAGGAAGGTGCCTATGACAGAGGCAGCCACAAAGGGCATGAGTAGGGACTTCATGGTAAGATAGATAAGGTAGAAGGATCAGCAGTACAGAACACCAACAGCCAGGAGAAGATGAGAGACTGCTAAGGTAGGGTAACAAGAAAGGGCAGGAGAGTAAAAGGGAAACTGTATCTTTAAATGGAGGAGACTCCACGTGATTGGCTAATCAGGAGTAGGGAGAGCAAGGGAGGAGGAGATCTGGGAAAAAGTGTATTTAAAGAGTGTCAGGGTGGGGTAGGGTGGGTGGGACAAAATTCAAATTGAAAATGGCAGGCAGTATGAAAACAGGGGTCCACGAGCTTCAGACTCAGTGCTGGATAAGTGCCAGTCCAATTGGAAGCTAGAGCAGAGAAAAAGCATCAGATAGGGAGCGTTTGCTGGGAGGAAGTGATCAACACCTGGTCGCACCTGTAAAAAAGCTTTCAGCTTAGTGTGCTACTCCTGGTTAAAAACAACTAAAAAAAAAATAGAGAAGCCGCCGTAGTCCCAGGTACAGGAAAATCCAGTGGCATACCTTTACTTCTTGTTTGCAGGCTGTCAGAGGTTGGAGGGTGACTGGCAGGAGAAGCCGCCTCCTTGGTGAAAGCTGCGGTCTGTGGAGGTCAGTGTACCCGGTCAGGGGCCACTGAGGAGCGTTGCTGCAGAGGGGAGAAGAAAAGGAAACAATTACACAGCTGGCCCATCAGTGCAGCAGTTGGATTTCTGTCTACAACGCTGGCGTCCCGGGTTCGGGAATGGACCCAGTTAGCTGGAGAATTAGCTGGGGGAGAAAGATGGAGCATCCAGCAATGGCATGCCTTCTCCAGGGGGATGTTGGGGATGTGGCTCAGTGCCTGCTGGCCCCTGCAGAGGCTGGAAGCACAGCAGGATGTAAGGCCCCAGATAACTGGGGAGTGGTGGATGTAGGCGTACACCTTGACATCTGTGGCACATCACTCCCCTGGAGAGAAAACCAGGAAATGGCTCCCTGACTGGCTAGATGTAGGTCGTTGGCTCCCATTGCCATCAAGTCCTGGATGACTGACCCCACCTCAGTGACACCCAGGCCAGCTGTGGAGCGCATTGGCCATCCCCACCAGTGCCTTCCCCCTTAGGAGAGTCCGGCAAAGGGATACACTGGGTTATCTGGGGGAGGGGGGTCACAATGTGAGGTGTCAGCTGGTGTCATGGGCAGCAAGCAGATGGAGGGTCCAGATGACCTGAAGGAATGGTCGGCTAGTGGGAAGGAGGGAGCCAAAAAAAAAAAAAGAAGCACTTACACAGGGAAACGTAGCAGGGGAGAAATCAATGGGCGTGAGCAGTCGGAGTTAAGCTGCAGAGGGGAGAGATAAGCGATTGAATAATAAAAGTGAGGAAAAAAGGTAAGAAAAATTGGTGGGTATGAAGCAGACGAGACAGGAGACAGGGGAGACAGTGGGGACCCTAGCCAGCCCCTGGGGGGGGGGCAACAAAGCAGAGAAAGATGCAATGTGATGCTGTGGGCTGGAGAGGTTTTAGATGGCACAAGAAAGAACAAGTCTCCAAAGAAGTCTGGAGAAAGAAAGAGGAGACTCGAAAGGCAGAGTAAGAAAACAAGAAAGAGCTACAGATCACAATTAAAACAACCACCACAGTAATTACAGTCCACCCCCCAAAAAGAAATACAACACAGTTTGTTCAATGCCGATTAGCCTTAATACTCTAAATAAGGATCCATTGCACTCCAAGCTTAATAACAGCAGCTTTGAAAATTCAAATAGAGAAAAGGCAGGCAGTATGAAAATAAGGGTCCATGAACTTCAGACTCGGCGCTGGATAAGTGCTGGTCAAATCGGAAGCTTGAGCACAGTAAAAGCATCCAATGGGGAGCCTTTGCTGGGGGGAAGTGGCCAAAAGAGAAGCCGCCACAGTCCTGTGTACAGAAAATCCAGTGGCATACATTTGCTTCTTGTTTGCGGGCCAGAGGTTGGAGGGTGGCTGGCGGGAGAAGCTGCCTCCTCGGTGAAAGCTGCGGTCCATGGAGGTCAGTGCACCCGGTCAGGGGCCACTAAGGAGCATTGCTTTGCTTCTTGTTTGTGGGCTGGAGGGCAGCTGGCAGGAGAAACCACCTTCCTCGTGAAAGCTGCAGTCCATGGAGGTCAGTGCACCTGGTCAGGGGCCACTGAGGAGCATTGCTTTGCATCTTGTTTGCAGGCCATCAAAGGGTGTCTGACAGGAGAAGCCACCTTCTCTGTGAAAGCTGTGGTCCATGGAGGTCAATGTGCCCAGTCAGTGGCCACTGAGGAGCATTGTTTTACTTCTTGTTTGTGGGCCATTGGAGGTTGGAGGACGGCTGGCAGGAGAAGCTACCTTCTCAGTGAAAGCTTTTGTCCATGGAGGTCAGTGCGCCCAGTCGGGGGCCACTGAGGATTGTTGCTTTGCTTTTTGTTTGTGGGCCATCAGAGGTTGGAGGGTGGCTGGCAGAAGAAGCCACCTCCTCAGTGAAAGCTGCAGTCCATGGAGGTCAGTGTGCTTGGTAGGGGGCCACTGAGGAGTGTTGCTTTGCTTCTTGTTTGCAGGCCATCAGAGGTTGGAGAGTAGCTGGCAGGAGAAGCTGCCTCCTTGGTGAAAGCTGCAGTCCATGGAGGTCAGTGTGCTCAGACAGGGCAGATCAGGGTGGGGGGAATCATTAGACTACTATGGAACTGATCACTGTCGCATCCTATTTGCCTTGTTGCATTGTGCAGATTTCTTTGGACTGTCACTGATTAAGACTCTCAGGTCTCTCCCTTCCATTGTGTGTCCCACACACACTCCCACCATCCATTACTTGGTCCTGGGGATTTTCTTCCCAAGTACATGATTTTATACTTTTTTTGCATTGAATTTTAGCTGTCAGGCCAAGGACCATTTCTCCAACTTGGCAACATGTTGCTTTAGATCCTGGATGCCTTCCTCATTATCGACTCTGCTCATATGTTTGTGTATCTTTAAGTATATAAATATGTATGTATATACACCCTCTGTATGTATAAGTTCACCCTTGTCCCCATGTCACAGCTGGAAATGAGCCTTGACTCAGTGTGCCTTTCCTGGTTACCAAATTTTAAATAAAATGTTGGCACATACAGGATGTTCTGCCCTGTACACTTTCTTCAGTGCGACATATGAACCTTTTGAAAAGCCCCCAGCCCAGGACCATCTATCCCTAAGCTAGTTGCCCACTACCTAGTTACTGTTTCACCCACACCTACATCCCTCATTTTCTTCACTAGCCAGTTGTGGGGCATTGAGTCAAAAGCCTTTCTAATATCCTAAGTACAAGACATCAAGGGGGTCTTCCCTTGTCCAGCTCTTGTAAAACCCAACTGAAGAATTCAATGAGGTTTGTTTGACAAGATCTTCCTCTAATGAATCCATGCTGCCTTGCATTTTGGGGGTCTTGTGCCTCCAGGAATTCCACCAGTCACTCTTTTACTATGGTATCCAGTAACTTACCCAAGATAGATGTCAAGCTTCCAGGCCTATAACTCTTTGGGCCCCACCCTCTCATTTTTAAACATTACTCAAGTGGATAACAACTGCCACCCTCCAGGATTTTACCTCTTAGTGCTCCAGTCCACCCAGTGAAAAACTGGATAGAACCAAGTACCCCACTAAAATAAAGATCCTATATCTTAGCTGATCAACCAAGAGAAAATAAACTGCAAAGGCAAGCCACAGGGTTCACAGCACATGACTGAAAATATTAACAGAACGAGTGAAGATGAGTAGTAGAACCTCAACATCCACATCTGGACAGCTCATCATTTGCTTATTGGTTTGCCATCTCTGTATCCTCCATCTAGTGTCAAAATACTAGTCTTGTTCTCTTTGTACAGCTTACAACTCCCTCTTTTGATTTTCCTTTTACTCAGCTCCACCACTCCATTTGTTCCCCTCCTTGGTCTCCTCAGTTGTAACAACTTTCACAGACACCTCTTCCTATTTCTCACTTCCCACAGCAACATTTTTTACTTCCACTTTATTCTCCACAGTGTCCCCTCCTCCCTTGAGCACCCACCATCCATTTTTATTCCTCTCCCTAAAACCACTTCCTCTGCTTTACGTTCATTGTTTTACTTATTTCCTTGTGTAATATTTTAGTCCACCTGCGGTATAATATCTCATTTTAGGGTAATCCTGCTTCTACTTAGTTTATAGCTGGAGAGGTTAAGTAACTTGCTTAAGAAACTTTAAGAAATAAATTAAGATTCAAACTGGGTCCCTCTCTTAACAGATAAGTTAATTTTATTTGGATGATACAGTAGTTTTATAATAAAAGCACAGAGCTGAGAACTTAGAGACTTGGGTCAGCATCTCCTTCTTTCTTTCTTTTTTTGGAACTCTACTTTCTCTCTCAGGGGCCCTGGGCATCCTTCAGGAGTAAATGCTCAGCTGTGCCTCTCACTCCCTGCTTGAATTCCTGCTTTCCCCAGGCTACCCCCCCCAAGCAACTTTGCAGGTCCAGCCTGCCCCCCGGATCACCCTCCGGGGGAGGATCCACTCTCCCTTGGCAGTACTTTCTGAAATTAGAGGGACCTTCCTCATCGCCGGGTCAGCTGTCGGGAGTCCTGGGTGTGTTGGGCTAGCATTGGGATGTGGGCACACCACTGGGGTGTCCATCATCTAACCAAAGCTCCAGAGGTGTTTTCAGTGCTTTTTGTCCCCCCCCCCGAGGAGCTTGGTCATGCAATGGTGGTTAGGCACTACATGCCACTGTCTGCCAAACTCCTTCCCCATTGTACGTAGCTCCTCAGGGTCTGTGCTGCACCCGACTACTGCCAGGTGCCGCTACAGAGCGGCACAACCCTGGAACCCCCTCAAGGGAAGGGAGAGTTGTTCTCTGGATGCTCAATCCCTTCCCTCCCCTACCGACCCCCTGGCAGTCCCGGCTTGTTCGCCAAACCTGGGTCGCTGGTGTGGCATCCAGCGCCTCAGTCCTCAGCACCACTGGGCCAGCCACAACCGCTTCTTCAGAGTGTGATTTTAAGTAAATCGCTTAACCTACTGTCTCTCTCTTTTTCTCTCATTAACTCCATCTATGCTTAGCATTACCCTGTGCTTTCTCTAACCTCCCTCTTTCTGACCTCCAGCCTCTATGCCCTAATGTCAACTGCAGCAGTGCATTACCTGTAGAACACTTTGGGATACAGTGTTTGAAAAGGTGCTACAGTACTTGTTTGAGTGGATACATTATTTCTAGTCCAGTTTTGAAGGAAAATCAAATTGTCACTGCTCTTAGAGACATGCAGACATAACAAATGTACTTATCTATTGTTCAGCTTTGCCTGTGTTGCATCAGCAGTAGTTACAGTTCCAGACTGAAGGCTTTCATTCAGTGCCCAGGCAACCAAATAAAAAGGATCCACGCCAGTAAACTTGGTTAAGTCTCTGCAATATTATGCCATAAGTAAAACTCTATCTCAGGGGAAACAGTTCTCTGCTCCATTAATTGCATTCACGTTTCTCCACTCAAACAACAAATGGTATTTAATAATACAGTGTATTACTACATGAATAGCATGCGTTATTGTTTGGTGGTTGCCTTTGATTATTTTTAGATGCAGCTACCTACAATGCTGTGTGACTAAAAAAAACATTTGCTGTCGATAACAAAGCAGTCATAATAGAGCCCATGCACTAATCCATGAATGCGTCATAAACCTGCTCTGAACTGTCATTACTTTACTGTAGCAGTCTCAAAATGATAGGGTACGAGTTCTTTTAATAAATGCATATGGTTGCTTTGAACAAGCTGAGTGCATATACCAGTGTGCATTTTCAGAAAAAAAGGATTTTATTGATCTGAGAAGGAAAACGCTACATTTAGGAAACAATAGTAATGCTCTTAAAGCAAACATCGGATAATGATTTTCTTCTCACATACATACTTCTCCTGATGAACTCAATATACTATAGTTTGAAGAAACTTCAAAATAAATTGCAGAACAGTACTGTATAAACTTAAATAACTAGAAATGCATCATAACAGTGTAAAAATCTAAAATTCGTACAAGTCCTCATACAAGCAGATGAAAAATACCAGCAGAAAGCCTAACAGTTTATCAAGTCTGCTCGTGTTGAAATGTCCTTGATGGCAACTACGGGCTCTACCCCCTACCCAACTGCTACCTGCCCCTTATTGCCCACTCCCCCTTTAACCCTGATTTTCCCCTTTCCCCTGTCCCACCCTCTACCATCTCCAGTGAGACCACCTCATCATGAAGCTCATTACACCCTGCAAACACCCTCTATGTGAAAAAATGACTCTTGAATTTTCCCCTGAACCTACCTCTTTTTGTTTAAGACAAGGCCCCTTGTAGTTTTACTGAGACTGAAAGGCTCTCCTTGTTCACCTTGTTAATGCCTTTTATGCAATTAATGATCTCAATCATGTCACCCTGCCTCTTCTTCATCTCAGGTTCAGGTCCAGCAGCCTCTCCTTATATGACCTGCCCTGTTGACCTTTTAACCATAATAGCTGCCACCCCCGCATTGCCTCTTGCAGGTTAATGTCCTTCTTCAGGTAGGGATACCAGTATTACACACTATACTTCAGGTGCAGCTGCACTAGTGATTTATATAGCAGCAATATGACTTCTTCCTGCCTGCTGTTGGTTACCCTGACAATGCAGCACAGCATTTTGTTGGCTTTTGCTGCCACCACCTTCCTGCAAGGTGAGACATGCTTCAGGTTACTAGTGTTTATCACTCCCACGTCTTTATCTTTCTCAGATTTGGTTACCTGGACCCTTCCAAAGCTGTACTCTGTCCTCAGATTCTTGGCCCCAATGTGCATGGCTTTACACTTTTTTCACATTGAATCCAAGTTGCCATATTCTGGATCACCTCTCATGCTTAACCAGATCACTCCTTATGTCCTGTATTCCTTCTGCTAAATTCATGTAATATGCCAAAGTTAGAGGTACCCCTGTAGTTCCCCAGAAGTCCCCAGTTAACCCTAGTTTCCCCTAAGGCACACGGTGCACACGTTTCTTGCAAAGAATATAGATGTTATATGCAGTACAAGCAACAATGGCCTGGATGGAATGTTGTGTTGAGCTGCTCATGCACAGCATTCCACTCCAGACATTCCAGAATCAGTTTGTTGAGTTTTGAAAAATAAGTTCAGTTGGACAGTGAGTTCCTGGTAGCTGTGGAGGGGAGAGGATGCAGCTGGTCTGGGGGGCCAGAAAAAAGGCTTACCTGGTGTTGAAGCTATCCCTCCAGGCTTGCTTGCATGCCTGCTCCTTCTATGGGTGTTGAAGACTGCCATAGAAGCTGTATGGCACGGTCGGTGGTGCCGTTGGGGCACCACAAGAAGAAAAAAGGCATCCAGTGTGGCCATAGGGCTAAAAGCCAGTCCGTTTTCTTATTTTAATTTGTAAATTAAGTCCCTTGTCCCTCATTGGAGACATGCAAGTGCTGTATTGTTGGGTTCTGTGTTGGCCGTTCCAGGCCCCCCAGACAACATCTGCGCTGCCTGTAATTGCCCTCCCTCTGCAAGCAAGACCTACTGCCTCCCATCTGCTCCCTCAAGTCTCCCAGTGGTGAGGTGAGTCGGCAGCAGCATGCTGCTATGTGCTGTCCGTCCGAATACTGAACCAGGACTGTTATTTAAAAGTTGTCAGCACATTAGGTGCACAAGAAGTGGCTAAGCACTGTGGGAGGGTCGGGGAGCAAGGACCCTGAAATTTTTATAATTTAAGACAGGGGTGAGCTGTAGCGATGCCCACAGGAGGGGCTATCTAGCAAGGCCAAGTAAAGGCCTTTTAAATATTCAGCAGGGGGGCTGAATTTAAGGAGGGGCAGAGAGATTGAGTGACAGCAGGCACAGAGAGCTGAAGAATTAAAGGGGCCCTGCCTCCTAGGTATTAAAAGGGCAATGCTCAGCCCAGTTTAAGAGAGGGCACCAGGCCAATTTAAGAGAGGCCACCAGGCCCATTTCAGAGGGTTGCCAGGCCCAGTTTAAGAAGGGCACCAGGCCCAGTTTAAGAAGGGCACCAGGCCCACAGTTAAGAGAGGGTACCAGGCCCACAGTAAAATGAAGGGCATGAGACCTAGTGTAAAAGAGGGCACCAGGCCCACAGTAAACCGAAGAGTGTGAGGCCCACAGTAAAAGAGGGCGCCAGGCCCACAGTTAAGAGAGGGCACCAGGCCCATGGTAGTAAAGGGCAGCCCAGGCCTAGCGAGTTAGGGAAAACCAGGCCCATGGTAGTAAAGGACAGCCCAGGCCGAGCGAGTTAGGGCAAGCCAGCTCAGCAGTAGTAAAGGGCAGCCCAGGCCTAGTAAGTTAGGGCAAGCCAGCCCAGCAGTAGTTAGGGCAGCCCAGGCCTAGTAAGTTAGGGCAAGCTAGCCCAGCAGTAGTTAGGGCAGCCCAGGCCTAGCACGTTAGGGCAAGCCAGCCCAGCAGCAGTTAGGGCAGTACAGGCCAAGTGAGTTAGGGCAAGCCAGCCTAGTGGTACTAAGGTCACCAGGCCCAGTAAAGTGAGGGCACAAGTCCCAATGGTAAAAAAGCAAGGACACACTTAGGCCCACTGTTCCCACAGATTTAAATAGGGTGAATTAGGCCCAGGTCTACAAACTCAATTTAGGCCCACCTATGTTAAAAGGGTCCCATGCAAAGGGAAGGCCACTGATATTTAAAGGGACAACACAAGGCCCAGGACCCGTAACTAACCATTTAGGCTTACAGATGTAATAGGGGTCCAGTGATAGGAGCGACCCCCAGATATTATAGGAGCCTAGCTAGCCACATAAGCCCTCTGGTGTTAAAGGGGCCCTGGTCACCCTTCTATTGTACAGCCTTCCAGACAGCCTATTCCCCTCTATAGTGTTTCCACAGTAACAGGAGAATCTGATCTAGCTAGAAGGGACCCCATTAACATTAGGTCCACCAGAGCTAGGGCTGAATCAGTATAATAAATTGCCTGTATATTTGCTGTGGTCTGGACACTGAGACAGTATATTTATTGACCATTACAGTAGGAACTGAGACTTTGTTTGCATTTGCCTGAATTATTATTCCTCCTATGAACATTATTGAGTGTCAGAACTGTCTTGCATTGCTGTGTGCCAGCATTTCAGTGCTGGACAACCATCTGAATCTGTCTTCAACTGTCTTTGGAGTCACTTCACCCAGGTGCAACGCTGTCAGTTTTCACCTATCCTTCCATAATCATCCTACAGTGCATCCAGAAGCAGACAACAGCCAATCTACGAAGAGCCATACCACAGTCGCCTCGAAGCTGCATCATTACAGTTGTTATTTTTCTCTTACTGTTTTCCAGTATGGCTTGGCCCAGTGCAGAAGTCTGCCATCCATTTTCTTGTTTTCTTGTTTTCACATCCACAGCAGAGTACCATTCGACTGGTCAGTGTCAGTTCTCAGAGTGACGTTCGTTTTTTGTTTTAGTGTGTCCTGGCTCATTTGGCCATGGCCTCCAAGTCTGGTCACAGTTCGACTTTCAATTTATTGTTTTGGCGAGTGCCTTGACTCATCCGGACTTGGAACTCAGAAGACCGACGCACTTCGATGCCCAGGGAGAGTGGTTGCCTGGAGTCCAAGAGTGGTCCAGAGGTCCTGATCCAGTTGAACCATCAGCCGGTATGTGTCTTCATCCCAGAAGGAGTGCTTGCCTGGAGTCCAAGAGTGGTCCAGAGGTTCTGATTCTCCTGATCCAGTGTGTTGATCAGTCCAGAGTGCATCTTCAGTCCCGAAGCAGACTGTTGGTTCTTCTTCTTCATCCCTTCACTTGGCAACCCAGAAGTGGATTTTGGCCAGGTGGTTTGCATTGCTTCTTCTTTGCAGGCAGTCTAGAAGTGGACTGTAGCCGGATCTTGTATTTCTTTCCAGCAACCCTAGAGAGGTGAGGTGTAGCCGAGAACCCATGGTCTGTTAAATCCCCTCTGCATCTTTAGTTTTCCCACCAAGGTTCCTTACTTCACTGGAAAAGCAGTGGAGTGCTTCCACATTTCTTTTCATTGACAGAGAAAGCTTCCGTGAACCAACTGACAACCATCTACTCTATAGACTCTTCTTGTCATATTAAAGTGGCTGTATCTTTAAAACCTAAGTTTAGGGAGAGGTGCACCTCGGGGTGGAAGTAGATATCTGAGGATAGGAAATACACTCTTACAGTGAAGCTGTTAGTCGATTGATACATTCTGGTATTTTATGCTGTAGAGTTTCCTTCTTATAGGGAGGTAGGGAAAAAGAAATAAGTTGCTCTTACAGTGTAGCTGTTATGGCTGATTATTCCTCTGTTCCTGTTGTATATTGTGAAATATAATCTTGCAAATAGTGAAATATAATCTTGCATATATTGAAATGTAAGCACAAGGTAAAGTAGTAGTTTGTGTATGTGTGATTGTCCCTCTCTTGTGTCCCTACCTTATGATCAGTTGCCAATAAACAAGTTCCTTTTCTCTAATCATGCCTACTGCCGCTCCATTTTGGTGAAGAATTTCATCACGTAGCCAAATAGGAAAAGAACTGCCTTACCACCTGGATGGGTGTATTGAAGAAGGGATGAGGAAGGGGCTGACCAGAAGCCCTCTCCTCCAGATGAGGGGAGTAGCCATCAAGCCCAAGAGGGGGAGGGGGGAAACAGACTGGAGGTGGAGGTTTCAGGAGGAGCAGGGGGAGGATGGAAGTATAAGGAATCTGGGTGGGGTTCGACAAAGAAGAACAGGGATAAGGTGGGGTTGAGTGTTAGTAAATGCCAGGAGCTTGGGAAACAAGTTGTCGGAGTTCCAGGCCATGCTGTTCGGGGTGGATGTGGCGGAGGTCACGGAGACGTAACAACAAAAACCACGACTGGGACCTAAATGTACAGGGGTACACTATGCTTAGGAAGGATAGAAAGGAGGTCAGAGGGGTGGAGTGGCTATGTTCATTAGAGATGATATAGAAATTGCTATGGTAGAAGAGGCAGAGGGAAATGTGGAGGCCTTATGGGTCACCTTACGATCCCCAGCAGGAGATAAGGTCAAGCTGGGAGTAGCTATAGGCCCCCGGGATGAGTGATGTTCTAGAGGATGGTTTGCTGGACAACATCATTGCCCAGTGTGGTCCAAAAGGGAAGGAGTGGTGTTGATGGGGACCTTAATATGCCAGGTACAAACTGGGGAACCATGTCCTCTAGGTGGCCAAGGAGCAGAGGCTGCTGGATGGCTTCCAGGATGTGTTCTTAACACAGCATGTGATGGAGCCCACAAGGGAGGATGTCCTGGATGTGGTTCTGGCAGATGGGGATCTGGTAGGGACATAGCTGTACAGGACCCCTGACTGGGAGTGACCACAATACTGTCTGGTTTCAAATAAGCATGGGGGAGTGGGGTGAGATCTAGGACACTGGCAGTGGACTTCAGGGGGCAGACTTTATGGGCATGGGAAATATTCTCAAGAATCACTTGAAGGATTACCTCAATGACAAGTGTGGAAAGGAGATGGGAGGTCATAAACGGGACTTCATGAGGCAGTCAGGATCTGCCTAAGTTGAAACGTAGGGAGCAAGGTCACGTAAACCATGCTGGTGGTCCAGTGAGGTACAGGTAGCAGTCAGAGAAAAGAAGGCTACCTACAAAAATATAAAACAACAAGAGGGATAGGATAAGGAAATGTACCAGCTTGCATCTAGAAAAGTCACCCGTATGGTGAGGGGAGCAAAGTCCAGTAAAAGAGCAGCGCTGGCACAGGGGATACATGGAGGGAACTAAGGGCCATCTCAGCAGATTGAGATCAGAAGGAGGGTGGTGGAAGAGGCGAGGGACCAGGCAGAGGTATTTAATGAGTACTTTGCCTCTGTGTTCACTAGGGAGGGATGGGATATCTACAAAACAAGGCATGAAGGGATAGAAGTGGCAGGGAGGGATCAGAGGAGCAACAGAAATGGAGCAAGAGGGAGGGAAAGGTACCTAGGGGGTCACATCTGGATAAGGATAAAAGACCAGTAAGGGGAGGGGCGGATGATGCTATCTCCACCAAAGGGTGTGGTTAGCCCTCAAGGCCCTAAAGAAAGACAAATCTCCTGGGCGGATGGCATTCATCTGAGAGATACTATAGGAATTGGCGGACATACTGGCTGCACCCCTGGCGGAGCTTTTCAGCAGGTCACTTGAGACAGGGAGGGTACTTTGGGATTGGCTAGAGGCACATGTGGTACCAATCCATAAAGGGGGGTCGAGGGAAGTACCAGGTAATTATAGACCCATCAGTTTGACCTCGGTGGTGGGAAAATTAATGGAGAGTATACTAAAGGAACGATTCGGGGTGTACTTGGAGGAGGTGGGAGGTCTGGATAGTCGGTAACATGGTTTTGTGCCAGGTAGATCATGTCAAACCAACCTTGTGGAGTTCTATGAATGGGTAACATCAGAACTGGACAGGGGTAAGCCTGTGGATGTATTATTCTTGGACTTCAGCAAGGCGTTTGACTCTGTCCCCACAATGGTCTGGTGGAGAAACTGATGGGGTTAGGAGTAGGCCTTTGATGGTCAGATGGATTGAAAACTGGCTAGCTGGATGCACTCAGAGAGTAGTGGTCTGTGGGGAGCTCTCAAACCCTAGAGAGGTTGGTAGTGGGGCACCACAGGGCTCGGTCCTGGGTCCGATCCTGTTTAATGCATACATATCGGACATCAGGGAGGTATAGGGTGTGAAATGAGTCTCTTCGGATGACTCCAAGATGGGAGCAGTAGTTGAGGGAGAAGAGGGGAGGGTGGCCCTGCAAGGGGACCTGGACACCCTGGAAAGCTGGGCTCACACATGGAAATTAAATTTCAATATCACCAAGTGCAAGGTGTTGCATCTTGGTCGGGGAAACCCTAAACACAGGTACACCCTGGGAGAGGAGGCGCTGGAGGCCTCAATAGGGGAAAAAGACCTAGGGGTCATGGTGGATACATGTATGAATAACTCTGAGCAGTGCAGGAGAGCAACTAGCAAGGCAAACAGGATGTTGGGATGCATCGTAAGGGGGATCACCTCTAGGAGCAGGGAAGTGATTCTGCCGCTGTACAATGGACTGGTTAGACCACACCTTGAGTACTGTGTACAGTACTGGAGACCACATTTGAAGAGGGACATACAGCTCCTGGAGAGGGTACAGAGGAGGGCAACAAAGATGATCTGAGGGCTAGGATTTGACTTATGAGGACAGACTTGAGGAGCTCTGCCTGTTTTCATTGGAGGAGAGGAGAGACAGGGGGACATGATTGAGGTCTTCAGTACCTCCAAGGGAATAAATAGGGTAAACATGGAGGATCTTTAGACTAAAGCAGGGAGGTATCACCAGAGGCATGGTTTGAAGTTGGAAGGTGGAAGGGTGAGGGGAAAAGAGGAGGAGGTTTTCACCAAGAGGGTGGTGGACCCTTGGAATGCACTGCCTGGTGAGCTGGTTCAGAGATCCACAGTGGAGGGCTTCAAGAGAGGGTGGGACAGACACAGAAAGTGGATGTATCAGATGATGGCCTGTCCCAGGGGGTTGGGGATGGATGATAGGGGTTTCTAGAGAACAAGGGATGGGAGGGTCTCGGCACCCAACTAAGGATCTAGGTTCGAGCAGACTCGATAGACCGTAAGGCCTAATCTGCTGGCAAATAGTATGTTACTATGTTAGTATTTAGCTAGAAGGGACCCCCATTAGAGTTAGGTCCACCAGAGCTAGGGTTGAAACAATATAATAAATTGCCTGCATATTTGCTGTGGTATGGACACTGAGACTGTATATCTATTGACCACTACAGTAGGAACTAAGACTGTTTGCTTTTGTCTGAATTATTATTCCTCCTACGAACATTATTGAGTGTCAGAACTGTCTTGCATTGCTGTGTGCCAGCATTTTGGTGCTGGACAATGATCTGAATCAGTCTTCAACTGTCTTCAGAGTCACTTCACCCCGATGCTACCTTGTCAGTCTTCACCTATCCTTCCAGAATCATCCTCCAGTGCATCCAGAAGAAGACAACAGCCAATCCACGAAGAGCCGTACCGCAGTCTCCTTGAAGTTGCATCGTCCCGTTTGTTATTTTGCTCTTACAGTTTCCCAGTATGGTTTGGCCCAGTGCAGAAGTCTGCTGTCTGTTTTCTTGTTTTCATGTCCACAGTGGAGTACTGTTCAACCTGTCAGTGTCAGTTCTCTGAGTGATCAGAGGTAATTTAAGGAAGTATTTTTTCACAGAGAGGGTTGTGGATGCATGGAACGGCCTTCCGGAGGAGGTTGCAGAGTCAAAATCAGTGGTGGAATTCAAGCATGCATGGGACAGTCATAAGGCAATTCTGGGGGGTGGGGGTAAGAAGAAGTAGGCTGCTGGTTAACTAGGATCTGTAGCTTATCCAGTAGGTAGGGAAATGGGCAGACTGGGTGGGCCAAGCAGTCCTTATCTGCCGTCAAATTCTATGTTTCTATGTTTGGTTTGTTGTTTTAGTGTGTCCTGGCTTGTCCGCCCATGAACTCCAAGTTTGGTTGCAGTTCAACGTCCGATTTATTGTTTTGGCGGGTGCCTTGGCTCATTCAGCCTTGGAACTCAGAAGACCAACGCTCTTCGATGCCCAGAGAGAGTGGTTGCCTGGAGTCAAAGAGTGGTCCAGAGGTCCTGATCCAGTGGGAGCGTCAGCCAGTGTGTGTCTTCATCCCAGACAGAGTGCTTGCCTGGAGTTCCAAGTGTGGTCCAGAGGTTCCGATTCTCCCGATCCAGTGTGTTCATCAGTCCAGAGTGCATCTTCAGTCCAGAAGCAGACTGTTGGTTCTTCTTCTTCTTCTTCATCCCTTCACTTGGCAACCCAGAAGCAGATTGTGGCCAGGTGGTTTGCATTGTTTCTTCTTTCCGGGAAGTCTAGAAGCAGATTGCAGCCTGATCTTGTGTTTCTTTCTTTCTGGCAACCCTAGAGAGGTGGGGTGTAGCCGAGAACCCATGGTCTGTTAAATCCTCTCTGAATCCTTAGCTTTCCCACCAAAGTTTCTTACTTCACTGGAAAAGCAGTGGAGTGTTTCCACATTTCTTTTCATTGACAGAGAAAGCTTACGTGCACCAACTGTCAACCATTTACTGTATAGACTCTTCTTGTTGTATTAGAGTGGCTGTATCTTTAAAACCTAAGTTTAGGGAGAGTTGCACCTCGGGGTGGAAGTAGATATCTGAGGATAGGAAAGGCGCTCTTACAGCATAGCTGTTACAGTCAATTAATGCATTCTGGTATTTTATGCGTAGAGTTTCCTTCTTATAGGGAGGTAGGGAAATAGAATTAAGACGCTGTTACAGTGTATCTGTTACAGCTGATTATTCCTCTGTTCCTCTTGCATATAGTGAAATATAATCTTGCATATAGTGAAATATAAGCACAAGGTAAAGTTGTAGTTTGTGTATGTATGATCATCCCTCTCTAATGTCCCTACCCTATGATCAGTTGCAAATAAACAAGTTCCTTTTCTCTAATCGTGCCTCCTGCCTCTCCATTTTGGTGAAGAATTACATCACGTAGCCAAATAGGAAAAGAACTGCCTTACCACCTGGGTGGGTGTATTGGAAGAGCCCCACATTCATATATTTGGCGCACTTCATCTGGCGTCACGGCATTATGTGATTTTCATTCCTCCAAATAATACCATTACCCCTCCTATGATTGTTGTCATCTCCTCCAGCTTACTTCACTTGGTGTCATGGATACTTTTATTGGAGTCCAAAGCAGGACATGGATACAGTGAAAATGGAATCTAGAAGACCAGAAACCTCCGGTGGAGCTGGAGAAGGGAAACGGTTGAACCCGATCATGATGTCTTATTATTTTGGTGCACTGTGGCTGCCACGGTTCTCAGGGGCTCCTACAGATTCATCTACCACTAACCTAGGAGAGTTCCAGAGTAAGATGAGGTCTGTGTTTCGACTGTATGAAATTCCTGAGTGACAGCAGGTGGAGATGTTAATTGGACAACTTACAGGTGCAGCTCATTCAGAAGTTAGTTCATGGCCAGTACGGGAAAAGGTGCAGGTAGAACACATTTTTCATAGGTTACGTAGAATGTTCGATACACATACATTATCTGACCAAAAAATGAAATTCTTTTCAAGAATGCAAGGAGCTGATGAGTCTCTACGAGAGTACACTCTCAGCTTGCAAGAGGCCCTTAAGGCAATTGAAAGACTGGACCCCCATGATCTTCAAGACCCTGATAAATTATTGAAGGAAAGGTTCATAGAAGGCGTAAGGAGTGACACCATTAGCCGAGAGTTGAGACTGTTGTCCAAGCAAAAGCTGGATATGCAATTCTTAAATTTTAAAGAGGAAGCTATTGAGCTCATGAGCCATGACTGCCCTGGTGACAGGTAAGAAGTTCTACAATTTTGTGAGAAAGTACAGAAAAATTACTGGATGGGACAGCCAGTATGCTGCCAGGCTGCAGTCACTACCAGCCGTTATGACCAAGATCAAAATCCAAGTGTCTGTGCACCAGGGACCTCCAATACAGAGAGGAACAGAGAAGGACAGAGGCCTCCAGAGATGGAGTTGTCCACAAAAATGTGGCAGGAAATGAAGAGAGAGAGATTCAGAATCTCCGAGAAGATTTAAGGTTGGAAATAAGAGACCAGATGGCAAAAGAATTAGAGTGGTGCTCATCTAGACCCCCAGCAGCCAGAAACATGGGAAGAAGGCTGTCAGACCAGTTCAATGCAAATGGAAGGCCCATATGCCGGCAGTGTGTGGTCAGTGGCCCCATTGCACAGAGATGCACGCAGGAAACAAATGCACCTACCATGGCTTTAAACAGGAAATACCCAGTGTGGAGGACTGAGCCTCGGGACAACTCCCAATAGGTCCATTAAAGTTTGAAGTTTGAAGTTTATTGTTCTAGAAATTATTACTTTTGAGCCAAGGCTCTTTTACAAAGGTTCCACGTCATTAAGTACAAAAACATAGTAGACAGTGTTACAAACAATCAGTAAGCCGTTTAACAAGGCTACAACTTAAACAGTAACATTTATGTACAGAAAAGAAAAAGGAACTTGGAGGCAGTGTCAAGGGCAAGGAATAAGTATTGGAGAGCTTGAGAGGGAAGAGAGGGAGAAATAAGAAGTTTAGGAGCAGACAGAACCAGGTTAGTGGTACTCAGGTTGTCTTTGTCAAAGAGGGGACCATGGTGGTTGAGTGAAACAAATGTAAGTGCACTAAGTGGGATGAGACTTTAGTCAAAGCAGTCACAGGAGCTGGAGGCTGTGAGGTGAGTGTAAAGTATGGATTTGAAAGCTCCCAATGTCGTGGACGATAGGGAGGGCAGATTAAGGGCATTGTACCAGGTAGGGGCACGGTATGCAAAAGATCTTTGTCCCTGAGCAGTCCGGCATCTAGGGACAAGGAAAGGTTGGTGGTCAGATCTTCTGGTGGTATGAGTGCCATTGTTCAGGCAGAGCAGGTCCTGGATACATGGAGGAGTGAGTCCCAAGATTGATTTTTTTGCCATCATGTAGGTGAGATACATGAGGCGATTGGAAAGATGCAACCAACCGGTTTCCGTGTAGAGGTCACAAGTGTGGGTCCATCTCTGTGCTCCAGTAAGGAGTCGACAGGTTTTGTGTAGTGCTGTTGAGATGCGCTTTAGTGCAGTGGTAGTAGCTGAGCCATAGACAATTAGACCATAGTCTATGATTTAGATGATGGAGCTTTGAACAGCAATCCTCAAGGCAGCTTGGTTGAAAAATTGATGGTTCTGGTACAAAATTCCAATGCGTTGGTGCACTGTTTTTGCAGTGTTATCGATATGGGCCACAAAAGTAAGACATTCGTCAAAAGTGATACCAAGGTATTTGAAGGTGTTCACTTGTTCTAGTGTATTTCCAAGAGAAGTTTTCATGATGAGTGGAGTATGCCTATTTCTGTTTTGATGACTGGCGAAAAGCATGACTTTTATTTTTTTTTGATTTAGGACCAGTTTGTGCTCAAGGAACCACTTTTCAACACGTGAGAAAGTGAGCTGCAAGCTCTGTCGTAGTGGATTTGGATCCTTATGGAAGGAGAGAATTACAGCGTCATCAGCATAGAGTATTAATTTTTCAGGGCAGGATTTGGGAAGCAAGTTTAGAAATAGGCTGAAGAGGAGAGGACCTAAAATTGAGCCCTGGGGACACCAGAGAGGACCGGTTTGGAGTCAGAGAGAACCTCAGAGATTTTTACTGTTTGAGAACGTTGTGCCAGGTAACTTTTTACCCAGGCTCCAGGTCCCTCGGCTAGCCCAATGTTGAGCAGAAGAGAGATTAGAAGGCTATGGTGAACAGTGTCAAAGGCCTTTGTGAGGTCTATGTAAACAGCTCCGGTTATATAACCCTTATCCAAGGCTTTGTGAGTTTCACTAGAGAAATCAAGTAGGGCCATCGACGTACTGTGTCCTTTCCTAACTCCGTGTTGCTGAATGCAGAGTAGATCGTACTTTTGCAGGTAGTCTGATAGTTGATCCGCCATGATCCGTTCAAGAGCTTTGGAGAGAGGTGGAAGTATAGATATGGGCCGATAGTTCCCTGGTGTGGATTTGTCGCCCCCTTTATGCACTGGTGTGACTATAGCGGCCTTCCATGTGTTGAGGAATTGACTTTGGCACAGGGAGAGGTTGAGAATTTTGGTGAGGGGGTGGATCACTTCTTCCAAGGTGAGGGACAGAAGTTTTAGATCAATGGTGTCACTGCTATTTCTAGATTTAGAGCAGGCCTTTTTTATGTATCTGTAGGCTTCATATGTCTTAACTATTTTAAAGTGAAATAGCGGTTTGTCTGGTGAGGCAGTTTGGGATACGAGTTTTGGAACAGACAAGTCCTGGAAGAAGTCTGGTGAGAGGACACCACTGAGGTCAGTGAAGGTTTTATTTAGGACATCGGCCATAGTCTTAGGGTCATGGGTAGTGGAGCCATCAATGTTCATTGCTGTGGGAGAGTATATAGACTGTTTGCCCGTAATATTATGTAAATTGTCCAAGAAGGATCTCCAATCACCCCAGGTGGTTTCTAGAGCATTCTTGAAATAGGAGCTCTTCATTTGCCTGATTTGTGAAGTGCATAGGTTGTGAGCCTGTTTATAGTTAAGTGAGTCTGTTATGGAGCCTGTGGACCTGGCTATAGCCCAAAGATGGTCACGTGCTTTAAGCTGAGCCAGTAGTTTGGCTGTTAGCCAGGGATTAGAGAGGGCTTTGATTTTACGTTTTTTTAAAGGTGCGTAGGTGTCACAGGCAGTGTTGAAAGTTTTAATGAAGAAGTCTAGGGCAGCATCCACATCCAGCGTATTGTAGATAGGGGACCAGTCTTGTTGTAGGAGGCAGGTCTTTAGCTTAGCAAGGTTTCCATGCGGTAGCATTCGACTTAGGATGGTTTTAAGAGGTGGTCTGTGGAATTTATTTGTCCAGATACAGATCACAGGGGAGTGGTCACTGAGGGAGTCGGAGAGAATGGTGATGTTTTTTATCTGGTCCGGGCAATTAGTAAGAATCCAGTCAATGAGAGTGCTGGTTCCAGTCTTGTAGTTTTTTCCAGTAGGGGAGTTGACCATCTGTGTTAGGTTGGTTGCTAGGACAGTATCCCTGCTGGGTCTGATATCTGAGGCAAGCCAATTTATATTGAAATCACCGAGAAGGAGGAGCTCAGAGTCAGGAGGTTGTAATCTTGCAAATTCAAGGATAGACTGGAGCCCGGCTCGTGGGTCTTTAGGGGGGATATAGACTGCAGCCACGGTAAGCACTTTGTTATGAGCACCAAGGAGAAGTTTGACAGGGAGAAGTTGTACTAGGGTGTTTTCTGGGGAGAAACTGGCAAGGTGGCACGAGAGGTAGTCCTTTATATAGATAACACATCCACCCCCCTTTCTTTTTACCTGGTCAAGTATGAAGAGGTTGTAGCCTTGGAGTGAGATTGCATGATCTGGAGTGCTAGGTGTTAGCCTGGTCTCAACAATTACAAGTATGTCAGGAGTATGTTGTCCAATAAAGGCTTGAAGAGATGCCAGCTTAGGAAAGAGGCTTCAGATATTTAGGGTAACAATGGATAGCCCGTTTTCAGTTTTAGCAGTCTTTATCTTAATGTTTGAGCCTGGGCCAGGGTTTGGGTGGATCCCACCAGACATGAGAAGTAGGAAGAGCAGCAGTTTGAGGGATATCTCCCGTAGCTCATATCATGTAATGTCTATCCTCTGCATGCTGCAGGTTTGGATACAGTGCAGTAGCCTAGGGTCCCAACACAGGCCCGGTTTGAAGGATATTGTCCAACCACTACTATAAAGATTAATGGAATGAAAGTGGAGGTGTTATTGGACACAGGATTGCAGGTGATGACACTGCAGGGCAAGACTTTCTTTGAACACTGAACAAAAGACCAGTTAACTCAACCCTCCAAGAAATGGAAGAATCTAGTAGCTGGAAATAGTCTCAATATTCCTATCATTGGATAAATGGAAGCAAGTATTACCTTAGGAAAGACCGAACATTCAAACCAGGGGATACTGATAAGCTACCTATATGACGACAACCTGCCACCTGTAATGTGTGGTTAGTGTGTGTTCTGTGCGGGGAAAGGTACTGTATCAGCTGACTTTGCTAAACCAGTAGGAGGAAAGAGAGCTTAATTGGGGGTGTGGCTTAGACAATATAAAAGCAGGTGACTGAAATTACAACTTCCTGTTGCTAGCCTTTTTCTTACTAATTGCCCTCCATCCCACCCCTCCACCCACCCACCCTAAGCCAGTTCTCCTTTCATAGCCACTGGATTTGACTGTCAACAGGAACTTCCTGTTTGGCAGTAGGAAGGGAAGGATTATAGAGAAACATTGGTTTTGTCAACCCTAAAGGAAAAAAGTAGCTCACTCTCCCCCCCCTAGCTGCTGGTGGTCTGACATTGAGCAAGAAAGAAGGAAGCTACTGAAGAAGATAGGAAGTTGCTGTCCCAGAACAGGAGAGATGAGATCTGTAAGGAGAGGAGAGAGTAAGAATACAGAGAAACAGTAGAGGGAACACAAATAAGACATGATGGGAGTGGTGCAGTGCAATGGCTGTGGGCCGGCAGTGTTCTCGGAGACATTCTGGAGGCTGCGAAGCTGCCCTATTTGCAGGCACCTCTCTGGTCTGAGAGAGGAGGTTGCCCATCTCCAGGCTGACCTGGCTAGGATTGTTGAAACCTCCTCCCCCAGGGACCACCAGGGCCAATGTCACTACCTCAGAGGTTGCCAAGAAAGAGGAGAGGCTGGACCAGGGTGGGCTCAGAGAGGGAGAGGGTGCTGGAACAGACTTGCATCCCTCCAGCTTTACCTCTCCACAATTCATTCGCTCTTCTGGTGGATAGTGGTTCCTCTATGGAGGCACCTACAGTGGAGACCAAGGAGGATGCTGGGAACCTTCACAAAGGAGACCCACAGGAGGGTGGCATGGGACCTCACAGGGAAGGAAACAACTCCTGGTAGGGGACTCAATCATTAGGGGGTAGAAATGGGGGAGGAAGGGGAGAGGGAGGTAAGGTGCCTGCCTGGCGCCATGGCTTGGAGGGACAGGAAGTAAATCCTCAGGATCATGGGAGGAGCTGCATGAGGGAGGGAGCTGGATGTTATTGTCCACCTAGGGACAAATGACCTGGCTAGGAATGGGATCAGAGCAGTGCAAGAGGAGTTTGTAGAGTTCGGGAGGGGCCTTAGACAAGTAACGCATACGGTAACTTTCTCGGAGGTGCTGCCTGTCTATGGCAAGGGTGATGCTAGGGCACTCCTCACCAGGGAATTCAATGAGTGGTTGAAAAACTGCTGTGGAGCTCAGGGTTTTGGCTTCACTGGGGACTGGGGAGCCACCTGGAGGGATGCAGACCTATACTGGTGCGATGGTCTGCATCTGTCCAGGGAGGAACCAGGATCCTAGGTGAGAGGTTTAAATGCTTCATTGGCAAGCATTTAAACTAGCCAAGGGGGGAGGCACTGAAACAGAGCAGGGAAATCCCAGGGTCCCCCCACAAAACATGGTAATTAGTGAGGTAAACACCAAGGTAGAGAAGTTATTAGGGAGCAGAACAGAGGTAAATGTAAAAAAAGGCAAAGGCAGTAAGGACAGGAATGGGACCAAAAGGGGTAAGGCTATCAAAAAGTGGAGGGTGATGAGTACCAATGCCCGTAGTCTGTGTAACAAGCTCCCTGAACTAGTGGCCTTGATGGAAGAAGGTTGCCTGGATAGCGTGGCAGTCATAGAAACATGGTACACAGAGAACCATGACTGGGATGTCAACATACCAGGATACACAATCTACAGGAGGGACAGGGAGGGTAAGAGAGGAGGAGGAGGAGTAGCTCTCTATGTAAAGGAAGGGATCAAAACAACAGAACTAAAGAGTAAACAGGGAGCAGATGAAGCACTCTGGGTCACCCTGGAGACAGGAAATGGCACCACAATCCGCATGGGGTTGTGCAGACCCCCATCTCAGGGGAGGGAATGGACAAGGAAATGATAGAAGGCTTCCTTAGAATGGCAGAAAAAGGGGAGTTATTGTTGATGGGGGACCTGAATATGCCAGATGTTAACTGAAGCACCTTTGCAGCAGGCACATCCAAGATCAGGGTCATTCTTGATGCCCTACAGGGGGCATGCCTCAGACAGCTAGTATTGGAACCCACTCGAGAAGGAGCAATCTTAGACCTGGTACTCTCAAATGGGGACGGAGAAAGAATCTCAGATTTAGAAGTGGGTAGCCATCTTGGAACAAGCGACCACCAAACAGTGTGGTTCACGATAAACACAGCCATACAATCAAGCCACACAAAAGCAAGAGTACTGGACTTTAGGAGGGCTGACTTTGGGAAAATGAGAGAATGCCTCAGAAATGCACTAGCAAACAGGCAAGAAGGAGGGGTGGAGGAACAATGGGGAGTAATCAAAACAGCCAACACAGAGGCAAGAAGCCTTTGTGTAAAGCAAATCAATAAAACACAATGAAGGAAAAAAACCCTATGGTTCTCAAAAGAGGTGTCAGGGAAGGTTAAGGAGAAAAGGATAGCATTCAGGAAATATAGGAAACACAGAAGGAGCAGGACAGAGAACTTTATCAGTTAAAGCAGAAAGTGGCTGGGAAGGCAGTCAGAATAGCAAAGGCCCAAACCGAGGAAAGGATAGCCAATTCTGTTAAGAAGGGGATAAGACCTTTATAGGTACATTAGGAGTGAAGAAAGACCAAAGGAGGATACTGAGGCTTAATAAGGGAGGGAATGTGGGTAGAGGGTGACAGAGAAAAGCAGGATACTGAACAAATATTTCTACTCAGTATTCACAAAGGAACAGGAGGGGGAGGTACCTAAACCAAACAAGAGAAACACTCTGAAGACGGGGGACGATACCAGTCCATTTACAGAAGAAAGGGTTCTGAAAGAACTAATAAAATTGAAGGTGGACAAAGCAATGGGGCCTGATGGGATTCACCCAAGAATTCTAAAAGAACTAAGGATAGAACTAGTAACACCGCTGACTTCTCTTTAACAAATCATGGGAGGATGGGGTGGTACCCGAAGACTGGAGGATGGCAGATGTGATTCCTCTTCACAAAAGTGGGAGCAGGACAGAGGCAGGAAACTACAGACCAGTTAGTTTGACCTCAGTGGTAGGGAAAATGATGAAATCACTTCTGAAGGAAAGAATTGTTGATTACCTAGAGGCCAGAGGGGCACAGGACCCAAGGCAGCATGGTGATGGCTGATGGGAAGGGTCATGTCAGATGAATCTAATAGATTTCTTTGACTGGGTGACCAAAGTAGTAGACCAGGGAGGGGCTGTGGACATGGCCTACCTAGATTTTAGCAAGGCATTTGATACAGTCCCACACAAAAGATTAATACACAAGTTAGCCAGCCTTGGAGTGGGTCCCAAGGTGGTAGTCTGGATAAAAAATTGGCTAGACAACAGGACTCAAAGGGTAGTAGTAAATGGAGTACACAATGAAGAAAGGAGGGTTACTAGCGGGGTACCATAGGGTTCAGTACTGGGACCGGTCCTTTTTAATGTCTTTATAAGTGACATTGCAGAGGAACTGGAAGGAAAAGTATGTCTCTTTGCAGATGACACAAAGACCTGCAACAGGGTTGATACACAAGATGGAGTGAAAAGGATGAGAAGGACTTGGCAAGGTTGGAGGAATGGTCAAATGTATGGCAGCTCAGATTCAATGCAAAGAAGTGCAAGGTAATGCACCTGGGAAACAAAACCCAGGAGGAAGTGTGCACAATGGGGGTGAGATACTGACAACAGTAAAATGGAAAGGGACCTGGGGTAATTATATCAGATGACCTAAAGGTGGGCAAGCAATGTGAGAAGGCAGTAAGGAAGGCTGGGGGATACTGGGATGCATAGGAAGAGGCATCAATAGTAGAAAACAGGAGTTGTTATCCCTCTGTACAGACAGTTGGTGAGACCCCATCTGGAGTACTGTGTGCAGTTCTGGAGACCCCATCTCCAAGAAAGACATAGACAGATGGAGGCTGTCCAGAGGAAGGACTAAAATGGTGCAGAGTCTGCACCAGAAGACATATGAAGAAAGACTAAAGGAGCTTAATATGTATACCCTTGAGGAAAGAAGGGAGAGGGGACATGATAGAAACTTTCAAGTACCTCAAGGGAATCAACAAAGTCCAAGAGGGTAGCATCTTTCAGAAAAAGAGATGTGCAAGAACAAGGGGGCACAATTTGAAGATAGAGGAGGGATGGCTCAGAGATAATGTGAGGAAGTATTTTTTCACAGAAAGGGTTGTGGATGCATGGAACAGCCTCCCTGAGGAGGTCGTGGAGTCAAGAACAGTGGAGGAATTCAAGAATGCATGGGACAGACATAAGGCAGTCCTAGTGGGGGGTAGGAGGAAATAAGCTGTTGGTTATCTAGGATCTGCATCTTATCTGTTAGGTAGGAAAATGGGCAGACTGGGTTGGCCAAGCGGTCCTTATCTGCCGTCAAATTTTATGTTTCTATGTAATATCAGGTATGCACCTACTCCAAGATTGTCAAGAAGATCTGCTACAGGTGTTGAGAGAACAAACCAGTTCATTTTTCTGGAAAGATAGACAGGCCTTACAAGGAACCATTAAACTACTCCAGTGCCATCAAAGATTTGAGAATCAGAATGGGGAGATTGGAAAACTCAGAGTAATGGATGAGAGGCCAGTCCAACTAAAACCAGGTGTCTAAAATATACTGTTGTGCAGAACCAAAGTGCGACTACAAGAAAAAGATTACACAACCTTAGTCGAGCCAGTATGGGCCAAAGGAGAAGATCCATTTGTGGTGGCTAGGAGTTTGATCACGGTAAAGGGTGGAAAAGTCCCTGTCCGCCTGCTGAATTATTGCACCCAGCCAGTGACCGTGTATAGACGGCAGGCCATTGGTCGTCTCATGAAAGTGGAGTGGGAAGATGTTGTAATCCCAGGTGAAGAGGAAGAGGAAATGCCTCACTTAACCAGTGCCGCTATCACTGTACAGGAAGATGAAATTGAGGACAAAACCTCCAATATAATGGATTCAAGAAATAGACATGGTAAATCCAAAGACCACAAAAGAAGAAAAGGCAGAGATGCTGAAAGTGATAGAGACATACCGATGCTTTTTCTCACCATGCCCTAGACTTTGGGTGCACCACAAAGGTGAAACACTATATTCCCACAGAAAACCACCCACCCATTCGGGAATAATTTAAACCCATACCTCCTGCATTTTATCAGCCAACCAAACAGTTACTAAAGGAAATGTTGGAAGCAGATGTTATAAAGGAGCGCCACAGTCCACGGGCAGCACCAATAGTTTTAGTCTGAAAGAAAGATGGACAAATACGATTTTGTGTGGTCTATCTAAAACTCAGTCAGATCACACACAGGGATGCTTACCCATTACCTCACATTGAGGATGCTCTCACAGCACTGAAGTCCACAGAAGTTTTCTCCTCCATTGACTTGGCAAGTAGATATTGGTAAGTACCCATGGCACCCGAAGACCAAGAAAAGACAGCTTTCGTGACTCCTATGGGGTTGTATGAGTTTTCCTGAATGCTGGCTGGACTTTGCAATGCACCAGGAATATTTCAGCGCTTAGTAGAACAGTGTTTGGGAAGTGAAAATTTTGACACAGTACTTCTTTATCTAGATGACATCATAGTTTATTCAAAAATGCACAAGGAACATCTGAAACATATGGAACTGTTTTTTGAACGCCTAAAAAATTATGGGCTAAAGATTAAACCTGCAAAGTGTCATTTCCTGAAAGAAAAAGTCAACTATTTGGGACATGTAGTATCCACAGAAGGGATAGCACTGGATCCAGAGAAGATTAAAGTAGTAAAAGAATGGCCATGTCCAGTCACCATCAGAGATGTAAGGCGATTCCTAGGATTTGTTGGATATTATCACCGATTTGTACAGGATTTTTCCAAGCAAGCAGCCCCATTGCATGAATTGATACAGCACGCCAAAGGAAGCAAAATCAGCAAATATAGTAGAGTAAATTGGACGCCAGAATGCCAGACTGCATTTGACCACCTGAAGACAGTGCTAACCACAGTACTCACTTATCCAGATTACCAGAAGCCTTTTCACCTCTACACCAACACTAGTAACAAAGGCCTAGGAGTGGTGATCTCTCAAGTACAAGAGGGAAGAGAAAGGGTGATTGCCTATGCAAGCAGAGGATTAACAGGTTCACAAAGAAACAGCGTAAGGTACATTTCTTTTAAATTGGAGTTTTTAGCACTTTACCAATTTACCAATTGTTTTACCAGGTGAGACACACTAAGCTGAAAGCTTGTTTGCAGGTGCAACCTGGGAGCACTAGGAAAAAGCACTTGTGTGGGCTGTGACAGAGAAATTTAGGCACTACCTCATGGTAACTTCGCTCACCGAGTATGCAGATAACAACCCCTTGGCACATCTCGACACAGCAAAACCTGAGACACTAGAAAAACGATGGGCTTCCAAACTGGCTAATTTCAATTTCACCATAAAATACCGATCAGGAAAGTCAAATGGTAATGCAGATGCTCTATCTAGCTTGCCCAATTGTAATGAAGAAGAGACAGTGGAAACAGAGAAAATTTGGAGATGCCACCTTTTATTCATATTCCAGCAAAAATATAGAGGATAATGGATGGGCAACAGTGAACAGCAACACTGTTGTTCACTTCGAGATGTTGTCATGACAACCATTTAAACCTCGAGAGCAAAGCTCGAGAGGTTTTTGGTTGTCATGAAAACTCGAGAAGTGTACAGTTGTGTTGTTGTTTACTGTTGCCCATCCATTATCTTGTATAGTGTATGGGCAAAAGTAAAAATAAAAACAGTTTGTAATCCTTCCCATGGTCGGGCTGCTGTCAGGGTCCCCCCACCCGCCCGCTCTGTTTTCAATGAAAACACTCCGCTCATTCCCAGTCCGCAACAATACTGTTAATTTTTATATTTGGAAAGAAATACTGGTGTCCTGCTGTGTGCCAGCTACGATTTAAAAAAATGGCACTTCCTGTTAAATGAGAACTTCCTCCCGTGCCTTCGCTGAACTGCCTTGGCCATTTTATGAACGTATACAAACCGTAACTTGCACATGCACAAACATAATCATAGCTGTTGTACCATCATTGTGACATACTCACGATGGTACAACAACATCGTGATGTCACATCGATGGTACAACAAGAGTAGTAAATGATGGATTTTTAGGGAATACATTCTACCATACACTATAGAACAATTGTGTTGTCACTACTTGCAGACTACTGTTCAGAGTGCAGAAACGTCGATAGTGCCAGCAGATGAAAAAACAGGTTTGTGGACGCAGCTACAAAATCAAAACCCTCTATTCCAAATGCTCAAAGAGATACTTAGAACCAAAGGAATAGTAGTAATAATAATAATAATAAACTTTATTTCTTTTGCGCCTTTCTTAAGAGCCCAAGTAAGACAGACACTACCACCAGAATTAACCAAACTGTTAAGACAATGAGAATATCTCAGCTTAGAACAAGGGAAAATGGTATGGAAGACTGGAGATCCAAAAACAAGAGAAGAAATCATACAGATCCTTGTCCCTCAGGCAGAAGCAGATACTGTACTAGAAGCTTACCACAATGGGTTGGGTCATTTTGGACGCCAAAAGATGGAGAAAACGATCAGGAAAAGATTTTATTGGATAGGTATGAGAGAAGACATTAGACAGTGGTGTGAAAACTGTATGGCTTGTAACCTTAAAAATGAGGCAAATAGAAACCAGAAAGCACCTTTACACTCAATTGTAACCAAGAAACCATTGGAGAGTGTTGCCTTAGACCACTTTAAGATTGCACCTAGTAAAAGTGGATGTCAGTACGTGCTGATGATTACTGATTACTATACCAAATTCATGGTGGCAGTACCCATAAGAGATTTGTCAGTTCAGATCACTGCTGAAGCTCTGTGAAGACATTTTCTTAGACCACTTTAAGATTGCACCTAGTAAAAGTGGATGCCCTTGACCGGGCGCTCACCTCCCTGATCACGGCCGCGGCTAGAGAAGCCAGCCTGGCATGCGCCACACTTCAGCCCACCTTGGAGCTCTGAAAACCAGCTCCAACTACGCCCCTGACTGAGCACTCACCTCTCTGATCACGGCCGCGGCTGGAGAAGCCAGCCTGGCGTGCGCCACACTTCAGCCCACCTTGGAGCTCTGAAAACCAGCTCCAAATACGCCCCTGACTGAGCACTCACCTCTCTGATCACGGCCGCGGCTGGAGAAGCCAGCTGGCCGTATGCCACACTTCAGCCCACCTTGGAGCTCTGAAAACCAGCTCCGAATATGCCCCTGACTGGGCGCTCACCTCCCTGATCACGGAAGCTGCTGGAGAAGCCAGCCAGCTGTGCGCCACACTTCAGCCCACCTTGGAGATCTGAAAACTGGCTCCGAATACACCTCTGACTGGGTGCTCACCTCCCTGATCACGGCCACAGCTAGAGAAGCCAGCCGGCCGTGTGCCACACTTTAGCCCACCTTGGAGCTCTGAAAACCCGGTAAGCCTGTCCTACACCACCAGGAAAAGCACTGGAGACCGATTGCGTAATTTCGTCTGGGAACGCTTCGCTATTTGCTGCTGCTTTTATGGCTCTAGCTGCGATTGGCGACACATGGGAACTCCGCTCCCAAGGCCAATTTGGACTTGCTCTCTGCCCTTAGTTACTGTACGTGCTTCTTGAATTTTCGAATGTAATGTGTTTTGCCTAATATAGTGCTTGCTAAATCCTATCCTAAATACTTGCACTGCTAAAAGTTCACTGTAATTGCTCTGTTTTGAACTGTATAATTTGATCTGCTGCATCTCTCTCACTGTATTTTCCTAATCTGTCTCCCTCAGCTACCATTTCCGACTTTCCACTCTCTTGCCCTTGCTACTCTCTTCACCCTCCCCCTCACCTAACCTAAGCCTCTCTCAGACCTCAACCAGGCAAGCAGCGCCATTGATAATTGAGCAGATGCAAATCTTTGCTTGCACCCCGCCCTCCTCTATCTGCTCCTTTCTCTGCTAACCTAAGACCCCCACTCCGATCTAATCTTTTGTGTCCCTTAAACCCTTTTGTCCCTTAGCACTGTTTCTAACCTGCCTTCTCTGCTCCTTTTCAGCTCCGAATATGCCCCTGATCGGGCGCTCACCTCCCTGATCACGGCCACAGCTGGAGAAGCCAGCCGGCCATGTGCCACACTTCAGCCTGCCTTAGAGCTCTGAAAACCGGGTAATCCTGTCCTACACCACCGGGAAAAGTGCTGGAACCTGACTGGGTAATTTTGTCTGGGAACGCCTCGCTATTGGCTGCCGCTTTTACGGCTCTGGCTGTGACTGGCCACATGAGGGAACTCCACTCCCAAGGCCAATTTGGATTTGTTCTCTGCCCTTAGTTACTGTGCGTGCTTCTTGAATTTTCTTCCCACAGCACCCGCCCCGACCCCGGCCTCTATTAAATGCTCTTCCATGAGAACTGTGCCCACCCCTCTTCACAGCTATTGGTTTGTATGCCTCTTACCGCGCCCATCCTGCTAGATTCTACCCTGGCTCCTTCCTCTCTTAAAGAGTCCTACTTGTTTTGATTACATCATGCAGGACATTCATACCTGAAGTGAGCCTCTCTCAAAATGCCTTCTTCGGCACCAATACTGCTTAGTTGCCTTTTATTTTTCTCTCTCTCGCTTCCTCTATTCTTCTGGCTACCAACTTAAATCAGGGCCATGACCCCCCACCTAAGGACCCTCATTGACTGCCCTCTCTCAATTACACAGGGTATATCATAGCAGGGAGCACCTCCCTATGGCCACCCATCTTCCAACATCACGACTTGTTCAAAGTATTCACGTGCATGCCTTTGAATCTATCAATCTTGACCATCATATATATATCACATCTCTCTCAAACTTTTACAACACCCATGTTAATGCCACTACTAAACGGACATCTGTCAAACAACGCAACAAGAGGGTACTTAGCAGACTAAGCCAGTACCTCAAGAAACTAATCCTGCTTCTTCTGTTCTGCTCTGGTAACATTGAATTAAACCCAGGTCTCCTTGCCCTCCTGGTCTCCCTGCTGACCTTTCAGATCATAAAGGCATCAGTTTTCTTCACATCAATGTATGCAGCTTACTGAAGAAGATTGATCTTATTCAGGCCTGGGCCTTGCATGCATCACCTGATTTCTTCCTGATTTCAGAATCCTGGCTCTCACCCTCAACCCCTGACAAATCCATTAATATAAGAGGTTACAACATTTACAGCTGCGACAGACCAACTAGAGGAGGCGGGGTAGCAATTTATGTCAAATGTAAATACGATGTCACAGTCATAGACTGTACTTCAAAATGCAAGGAATTTGAATGCCTGGCACTCAAACTAGCTATCTCCACTGACAAATCCCTCCTTATTGCAACTTGCTATCGACCTCTCTCCGGTGGTTTGGCCATCTTGCAGCACCTCCAAAAGTTAATTGATTCATCTAATTCTGAATGTATATTAATAGGGGATCTCAACCTTAATTGGAATGATGAAAGTTCCAAGATATTAAATAACCTATGCAATAATAATGGCCTGTCCCAAATAATACATGCACCTACTAGACCTAACAGAAAGCACCCTGAGTGGAGCTCCCTCTTGGACCTCATGTTAGTCAACAAGCCTCATAATTTCTCGCACAGCAGAGTATTCTTCAATGACATAAGTGACCACTGCACTATAGCCAGCATTAGACACTCTCTCCAAATAAAACTGACCCCCAAATTCTTACTAAAACGAAGCCTGAAGAACTTATGCTGGAACGCCTTCTTGACAGATCTAAGCAGTATCAGGTGGCAGGACTTCTACCTAGCTCCAACAATTAGTGAGGCATTTAATGTCTTCCATAACCTTTTAACAGGGTTAATCGACAAACAAGCCCCATTTCGACTGATTAGGTCAAAAAAGCGATCTCCGGGATGGTTTTCCCCCAGTCTGAAGAAAGCACTAGACAAAGGGACACCTGTTGGAAAAGAGCGAGGAAATCTCAACAGGAAGATGATTGGCTTGCTTTCTGCATCTCCAGAAATGCCTACACTAAATTAATAAGGTCTGAAAAAGCCAGATACTTCCAGGCAAAACTTGAAGTCAACAAAAACAACTCTACCAAATTCTGGAGAATTCTCAAGGAAATTGAAGGTCAACAATCAGCTGCCTCTCTCCCAACCAGAATCGTGACCAATGGAGTTACATATACAGATAGAGCTGCTATTTTAGAGCAGTTTAACGACCATTTTGCCACGGCAGAACTTGCCTTCGATACCTCGCCCATCAGTAAGCTTAGCCATGCGGGTGATAGCTCAATTAACGCAAATGCTATTCCTCATCCATACCAACCAAACCCTCCTGTATTCAGCTTTTCTACAATTTCATTTAAGCAAGTGGAGTACTTCCTTTTGGCATTGGACACAAAAGAAAGTGCCGGCATGGAAAACATTGCACCATTCTTCTTAAAGCTTGGCTACTTCTACCTAACCGCCCCTGTCACCCATCTATTTAACATCTCCATGAGTCAAGGTGAAATCCTGCGATGTGGAAGACTGCCCATATTCTACCTCTCTTTAAGTCAGGAGACCCTTATGACTTGATTAACTACCGGCCTATTTCTATACTCTCCACTTTCTCAAAAATCCTGGAAAAGGTTGTCAATACTCAAATCAGAGATCACTCGGACCAGCACAATCTCCTAAACCCTGCACAGTCTGGGTTCCGGGCAAAACACAGTACAATTTTTGTTCTTGCAAAAGTAACTACAGACTGGCAAAATGCCTTAGACTCTAAAAAACATGTAGGTGCTCTACTTCTCGACCTCAGCAAGGCTTTCAACACTGTGGATCACAACATCATGCTTACATCACTGAGAAATATCAGCCTAGACATCCCTGCCATCAACTGGTTTTCTAGCTACCTTTCTAACAGATTGCAACAAGTTAAATCAGCAGGCGACCTGTCTTCTCAGAAATCCCTTATGCGAGGGGTCCCCCAAGGCTCCATTCTGGGACCTATTCTATTAGCTATTTATATCAACAACCTGGACTCTCACCTACAAGCAGCAAACGTGCATCTATTCGCTGATGACACGGTATTCTATGCCTCAAACTCCTCAATTCTCACAGCCTACGAAGACCTACAACGAGACTTTACCTCCTTACAACATAGTCTCATCAAGCATAAACTCCTTCTCAGTGCCAAAAAGACTAAATCTATGAGTCTCTCTCCCAAAGGAGCCCTTGGCACCTCACCCATCCCACCATTATTAACACTTATGGATGAACTCCTGGACTCAGTAGATTCCTTTAAATACCAAGGGTTCTGGCTGGACAACAAATATAACTTCCTATGCCACCTAAATGAAGTCTGGAAAAAGGTAAGACAGTGACTCTGCCTTTTCTATCGTATCAAATATCTGCTTACCACAGATGCTAGAAAGAGACTAGTACAAACCACTTTTCTACCCGTACTTGATTATGCTGATTTCCTCTACAATCACTGCCCTCTCACACGCTTAATAAACTTGACACCTTATATCACCGAGCTCTAAGATTCATCTTTAACCTGCCTTTTCACACCCATCATTGTCTTCTGTACCAAATGGTGGGCTGGCCTTCACTCTCATCAAGGAGAAAAAGAAATTTGCTCACTTGGTTCTATAGAGCTCTCACTGACAAGCTCCCTGCATATATTTCTAATCTGTTCAAACACGCCCATAGCTCCTATGGTCTCAGACGTTATGCAACTCTTTGTTTCCAAGTAAACCAGTAGGAGGAGAGAAAGCTTATTTGGGTGTGTGGCTTAGACGCTATAAAAGCAGGTGACTCAAATTGCAACTTCCTGTTGATAGCCTTTTTTCTTACTAATTGCCCTCCATCCCACCCACCCTAAGCCAGTTCTACTTTTATAGCCACTGGATTTGACTCAACAGGAACTTCCTGTTTGGCAGTAGGAAGGAAGGATCATAGAGAAACATTGGTTTTGTCAACCCTAAAGGAAAAAAAGTAGCTCACTCTCCCCCAAGCTGCTGGTGGTCTGACATTGAGTAAGGAAGAAGGAGGCTATTGAAAAAGATAGGAAGTTGCTGTTCCAGAACAGGAAGGGTGAGAGTTGTAAGGAGAGGAGAGAGTAAGCATACAAGAAAGAGGAGAGGCTGGACCAGGGTGGGCTCAGGGAGGGAGAGGGTGGTGGAACAGACTTACATCCCTCCAGTTGTACCTCTCCACAATTAATTCGCTCTTCTGGTGGATAGTGGTTCCTCTATGGAGGCACCTGCAGTGGAGACCAAGGAGTATGCTGGGAACCTTTACAAAGGAGACCCACAGGAGGGTGGCATGGGACCCCACAGGGGAAGGAAACAACTCCTGGTGGGGGACTCAATCATTAGGGGGGTAGAAATGGGGGAGGAAGGGGAGAGGGAGGTAAAGTGCCTTCCTGGCACCACGGCTTAGAGGGATAGGAAGCGAATCCTCAGGATCATAGGGGGAGCTGCATGAGGAAGGGAGCTGGATGTCATTGTCCACCTAGGGACAAATTACCTGGCTAGGAATGGCATCAGAGCAGTGTAAGAGGAGTTTGTAGAGTTGGGAAGGGGCCTTAGACAAGTAACACATACGGTAGCCTTCTCGGAGGTGCTGCCTATCTATGGCAAGGGTGATGCTAGGGCACTTCTCACCAGGAAATTCAATGAGTGGTTGAAAAACTGGTGTGGAGCTCAGGATTTTGGCTTCATTGGGGACTGGGGAGCCACCTGGAGAGATGCAGACCTGTACTGGTGCAATGGTCTGCATCTGTCCGTGGGGGGGAACCAGGATCTTAGATGAGAGGTTTAAATGCTTCATTGGCAAGCATTTAAACTAGCCAAGGGGGGATGCACTGAAAAGGAGCAGAGAAATCCAAGGGTCCCCCCACAAAACATGGTAATTAGTGAGGTAAACACCAAAGTAGAGGAGTTATTAGGGAGCAGGACAGAGGTAAATGTAAAAAAAGGCAAAGGCAGTAAGGACAGGAATGGGGCTAAAAGGGGTAAGGCTATCAAAAAGTGGAGGGTAATGAGTACCAATGCCCATAGTCTGTGTAATAAGCTCCCTAAACTAGTGGCCTTGATGGAAGAGGGTTGTCTGGATATTGTCGCAGTCACAGAAACATGGTACACAGAGAGCCATGATTGGGATGTCAACATACCAGGATACACAATCTACAGGAGGAGCAGGGAGGGTAAAAGAGGAGGAGGAGTAGCTCTCTATGTAAAGGAAGGGATCAAAGCAACAGAACTAAAGAGTAAACAGGGAGCAGATGAGGCACTCTGGGTCACCCTGGAGACAGGAAATGGCACCATAATCCACATGGGGGTTGTATACAGACCCCCATCTCAGGGGGAGGGAATGGACAAGGAAATGATAGAAGGCTTCCTTAGAATGGCAGAAAAAGGGGAGATATTGTTGATGGGGACCTGAATATGCCAGATGTTAACTGAAGCACCTTTGCAGCAGGCACATCCAAGAGCAGGGTCATTCTTGATGCCCTACAGGGGGCATGCCTCAGCCAGCTAGTGTTGGAACCCACTCAGGAGGGAGCAATCTTAGACCTGGTACTCTCAAATGGGAACGGAGAAAGAATCTCAGATTTAGAAGTGGGTAGCCATCTGGGAACAAGCAACCACCAAACAGTGTGGTTCATGATAAACACAGCCATACAATCAAGCCATACAAAAGCAAGAGTATTGGACTTTAGGAGGGCTGACTTTGGGAAAATGAGAGAGTGCCTCAGAAAACCACTAGCAAACAGGCAAGAAGGAGTGGTGGAGGAACAATGGGGAGTAATCAAAACAGCCATCACAGAGGCAAGAAGCCTTTGTGTAAAGCAAATCAACAAAACACAACAAAGGAAAAAAAAATGCTATGGTTCTCAAAAGAATGTAGCAGGGAATGTTAAGGAGAAAAGGACAGCATTCAGGAAATATAAGGAAACACAGAAGGGACAGGACAGAGAATTTTATCAGTTAAAGCAGAAAGAGGATGGGAAGGCAGTCAAAATAGCAAAGGCCCAAACCGAGGAAAGGATAGCCAATTCTGTTAAGAAGGTGGATAAGACCTTTTATAGGTACTTTAGGGAGTGAAGAAAGACCAAAGGAGGCTTAATAAAGGGGATGGAATGTGGGTAGAGGGTGACAGAGAAAAAGCAGGGATACTGAATGAATATTTCTGCTCAGTATTCACAAAGGAAGAGGAGGAGGTACCTAAACCAAACAAGAGAAACACTCTGAAGATGGGGGTCGATACCAGTCCATTTACAGAAGAATGGGTTCTGAAAGAACTAACAAAATTGAAGGTGGACAAAGCAATGGGGCCTGATGGGATTCACCCAAGAATTCTAAAGGAACTAAGGGTAAAACTAGTGACACCGCTTGACTACTCTTTTAACAAATCATGGAGGATGGGTGGTACCTGAGGACTGGAGGAGGCAGATGTGATTCCTCTTCACAAAAGTGGGAGCAGAACAGAGGCAGGAAACTACAGACCAGTTAGTTTGACCTCAGTGGTAGGGAAAATGATGAAATCACTTCTGAAGGAAAGAACTGTTGAGTACCTAGAGCCCAGTGGGGCACAGGACCCAAGGCAGCATGGATTCATGATGGGAAGGTTGTGTCAGATGAATCTGATAGATTTCTTTGACTGGGTGACCAAAGTAGTAGACCAGGGAGGGGCTGTGGACATGGCCTACCTAGATTTTAGCAAGGCATTTGATACAGTCCCACATAAAAGATTAATATACAAGTTAGCCAGCCTTGGAGTGGGTCCCAAGATGGTAGCCACAATAAGAAATTGGCTAGACAACAGGACGCAAAGGGTAGTAGTAAATTGAGTACACAGTGAAGAAAGGAGGGTTACTAGCGGGGTACCATAGGGTTCAGTACTGGGACCGGTCCTTTTTAAAGTCTTTATAAGTGACATTGCAGAGGAACTGGAAGGAAAGGTATGTCTTTGCAGATGACAAAAGATCTGCAACAGGGTTGATACACAAGATGGAGTGGAAAGGATGAGAAGGGACTTGGCAAGGTTGGAGGAATGGTCAAATGTATGGTAGCTCAGATTCAATGCAAAGAAGTGCAAGGTAATGCACATGGGAAACAAAAACCCAGGGGAAGAGTGCACAATGGGGGGTGAGATACTGACAACAGTAAAAATGGAAAGGGACCTGGGGTAATTATATCAGATGACCTAAAGGTGGGCAAGCAATGTGAGAAGGCAGTAAGGAAGGCTGGGGGGATACTGGGATGCATAGGAAGAGGCATCAATAGTAGAAAACAGGAAGTTGTTATCCTCTGTACAGACAGTTGGTGAGACCCCATCTGGAGTACTATGTGCAGTTCTGGAGACCCCATCTCAAAAGACATACACAGAGTGGAGGCTATCCAGAAGAGGGCAACCAAAATGGTGCAGGGTCTGCACCAGAAGACATACAAAGAAAGACTAAAGGAGCTTAATATGTATACCCTTGAGGAAAGAAGGGAAAGAGGGGACATGATAGAAACTTTCAAGTACCTCAAGGGAATCAACAAAGTCCAAGAGGGTAGCATCTTTCAGAAAAAGAGATATGCAAGAACAAGGGGGCACAATTTGAAGATAGAGGGGGGACGGCTCAGAGGTAATGTGAGGAAGTATTTTTTCACAGAGAGGGTTGTGGATGCATTGAACAGCCTCCCTGAGAGGTCGTGGAGTCAAGAACAGTTGGGGAATTCAAGAATGCATGGGACAGACATAAGGCAGTCCTAGTGAGGGGTAGGAGGAAGTAAGCTGTTGGTTAACTAGGATCTGCAGCTTATCTGTTAGGTAGGAAAATGGGCAGACTAGGTGGGCCAAGCGATCCTTATCTACCGTCAAATTCTATGTTTCTATGAAAGTGCCTAGAGCAAAAACTAACCATGGACTGACCGCAATTACCTCTGCACTCCCTTCACTTTGGAACACTAAGCAAAGCACACTCTAGCTTACCTCACTGCTGAGCCCCCTCTCCTTCAAATCTTTGCTAGTCGAGTATCTGCGGGAACCTTGTAGCTGCTATAGGTAATTTGTCCTTTCAGTCTACTGGCGTCCCTACTTTAATTATTTGTTATTATGTCATCTCCCATTGCCCATAGGGATTCCATTACACACACTCCCCCTTCCTCTTTTCGACCCTCACTCCTCCTGCCTGTCTTTACTTATCCATTCCCTGGCACCTGTCTGTCTTTCTTATCCATCTGCAGGCCCCAACCAATTTTCAAGCTTTCTACACTACCTTCCCCTTTCCCCTTTCTTACTTTTATTGTTTCTTCGGATAATACCTAAGTGGAAGCTCCCCTACAGACCTAAGTATCTTGCATCCTTCCTTGTACAGCAGTTTACTAATGTCAACATTTCTGTATTGCCTTGTCTTTGTTTTGTATTGCTCCTTGTCCAGGACCACTTTGAAAATGAGCTTGCTCAACGGTGTTGATGCCTGTTTAAATAAAGTTTGATTTGATTTGATTTGGGTGGGGTCATTTTGAACACCAAAAGACGGAGAAAACGATCAGGGAAAGATTTTATTGGATAGGTATGAGGGAAGATATTAGACAGTTGTGTAAAATCTGTATGGCTTGAAACCTTAAAAAAAGGCAGATAGAAACCAGAAAGCACCTTTACACTCGATCGTAACCAAGGAACCATTGGAGAGTGTTGACTTAGACCACTTTAAGATTACACCTAATAAAAGTGGATGCCAGTACATGCTGATGATTATTGATCACTATACCAAATTCATGGTGGCAGTACCCATAAGAGATTTGTCAGTTCAGATCACTGCTGAAGCTCTGTGAAGACATTTCCTCTGACAATATGGATACCCCTCGCAAATATTGACTGACCAAGGTGGTGCATTTAAATCCTTATTGTTTAAAGAACTGTGTTCTATGTACAGCAGCAGAAAACTGAGAACGGCCCCATATCATCTGCAAACAAATGGTCTATGTGAACAAGCAAAGCATACATTACTGAAGATGTTCAGAGCAATGTCAGATGAACAAAAAGTGAAATGACCTGAATTACTTCCAGAATTCTGCTTTGTGTATAACAATACTGTGCACTGCTCTACAGGGTACACACCTTATTATTTAATGTTCGGCAGACATCCAATGGACATGGTCCTTACTGTAAAGCCAACCTATAGAAAAACTGAGGAACCAACCTCATTATGGGTAGAGGAGCATCAGCATAGACTTAGAGAAGCAGCTGAAATTGTATCAACGCAAATGAAATATGTACAACAGTGGCAAAAAGAACAATATGATTGTAAATCACATGCTGTACCTTTATTTGTAGGAGACAGAGTCTTGTTAAAAAACACTCATACCATAGGGCATAAACTTGCACCTAGGTGGGAACCCACACCGTTAGTGATAACAGAGATTCCGTATCCAGGACTTCCAGTATATAAAATCAGAACAGAAGGAGGAGGACACTCTAGTAAAATCATGCACCAAAACCTTTTAAAGCCTTGTACATTTCAACTCTCTAGTATAGACAGCGGTCTAGATGACAAAGCAAACAGATGAGAGAGGTAGGAGCACACTAGCATAGATATGACAACCCCTGGAGACCCTATAGAATGGTCTTGGTTACCAGGTATTACAATGTTTAATCCCACTTGTATTAGGCCTACAGAAAGTTCTATACGTAGCTCCATGCATACAACAAAAGATGTTCCTCCAGGACGTTGGATAGAAGAAATCCAATAAAGTCCAAAATGGTCATCTGTACATAAGGCAAAAATACAGTACAGTACTAAGTTAGCGTATAGATTACCTTACAGTTAAAAAATTTTAAATAATAGAAGTATTGAACAGTAGAAATGGTAAATGGTAAGAAGTTAAGAATGTTTAAAGTTTTAAAGTATGGTATATTTTCAAAAGTTTAGGAGGATACCTAGGGTCAAGTATCTTTTTGCGGGGACGAATATGTAATATGCCAAAGTTAGAGGTACCCCTGCAGTTTCCCAGAAGTCCCCAGTTAACCCTAGTTTCCCCTGAAAGCACCCAGTGCACACATTTCTTGTAGAAATATAGATGTTATATGCAGTACAAGCAACAATGGCCTGGATGGAATGTTGTGCTGAGCTGCTCATGCCCAGCATTCCACTCCAACCATTCCAGAATGAGTATGTTGAGTTTTGAAAAATAAGTTCAGTTGGAGAGCGAGCTCCTGGTAGCAGTGGAGGGGAGAGGATGCAGCATGTCTGGGGGGACCAGAAAAAGGCTTACCTGGTGTTGAAGCGATCCCTCTAGGCTTGTTGCATGCCTGCTCCTTCTCCAGCTGCTGAAGACTGCCATAGAAACTGTATGACGCGGTCGGTGGTGCCATCGGGGCACCACAAGAAGAAAAAAGGCATCCAGTGTGGCCGTTGTCTAAGAGCCCTGTTCGTTTTCTTATTTTATTTATAAATTAAGTCCCGAGTCCCGAGTCTGTGGCTTGCAAGCACTGCATCGTCGGGTTTTGTGTCGGCCATCTGAGGCCCTGCCCAGACATCCTCCGCACTGCCTGTAATTGCCCTCCCTCTGCCAGCAAGACCTCCTGCCTCCCATCTGCTCCCTCAAGACTCCCAGTGGTGTGGTGAGTCAGCGGCAGCACTCTGCTACATGTTGTCCACCTGAATACTGAACCAGGACTGTTATTTAAAAGTTGTTAGTGCATTAGGCACACAAGAAGCGGCTGAGTGCCATGGGAGGGTCGGGGAGCAAGGACTCTGAAATTTTAATAATTTAAGTGACGGGCAGGGTGTAGCAACACCCATGGGAGGTGCTATCTAGCAAGGCCAAGTAAAGGCCTTTTAAATATTCAGCGGGGTGGCTGAGTTTATGGAGGGGCAGAGAGACTGAGTGACAGCAGGCTCAGAGAGCCAAAGAATTAAAGGGGCCCTGCCTCCTAGGGATTAAAAGGGCAATGCTCAGCCCAGTTTAAGAGAGGGCACTAGGCCCGTTTCGGATGTGTACCAGGCCCAGTTTAAGAAGGGAACCAGGCCCATTTCAGAGGGGTACCAGGCCCAGTTTAAGAAGGGCGCCAGGCCCACAGTTAAGAGAGGGCACCAGACCCACAGTGAAATGAAGGGCACATGGCCCAGTGTAAAAGAGGGCACCAGGCCCACAGTAGGGAGGCAGTATAGTGCAGTGGTTTAAGGCTCTGAGCTGCAAATTTGGTGACATACAGCAGACCAGACCTGGGTTTGAATCCCACAGCTTCCACTTGCATATGTGCGACCCTGAGCAAGTCACTTAACTTCCCTGTGCTCCCAGGTCTGTCCTGTAAAAAAGCTTTCAGCTTAGTGTGCTACTCCTGGTTAAACAACTAAATAAACAAAAGAAATAAAACGATGGGTGTTTGGCCCACAGTAAAAGAGGGCGCCAGGCACCAGGCCGACAATTTAGAAAGGGCACCGGGTCCATGGTAGTAAAGGGCAGCCCAGGCCTAGTGAGTTAGGACAAACCAGGCCCATGGTAGTAAAGGGTAGCCTAGGCCTAGCAAGTTAGGGAAGCCAGCCTAGTGGTACTAAGGGCACGAGACCCAGTAAAGAGTGGGCAACGTGCCCAACAGTAAAAAGGCAAGGGCACGCTTAGGCCCACTATTCCCACAGATCTAAGTAGGGTGAATTAGGCCCAGGTCTACAAACCCAATTTAGGCCCACCTGTGTTAAACGGGGCCCATTCAAAGGGAAGGCCACTGATATTTAAAGGGGCAATTCAAGGCCCAGGACCCATAGCTAGCCATTTAGGCCTACAGATGTAATAGGGTCCAGCGATAGGAGCGACCCTCAGATATTATAGGAGCCTAGCTAGCCACATAAGTTCTCTAGTGTTAAAGGGCCCTGGTCACCCTTCTATTGAATAGTCTTCCAGAGAGCCTATTCCCCACTGTAGTGTTTCCACAGTAACAGGATAACCCGATTTAGCTAGAAGGGATCCCATTAGCGTTAGGTCCACCAGAGCTAGGGATGAATCAGTATAATAAATTGCCTGTATATTTGCTGTGGTCTGGACACTGAGTAGGAATTGAGACTTTGTTTACACTTGCCTGAATTATTATTCCTCCTACGAACATTATTGAGTGTCAGAACTGTCTTGCATTGCTGTATGCCAGCATTTTGGTGCTGGACAACCATCTGAATCAATCTTCAACTGTCTTCGTAGTCACTTCACCCCGATGCAACCCTGTCAGTCTTCACCTATCCTTCCAGAATCATCCTCCAGTGCATCCAGAAGCAGACAATAGCCAATCCACGAAGAGCCATACCACAGTCGCCTTAAAGTTGCATCATCCCATTTGTTACCTGCCTCTTACAGTTTTCCAGTATGACTTGGCCCAGTGCAGAAGTCTGTTGTCCGTTTTCTTGCTTTCACGTCCACAGCGGAGTATCGTTCAACCCGTCAGTGTCAGTTCTCGGAGTGACATTCAGTTTTTTTGTTTTAATGTGTCCTGGCTCATCCGGCCATGGACTCCAAATTTGGTCACAGTTCGATATTCGATTTATTGTTTTGGCTAGTGCCTTGGCTCATCCAGACTTGGAACTAAGAAGACCAACGCACTTTGACACCCAGAGAGTGGTTGCCTGGTGTCCAAGAGTGGTCCAGAGGTCCTGATCCAGTGGGAAAGTCAGCCGGTGTGTGTCTTCATCCCAGAGGGAGTGCTTGCCTGGAGTCCAAGAGTGGTCCAGAGGTTCCGATTCTCCTGATCCAGTGTGTTCATCAGTCCAGAGTGCATCTTCAGTCCAGAAGCAGACTGTTGGTTCTTCTTCTTCATCCCTTCACTTGGCAGTCCAGAAGCGGATTGTGGCCAGGTGATTTGCATTGCTTCTTCTTTGTGGGCAGTCTAGAAGTGGACTGCAGCCGGATCTTGTATTTCTTCCCGGCAACCCTAGAGAGGTGGGGTGTAGCCGAGAACCCATGGTCTGTGAAATCCTCTCTGCACCCTTAGCTTTCCCACCAAGGTTCCGTACTTCACTGGAAAAGCAGTGGAATGTTTCCACATTTCTTTTCATCGACAGAGAAAGCTTACGTGCACCAACTGACAACCATCTACTGTATAGATTCTTCTTCTTGTATTATAGTGGCTGTATCTTTAAAACCTAAGTTTAGGGAGAGGTGCACCTCGGAGTGGAAGTAGATATCTAAGGATAGGAAAGCTGCTCTTACAGCGTAGCTGTTACAGTCGATTGATCCATTCTGATATTTTATGCTGTAGAGTTTCAATCTTATAGGGAGGTAGGGAAATAGAAATAAGATGCTTTTACAGCATAGCTGTTACAGCTGATTATTCCTCTGTTCCTCTTGCATATAGTGAAATATAATCTTTCATATAGTGAAACATAATCTTGCATCTAATGAAATACAAGCACAAGGTAAAGTTGTAGTTTGTGTATGCATGATTGTCCCTCTCTAATGTCCCTACCCTATGATCAGTTGCAAATAAACAAGTTCCTTTTCTCTAATCGTGCCTCCTGCCTCTCTATTTTGGTGAAGAATTACATAATGTAGCCAAATAGGAAAAGAACTGCCTTACCAACTGGGTGGGTATATTGGAAGCGCCTGACATTCATATCTTTGGCTCACTTCATCTGGCGTCACGGTATTACGTGATTTTCATTCCTCGAAATAATAACATCACACCTTCTATTATTGTTGTCATCTCCTCCGGTTCACTTCAACCACTCTCCTACAGAGTTTGGTGTTGTCCACAAACAGGTAAATCTTGCCTTTTATGCCAACTTCAATGTCATCAATAAGAACATCAAACAGCAGTGGACCAAGCACCGAGACCAGTGGAAACTGCTGGTGCCTTTCCTAGAATCTGAGATCTCTCACCACCACCACCAACACCACCTCTAAGTTCTGTCCTTTGGCCAGTTTGCCACCCATCCAGAGTTTCTCCATACCCCCAGATCCTCCAGATTTCTGATCAACCTACAGTAGTATGGGGCACAGAGTCCAAGGCTTTGCTAAAGTTAAGGATATCAACTGCTTGGTGCTTGTCCACTGTTTTAGACACCCAGTCAAAGAAACTGATCACTGAACATTTGACAGGATCTCCCAGCCACAAATCCATGTCTCTCATCCTGGAGAGCTATTCTTCCAGGAAACCATCCAGCTTTTTTTTTTAAGATTGTCTCGATGAGTCTACCCATGACTGAGGTCAGGCTGACAGGTCTGTAGCTGGCTGGGTCATTCCTGGATCCACTTTTATGGAGTAGCACCACATCTGGCATTCTCCAGTCCTGTGATACCACCCGGTTCCAGCGAATTATCAAACACATCTGCCAGGGGGACCACTAGTTCCACTGCTAGTTCTCTCAGTACCCTGCGGCGTATACTATTTGGACCTGGAGATTTATCTACCCTGAAGGACAATAATCCTTTCTTTACTCTGTCCTCACTGATTTTTTCTTATTTGCCCCCACCCCTCCCTCCCTTGTTGTACTGGGCCAGTCCTCTGTTTCATAAAGACACAGCAGAAGTAGTCATTCAATACTTCTGCCTCATACCCACTATTTTCTACCCACCTCTCTCTTTAACCATATGATGTCTCTTTTTTGTTGTTGTTTATTTACTATGCTTTTTTGCGGCTCAATTCAACCAGCCAATCATCAGTCCTCTTCCCTTAGCCCAGCCCCCATCACCCCTGACCTACCTCCACTCCCAAGCACTGGCTTGACCCCCAGGGTGGGGCTGCTGGGGTGCCCTATCCCCAACAGAGACTCAGTTGGTACTTGGGAGCCAGGATTTACAGTTGGCAGCGCAGGGCCTTTGGCATGGGACAGATGTCCTGGTGTGCAGTTAGATCATTTTACATCTTTCTGTGCCCTGGGGAGGCATGGCATACAATGATGTGGTGGCATATACACCACACATCTGGCATGCCACCCAGCACTGCCTAGATCCAGCAGTCAGATCCCTGACCTCCACCTGGTCTGTCAAACTATGGCAGCTTCGCCAGCCTCCCCCCAAAAAAGAAGAGCAGTCCATGGAACGCTAAATCCTTCTGCTCCTGGCCGGCCCTCTGATGACCTGAGCACATGACTGAACTCAGGTCAGTGGCATCATGAGCAAAAATCCTAGCGCTGCATCAACGGGCCAACATGATATGTCTTTCTTATCCCTCTTTTTACTTATGTACTGTTCTTAAAAAAGGCTTAGTCCCCTTTTTGAATCCCTTCCACTGGCTGCAGTTCCTTCTCAGCTTTGGCCAGCCAGACTGCTTTCCCTGCCTCTTTGGTTTTGCTTTGGTAATCCTCCCTGCCCTCATCCCTCTGGGTCCTACAGAATTTCCTGTAAGCAGCCCTTTTATCCCTGACTGCTTGGGCTACCTCACTGCTAAACCACCCGAGTGCTTTGGCCCTAGAGATTTACCACTTAAGCCAGACACACTCATTTGTGGTGCCACTATTCCTTCTTTCATGATGGACCACTTCTGATCCACGCCATCCCTTCACTGCAGCTAGCCAGTTGACCCCTTAGCAGATTCTCCTGTCTCCCAGAAGTTAGTTCTTTTGAAATTCAGGACCTTGGTCTTTGTGTCAACCTTCTCCTTCCCCATGTCCAACCTCAATCACACTTATTGGTGGTCACTCCCTCCTGAGTGCTCTTCAACCTAAATGTCCTGAACATGGTCCCCATTAGTCAGTAGCAGATCAAGGATTGCTCCCTCTCTAGTGGAAATTGTTACAACTTGGGACAGGAATCCACTCTGCACTGCATCCAGGACAGATTGACTCCTGGCACAGGCAGTGGCCAGAATTTTTCAATCCACTTTGGGCAGATTAAAGCCTCCACAGTGACCACCTCATATTTGCCTACAGTCACCCTGATTAAGCACCCAACTCCCTATCCCTTTCCTCCTCCTGGTTACGTGGTCTGTAAACCACCCCAGCCTTACCTTCTTTCCTCTAGTGGATTGCAAATGCGCCCACAGCACCTCTACCTTACCCTCCACTGCCTCATAGCTCATAGAGGTTTTTCCTTAACATACATATACCGTTACCCCTCCCCCATTTTCCTACTCACTGACCCCTTCTGTACAACTGATACAAAGGAATCGAGATGTCCCAGTCACGGTTGGGTGTAGCCCAAGTTTCTGTGATGCTGCAATGTCCACTGTCTTCTCCACAAACATTGGCAAGTCATCCATTTTGTTACCAAGGCTTCATGCATTTAGAGACACCACCCTCCACCATGACTCTGTTCCCACCCCACAGCATAGTTGCGTGTGTGTACTTGCCCTACTTGAGAACCAGAAAAAAAAAGACTCAGAGTACATTCCTTATTACTTCTCCTGCTACTGTTGCTACTTTGCCACTGTTATACTGATGCAGTGAATCTACTTTAAACAGCAGCTGTGCTATTTATATATTGGCCCTGACTTTGGCGCTGTCATAGCTAACGTCTATGGAGACTTAACTACTTCAGTTCTATCCTAGTTCCCTCACTCAGCAGCCTCCCAACCCAATTTCCACCTCATCCCTCGATTTGCTCACAAGTACTGTCTAGTCGTTTCCCCAATTACTTCTATTTAAGCTGCTATGATGTCTCCTTGTATATTGTCTCTAGCCCCTCACAAGGTACTTATTGCTATCCTCATGGCACTCAGCCTTCCTCTCCCCTTGCATAACCCTACTTTGCCACCAAAGATATCCGACCCTACCTGTTCCTCCTTGCTCCTCCCACCTACTTTCAACTTGGCAATCACCCCTTCACCACGCCTTGCTAGTTGGACACACTACCCCTTCTATCCCAGTGACACCCTTCTACCTATATAAGCCTATTTCACCTTGCTGCATGTACTAAAATTCCAACCACCCACTCCCCACACTCCTTACCTACCTCATCCCTAATTAGATCTCCACCCTGGTACCGTATTGTGAAAAGCCACTTCTTGATAATTGCACTCCTGCTCTTATCAGGTGACAAACCTCAATCCTGGACCTGGCCTTTCAGATACCACCCTGGCCATACCTGCTACTACTAGCCCCTCCTCCAACCTGCCTCTTGCCCTACCCCATGGGCTAAAAATCTTACATTTAAACATACGCAGCCTGCTCCCCCTAAAATTGACCTACTTCTGCCTGTGGTCGCCTCTCTTACCCCTGATATCATCATCCTCTCTGAAATGTGGTTAAATAACAAAATAAGAGATTCCACCCTTTCCATCCCCAGATACTCTATATCCCTACAAGACCGGCCCACCAGGGGCAGTGGAGTGGCAATATATGTCTCGTCATCCATTCTGTTCATGAGCATTCTAGCCACCTCTTCCCCAAAGCCTATGAGGTACTAATTCTAAAACTTTCCATCCCTTTTTCTGTACCCATTTATGTTGCAGGTGCTTACTGTTGCCCTGCCCCCCCACCATCATCATTGAACTCACAAATGCCATTATCTCTCACACTCCTGCAGGCGAAACTTATATAATGGGTGACTTCAACCAAAACTGGTTACTCACCTCCCTTACTAAAACAGAAAATATCACTACCCTTAACCTATCACGACTCATCCTTGAGCCAGCCTGTATGAACCATAAATCTGATAATCACTCCTTAATTGACTGGTCCCTCTCATGTCACCCCCATAGGATAATCAAATCTGGTATATTACCAGATGCCATAAGTGATCACCATATGATCTTCATGGTATGTAAAATATGCTGAACTAAAGCCCCCCCTCAAAAGCACTGCTTTTTCAACTATATAAATCGCTAAACCTCAATCCCCTCTTGCAGGACCTGGCCAACACCAACTGGAAACTTAAAATAATTTAGTTCTATAGATGCAGCGTGCAACTACTTTCAAGCTAAATTTCATGAGGTTTAGAACAAACATGCCCCTCTTTGGTGTGCAAGGGTTAGGGGAAACCACCTCTCTTGGATCACCCCTGAACCCCTAGCACATCATAGAGCTAGGGACCACGTGTTTAAAATGTACAAAGCTACTTTGCTCCTTCATGCCAACGACAACTACCGGTCCCTATGCAACAAGTGCACAAAAGCCACTCACTTGGAAAAATGTGATCACTTCAGCTCTACTTTCCAGTCCAATATAAATAAACCCTCCAAATTCTGGAAGGTAATTCACTCCCTCCCCCCCCCAACACCACTCCTTAAATAAACAATATCCAAACTGCTGATCACCAAATGAATTTAATTTGTATTTCACCTCCTGCACTTCTGCTCTCCTATCCTCTTTTCCTCCCCCTCCCCTCATGCTGGACCCTCACTCTCTCTCCACTCCCTTACTACCCTCCCCATCCTCTTCCTTCTCCTTTTCTATCATTACACCTATAGCTACCTTGGAGGCTTTATATTCCCTCAGCACCTCCAAAGGCAGCTCGCCTGATGGTCTGGATCCCAAGCTGTTATATTTATCAGCCCCAGCTATCGCCGCTCCACTTTCTGACCTACTCAACCACACCTTCACCACGGCTTCTATCCCCTCTGTCTGGAAGCATGCCACAGTCCTTTCCCTGCCCAAGGGAGGCAACCCTTCTACTCCTGTTAACTATCACCCTATTTCTCTTTTCCCTACCCTTGCTAAACTCCAAGAACATCTGGTTCTCTCCCAACTAACTTCCTACCTCTCAGACTCTAACTTTTTCACTCTATTCCAATCTGGTTTCCAGAAGAATCACAGCACCACTACCTCCCTGATTAGACTCACTAATACCATCCTCTCAGAGATGGACAGTGGTCAAATCACATCTGCCATTTTTATCGACCTTGCAAAGGCTTTCGACAATGTCTCTCACACCCTTCTTTTAGACTCCCTCTCCTAGTCTGGCCTAACAGACTCTGCCACAAGTTGGTTCAAAGCCTACCTTGTGGGAAGGACCCAGTCTGCCAAAATAGCAGAAACTGTATCTCCTCCCTTCCCCTCCCTAACAACACTGGCGAACCCCAGGGCTCTGTCCTGGGCCCTGTCCTTTTCTCCAATTTCCTAAATAACCTTTCCTCAGTCTGCTCTTCCACCTCAATCCACACGTACGCCAATGATACGGTTCTCTTCACCTCAGGCCTTTCCCCCTCTGATGTTGCAACCAGACTTCAGCATGACTTCAATACAGTTCAGCTCTGGTTCAGTTCCCATCAGCTTTCCCTCGATGCCAAGAAGATAATCTCAATGACCTTTGGCACCAGGCAGAGCCTCTCTCAGCTCCCCTCCATGCCCACCTTCCACACCCTAGATGGGACGATCCTTGAGGATTACACATCATTCAGGTATTTGTGGATTTGGCTACACCAACACCTCATGTTCTTTTTTCATGTTGACGCCATCCTGAAGAAGCTGCGGCCCAAACTTGGAGCATTATACAGGAACCGTACCTGCCTCCCACTATCGGCCAGGCATGAACTAGTCCAGAAAAAGATATTGCCAATCTTTGACTATTGTGATGTGCTATACAGTGCCACTCCCACATCCTCCTTAAACAGACTGGATACCCTTTTTAACTCCTTCTGTCGCTTCGCTCTTGAAGCCCCCTCTTGCACTCATCACTGTACTCTCTACCACTCCCTGGCTCTCTCCTCCCTTGAAAATCGACACCTCCTCCACTGTGCCAAATTCACATCAACGTTTTAGTTTGGAACACTCCCCACCTATCTTACCTCATCCCTATCTCTTCTCCCCCTCCGCCGGACCATTCCCTTAGGTCTTATGACTCCCAGCTACTAGTAATTCCTCGGTGGTCTCCTGCTGTAGGAAAAATGGCCTTCACTCATCACTTCCTTAAGCAATAGAGTGCCCTGCCTACCCAGATTTGCCACTTCTCCTCCTCCCCCCACTCCATCTACTTAGCCCTTCAAAACTTTCTCACTGTGAATTGCACCTGTGGCTAAATGTCTCTATTCCTTCCCCTGCTGCTTGCCTCTGGTCCATCCTCTGCTTCACACAATGGTTGCACATCACTGTTCCATGGTGTTGATTACAACTGTTTTCTACTATAGCACTTCAAGGTATATTCCTTGGCTATTTTTTGCTCTGTTGATCAGTCATGACTCCCTGTTACTGTACCATGTATGTTGTATGCTCATGATGTATGTTTTGTAAAATGTATTTTTAATTTTCCCTTACTATCCTATCCCCCAGGACACACTGGGAGACGAGCAAGTTGTTGCTCAGTGTGCCTTTCCTGATGAAACATTTCAATAAATAAATAAAAATAAATAAATAGTTGTCCATCACCCTACCCTCCTCTGCCTGCTCCCCCACCCCACCTTTTGCAACCCATGTTCCACCATTTCTCCCTTAGTTTCCATGATAGTTTTCTTTCTATGTACATCAGTGTCCTGTATGCTATCCCCTGTAGACCTCCTCCCTCCAGATCCCTACCAGTAACTACTCCCACCTTGAACCATATCCTACTTCCAATTATGGAGGGACTGGAAATAAAAGTATGTTTCTTTGCAGACAACACAAACATCTGCAACAGGGTTGATACACAAGGGGGTTGGAAAGGATAAGAAGGGACTTGGCAATGTTGAAGGAATGGTCAAACGTATTGCAACTTAGATTCAGTGCAAAGAAGTGCACTGTAATGCACCTGGGAAACAAAACCCAGCGGAGGAATACACAATGGGGTACTACAACAACAAAAGTGGAAAGGAACCTGGGGTAGTCATATCAGATGACCTGAAGGTAGGCAAGCAATATGAGAAGGCAATAAGGAGGGCTGGGGGGGATAGCGGGATGCATAGGGAGAGGCATCACCAGTAGAAAACTGGAAGTTGTTATCCCTCTGTACAGACAGTTGCTGAGACCCTATCTAGAGTACTGCATGCAGTTTTGAAGACCCCCATCTCCACAAGGACATAGACATGGTGGAGGCAGTCCAGAGGAGGGCAATTAAAATGGTGCAGGGTCTGCACCAGATTCCATACTAAGACAGACTAAATGAGCTTAATATGTATACCCTCAAGGAAAGGAGGGAGAGGGGGAATATGATAGAAACTTTCAGGTACCTCAAGGGAATCAACAAAGTCCAAGAGGGTAGCATCTTTCAGAAAAAGAGATGTGAAAGCACAAGGGGAAATAATTTGAAGACAGAGGGAGGACAGCTCAGGGCCAATGTGAGGAAGTATTTTTTTCACGGAGATGGTAGTGGATGCATGGAACAGCCTTCCTGACTAGGTTGTGGAGTCAAAAACAGTGGGGGGAATTTATGAATGCATGGCACAGACATACAGTAAGGCAATTCTGGTAGAGGGTAGGAGGAAGTAGGCTGTTGGTTAACTAGAATCTGCAGCTTATTCAGTAGGTAAGGAAATGGGCAGACTGGGTGGGCCAAGTGGTCCTTATCTGCCATCAAAGTATATGTTTCTGTTTCAATCCTTCCTGCTTGGATTGGGGAGGAGGCCTGATGGCCCCCTCCTCACAGAGACTGAGCACGGAAACCCAGTCTGCCCCCACCATCAGTTTAAATTAAGGTTCTTGGCTAGGTACTCTCCCAGCCTGTCCATAAGTACCCCGGAACCCCTTCAGCTGAGGTGCAGCCTACTGTGCATATAGGGTTTTGTCACTTCAGGTCCCCTCCCATTCTCCTATGCAATCAAAACGCTCCCCCTTTCACTATTCTCATGGCCAGCACTTAAAGTCCTCAGTCCTCCCCTTCCTTGCTGTACTGGCACTAGGTACCAGCAGCACTTCAAAGAAGGTTACTGGTCACGTAAGGTGAGCTCGCTAAGCTCAGGGTGGACAAGGCAATAGGACCTGATGGCATACATTCCAGGGTACTAAAGGAGCTAAGGGTGGAACTAGCAGAGCCATTATTAGAACTGTTTAGTGAGTCTCTGAGCACTGGAGATGTCCCAGAAGACTGGAGAAGGGCTCATGTGATCCTGCTCTACAAGAGTGGTAGCAGAAAGGAGGCAGGGAACTACAGACCAGTCAGTCTTACCTCAGTAGTTTGTAAGATTATGGAGGCACTCCTTAAGGAAAGGATAGTGCAACACCTAGAATCCTTAGGAGCACAGGATCCAAGACAGCATGGGTTTACAACAGGAAGGTCCTGTCAAACTAATCTCATAGATTTCTTTGACTGGGTAACCAGAGTGGTGGATCAAGGGGGTGCAGTTGATGTCACCTACATTGACTTCAGCAAAGCTTTCAATACTGTTCCACATAGAAGATTGATTAATAAGCTGGGTAGGCTTGGGGTGGGTCAGACGCTGGTCAACTGGGTGGCAAACTGGTTGTCAGGCAGAAAACGGAGAGTGGTAGTAAACAGTATACAGTCAGAAGAGATGCAAATCACAAGTGGGGAACCTCAGGGATCAGTCCTCAGGCCAGTCCTCTTCAATATCTTCATCAGTGACATTGCAGATGGACTGGAGGGTAAGGTTTGTCTGTTTGCAGATGGCACCAAGATCTGCAACAGAGTAGATGATCCAGATGGGGTGGGCAGAATGAGAAGAGATCTGGATAAACTTGCAAAATGGTCGGAAGAGTGGCAACTGGGGTTTAACGCAAAGAAATGCAAGATCATGCACATAGGGAAGAGAAACCCTGAAGCCACCTATAGCTTGGGAAGGGAGTTGCTGGTAATCACAAGGGAAGAAAGAGACTTGGGCACCATCATCATCACAGATGACCTGAAATCATCCAAGTAGACCACTAAAGCAGTAGGTATGGGTAGAGGGATGTTTGGGGTGTATTAGTAGGGGTAATACAAGTCTCAAGAGGGAGGTAATTATCCCTCTTTACAAGATTTTGGTTAGGCCCCATCTGGAGTACTGCGTGCAGTACAGGAGGCTGCAGCTGCACAAGGACATTAACAAAATGAAGGCAGTCCAGAGAAAGGCAACCAAAATGGTGCTAGGACTGCATCAGAAAACATATGATAAGGACAGATTAACGGAGCTCAATATGTATACCGTAGAACAAAGGAGGGAGAGAGGTGATATGATCAAAACATTAAAACATCTTAAGGGTGTTAACAAGGTGAAAGATTCTAACATGTTTCAACATAAGAAAATAGCAGGACAAGAGGACACAGCATGAGATTAGAGGGAGGCAGATTAAGGGGTAATGTAAGGAAATTCTTTTTCACAGAAAGGGTGGTGGATGCATGGAACGACCTACCTCAGGAAGTGGTGGATACGAACACAGTGCAGGGCTTCAAACAGGCATGGGAAAGGCATAAAGGAGCAATACAGATGAGAATGAATACATAGGCCATTGACAGAGTAAAGACCTATGGTACATTCATAAGGTAGAAAAAATGGGCAGACTGGATGGGCCTTGCGGTCCTTATCTGCTGTCATCTTCTATGTTTCTATGATCTAGCCACTCCTTTACAAAGCCTCCCCCACTCTCCTAAGCCTCTCTGCACTACCTCTACCTCCTCTCCAGCTAGGGTTGTTTGTTCCTAGATCAGTGATTGCACGTGTCTTCCCTCTACCCCCGCACTAGCTGGCCAATCATTCGGCACATCCACTTTGCTGTCATCCCCCACGTACACACCACCTTTCTACTTGTGTGCACATCACCATCTGTCCCCAGTGTACTTTCTTCATTGAGGCCCCCAGGACTACAATTCTGCCTCTCCTCTCTTCCTCCTTCCATTTCACATCCCTATCACAAAAATGACCTCTCAAGACCCTCCTTATAAGTCTGCACCCCTTGAGTCTAGCCCTCCATCCTTCCCTTATGCCTCTCATCACCAGTCTGACTGTCCCCCTTTCCACAGTCATCCTGCCTACCTTCACTCCTCCCAATCTGCCTTCCTTTCCCACACCTCCTGCTCTCCTTTCCATATCCCTCCCCTTCCTATCCTTCCAGCCACTCCTGCAGCTTCCTATACCTGCCCACCCCTTTCTATATGTTTGTCCCCTCCCTCCCGCCTTCTCCTCCTCCTTTTCCTACTACTACTCACTCCTCCTCCCCTTCACTCATCTCAAATCCCTGGTCCCCATCTCCTAAACTGAACCTCTCTCTCAACCACTGTTCCCCCTTCTCCATACTAAGCCAGTGTGAGGAATCTATTCCACAGTGGAACCAAACTAGGTGTTGCAACCCTAGCCCCCTCCCTTCTGACCTCTCCATATCCACCCACCACACTCCACCCCCTCCCTGGGTTTTCCCACCCTCTCAGGTAATGGATGCCAAGGCATCTGCGTCTGCTGTTCCTCGAATCTCCCCTGCCTGCCTTGCTCACCTGGGCTGTCCCTTTGATCCTTCTTCAACCCTGTTTCATCTTTCTCCTTTACTAGCCACCCTAACACCTATCTAAGCTGCCTCACCTCCTCCAACAAGTGATTCATTCCTACACACTAGGCAACAATCTACCTCCCACAATGTACCCCAAAACACCATTGCTCCACACCCCGCACAGCACACCACCCTACTCCTGTCCCCCTGCCACCTGTACATGTTTCCTCCCCACCTTGTGGTACCAATTTTAGTCCTTGACTCACTCGTTTCTGATCCATCCCTCAAAAGTCACATGTTTTATTGGCACTAAAGGTTCTTGACAGGTTTATCTATTCATTCACACATTCCGATCATCTGACTCAGGATGCAGTGTCAGGGGCTCAGAATGTTGCACATTTGCCTCTTTGTGTTAGAAGATTATAAGATCATGAGTTCTAATCTCACACAAGAAACTTGGCCCAATACTGAATACTAAAACTCTTGCTCAGCAATGTTGGTTGTTGTACTGTTGAGGTTCCATGCCCTGCCGAGGTGCCATCCTTAACATGAAACATGGAGGTCCCTTCAGGCAGTCTCTTGTGGTTGTCTAGGTGGAAGTTAAAACTGCCATGGCACATACTGAAGAAGAATATGGGAGTTTTCCCAGGGTCCTGGCCAACATTTTCCCTGTCAATAAAACAGATCCATGTAACCCTATCCCGCCAGTGAACACATACACCTAGACACAAGGGGCTGGATTTTCAAAGGCCATATAATGATGCAAGGTGCTTGTGTTGGACAAGTCTGATGCAACAAGCACCTTGCTCCATGCATTGTGCCTTGGGCTATTTTGAAATGCAGCCTGCAGCAAACAGTAGACTGCCTGGCGTGCAAAGTGGCTAGCAACAGAAGTGACTGCAGCATGGAGCAAAGGGGCTTGCGGCAGATCCAGGCTGTCACAACCATGAGAGTCGGAATTTCAAAACCCTCCCCAGAGCCAAAGTGCTGAGTACCATTAGACCAGCAAAGAGCTGGTCAACAGGGCTTAGACAGCCCCTGGGAGGGTGTCAACTGTGCCCTGGAGCTGTGTGTCCCCCACAGCAACATCCCATTCCACATTGCCCTATCCCCCGGCCCCAATGTGCCCATAGGGAGGTCCTGGCCTCCAGTGCCACCCCTCCCAAGACCTGACCTGCCCGTATTACAGTCTCCATGATCTATTGCCCTCCTCTCTCCACCCCAATCCCAGGTACATCTGCCATGGATGGTCATCCCTGGTGATCTAGTGGTCCCCACCCTGACAATAGTGCCCACATCCACCGGCCCCCATCCCCTATGATCCAGTGACCTGCACTGCCCTCCACACACCGCCATGGCCAGCAGCCAACTGAACTGTCACAGTGTGTACAGTATATAGTATGCGCCCTGACAGTTCATTTAGTGGCTGGATGTAGTGGTGCATGGAGGGCAGTGCTGGTTGCCGGATCATGGAGGACTACTGGGGGGTCAGGGTGGAGGTGGGCATTATTGCTAGGATGGGGTGAATGGGGGAGGCCACACAGGGTGGTGGCCACTAATGCTGGCACATTGGGACATGGTTGTGATGCGGGGTTGGGGGTGGAAGGGTGCAGCATCCACCTCACCATCCTGCAGCACTTGCAACACTTCTGCAGGGTATGCCATACATTTGGTGCACCCACTTACTTGTGGCAAGTGGCAGGACTTAGGCGCTGGGACCATGCCCCATCTAAAATCAGGGGCAGGGTCCTCGATGCACCTGCACTCAGCGCAAGCTGCTGATATTGCAGTTTGTATTGGGTGTTTGAAAATCCAGCCCCAGCTGTCACAGTTAAATGTATCTTCTGGAAAGAAAGATCTTTCTTTGGATTTCAGGGATTTTAATTTCAAACAGTGCCTTACTGAAAGTTACCAGTGAACAGTCTACTCACACATCAGGGCCATATCCCTACAGCTATTTACATTGCTATTTCAAGTAATTATTTGACATGCTTGATCACAAACCATTTTAAACCTACTGTAGAAACATCAAAACATACAGTAAACTAGGGACAGAGGAAGTCTTCAAGTCCATCAAGTCTTTCCTAGGGCTCTGTCTTAGGCCCCATCCACACTACACCGCCCAGGCCCGGTAACGGATGCAAACCATTATGGCCGGGGAGCGGTATAGTGCATCCACACTGCGGCTGTGTCCGGTACAGGATCGGTACCACCGGTCCACACTGCAGGAGTCGGGCGACCGTTACGGCGGCACCCGGTCCCACAATGCAGCTCGTGCTGCACTACGGGCCCTGTAGGGGAACGTTACCACACGTCCACACCACAGCTGGTAATGGTACTGAGGTGTAACCTGTTTCCTAACCATTGTTGAAACCACCTCATATGTAGTTTCAACAACGGTTATGAAAACGCCTTCTGTAACATTACAGGTATAAACGCAAACCATTGCGATAATGGTTTGAGCCCTCTGTAATGTTATAGAGGCATAGTGTGGACAGAGCCTTACAGTACTGACTCTAATCCCCAGCACTGCTTAAATAAAAACCTGCTGGAAGAAAACACATTTCAAAAATCATTTTCAAGGTCACAAATAAAACACAAAACATCCCTTACAGAAATAATTATATAAAATGTCTACATGCTACACATATAAAACTACACGCGACATGTGTGCTAAAAGCATGATTTTTATATTAAATTGGAACCGATTGCATGCATGCGGCATGTGTGCAGCAAGCAAGTGTGGCAAGCATGCTTTTTATGTTAAATTGGAACAGATGGCATGCATGTGGCAAGTGTGAAAAAAGCAAGTGGTTACTGATAATTGCACACATAAGAGATAAGTGACTTACTTAGGATCACACAGTATACAAGCGGGGGTTGGTGAGATTTAAACCCAGGTCTTCAGGTATCCAGGTGTGCAGTTCAGTGCCTTTAACCACTACACTATACTGCCTGCATACATATGATTTGCTTGTACTTCAATACAAATCTGAACACATCTGCACACATATGGCATGCTTACAACCACTGATATACTTTTTAGTTTTCATGTCCCCCTCATTTTAGCTGCTCACCTGAACTATAGCACACATACTATCAGAAACACATGTGGTTCTTCCCACCCACCCCCATATATACACTTACCCACAGAACTACTTAATCACTTTTGTCTGGCCTGTACCCCTACTATTTTCTCTCCATAGTTTTGAATGCTTTAATGCAAACAGACTTTAAGGGGCAAACACAAAAGTAGCAATAACTCAGCACCCACCCACACAGCCAGTCCCCTACCCCACCCACACACACACACACACACACACACACACACACACACTGTAGCGGGTGCAGCCACGCTGTTACAGACAACCCACCAAGTATAGATGTAAGTCAAGAGTCTCTTACCTGAGCACTAGGATGCCAGCGGCAGGAGTTTTTAAGAGATGGTTTCAGGGTGCCCATTGTCCCTGCTCCTGTTCACACTTGTCATCGAGTCCCTGGTAACTGAAATACAGGAAGATGGTAACATAAGAGGGGTACATGGAAATTCCAGATGGCATCATAAAATCATGATGTATGCAAATGACCAGCTATTCTATGTTATGTAGTCCAGCCGGCTGATGCTTGAAATGCCAAAAAAAAACTGTCCCAATCTTTCTCCCCCACTCCATTCCATTCAATACCTGCCCCATATAGGTAGTAAAACTGCCCAAATGTGCAGAAACATGAAAAGTGCATCAATATTTCAGTCCTTCCTCCTTCCCCAATCCCCCTATATTTACTTTTACTTTCCCAGCCATCTGGCTGTAACCTGTGCCCTGGCTCAGTGTCCAACTGGCCTAGTTTTCAGTCTGCTCCTCCTCCGTCCTTCTGCCAGAAGCTGGATGCTAGAACTGACTATCCCAGGTCTCCACCGTGGTCTGTGACCAAGTCACCTCACTGACCTAACCCAGCCAACCTGCGTTGCTTGCTTCTTCCATGGCTGCTGCTGCATCATACTAATAAAGGCCTGTGAAGGCTTCCCATACCACTGTCACTGCTGCTAGACCTAGCTTGCTGCTGCGGGGGGGCCTGTGCTGTTTTTATTGCGAGGCGAGCCTAGTAGTGTAGGTAGTAGCCTATTCATCAATCTAGCTTCTATCTCACCCCTGCCCCTTCAGCCACCAAGGGAGACTCACTAAGAGTAGACCAATAAAAATATTCTGCCACAACACTGTTGAGATCTCAGTGCTCACTGACTCCTCCAAGCTGTAGTGTGTAGCCTGTCTACTATGTGGTGGGAAAGACAATGTTGCACTTATGTGACTGCTTGGTTCAAGCTCCTCTACATTATGTGTGATGGTGCTGCTGTTAATAGGTTGAGAGAGTGGACAACACAATACAGATACAGCTGAGTCAGAAGCGCACCCGCAGCGTGAGCGCACACAGGCCAGGGGGGCACTTATTGTGCAAAAGATTAAATCCAAATTTAATGCCATTATTGCCACACTATAAGAACAACCTAGGCACAAATGCAGGGGAGGCAACTGCCCCCCCGCACCTAAATGGCACCCCTGCTTTATGCAAGAAATTCATATCTATACAAGTAAATACAGTGGTTTCCACTGCGTTCTGAGGTTCTATATCTCCATGTTTCAGGATGTATCACGATCATTGTGAGGGTTAGTGTCACTCATTGTCCCTCATTTTGAATGTCCATGTCCCTCATTTCAGTGACCTAACCCAACTCAGCATAAAGAGTGCTGAGCATGGCCATAGCGTATGTGCTCCATACAGAATGACAAAGGGAAAGTAAATAAGCTGTAACTGTCATGGAAAAACATATGTAGCAATAAATATGCATAAAGGGATTTACATAGCCCAAAACCAAAAAGGTCAGGCTTCACACCACAGAGGCCCCTCTTCGTAAATCTGGAATGGGGGTGTTGTCTGATTATATCTTAAGCATTTAATGCAGTAAGCAAACAATACTTAGCAATTTAATGACAAAAATCAAAAGCCATTAAATAATGTGCAAAAGGATTTAATGGTCAGAATTAATTTTTTTTTTTAATTTTAATGGGAAATCAATCAAAATGGTATTTTAATGGCTCTAATTTCTAGCAGTAGTATCAGAAATATATGTGTTTTTTTAGATCAGGTTTGCATCAGCTTAACTGCTGCATGCATAGCAAGTGTACAAAATGTGAACCCGATGTGATTTTTAAATGATGTTTATTTTATTTGTCTTTGGTAACCGGGTAAGGCCCACTAGGCACAAGTGCCTGTTTTCAGGGGCAACCTGGGAGCACTGGGTGGTTAAGTGACTTGCTCAGAGTCACACAGTATGCAAGTGGAGGTTGTGAGAATCAGACTCAGGTTTGGTCTGCTAGATATACCAAGCTCGTTCACACCTCATTCCTCTACCCTCTAGGCTATACTGCCAGCCTCATGTTCACACCAGCTTAGCTGCTACACTCATGTCTAGCATGCAACATGCGAACCTGGTGTGATTTTTAGAAGATATTTGCACTAGCTTACCTGTTGCACACATGTCAAGCTTGCAGCATGTGAACCTGAAGTGCTTTTTAGATCTGGTTCGCTTAGGTTCACTTTGTGTATGCTAACCGCATGCAAACATTGCACAATTAAGCATGTGGCATGCATTGTGCATGTACGCAGCACACTTATCTTTCTTTAAGCGATCAGGGGCCAGATATTTAAAAATTAGAGCCATCACTAACGGTGTTTGTGCCTGTGCTATTTGGGGTTGAGTCCAGTTTATGGGTGGGCTATATTCAGAGTCCCCTGTAGCTCATGCAAAACCTGTTAGTGTCCAGACACTAACAGAATTCTGTGCTCATGAAAATGAGGGACTCCCCTTCTGGATACGGGTGCAGAAGCATTTTCAAAGGTTTGCAACACTGGTAAACTGCACCCAAAGTGGTGCTACTTACTGTCACTGAAAACCATGTCTTAACCAGGTGCTAAGCCCATGCCCCCACCCCAATAATGGTAGAAAGACTGTACTGCAGCCACCTGCCCCAAATCACCGGCACACCAGTGAGGTAGCAGACCCTGGTGTCCAGTGGCACCCCTGCCCCTGACCACCTGTACTGTTTATGGTACAGCACTACAGGTGTCTAGTGGCACCCCTCACCCCAATCACATGTACAGTTTATTACCCTCCCAATACCATATTGTACTACATATCCATGGTGTCTAGCAACACCTCCCACCCACCCCCAATCACCCATCCCACGTAACACTATAATATCCCCGGTGTCCAGTGGTACCCCTGGCCCCCCTAAAATTCCTCTCAACAAACAGAGCGGCAAACAGCGGTGGTCCAGAGGCCCCCCAACCTCTCCCTGTATGGATAGAGAAAAACCACCCAAGCAAACTCTTTACCACAGTATTCGGGGATGTGCACTGAATCCCAATATAGTGACTGGCACAGTGCTTTTGTCACCTCCATGGCCAGCCACCATGTGAGCCTACAGTGAGCACGTGTACAACATACAGTATACTGTATGCACACTGACTCTCAGCTCATATGGCAGCTAGCTGCAGAGATTAGAGAAGGGCTATGTCAGTCACTGTATCAGAATTCACTACATGTTCCTGGATATACTGGTAAGCAGGGGCTGGTTGGGTGGTGTTCTGGGTGCATACGAGGTTGGAGGGCTGCTGTTCATCAGATCATTTCTCAACTGGTATTTGGGGGGTGAAGGCAAGAGTACCAGATTTATTTGTTTATTTATTGAAATGTTTCACCAGGAGGGCACACTGAACAACAAGTTGCTCATCTCATGGTGCGACCTGGGGGGAAGGGGTTACATAGGGTTGTGAAGGATTATCAGTTACAATAGTATGTGGGTAGTACAAACAATACAACATTGTAAGATTATGCAACAGTTGGAACACAAGGTATTGTACAATTAACTGTAGTAGAACAATGGGTAAATTACAACACATGTCCTAAATCATTCAAAAGAACATATAAACGTACAAAATAGTAATAATGCAACAGAACCATTATAGTGCATGAGTGTACCAGAAGCAGGCTCGAGGCACTACGCAATTGCTGTTGGAGTAAAAAGGATGGGGTAGGTTGTGCACACAGGTGACCCAGAAGGGCAGGTGGAGAACAGAGAGGGAGAGGCAAGAACTGAATATGAGGAGAAGGGGTAGTCATTTCCTGATTCCCCCATTCAGGATGTTGAGAACCCTGCCAGGCGGGGGTCAGGGTAGGAAGGCAAAAACTGGGGATGGGTATTAAAGAGGGTTAAAGCAGGAACAGCTGAGGGAGAGGTAATTGTGTAGGGCAGAGGTAAGGAAGTAGTTGGAGGAGGAGTGTCATATTTCGGGGGTAGGGAATTCCAAATTTGAGGGAAACGATGGGTGAAACCAGTCTTACCGATGAGGGTGGAGTGGTGAGGGGCCGTCAAGGTGTGGGTATCATTAGATCTGAGATAGTGGGTGGGGGGACGTGGATTGGAGAGAGAGGATGAGAGATAGGAGGGGAGCACTCTGAACTAGAGTTTGGAGGTTAGTTTGACACAGTGTGAGATGTGTCTGTGGGATAGTGGAAGGAATGTTAGAGAGTGATAGAGTTCACAGTGGTGGGAGTGGGAAGGGGAGTCAAGAGCAAAGTGGCAGAAGGAGTTAAAGAGAGTGTCCAGCTTGGTCAGGGAAGATTTGGGAGCAGCACCATAAACTACGTCACAGTAGTCAAAATTGGGGAGTATCATCTTCTGGACAATTTCACACCTCGCAGTCAGCTGGATGCAACTACGATTCCTGTACAGAACACCAAGCTTGGGGTACAGTTTCTTCAGGATAGGATCAATATGCACTGAGAAGCTGAGGTGCTGATCCAGCCAAAATCCCAGATATCTAAATGAGGAGATACCAGGATATTAAAAGATACATAGGCCAGGTGATCAGGGGGTGGGGGATGCCACTAAACACCAGGGATATGTGTTACAATATTGGATAGGTGATCGGGGAGTGGAGGGTGCAATGAGACACCAGGAATATGAACTCATTCCAGGGGATAGGTGATGGGGGTGCCACTAGGCACCAGCGATGATGTGTCTGATGCCCACTGTATGGGTGCTAAATGGCTGCTGCTCAGCATGCAAATTACCCCATAATGGACATGCAAATGTCCCCTTAGTGCCTTGTGTGCTCAATAGACTCATTTGCATGATATAGCTGAATGCTTCCAGCATTAGCTGGTCCTTGGTTGCTATTCCATGTGGGCTTAACACAACCCAGGTCCATGACAGCGCAGCACAATTTGGCTTAGTGCTGTACTGACACAGACCACTATTCAGTTAGATAGCACCAGTCCACTGCCAAATAAAATATAGCAGCCTCTGGGTCAGGTTCTAGTGCAAGCACAGTGCAACGTTTGCACTGTGCTTGAACTCATTTTTGAATATCTGGACCCCAGAATTTCAACTTATTGGCCCAGATATTAAAAAAGGGATGAACCATGCACAACAGAGATGCACCAGCGCAAGTACGAAAATGCGCCATTGTGTGATATTCAGAGGGAGGTAGCTGAGCCATGCAAGTTGCAATGCGCAAGAGCGCAATGGTAATGAATGCATGCACAACTGTTGGGGGAGGAACCATGAAAAAATGGCACAGTGCGATATTCAACAGCATGCACCATGTGCAATAGGGGAGCTAGCGGAAGTTGTGCGATAGCGGAAATGATCCAAAATAAAAAGGAACAAGAGAGAGGTGTAAGAATGCTACAGGGAAGCCAGAGGTGGGAGCGAGGTGACAGCAACCAGAAACAGGGTAGCAGTGAATGGGACTGTGCAGGAGCAGGACAGGGCACACCGGGGAACACACATGAACAGGACAGGAGTGGGGAGCCTGTGCTACTTGTGCAGGAGAGACAGGGTAGTGCCACAGTGTACTGAGGGCAGTGGCAGTAGGCAGGACAGCCAAAGGCCAGAGGATCACAGAGGACAGCGGGGGAAATGGGATAACAGCTGCCAGGGGGAGAACACTAGCCAGGGACATGGCCAGTGCCACCTTCCAGATGGAGGTGGTACTGAGGGGTGTGAGAAGGCAGGCAGCAGGGTGGGCGCGGCCATGGAAGGGCCCTTCAGTGGTATGCCCTCAACAGGTGGCACCAAGCCCGCACCACCTTCGAGCGCTACACCAACACAGAGATTGTGGGCTGGTATCACCTGAACCGGGTGATCCTGAGGCGGCTCTGTGAGCTGTGCAGTGATGAGATGCAGGCTCCCACACAACGGAGCCATGCTCTGTCAGTGGAGACAAAGGTGAGTGCTGTTATGTGCCTGCTCACCACGGGCACCTTCCAGAGACCAGCAGAGGACACAACAGGCATTACCTAGTCGGTCGCATCATGCCTACTCACACACTTCCTCAGCACACTGCTGCCACATGCTGCGGAGTACATCCATTTCCCCATCCCACAGGCAGAGCGCACAGCACACATACAAGAGTTCCACAGGGTAGCATGTATGCCTGGCATGCTAGGGGCCATTGACTGCACCCATGTGGCCATCCACACACCACATGGCCCGGATGGTGCATCATACATCAACCCAGAAGGGTTTTGCCAGCATCAACTGCCAGGTGGTGTGCGATGCCAGGGGGCGCATATCCAATGTCTGTGCCATGCACCCTGGGGGAGTACATGATGCCTTCATCTGACACCAGTCTGCACTGTACCACAGGTTCGAGAGTGGGGACATCCCCACTGGCCACCTAGTGGGTGAGTATGCACATCACGCAGGATCACATGGGCAGCTGTGGGGGGTGCATAGTCAGAGGTGCCATGGGTACCGGCCTTGATGGCCCATGGCTGAGCGACGCAGACCACCATACTAATGTCCACACTCTACACACAAATGACAGTGGCTACCCACTCTGTCCCTGGCTGCTCACACCATACCCGCATCCTGCGACCCCATTGCATCAACGGTATAATGAGGCACATGCCACCACATGTAATGTCATCGAGTGGGTGTTCGAGATGCTGAAGGCACGTTTCCAGTGCCTGGACATGTCTGGCGGTGCCCTACAGTACAGCCCCTCAAAGGCCTGCAGGCTATTCTTGGCCTGTTGCATCCTGCACAATATGGCCAATGACTGTGGGATAGCCATAGAGGTCAAAGAGGGGGACTGCAATGGGGACGATGAGGATGCCAGTCCAGACGGTGATGGGCAGCCACCCCCTGGACGAAGGGACCCCCGCCCGATCTGGATGGCACAACTGCAACAGGACACCATCACAGAGAAGCATTTTGGCCAACACAGGTAGTTCATGGGGCCATGTGCAACCACCAATGGCAAGGGCACAACTCACAGATAGGCATGGATGAACCCCGGGGTAGATGGCGGCAAGGAAATGGGTCTGAGCGTGGAACCACACATGCCGTCAGGGATGGGCAAGGCCAAACTTGACATGCACTCACACACACACACACACACACACACCACAAGACATGCACAGGGGGTAGAAGGCACACCAACCCTGACTGCAACCCCTAGCCACACACAGGTCCACACATGACCACGTCCAGTGGCCATCACTGTGTATGTCTCAGATGCTGGGCACCATTGCACACTGGTGGACAGCGCAACGCAGGCATCATCATGTACACGCCACAGTGGCCAGCAGCCGGGAGGGTGTACACATGGACCATGTGTGTGCAGGGCCGGGTACCCCACCCATGCATTGCACAGTGCACAACACATTGCACACAGGGCAGTGGCTGACAGTGGCCATGGTGGGAGACAGATCAGTCTCACAGCACAGTGCCATGGCCACCACAGATGCATGGATGTCCCTACCGAGACCTGCCAGCCATGCAAGGCTGACCGTTGGCCTCATGGGGTGGCATTGATGGGCACCCAGGGGTGACACTGCAGGAACATGACCATGTTCACGCAGGGGTCTGCAGCTCACTGACCATGCCTGTGTCAGGCGTGCTCAGTATGCCCACAGCCGAACCCAGTGTCGACATGGAAGGTGTCGCATGACACCGGGAATGGGGGGGGACGTGACACTGCGTGGTGTCTGCGGTGCATGGGCAATGAACTGGGTGCCCAAAGTGGCCATGACAGCAGTGATTGCACGTGTCTGCCTGTCAGTGGCAGTGGTCACATCCTCCCGCTGCCGGGCTATCTCTGCCAGGAGCAGACCGTGATCCCTGCTGCGCCACTCCTCTGCCTGGTGCAGAACTGCACTGAGTGCATCCACTGCCGTCACAAGCCGCAACTGCTGATCCACTGATGCCTGGAGTAGGCGGCTGTGCTCATCAAAGAGGTCATCTGCCTGATCAGCATGCTGTCCCTCATGGTGTTCCTGGCCATGCTGGGCAGCACCCCTTGATGATGGGCGCTGCACACCAGAGCCATGCCGGGGTATGTCCACATGTGCTGCACTGACGCCACCACCCGACACTGTCCCCCCCCGTTGCCATTGGCCGACAGCTGACACTGCCCCTCCGGCTGCCGGTTGCCAGGGCTCATCAGTGCCACTGCAGCAGCTGCAACAGCCCCACCAGCCTGGATGCACATCAGTGCTGCCCCATTGGGGCATACAGGCACAGGCTGGGACTGTGATATCATGCAGGCCTCCACGGCGGCACCACCCACGGCTATGCCCATGCTGTTCCCTGATGTGGGACCATCCTGCATCCCACATGTATCACTGTCCGGGATGTGTGATGCATCACCATCGGTGCCTGATCTGGTACCAGTCCATGTCCCAGCATGCTGGAGTCTGTGGCTGCTGTCATGCTGGGACACAAGCAGGGCCTTGTCCGCACTGGCACCACCATCTTCAGTCCGGACAGACAGGTGGGTATGCGGTGGTCCTGTCCCTCGGACACCTGTGGAGATGGATGGGTGCTCCTCCGTGTCCAGGGCCTCACCCACGGTGGACACACCCACCACCACTGACCCATGTAGACACTCAGGAGCTGTAACGGAACACAGTAGTGTTAATGTCTCTGTCCTACCCTGTGGCATTCCACCCACCTCCCACACAGTGACAGCACAGGACCTACCATGCAGTGATGGGCTGCCACCCCTCTGGAAGCCACCACCCGGAATGCCCTATGTGGCACAACGCCGCATGCTGCCAGTCATCCGGTCCTCCTGTGGCGTCAGGCGTGGCACATCCGGCTGTCCACCACCGGTTGCAGCACGTGCTGCCCTGATGGCAGCCACTTTGTCCTTAATTCTCCTCTTGTTCATGCTGACCTTCTTTTTACATTCCTGCACAGACCGCTGGTGGCTGCCATGCTGGTTCACGACATGCACAACCTCACCCCATGCCGCAGCTCAGGCCTGTGGTGTTCCCCGCTGTCCACTGAGCAGCAGTTCCCTGTTGAGGTAGGCCTCGAACAGGGCATCTGATTCCGCCCGGGTGAAGTTGGGCCTCCTCCTTCTCCAACATCCCTGTTTCTCCTCTTCCTCATGTTCAGTCATTATAGAGCCTGTGGGAATGACAGGTGTTAACTTTGATTCTGCAGTCCCATGCATCTCCCACACACCACAGTCCACACTTCCAAACAGAATGCAACCCACCACAATAGACTGCAATATCAAACTATGTCCACTGCAGCCCCATGTCGCATTTATATAGCGCAAGGCATGCAAATGAGGTGAGGCGCAACTTTAAGTGGATGCTAATGCAGTAGCTGCACCATGGAATTGCTGATGAGCTGATTTGCATATGCTGGCTGAATATCGCGCTGTTGCGTCTTGCGCAATTGTGTTGAGCTTGCTCAGGCAAAGGCGCAGCTCTGCAACGTATGCAGTAGGCACCACATGGTGCATGCCCGGGGTGCTGATGCCAATGCCTACTGCGCCAATGATGTGCTGAGCACAAGATGCAGTGCAGGGCATGGCCACCACTGTGCCAGTGGTGCTAGTGCGCTGTTCACGTGTATGGTGCTCGTGCCCTGTAGCGCCATAGGCGTCATGGTGCCACACCATGGTAGGCCACAGCAGGGCATCATGCACAGGCACCCTACTGCGCTACACGCAGGGAGTCCCAAACACACTGTGGCGGTCTGTGCACGACAGACCCTTGACCCTGCGGTTGACCTTTGTCCCCTAGGCACATGCGTCCACATGGGTGCACCTCTATTGCGCTGTTCGGTAACAGCGCAGTGGGGAATGGCAGCGCTGTACCACACAGCATCTGCACATGGCAGACCTGCACTACAGAGCGTCATTTTTTGATCCTGGCTGCAATAGAGATGGCACGGAGGAGAGCAGAATTGTGGAACCCTCTTGAGCTGGCCAATTTGGTGGCCATTGTAGAGCCCCATGCTGGGGCCCTGTTTGGGGATGACCCCTTAGAAAGGGCAAGAAGTGCTGTGTGGAAGGAGGTGGCAGAGGCACTGGAGGAGGCCACTGGGATTGCCCGCAGTGCTGAGCAATGTCGCCACCACTATGGGGACCTCCGGCGGAGGGACCCAGACAGGCTTGCCTGTCTACAGGCACATGCCAGGTGAGGCGCAGTGCCATGTCCAGGTAGGTGCTCCAGCCATACACTGGTAGCGTCCGTCCGGGTATCACGATGGGATGTGTCCACCACATGGGGGGGCCATCCAGTGTGGGTGGTGGTGGTGGGGTTGCGGCATGGCTTGACTGTGTGGGATCGCACACACCGGGGGGCCTTTGCTACTGGTTTGTACTGATGTTCCCCTCTCCATGTTTGCACCCTAGGCCCTGAGGAGAGGCACTGAGCCCTTGAGGCACGGGCACAACATGAAGAGGAAGCTGACCAGCAACAGGTATGAGCTGGTGGGCCCATACCGCATCAGCGCCTGGAGGTTGCAGATGCAGGTGAGTGCCTTTCTGCCAGGAAATTCTGTGCATGCTGTGTTGAGGGGTAGGCGGCGGGGCATGGCCACCAGCCATTGACATCACTGACGTGCAAGCCACATGGTGCACTCAGCACTGCCTGCGACACTGCATGTGTGGGTGTGCATCGCTGGTGGTCCATGCATGCACCGGGTACATGGCTGTGCCACTGTCTTCGCACCGCATAGCCATGTCACTATACAGCCATGGTGGTGCTGTGCAGGACTTGGGCAGTGGGTGTGTGCAGCGGTAGGCA